>CM057007.1:10679520-11417020 GCA_029891345.1 Dryococelus australis | reverse complement strand
TTGAAGATGAACACAGCAGCATCTTTAAGCATGAAAATAAATGTGGACAAAAGCCAAATAAATGCTGATATATCCATGCAATATCAGTTGCGGAAGATGGATTCAGATAATGCAATCTGGGCACCCCCTTTCACGAGCCATCACGAGTGTCTCACTGATTGGTAAACCATTCCAGCCTGTCAATATGATAACCGCAGCTACTCAGTTCCTAACTGCACAACAGTTTTCTGAAGATGATGATGGATGGATTGCTTGCTTAAACATATGTAATGATAATGCATCTGGCGTGACTAAGGTCAAATTTATTAATGTTGCTGTAATGTTTGCCATAGAGGAAGAAAGTGGGTTGGGGTGTATTTATCCAAACAAGAGTCACAAAAGGAACAGTAAACATTTTTGGTATGACAGTTTCGAGGTGATTATTATGACTACTAATGAGAATATTAAAATACATATTTAGTGCTGGATCAGAAGCTTTATTTATTAGCTTACCTTCTTTTTCTCCTTTTGCCGGCTGCTGCTGTCCTTGCTGCTTGTACCACTCTCATTCTTCTCACGCTTCTTCTCGTTCTTCTCTCCCCGCTCCTTCTCCCCACGTTCCTTCTCCCCACGTTCCTTCTCCCCACGTTCCTTCTCCCCACGCTCCTTCTCATGGCTGCTCTTGTGGCCACCCTTGCTTTTGCTCTTTGACGATGATGAGCTGGTCAGGATGATGAGGATCTCGTTCAAGTCCTTCCGGGTGGCGATGTCACGAGCTGTCTCGTTTTGCTGAAAAAGTTGCAGTGGTTACAACCATTTGTTGAAATTGCAAAGTTACAGTAAACTAAATTCATACCAGTTTTTATAATTATTACAACACTGCCCAGTTAGAGGTAGTCCCAACTTAAAGAAAACTGATTGGATCTAAGAATATATAGTACATCCCGGAACAGTTGGCTGTACTTAGACAGAGGTCAGGTGCAGTTTTATCTTATGTAGTTTAAACAAGGGAAGAAAGGGGATTAAGATTGCAAGTTTACACAGAGAAGGTTGCTATGAGATTTTTATATACACTGCATGTAAAAATTTTTTTTTTTTTTTAACAACTTTCAATGAGTTGTGCATTAGAAGTAATGTTTTCAGTACATTGACGTTGTAAAGAAAAGGTGGAATACCTATGTTATAATTATTGATTATGCAGTATAGCATGCTTCCCTGTGTCCAGTCCGTTCTGCAGTATTTCTACCAGAAATTGAGTTCATCTCCAAGAAATTTTTGATGTAATTTAACTATACAATATAATAAACTTTAAAAAAAGGTAACAATGTTAACAGTAAATTAATTAATTTTGAGAGTTAAAAAATTATGTTTTGAAAAACAAATTTTGGGATTCGTGCATAATACCTTATGTGCATTATTTGGTACTGAGAGTAAATGTGGTTTTATAAAAATTTCTCTTCTATGAAAAATGTCAAATTATATCCTGAAGAAAACATATTTGAGCTGGCCCCTCGAAAGATAAGCCATAAACAGGATTTGTGTACATTTCTTAATACAAGAGCATAATGAACATTTTTAACAACATACTACTGCTAATTACAGCAATGTGGCATACAAAAAAAAACTAACTGGTTTCTTGAACCTCAACTATGAAGTGAAGGATGTAGCTAACAGTCATTAAGTAATCCACACATCTTTAGAGCATAATATTCTGAAACAATATGTGGTGATCTCTGAAGACCAAGAAATGCAACATACTAAGGCACAGACAGCCTTAGCATGCACTCCTTACTTTGTTTTTAAGGTTTTTGTCACAGCCTGCCTCCAGCAGTATCCTGGTCAGTTTGCGCCGTCCCATCGCTGCAGCTATGTGCAGTGCAGTGTCGCCATTCTGCGGGCAAACCAAACAGTAAGCAGTGGACATTATGTTCTGGAGAGTGCAGTACTAATGCTGCACCAGATGCCTTTTTTTTTTTTTTTTTTTTTTTTTTTTTTCCCACACACACACACATTGAAAATCATTTACATAATTAACTCACATTCACACTCTTCTAAAACAAGCTCTTTAAGGCGTCCGCCTACTAGGTGCTAGAAATGTGTTGTAGTGTGTTGGGAAATCCATTTTTTTTTAGGAAAATATTCCACATGTGCCCAATGTGCTAATTTATGAAAAGAAACAAACTTTGGGCGATGACGGAATGTCATTTTCAAGACACTGTGCACGTTACAACCACTAGTTCCAAGCCCTCCAACATAGCTAAATACAGCAGTTTTCAGACTGCCAAATGTCAAAATGTGCTGACTGGCTCTACGTGAAACTCAAATATAATCCTGCATTGAACTTTGGATCAGACTTTCCAGCAGTAACATAAAATGGTCACAGCTTAAAGTCCCATAGAAAATTGGTTCGACAAAAAACTTGTGCACTAGTTCAGTGTTTCACGCATAGTGGCGATGCGGCACTTTTTGTCAGTGCCAGTGTCGCCCTTATAATTTGCTCGCTTCTGTGCCATGTCGCGTCAGGTACGCGGCCTGCATTTTTTTTTTCCGAGCACAGCAGATATAAGAATTACACTGGCACCGTGCTACATGAGCATCATCATCATCGCTGTCCTCAGGGCTCTGAACTGACATGTAGTCTTCTCTTAGTGCTGTGTATACATATGGGACTTTCAGTGATGACTATTGTTTTATTGATGAATAGTCTGTAGCAAAGTTCAATACACACTCTTGTGTCCAGCTAGTATGTTCCGAGATACAATAGTCTGGAAAAGCCATTTTTTTTTGCTATATTGGAGGACTCCAGAATAGCATTTACAGCATGTGTTGTAACTTTAAAATACCATCCTTCCTCATCTGGGTTATGATTTATTTTCGTAGGTAAACATACTGGGGGCACATTTTAAAAGTTTCGTCAAAAAACCAGGGTTCCATACACACTGCACTGCTACGTAGTTCAAGCTCCAGGCAGGCTTCAATATGTATACGTACTATCCTGAGTATACTTGTTTATTATGCAACACAGCTTGTTAACATTATGGTTTATCCTTATACCATGAAAAAATTGCACCAAGACATCCTTAGTATTTTTTCACTTGCCACTGCTGGCATTTTGACATTTTATAATATATAAGGCTATTATCGGTAAAGTGAGCATTTTTTAAGGCCCTGTTAAATTTTACCTTTCAACATCTTTCCACGACTTTGAATATAAACATTGCCATGTGACTAATAAATACAGTATATACATTTCACCACACTCAAAAGTTAATGCCTGGGGCTGCAATAAAATATATTTATTAGTGGTTAGTGCCTGTTGGGAGGACCTTAAGAAGTGCTCTCTTTACCATGAATAACCTATAATTGGCTGCTGCTTGTACTTGCAGCTTATCCTGAGGTGGTTTTCACTGTGTTAGTAAATATTACACATTTTTAAGTACTAGCAGGACCAGAAATGAAAAATTAATCTCTTTACAGGGTTAAATGGGCACAGAATTACAACATTGCATTGCATTATTACACCTATCCCTCTAATCTCAAATTCAAGATGTACCAGACAAAAAATCATCTCGACCACTGATAAAACTGATTTATTAATGTTAACTGATTTAAACTCAAGGGCATCTCTTTCACCAGTTATGAACTTGACTTTATTATTTTACATGCATTATCATACCCAATAATTACCTTGTTCTGGTCAGACACTCGACACTTGGCACTGATGAGGATTCGAGTGACGCCCGCATGCCCGTACCTGGCACTCGTATGCAGCGGAGTGTCTCCGTACTACACACATAAATGTGACCGAGTGTTATAAACTGGCTGTGTTTGTTTTAACAAAAACAAAATAGATTAGAAACCAAATGTTGTTTAATCACACATAATTATTTGAAGTCCATGGTAGTTACTGGAAGGAAACAAGATTAGAAATTATGTGCAACTATTTTAATCTCAAATAAATTGTTCATAATTATTTCATTGATTACATATAACCATTTGCTGGAAAAAAATCTTTTTCATTGTAACTGTAATGTAGGTAGAACCAGTCATTTATTTACACACTGTTTTACAGTTGGCATGACAGGAATATTGTCACACCAAAGTATAAAAATTAATAACCATTATAAATATAATTTTTCTTTTCCACGTAATACAAAAACCTCTATTATAATTTTAAGTATGTTATATAACTAAGCTATAAGAAATAAATGTCTTAATGCAGTAATTCTCAAACTTTTTATGGCTGTGCCCCCCTTGAAAATTGCAAGTAATCTCTCTCTCCCCCCCCCCCCCCTTTTACTACCTAGATTTGACAAACAAAAAGCACTGTAAATATGACACTTTATGTTTTATAGACACTGTATTTAGCACTTTTTGACTTAAAATGATTTTTAAAACTTATAAGTTATAAACATGTATTATAAAAAACAATATTTAAGTAAGAAGCAAAAAAAAAATTGTGTAGCAAAATGAGACATTTGAATCTCACAATTATTGACCATACATCTGATATACATACATGTTTTGCATTTAGAATGAAATGTAAATAAAGCAAAAAAAAAAAAAAGTAAAAAATTTACATGTTTAAATCTTAAAATTGACCATACAATAGATATACACATGAATAAAACAATATTTACGTACTTTTCAAGTGAAATAAATCGTAAAGACAATGCAATGCCTAAAAGTCCAGTGTAATGGTTGGCCCTGCTTTTAAGAACAAAGTTTATGAAATTGTGATGCAATATGAGAAAAGGCCACCCTAAATTCTTTAGCAACTGTAAACCTAGAATGATACTTAGATTTCATAGCTGCCAATGCATGAAAAATCTATTTCACATAGCCTAAATAACTCGTTGAGAATGGTATCATATCTTCATTGCTTTCTAGCTAATGTGATATTAGCAGTCATGATGATGATGCTTCTGGAAGAAGAAAGAAGACCAGTGACACATGTTTCAATGTTGACTGCGTCCAGCTTCATGCACAGAAGACGACCTGCTTCGAACCCCGGAGAAAGTCCTGGATGTGGCCAAATTCTAGTCAAGAGTTGTATAATGTTTTCTTCAGAGTAGTTGTAATTGTGTTTCAATCATGTTTCTGACACGAGAATAATAAAAGCAGTCGTGATTAGTGACACAGTTATTGTTTATAGCATTGTGTAAAACTGTGAGTACTGCTATGAGAGGCATCTTAATAATAACCACACTTTACTGTAAAACCAATAGCTTGAATTGTGCAAATATTCATTCAATAAACATTAATGAATGTGCATCTGTTTATTATTATTTGAAGTCATCAATCTAGATGTTTACATATGTGACTGCAAAAATGCTACAAGAGTAATCATCCTGCAATCAAAATGACTACTATTTCCTTACTTCGTTACTACTGTATTTCCATACTATTTATATTTTTTTTTTTTCAATTCAATAGAAAAACTACTAAACTCAAAAGTTTTTATCAGAGTAAAATTAATTACAATCCTGCCACTGAGAAACTTATAAAGCTGCATAGTTAAGAGTGAAATAGTGGGTTTTGACAGCCACTATTGAATGTCCTTGAAAGCTGTCACTATGATGGCCTAAGGCACACTACCAACTATAAAGTTTTGACAATTCTTGCCAGTCTAGTTACTGTCTGATCAGCTTAGTGAGAGGGATATGAATAACAGCTAACCATGCCTCAACTCAGCACTGTCAAAACCAGTCACAGTAGAACCGGCTTTTTTTTATTCACACCATTTGAATTTACATTTTCCTGTATTTCATATTTTTTGTAAGTGTCATGTTAGCCTCATGTGGCATAAATTTCCCTTCTTTTACACTTCCTTATATTTTGGGACTTTCTTTTTGTTCTCTTCAGAAGTGTAGAGAGAGAGAGTTTCACTATAGTTGTGTCTGTGATAAAGACGAGCATCTACAGCACTAGGGTGAGGATACGTTATGCTTAGTAATAGGTGTACACAGCTCTGAGTGGTTCAAAAAAACACTCAAAACTACTGCTGGCAACAATTTTCCTACAAATAATATACAAGAGATGAGGGATGAGTTCTTCAGTAATATGACCTTACACAGTGCTACATATTTTCATTGGTTGTGCCTGACAGAAAATTGAAAATTGATGCCATGTGTTCAAAGCATACAGTTGACATAAACTACCTCTTCCCTTGCAATGTGCCCACTCTTTTCCCTGAGCAAACAGATAAGAGAAACTAGGAAGGAGCAGCAACGGTCGCAACTTACGTTGTTCTGCAGGTTGGGATTACAGCCGGCCAGCAGCAGCTCACGGCAGCTCTGGTTGTGGCCATTCTGGCAGCAGAGGTGCAAGGCCGCGAATCCTCCACAGTTCTTGAGATGGAGGTTCGCCCGTGCCTTGCACAGAGCCTGCACCGAGCGGCTGTAGCCCTTCCAGCTTGCCTCGTGCAGTGCCGTGTTTCCGTGCTGCACCCACAACCATCGCTTAATATCTACTATTTATTAACAAAACAAACTTAAAAGGGAGTAGGGCATAATGAACTCCAAATATGTCAAGTGAAGTCCATGGGTATTTGGAAGCCAATAAAGGGCAATCTTAGATAATGATTTTAACAACTTTGTGAGTGACTGTCTTGCCACACTGCTGCATCTATTTTGCATGTATTGCACCACAACAACATATAAAAATTTACGGTATCAGAAATAGCTAGACAGAAACAAATCACTCTATAAAACTATTTGCTCACAAAGGTAGTAAAAACAATTATGTAAGATTACCTTTTTTATTAATTGTCTATTGGCTTTCATAAAATTGTGAAATACTATTATCCTCTATAAACATTAATTTATGTCCCACACATTCTTAATGCCTGGAAGCTTAACTGGTGCAAAGTTTACTGTGCTCTATTCATGGTTACACGAGAACTTTTGAAAGCCCTGCTTAGAATCTAAGTTTCTTCTTGTTTTATATCCTTCTATCGTATGTAAAATTAACATTTTATTCAGGCACCATCCAAATCAAGCTGTGATATTTTCAAGGAAGTAAATTTGGTGATAATATGCAAGTATATGCCCTTGTTTAAAACAAGAAACCTTGGCATCAGTAGCAATAAATTTAAACATTAGGGCGCATGCCTACCTAGCGCTTTTTTATGCATTTGATGTTGAGAAGTGCAGAAGCGATAAGGGCAACACTGCCACACGGATCAAGTACGCTATCGCCACGAAGCACAAGGCTCTCAACTGACACGCAGTGTTCTCCTCATACTGCAGGTAACTATGGTACTATCAATGGTGACCATATTCATTTATTAATGGAAAGTCTGTAGGAAGGTTAGTAGATGTAAAAGGGGAGTTTTGGCGCAGTACACTTTTGGAGTTATTTCTTCTAAAATTGCAACAAAAAATTCAATGCACTAAATAGGACTATGTAGTCTAAAATTGCAGGAAAAAAATATAAACTCAAAATCTGAAATTCATTGAAAATCGTGTAAATTAAAGTTAAAATCAAGGTATTTGAGGGCTAAATTTAAGCTCTAAAAGTTCTTTAAAAAGGAGTTCTCAGAACAAGCAATTTTAAGCAAAAAAAAAATTGTAGCAGTTTTTCGAAAAAAAAAAATTAGTGTGCAGGATGTGACATACGGTAAAACAAGTAAAATTATGCAAAAATTGAATAAAATATTTAAAAGAATCAAGTTAATAAAATTTATATATTTTTAAGAGAATTCAATAACATATGCAGATTTTCCATTTTTTAGTTCTTTTAAACCTTTATACATTATAAAAACTTGTTTATAGTTTATTAATTTTAAAGCAATCTGGTAAAGTGATTTTATACTTTCCATCTAGAATGCAATAATTTTTTTTTTATCAAAATTAGAATCATAAATTTGAAATTCGGTAGCAACATACTTTTTATTAATTTCAAGGTCCTGTAGTTTTGCGAAGTTATACGAATTGTTTAACTTGGCGAGCAGTGACTCCACTTTTGTTTATTTATAAAGAAAAAATTTATTAAGAAAATAAAAAAGTCAAATTAAAAATGTATTATTTTAATGTTTGAATAATAAAACTATAATAATATTCCAGGCAGGGGAAAAATGTTCCCCACCTGCAAATTAATAATATTAAAAATAATATCATTAAAATAATAATATTAAAATTATACATTTTTTAATTTTACTTTTTTATTTTCTTAGTAAAAATGTTTTCTTTATAAATAAACAAAAAAATGGAATCACTGCACGTAATGGAAAACACTAAAATTTGTAAAAAGTGTGATGAATTATTATATAAAGAAAGCTTTTACGTTAATCAAAATACAAAAGATAAGCTTTATAACATCTGTAAAAAATGTTGCATCGAAAAAGGTACAAAACATTTTGAATTAAATAAAGAGAAACTAATGTGTGAATGTGGAAAATATGTTTATAATACAACTCTCAAAAAGCATAAAAATTCAAAATTACACAACACGGCACTAAATAATCTAAACTAAATCCAAAATGGTGATTAGCCAATAAAAACATGTAAAGTGTATAATGAAACTAAATCATTGAAACTATTTTAACTTCAAAAAAATACTACGGACAAAAATATTTCAAAATGTAAAACTTGTTATAATGAATATATGAAGGAATTATGAAAAAAAATATATGAAGACAATATAATCATAGTAAGAAGTTAAATAATTAATAAATATTACTTTCGATATCAACATTATCTAAAACTTTGTGTTTTTTAATAAAAAAAAATAGCATGGTACCAATTAGTCCATAAAAATAAAATAAAATAAACTTTCCTTATAAATTGAAATAAAAAATGGAGGCTTATATAACAGCTGAGTTGAATGATGCTGTAGTGAGGGAGTTGAAAGATATTGCTAGATATTTTTAAATAAAATATATAAACAGACTAAGGAAAAACAATCTACTTAGAACAAGCAAATAAAAAGAAAGCAGATAGAAAGAACAAAGGATAATTTTACAAATTTGCCTTTAGCTGATATCAATATCAATTAATTATATCCCAAAGATAGAAAGGAATTGGAAGAAACATTTCCATTCTATAATAATTTTATTTGTTAACAGAAAAAAAAGAAGAACCAACAAAAATTATTTAGTTAATAAAGCTTTTGAAAGTAGGATAGCAACATATAACACTGAAAATACCTTTAATTTATTACAGCCTATTACTTTTTTAACTTCAGTAAAAAAAATAAGGTATTTGTGATAATAACCACTAAGGGGTGAAAACCAGTATTAAATTATATGCCTATTTTCTTAAGCAAGATAATAGTCAAGTAGATCGATTTACATTTCAATCACCCAATTATACAATACTGAATAAAGGAGACAAGAAAAGTATTTATAAAAACACATAATACAAGAAATAATTACACAATTATCTAAATTTCAAAGAGGAGGCTCTGGATGGACTTTAGATAGAATAACTGGAATACAATTAGCTATAAATAAGTATAATCCATTAAATGGGGCATCATATATTGAACTACCAGAAGATATTAAGAATAAAAAAGCATGTATTAACCTAAAGAATGATCAAAAATGGTTTCTTTGGGTAGTAAAATCAGCATTGTTTTGAGTAGAAAAAGATCCACAAAGAGTTAGTAAATGTAAAAACATGGGGCTTAATATCAATAAAGTATACATAATTATGAATATCCTATTAAAATTGATGATATACCAAAAATAGAATATCAAATAGATGTATCTATAAATGTATACTCTTTTGAAGGTGATGAGAAATTCACAGTATATCCACTTAAGCTTACAAAATATAAAAAGGAAAAACACATAAATTTACATTATTTCAAAGAAGGTGATAACTCACATTATTGTTGGATTAAAGATTTAATGAGGCTGCTTTCAATGCAGAAAAGTAATAAGCATGGTAAAACTTATATATGCGACATGTGTCTTCAATTCTTTACCTCTCAAGAGAAATTAAATAAACATGCAGAAGACTGCTCTAAAAATGAAGCAGTAAAAATCACTATACCCCCGAAAGGAGAGCAAATAAAATTTAAAAATTATAAACATACAATGAAGGTTCCTTTCACACTATATGCACATTTTGAATCAATTCTAAAAATAATATTAACAACTAAATCAAATCCAAAGGAAATAAACACATTTAACTTAATCAAAAAATATAGAGTTTTAACAGATGATTTGATAATGGTCTTTATAAGGAGATACTTAAAGAACTATATAATCTTACTAATGAACAGATAAATAATATTGATTTAAAGCTGAATGATGAATTATATACTATGAAATATCAATTACATGAAGCATCTGGTTTTTGATATTATGTTGTATCTGCTTATGGTGATTATAAGCCACCAGTTGTATATAGAGGCCCAAATGCACATAACAAGTTTATTCGTTGTATGAAAAGGGAAATAGAAGAAATTTGTGAAATATATTCACAAATTGAACCAATGCATCCACTAACCAAAGAAGAAAAAATATTATATAGGACCTCAGATGAATGTACTGTAAGTGGATATGAATATACAAGAGGACAATAAGAAAGTATATCTTCATGATCATATAACTGGAAAATTCATTAATCCTGTATGTAATAATTGTAATCTACAATGAAAATTACCCAACTTTGTACCCATTTATTTCCATAATTTGGCTGGATTTGATGCTCATTTATTTATTAAAAAGTTAGGATATGATGGCAAAAAGATTGATTTAATTGCAAATAATGAATCAAAGTTTATTACTTTTGAGAAGGCAACAGAAATTTAAAAAATGAGGTTTATAGACATATTTAAATTTATGGCTAGTAGTTTAGATAAATTAACATCTAATTTAATTAAAGATCAAATGAAACACACAAAAACATTTTCCAAAAGAACAAGTAGATTTCGTTATTAGGAAAGGTGTGTATCGTTATGATTATATGGATAGTTGGAAGATATTTGAAGAAACAGAACTTCCACCAAAAAGTGAATTTTTCAATAAATTAAATGAATATGATATAACCGACTATAAATATGAGCATGCAAAACTTGTATGGAACCAATTTAATATTTAAAATCTTAGTGAATACCATGATTTATATTTAAAAAATGATGTATTACCATTAGCAGATATATTTGAAAATTTTAGAAACACGTGTATAAATGTATATGATTTAGATCCTGCATGGTATTTTACTGCACCGGGATTATCTTGGAATGCAATTTTAAAATTACTTATCAACCACTAGATTTATTACATAACTATGGTATGATTTTAATGGTAGAAAAAGGAATTAGAGGCGGAATATCACAATGTTATAAGCGATATGTTAAAGCTAGTAACAAATATTTAGAAGATTTTAATCCAAATCAAGAGTCCAACTATTTAGCATTACTCGATGCTAATAATTTATATGGTTGGGCAATGTCACAATATTACCATATGGTGGCTTCGACTGGATTTATTATACATTATATGATTTAGATTACTGGGGTGAAAAATAGATTAAATTTGGAGGATAATTCTGAGTATGGTTATATATCAGAAAATGATTTAGAATACCGTCAAGAACTGCATAATTTACATAAAGATCTACCCTTTTGACCAGAAAATAAGGTAGTTCCAGGAACAAAACAATACAAATTATTAACAACTTTACATAATAAATAAAAGTATGTAATACACTATCGTAATTTAAAACTGTGCCTAAAGAATGGATTAATAAAACTTACTAAAATACATAGAATATTGTAGTTTGATCAGTCCAATTGGCTGAAGAAATATATAGATTTCATACAGAGATGAGAACTAATGCTAAAAATTACTTTGAAAAAGATTTTTACAAACTGATGAAAAATTCTGTTTTTGGTAAAACAATGGAAAATATAAGAAACAGAGTTGATGTAAATCTAACACCAGATGCACAAAAATTTGAAAAATTAGTAGCAAAAGCAAATTTCAAAATAAGTACTATATTTAAAGAGAATCTTACAGCTATACATATGAATAAAACAAATGAAAAATTTAATAAACCTATTTATGTGGGTATGTCAATTTTAGACATATCAAATGAATTGATGTATGATTTTAATTATAACATAATAAAACCAAAATATTGTGAAAACCTTGAATTATGCTATCAAGATACCAATAGCTGTATATATAACATAAAAACAGAAGATTTTTACAAAGACATGAAGACAATGTTAGAAAAATTTGACACAAATGATTATCCAAATGACAATATCTATAACATGCCACAAATAAATAAAAAGTTTTGGGAAAAATAATAGATGAATGTAATGGGAAAATAATGAAAGAATTTGTTGGTTTACAATAAAAAATGTATGCTTACAAGGTTGACGATAAAGAAAACAAAAAAATCGAAAGGTGTGAAAAAATGTGTTGTTAGCAAGAGAATTGCATTTGTAGACTATAAGAATTGTTTGTTTGAAGAAAAAATACAATATAGAACAATGAATTTTGTAAGAAGCGAAAAGCATGAAATATATACAGTAGAAGTTAACAAAATAGCTTTAAGTCCTTGCGATAACAAAATAACTGCACTAGAAAATAAAATCGATAGTGCCATATGGATATTAAAATGTATAATTTTTAAATAATTCTTACATTATACTTTAAACCATCAAAATCAATCAGCTATAAAATTTTGTATGAAAACTAATTAAAGCAATCGATTTTTCATTATGGATGATATAATGAACCTTCAGTACAGAAGAATTATTTGTTAACTTGAATACTTTATTGTACATTTATTACAAAAAATATTGTAAAAAATGAAAAAGCAGCAGCTTATGCTGCACAAAGTTAATAGGGGTGTTGGTGTTTTGATTTCTGAAGAAAACTCTAATAATAAAAAGAATGGCGAATTATTGCCTGATGATATTAGAGGGATAATTGTGGGCCCAAGCAATAGCGGGAAACCCAATTTAATAACCAATTTTATTTATAAGTTAGGATGGTTAAATTTTAATTAACTGTATGTTTTCTCAAAAAGTTTGAACCAAGCCAAATATATTATGTTACAAAATGATTTTCATGGGGCCTTTAAAAAATTAAAAGCCAAAGAAAAATGGCATACTTTTTAAATAATACCGAGGAAATGGTCCCTTTAGATCAATGTGAAGACGAATCTCTAATTGTACTTAACAATCTTATGCTATTTAGACAATCAAGACATAGTCCATGAGTACTGTATTATGGGGAGTCATAAAAACATTGATGTATTTTATTTAGCACATATTCGAGAATACCAAAACAACTTGTGAGAGACAATGTGAATTTTCTATGTATATTTAGACAAGATGACATAAACTTAAGACATATTTATAATGATTTTGTCAGTGGTTAAAGAAATCTGTGCGAAATGTTGGGATGATGATTATGACTTTATTACAATAGCTATGAGTAGAAAAATGCACAACAGGGAGTACCGAAATCAAATACAATATTTTATATTTTATCTCTCTCTTGTGAATTGTATATACATAAACTATGTCTCGGCAGCATCAGCTGCCTAGTACTTGGTGCTTGAAGTGTAAGGTCACTAAAAATAATAACATAAAAACTGAAAATACTAAAAATTGATGATTAGTTCAGAAAAGTATATGCTTGATATGCAATTCTAAATAATCGACTTAAAAAAACATATTTGCCCACTGCAAGAGAGGGAATAATTAATGTATTATATAAACCTTCACAAAAAAAATTTCCCAAGAAGAAAAGTAATTTAGTATAGTATTGATGATTTATGGCAAATTGACCTTGTTGATATGAATACTGGTAAATTGAAAGACATAAAATAATGGATCCAAATATATTATGACAATTATTGAGGTTTTCTCAAAATACGCATGTGTTATACCAGTTAAAGACAAAACAGCTAACAATGAAGCAATTGCCTTAAAATCTATAGTAGTTAAAAGAAAACTGCATAATATTCCAAGTGATAATGGCTTAGAAATTTATAATAAAATATTTAAAGAACTTATGCAAAAATATAACATCAATCACTATTCTACATTCTGAGAACTTAAATCCAGTGTTTTAGAAAGATATGATCATACTATGAAGAATAAAATGTGGAAGAAATTTGCTTTGAATGGCAATTACAAATGGGTAAATATATTAGATAATTCAGTTAACGACTATAACAACACAAAGCACAATACGTTGGCATGAAACCAACTGAAGACAATGAAAAAAATGAAAAACATGTAATGCAAAAAAAAATTTGTAGACATGATTACTAAACCGAAATACAAAGTTGGTGATATTGTCTGCATGAGTCAGAGTAAATGAATCTTTGTTACACAGCTAATTGGACAACATAATTATTTACCATTGTTGAGGTTTCGAATAATGATGTACCTACTTACATTCTGAAAGATGCCGATGGAGATGAAATAGAAGGCTGTTTTTATGAATATGGAATTATAAAACCAAACTATCCAGATGAATGTTTGGTTGAAAAAGTCATAAAAACTAAAGATGATAAAATTTATGTAAAATGGTTGGATTTTGATAACTCTTGAATTAATAAAACACATGTTTTGTAAATTTAAGTATTTTGTGAAATAAAATATTTTTTTGTAATTAATTATTTCAAACGCACCATAGAACGTGTTTTTAATGCTCATTTAGCATTTATAACACACGTTCATCATTTGTTTATAGTTTATTTACAGAGCTTTATTTTCTTTTAAAAAAATACAAAATGCATTTACAAGCAAGTTAATGCCAACGCAATATTTAGCACCAACAAAACTCCAAGTGGAGAAACCCCTCACTTTACCACCGGCCGGCCTATTTTTTAAATTTTATTTTAGTGGTGAAGTGAGGATTTTTAAATTTTTTTATTTCTTATGTGTTACCCCTTCGCCATATGATACTGGTGCCTATCATATGGATATCACTCCAGCTTATACTCTGTCATACTAAAAGTGTATTAAATTATCTTCTCCAACCAGGGTTTTGAACCCACAACCTTTGAGTTACTAGACAAGCACTCTATCACTGCACTCTATCACTGAGCTGTGGTGGCCGAGCAAGAGGCAAGGTGATAAAAATGCTGCATGCTGCGAAGCCCTGTTCCCTGTTATCAATGGAGTGCCTCCCGGTGAGTTCACAGCAGTGAGTAGAGATAGCAGTACAGTCTTGATAACACTTCCTGTCACAAACAGAGTTCGCTGCCATTGTCGACAAGGAAAACTGTGCGGATATGATTTTTCCTGTCCAGAGCTCACAGTGGTTGTTGAAGTAGATAAAATAATAGTTAATCTGTATATTTTACGAATATGCCTATTGTAGGTTTCACCCCATCTTTATATTACATATTTTCTCTTTTCTGATTTGAAAAGATAAAGTATCACCTCTGTAAACATCAAAGGGCTTACTGTAATCTATTTTTGTAGTTCCCTTAATAACAGTCATGGCATCAGAAAAAAATAAGATTAGTAGTAGTTATTTTATAAACAGTACAATCCATCAAAAAAGTAAGGAAGATGAGATTATTATCTAAGTGAAAAATATTACTAATTGTATTCCACCTTACAGGTAAATAAATAATATATGACTTTTTTCTCAACTTTCGAGTTAATTAATGCTATACAATTTTTCACAGTTTATCTCGTTAAATTTTGTAATTTTGTAACTATTTCTTTGTCACAATATATTTTACTGACTGCATCTTTCCCATCCAATGGGTCATCTATGTTAACAATTCTATGTCCTAAGAAAGAAATATAAGATTTTGTATAATCAAAACAAGTGCTTAGTTTACTTTGTAAAGTAGAAACACCCAAATTGCATATGTTTTTCAATTGGAAACAATGGAATTGTTTTTTGAATCTACTTCCTTTTCTAATGCATAATCAGAAACAATGGTTTTATATTTTGAATATACATCCTTTTTTAAGGTATAATCAGAAAAAATAATATTGTATTTTGAATCTACTTCCTTTTTTAGTGCCTGCTTTGCATTATTTATTCGTTTTACATAATCAGCAATAGTGTTACTGAATTGTAAATTTATATCTTCTTTTAAAGCATAATCAGCTATTTGTTTATTAAAAAATCTTTTATTGACTGCATATTTTCCATCAATAAGATCTGTCATATTATTGATTCTATGATTTTGAAGAGAAACATACTCTGTTGTATAAACAAAAACTTTGCTTATTTGGTCTTGTAAAGCGGAAACAATGATATTATATTTTGATTCTACATATATTTTTAATTCAGTGTTTGTTGATACATAATTAGAAGCAATACTTTTGTATTTTGATTCTACATATGATTTTAAAGCGAAGCGCTAGTGTCGAAGGTTTTATTTAAAGATTTGATTAATGGTTTCCCAAATATATCTGTCATTTAATAATATAGAAATTATATTATTAAACTTAAATCCTCTAGAAAAAAGGTGTAAAACCATTAAACATAGATGTTCACATAACTGAATTTTAATTCGGAATTTGATTGTCATTGTAATAAACATATCTGTTTTTGAAATAATTAATTAAATTACTAGGAATATTACCTCCAAATGAATCAAAATATTAAACGTCGTTGTTTTCTTTAAAATAACAAAACCAATGAGTTCCAGGATTTGATGAAATGTCAAAATTAACCACTGCACATTCATTTTTGTGCATACTTTTCAGTAATTAGTCATTGACATAGAACATTTCTGAAATGCACAATATTTAATAATGTTACATATTTTTCAATATTGATATTAGATAGTGGGCATGTATTCAATTTTTTTTTTGGCCTTCCTCTTTTCGCAACTAATCATTTTCCACCCTTGTTTTCCATTGCTAAATTGTATCTCTGTCGTTCTTCTAGTTCTTTTTTATTTTTTCTAGTTTATTCAACAGAATTATAAATTGCAGTGGCCCCACCAACTAAACCACCAAGTGCACCTAAAGCAGCAAGTACGAAGGGAATAATTCTTCCACGATGTAAACAATTTCCAGATTTTTCTTTGGCCATCTTTTTGACTGTTTGCACTGGTAAAGTTAATTTGAAGTTTTTACCTTCTTTCAATTTATAATTTTTCTCGCAATTTGATCATTTGAATCTGTCATTTCAGAAACAGTACATGTCACTAAAACTAAATTGTAGAGGAACAAGAAAAAAACGGTTTTTATGGAAATATATCTATTAAATTAGGGAAAAAACTCTTCTGAGTACATATTTGGGATTCTAATATACATGTTTTTGTGTAAACAACTGTGGTAACACATGATAATTTATTTTAATAAATTAATTAAGAGCTCTGATGTGTGCTGTTTCTGAAAGGAATGTTATATACAGTCATAGAACGTATCAAACTCATATTTATTTGTTATTACATAGGCATATAATATGAGAATCATTTATTCACAATGTCCTGCAATCATGAAGTTCTGAAAGTGCTAATGTGAGCAAATGAAGTTTGGCACGACTGGCAAGCAGCACAATTACCACTTAAATAAGGTATCTCTACTGAAATTGTTACCTCTTTTTACACGAAAAAATGAGGCATCGCTGTGTTGGGGAGACATCCATTTGTTTTGCGTGAATACGTCTACGTTGAATCGCTCGGACGCCTTGACTTTTTTTTTTACATTCCCGGCACCGATTCACTCGATTATATGGGGTTTTATGGGTATCACTGGATTGCTTTTGAGATGCTCTTTCCAACCGTATATGATTTCTGTATTTCGTCTTGACGTTTTGACGAGTATAGGCCGACATTGTGTTAAGTTTTCCTTATTTTTTACATTAAACTCATACAATTTCACCATAAACACGCCACACAAATATTTTTATACACGCAAACGATTGATCTTGTCGAAAACTGTTGATTGAAACTTAAACGAGCGTCGTAGTTTCTCCTAGTCAAAAGTTATACTACGCTGAAGTTATGCGATGCCGCGAAACAAACTGAAAATGGCCTCTCGTGGTAACTGAGCAGTCAAGTTTTAGCTTGAGGCCAGTAAAAATTAGTTTTAGTGCTATATTCCAGAATATTTTTATGTACATACGTAACTTCTGAGTGGATTACAAGTTATTCTGTTAGTGTAGTAAGAGGAAAAAACTGTTTTAAGCATGCCTGCAATTTTTTACTTGTTTCAGCCCCTCAATGGTATATCAGCATAAATATTTTGGGTTTATCAAAGATTGTTAGTGCAAGACCTTTGTTCACTAATGGACTATAACTGACAGCAACCACTGGCAGAGAACATTACTTGCTGAACATAATTTTTTTTAAAACTAAACAGGTTAAATTCATTATGAAAGTTTTATTATTTCAGTAAAAACAATAACTCATTGACATGCACAGTTGACTACATACACACTTTCACATGACTTGTTTTTGTTGTGATGTACCCACTGAAGTTTGAAACACAGTAAGCTTACATGAATCTCGTATGATCATAACAAATGTGTAGGTAGGGTATATGACAAGTGTGATCCAGTACTCACAACGGTGTCCTGCTTGTTGATGTCTGCCCCATGCTTGATTAGCTGCTTCACTACGTCCAGATGACCCTCGGCACACGCCCTCTGAAGAGGAGTGGAGCCCGCCTAGAACACAACAGTTTACCCTAGTGATAACACAGTAAGCATAATTTGTCGTTTAAGAAACAATACAGCCTAAGTGACATTTAGGTAACTATTGAGCACAGGTGGTATTTATGGTACTGCCTATAATGCTTTGAGTTGTGCTGTATTGTTTCTATAGTGATTAAAGTGCTATATTTTATGTACCTCGTGTACTAATCCGTAAGAATTATGTGTAAGGACAGTATCTTTGCTTAGATTACAGAAATCTCTTCGTTAATCAAAATGTTGCACAGTATTGTTCCTTAAATGATAGTGCATGATTTGCTAATTCTCTGAGACTGCATTGTCAAAACGTTACAAAAACATTACAATCACCTTGACGTCGCCTTCGCTGTCCTGTTCGGTAGGCAAACCAATGCTGCTAGTTCGTGCACCAGCCACGCACGGCCGTGCGTGAACTGCATGTGTCCCGATGTCATTCATGCTGAACGGGTCAATGATCCATCCCGTGACCCGAATGACCCGCATCGCCAAGAGTAAACAAGTGTATAGGCTGTTCACGGTAAAGTGAGCACTTTTTAAGGCCCTTATAAATTTTTCCTTTCATCCAATTTCTATCTCCCTGCTACTTTTTATTGTAAACATTGCCATGTGACCAATAAACACAATGTACACATTTCACCACCATCAAAATTTAATGCCTTAAGCTGCAGTAAGATATACTTATTAGCGGTTAATGTCTGTTGGGAGGGCCTTAAAAAGTGCTCACTTTATCGTGAACAGCCTATATACGTGTTTATTGCGGTGAAGTGCTATGACCCCCCAAAAGCAGAGTCAAAAGTAAACACGGACAAATATTATCTCCCGTTTTCTTTCCCTGTGTGAAGTGTTATTAATTAAATAGTGCCCGACCATGTGGCTTGCATAGTGAAACGAACCGGGTCTGTTTATTTCTGTGCATTGCACAACTGGTGGCTCAGTCATTGCACAACTGGTGGCTCAGTCATTGCTACAGATTTCTTGTAGGGATCGAATTTACTCCAACCCAATATAAAATACAAATTTACTCAGTTTTGTGAATTAACCAAAACTAATTTTGGTACTTGTGAGCTAGGCAGTCGGTGAAATTGTAACAGGTGGGTAGAGGCTAGGGTCTTGTGATGATATTGCATATGCATGATCAGAGATACAAAAAGGGTTGTATGTGAGGAGGGAGAAGGAACTGGCATTTTTCTGCAAGTAGGTAATCAGAGATGATCAGAGGGGGCTATAATGTTGTTATTAAAGGAAAAATGAAGTGACACTAGAATACTGAGTCCAGAGTAGGCGGACAGCAGCACCCCTGTGCAGACTAGCCATAGCACCCACCTTGTCCACGGCGTTCACGTCACAGCGTGCCAGCAAGAGAGCTGCCACTACGTCAGCATGGCCAGCAGACGCCGCCAAGTGTAGGGCAGTACGACCATTCTGGAACATCATCCACAGTCGTAGCAGCCATCATTCACTCACATCATTCCTCTCTCTCTCTCTCTCTCTCTCTCTCTCTCTAACTAAAGGCTGATCATGATATACAGAGCACTTTTTAAGACCCTGCTAAATTTTTACTTTTAGCCAATTTCTATTTTTCCGGCACTTCTTGATATAAACATTGCCTTGTGACTAATAAACACAGTGTGTAGATTTTACCACTATCTACAGTAAATGCCCGAGGTTGCAATAAAATACATTTATTGGTTGTTAATGTCTGTTGAGAGGGCCTTAAAAAGAGCTCACTTTACCGTGAACAGCCTATACTAGGAAGCTAAGTACACGCAGTTGGTTGTTGCAATATGATGCAACATCGGCGGGATGGCAAGGGTCGCGCTGTGGCGACATGATAGCATACATGCCCGTGTTGCGAGGGATGTGTGTGCTATTTTTAGATATTACAGCCTCGTGCGACGTCCCTTATTGGGCAGTTTTCAGTGGTGCAATAAAGCTTTGAGAAGATACTTGTAGTAGGCACGGCCTCCCTCGTGCCCCAGTTCCAGCAATGTAGTGCTGGTCAGTTTCTAGTCGAGTGACCAAGACTAGTACTTCCAGTTTCGAGCCAAGTTCTGGTTAGCGAGAACCCATGATGGACGTTTGAAGAGTACATGCGAGTCGCGATTGTAACTCACACAGGCAGCACCCGCAATCTTTCTTTTTCGTCGTATTTGGATTAATCTTAAACTACTAAATTATTTCTGCCAATGTGACGGGTCATTCATTCAGGGCGCCGTGAGGGTGTTTATTTTCTTTTGTGTTTACTTTCTCTATTGCCTTCGTAAATATCCACGCGAGTCAAGTTCTTTTCTACTGCATAATTATCAATACTGTGATCCTCATCTCGTTCCTGCTTGTTTGCTGTGAAGTATTTTATTCATGCAGCTACTGTAATTGAACTACATTATTTTCTGTGCCACTGTTGTAACTTGCATGCAAAGTATAATTAGATCCAGCTGGACTACATATCCGGCTCGTCTGATTATTCTTATTTTGGCACCTTTATAAACTTGAGTCTGTGTTCAGTTCATACCCAACTGAGTCTCGCAACATTACAATATACTTTTATGCACTTAATGTACGCCTATTCTTCCACCATATGCAAAATAACATCGCAATGGGCCTGATCACTTTATCCATACGTCTAAGAAGTGAAACTGTAACATAATTATAAAAGTAAATATTTTATAGGTCTGCTAACTGTTACACGTATATGAATTTAAAAATAAAAGCAAAGGAAATTATTACAGTTTCCACTAATGTTTCATCCTCTCCCTTTCCTATGCCACTTGGGGCAAGATGGAAATTCAAACCATTAGCAGTTTTTTATAGGACAGGCCAAATACAGAATAAAGCATGCAGTTTCTAAAATAAAATGCATAGGCGTCCTGCTCATGAAAAAATTAAGAAAACAGGCTAAGAAAGTGGGCAACTAAGAAGACAAAGATAAGACATTTAATGGATCAATGAAATTATTTAAACCATACATAAGTGAGTAAAAAAAACCTAACAAACACAAAAGTGAAATAGGAATTATTTACGCTACCTTTAAGAAAAATATTTTCAGTGGGTTTTAATTATATTTATGATGGTTGATTCTGTTCCACTCGACTTCTCTTAGAGCGTTACTCTTTTAGTAAAAGCACAAACTCAGTGTATATAAAGGCTTAACCAAATACACTAGAGACCAATGCCGGACAGCTTGAAGATTTTTGCGAGAAAATCCAGTGGTGTTATCACCTCCAGCCAGCAGATAGCAGCACCTCTGTTTAATAGTACATTCCAATAAGTACAATATCAACATCATGGATATGAGGACGAAACTTTCTTTCCTCTATGGAAAGTTTATTTAACAATGGCCAAAACTTAGAAGACGAAAACTAATACATAATATGTCAAATGTTTAAAAAGTGGAAAATATTTTCTAACAAATGAGAGTTATTGAGAATTTTGAAATATCTTTGAAAATATTATTATAATAATAAACTCGCCTATGCTATTTATATAGAGCTGTCCGGCATTTGTCTCTAGTGTATTTGGCTGTACATGGTAAAGCGAGCACAGTTGAAAGCTCTACTAGGTTTCTACTTCCAGCCTGTTGGTTGCGTATACTTCCACATACCAAAATAATCAGTGTCGTTTGACTTTCAGCTAGTGTTTTTACATCAGCTACTCATGTCCTCCGCATACTCAATAAATAAATAACAAACATCAATATTGTAATCAACAACATTAACAAGTACATGTTAGGCCCCGTCCACAACCGACTTTGCTTAAATAACATTACTTACAAAGCATAACAAGCGAAACCACCTGTCTGCAATCGGCGTTAACGTGAAAGGAAAAGGAAGCCGCTGTCTCACCAAGTAGAAAGAGCAGATGAATAGGAAATAATAATCCCAATACAAGAACTTTTATATGCATAAGTTGGCTACAGCGCTAAGCGCTCCACTGCTATAAGAAAGCGGTCCCGCCAGGATGAGTCGTGGCACGTGTTACTTGCTTACAGCTGTGAGTACAGGTCCCTTGCCCCATACTACCGGCCCACCTAACTTAATCATATTTGCACATTATTTCTTGGTATTTCTGGGTTACTTTCCATTGCATATGCTACATCACTGGACTCCTCTTTACACGTACTTTCAGATGCCATTGCTATAAATGCATGCTTCCAGGGGAAAAATCCCACGTGGTTTAATTATTTCTGTCCGTACGCGTGTTACGAATAGTCACTTTGCGGCAAATTACTTGCCCCCGTACATAATTTCATTTAGGGAAAACCACGTTTCGTGATCTGCAACCGTTCCCGAGATTTTGGTGGTGTCCAGGTTAGGCCGACCATCCTGTAATTCACATGTAATTCACAATTACAAGATAACCCAGCTACTTTTGGAGAAAGACATCAAAGGTGTAAGGAAATACTTAGGACGCTGAGATATAACTAGAGGGGCATGCACAATTTCGTGGTCAAAAATACTGTGAAGTCTTCCATTAACTCCTTTTTGTATACAGAGCACAAATGTCGCGAATGGTTTTTTTTTTTTTTGGTGGGACTATAGTTAAAAATCAGTCCTACTAAGTAGAATGTGAATTGCAAATACAAAAACTTGACTTGGTACATGGTGTGCTATCGGTGCTTATTAGTATTAATTTTTTTTTTTTAATGAAGGGGCAGCTTTGAACAGTTTATTTGGTGAGGAAATTGCAAATAGTGCAGTGATAAATTTTAAGTGAAAGATGGCCATTTCCTTATTAAATATCACTAGAAATAGCATTTTAAGTGGTGAAAATCACTCCTAAAAATGTAAAGCAACCTCGGTTTACGAAAGTTTCCTGTAATAAACTAAACTTGAGGTTTCGGAAGGAAAATTAAATTTGAATACAGTTGATAAGTATACATCAACACACGATGCCATTCCGAAGTTGGTTAAATACTTTTCAAACAACTGTCTGCCCAAGTCTTGGTTTTACTGTTTTGGAATCACAAAAAAAGATAAACCAAGAAGTTTGCAAGACACTGTGACCTTATTTTTAGATCAGTTTAGGAAACAGTTATTTTTCAACAATTCAGGGACAACTTATTTACAAAGCAGAAACCTTCCTTTTTGTAATTAGGCTTACATAGATTTATTGTGATGACTCATACCACCTTTTTCCCGATGTAAATAAACTGTCTCATTTCTGCATATAAATAAGTTTTATTATTCTGGTGAGAAAAAAAAATGTTTGTAGTAACCCTAGTCATTGGTCAGTTGACTGAAGCCGTTTTATGTTGGATTTCTGCTGTGCCTTCCTCAGTTTCGGGATGGACCAGACTTGCTAAACACTTGAAAAATAAAGAGTCTGCCGGGAATCAAACCCGGATCCCGGAATCCCCGCCAAGAAAGAAACTGTTGAACCGAAAAACCTCTAAGGCATCTGCCTACCTAGTATATTAGCTGTATTGCTCACTGAAAATTCTATCTGAAGACGGTTACTTCTTAAAATGTAATGTTGAATAATTTTAAAACGTGTCTATAGCCATGCACTAAATTTTGCTACTGATATTATACGAATAAAATTACCGGGTTATCACTCAAGGGCGTTCGCCACGGAATAATAAGTTATTTTATACTTGTACCATATATTGCCCAACTTGTTGACATTAACTGAGAGCACTTTTTTTTTTTCTTTTCAGATTGTATGATTTCTGCAAAATGTCATGTCAAACACAAAATTATTACTGTTCGTATTACACAAAGAAAACCAACCAACTATTTTCAGAAAATTAAAAAAAAGGGCTGTTATAATTCATTTTAAGGTATGTTTATTAAAAGTCGTTTGCAAAAAGTTAGGGGCAGTCACAAATCAAAAATATGCAAGAATATCCTTATTTCAGGTATGTTTTTAAATTTCACATTAATTTCCTTGTACAATTTTATATACACATTGAAGACGCTTTTGGCGCATTCTTTGAAGGCGAATTATCTCATTTCTGTACGTAGGGTGGTTTTCATTATTTGCAAATTTTCAAAAGAGTACAATTGTGATTTTTACATGAATTTGTGCGAAAACTGTGCAGTAAGAAAAATTTATATTTAGGAAAGTGTAGTCACTGATAATGTCTAAAAGTTGATAAAAATAACACATCCTTTTAATCTGTAACACCCTTAACGTCACTTGGTAAACACATAACAACGAGAAGACCGCACAAACATTCGTCGCTTTGGGCACAATGGCACCTGTGCACTCTATACTTGTGTCGGTGTAGCATGTAGTGCCCCCCTGAGTCTGTACCTCAAATGCAGAAAGCAGTTGGTGTGCGCCTTAATTGTATGGAAATTACGTTGCATGTAACGCCTGCAAGTTTAAATAGTAATTGAAGAAACCATACAA
This sequence comes from Dryococelus australis, assembly GCA_029891345.1. Taxonomy (NCBI): domain Eukaryota; kingdom Metazoa; phylum Arthropoda; class Insecta; order Phasmatodea; family Phasmatidae; genus Dryococelus; species Dryococelus australis. The sequence goes on along the minus strand of CM057007.1, from coordinate 11,392,092 downwards.
TAATTAGTTTTTTGTTATTGAACGTCCGAAAGTAAAATTTAACTGTGCCTGCAGTATTTTAAAGCACGCAAACAGATCATTGTAGGTGCTGTACTCACCTCATCAGGCAGTATCTTTGCCCCATCCTCCAGACAATGCAGAACTTCTTGAGTGTTTCCCTTGGCGGCAGCTTCTCGAAGCTTCGCTGCCATTACCTGACATCATCTACAAAAAAAAGAGGTATAGGTCTAAATGAGCAAAGCAGTTGTGCCAGAAAACAATAACACACTATTATTAAATACTTTATATGTACACACAGCTGGGAAAAAGATCATGGGCAGACCGAATAGGACAGATATTTGCATAGCCTATATTGTGATGTGTGATTTTCAAGAATGCTGAAAGGAACTTGCAATATTCAGTTTTCCTTCACATAAAAAAGAATTGTGTTTTTAAATCTTGTACCATTGCCACTGGAATTGAAGTTAACGTAGGTATTCATAAATAATAGTACAAAAATTCATCAATCTTGGTGGTGTTTTCAACAGAAACAAAATCCAATTAATTAAGAATGCTCAACAAAATTCAATACTATAACAGGCACAAAATTCTTACACTTGAGTTACAGTGAGCTATAAGAAAAAGTTCTGAACAGGCATTTTGAAATAACTAGAACATTACCCTTATTCCTTGCATTGTAAGGATTATTACTCATATGTGAAGTAAGTCTAGTAATGGAAAAGCCACCTCCTCTAACAGGCCATGCCCTCTGGCCTTGGCTTGAAACTAATCTGCAGCACTTTCCGTAGCTTTGCAGAGGAAGCACTAGGTAGCCATTGCTAATGAAATTCATTTCTACAGTGATTTCTTTACAAACTCCACGAGATGATGCATGCCACGCTCGTTTAACTAAAACTACATTAAATGTACTTATCGGCATTTACCTTACGCCATAAAAATGTATTGATTCTAAATTTTCTAAATAATTATTATAAAATGTTATTTATCGTGGGAAAAGTTGGCCGCTTCTTAGCTTCCATTACACTGTGGACATGTCTTAAGGTGAGGCAAGATGGACATGAAGCTGCGGCGGAATGCAATGGCGGGGAAACGGGGCAATCCCCTAGAAAACCCACCGACCAACAACCTTGCCCGGCACAATCCACACACTGAGAAAAAACAAGTTCGATTGTAAACATAGACACACCAATAGGACTGGTTACTGGCACCATCTAAATCTTGTTAATGTATTTAGAATTGCATCATAACTATGTTTTGTTCTTGTCCATGGTTATTTCTGCGTTTATGAATATAGCTCCTACAACAGAGAATTCTTTTCCTCCTACACAAGCGAAAGTGTCTTCGTAAGAACAATTCCAACCATATCTGGATTGTTCTAGCAACAAACAGTAGCCTACTGTCAAACTATCACAAAACTCTGTTGCTGGTACAAAAGTTTGCTTGCTTCTACCTTGAACCCGAACTGTTCTGTTGTCACTTCTCTGCTGATTATTTTTCAGTGCACGTGCGAAAATCTGGGAGTGACTCCGCCGGGAATCTCACCTTGTTCACCTTGGTGGAAGACAGGTGATATAGCCTCAATCACGACCCCAAACGAGGTAAAGTCTCGTAGGCTCAGCCAGCATAGTATATGCCTAGCTAACACGTCCATCGACCATAAAATAAAGCCCCTGTCTAGTACAGTATCCACATCGTATTAAGGCCGTGTCATAACTGGCCCAGAGAGCGCTCTCATGTACTCTCGTCATTATGATATCAGAGAGAAGGCTCTCTGGTCGTCTCAATTCGTCGGAGAAAGCATGAAAGAGCGAGAGCACAGAGGGAGCACGAAGTTGGGGCTCTCTCATGCTCTCTGACCACGCCCCATATTGGTTTACTGTTTCCGTGTTAGAATAAGGTTACACTAGCTTTCTAGGCCAACATACGTTACATTTTAACTGTACGTGAATCATTTCAAGTGTTTTAATCACCGAAATAACTTAAGTCTCGTGTTTTTGTCACTTTCTGCAACATAGCGATAAGACATCAAGTAAAAACAATATAATTTAATGCACTTGCAATAATTTCGGTAGTGCTGTACTGTATTTGTGATTATTTTTTTTACCATACAAAGAATGGTCGGCCTAACGTGGACACCCCAAAATTTCCGGAACGGTCGCAGATCACAAAATGCAGTTTTCGCTAAATAAAATTACGCGTGAGGGCAAACCCACTGCACCATGCTACCGGCCATCTTAACTTAATCATATTTGCACATTATTACTTGGCATTTCTGTGTTACTTTCCATTGCGCTTTATCACCGCATTCCTCTTTGCGCATATTTTCAGATACCATTTAAATAAATTTATGTTTCTATGAGTAAAAACTTTTATTTCTGTCCATGCATGTGTTACGAGTAGTCCCTTTGCAGCAAATTACTTGCCCCCGTACATAACTTCATTTAGCGAAAACCACATTTCCTGATCTGCAACAGTTCCAGAAATATTGGGGTTGTCCACATTAGGCGGACCACCCTTTACAAGTTACTTCCAATAGCGATGACCGTGATTTTAACTTAACACAATTTTGCACCTTTTTGGCATCAGCTGCCCGCGTGACGTCTGAGAGAAACGAGAGAGTGGTTGTCTCAATTTCACAGGGCGAGAGCGTAGCAGAGCTCTCGCCAGGTTGTGCGAAAGAGCGCTCTCACGAAAGAGTATTCTTTAAATTGAGACACGGCCTAAGACACTCACTTGGTCATCAGGAACACCTGCAGTTCGATTGAAGTGCTATCCTCTCACTGCGAGGGGGATTATCCTGAAGATCTCCAGCATGCGGAGTTTCGAAAATCGCCTACTCAAGTCCAACCTCAAAATGATCTGTTAATAGAGAGAATCGATTGTCGTGTGCTACTACTTGTAGGTTTTACAATCTGCAAATACACAACTGCCTGTTGTACCACGGGCTTTGAATTTCTTAATCCTAAAACTGCCTTAAGTGGTTAGTACGCCAACATTCCCTCCAGTGGTTGGAGCTATGTGCCAAATGTCGCCCCAACCCAAGTGACTGCTAGAATACTACTGTGTCACTTCCATACTCCAAGCACCAAGGACAACCACTAAAGGGTACAATATAAATAAATTACAATCCTTGGTGATATACATGTAATAAATGTGTGTGTTTGGGGGGGGGGGGGTGGAGGGATGGTGATGTGAAAAATAGGCCTGACAACAGAAAGTCATAGGCCTAGATAAAAGTATAAGGAAAAACCAGTATAGGCTGTTCATGGTAAAATGAGCACTTTTGAAAGCACTGCTCAAAATCTACTTGTATACACGTTGTGTATTATTCCGCCTTACGTAAACTTGACACTGTCATGGACCTGATAACTTTATTCAAGCGCCCGTCAAGTGAAACTAGGAAACTATTAGGAAAGTAGATGTTTTACAAATCTGCTCATCTTTACACTAAGATGCATTTAAAGAAACATTAAACGAAATAAATAATTTAAGTTATCAAAAATGTTTACCTATCACTTATAATTTGACGTTTGGACCTGGAGCTTCTTTCCCTCCATCATTGCCAACTTTACTGGGAACTTATCACTCACTGCGCCCGTTAGAATATATACAGGTAGGAACAGTGACTTTTTTATAAGGTTGATTTCAGAAGTGCTCACTTTATTGTGAATAGCCTTTAAAAGTAAATGATAACTTATACCCCTGCACTTTTCAGAAAGGCCACAGTTGTAGGGGTGGAAAGTCACATATACGTTGTTCAACCTATGGCTGGCCATATTTAAAAATATCTTCTCTGTTTAAATGAAATATTTGTCCATTGCAATGCTTGGAATTACGTTTATTTTCCCTGTGACAGAAAGGTAACAGTCGAATAATTGGTATCCTTATAGAAGCACGAGCCACTGTTTTAACACGTACATACAATATTATAAACAGTTTTGTGGGAGATTGCGAGTCAGTGTAGGTAAAAGACGGGAAACAGACGATGAGAGATGGGCGACGGGTCCCTGCCCAGTATGGAGCAGGCGCGCCTGGGCCGGTGTCATGGCACGCGCATTTCCTCTTCCGGCGGCGGCGGCGGCGGCGGAGACTCGGGCGGGGGAGGGGCCATCAGTCGTGCCAACCCACACCCGGCCCCGAGCAGACAATGACAATGGAGCCCGCCACAATGGAGACGTTTCTCTTCGCCAAGCCACGCCTGCCGCCGCAGCCCTTCCTTCTTCCGCCATTTACTTGCATACGTGCCTTTACGACTGACTTAACAGCAACAGTCGACCGTGTGCTTAGAGTCCATTCACACTTACTTACTACTTTCCTGACGCCCTGCTTCCAGGATATTCAACCGCCTCATGCGAACAAAGCTTAGCCGAGTCTAGAATATTACACCACAGAGACGACGCACCGCATTCGTGCACACTCAGTTTCATAATAGGTTACCAGGCACTATTTATTACCAACATACCTACCTACTTTTTCACTATTTTTATTCATATTAGTTGTAAATGAAATATAATATTTCAATGTAACCAAAATATTATAGTTTAATGCCAACAGAAGTATAAAACGCTTGTGATACAACGAAGCACATCACATAAACGGGGTGGTTGAATGAAGAGATTCGGGCGGCTCGGAACAGCGAGGTCTTGAGAGCCGGTGAGGGTTATTGAAGTGAATGTGGAGTGGCGCCGGAATGGAGGAGCGGGGGATACGGGCGGGATATCTCTGAGAAAGCCCTCCGACCAACGGTATCGTCCGGCACGAATCCCACTAGCGAAAATAAGGTGACCCGGCCGGGGATTAAACCCGGTTCGCCTTGGTGGGAGGCAAGCGTGCTAATCGCTTAGCAACCGCGGCCCCTACATGGGGTGATTGTTCAAAGGATTAATTTAAAAAAGTGTGAAGAAACCGCAAATAGACTATAGGAATATATTATGCCTCGGTGTGTTCAAGTGTATTGGTTTATGGCTGCAGTGTGCGGGTCGAGAGAGTTCTTCGCTTGACTTGACGGTCTTGCAATGCTACAGAGCCGGCAGCTGCGAACTTCAAATGGAGAATCAATGCTAAACGAAATTTCTTCTCATTGCATCAATTTTAAAGATAATTATTTCGTACGAAAAATATTCTACCTGCAATTTCTTAATGAATGTTTCTACGTTAAGACATCTTGCTGATCGTTTTGATTAATTTTTTTCCCTCAAACATAATAACGAAATTTACATCCTAACAAAAAAAAGACGCATGAATAATTTTTTTTAAAACCTTATTTTATGTAGCAATATGTTCTGAGAAAGTCGCGTCAGAATGTTTTTTGTTTGAAATGGATTGCCATTCGAAGTTCGCGGCAGCCCGCTTGGTAGGCAGGGCCGTTGGCACCCTCCTAACTGGAGATTTTTTTTACACGTCTGAGAAACGCCCAGGAGCGATAAGGGCGACACTATCTCGCACATCAAGTGTGTCGTCGCCACTAAGCGCGAGGCTCTGAACTGACGTGCATTGTTCTCGTCGCACTGCGTATACTCATGGGTCTTTCCGCGGTGGCCCTATTATTTTAAGGGTGAAAGTCTGTAGGGCGGTTCAATGCAGGGCCCTTGAGTAGTTTTGTATGTATATGACACGTATATTTTGAGAGTACTTGCAAATGGAGTTTCTAATATGTGTGACGTCTTGAAATATCTCAACAGCCCTCGTCTGAAGTGTGTATTCTTTTCGTAAGGCGCTTACGAAAAGTCACCCGGTTAACTCGATCAGGTTAAAACTTTTACTCGGTGCGTTCAAAAAGTTATCGGGTTAAAGTTAACTCGCGTTCGGAAAATTACCCGGGTTAACTTGATCCTTGACTCGATCGACTCTGGGCTAACCCTGCTCGACAGCAGGGTTACTTGGCTCTAGCAGACGATACACGTGAAATGGCGCGTAAACATTGCAGCAACAAAAACAAACAAGTAAACGAAAATGAGTTTTGAAATCTGGGAACGATCGAAATATGTAAAATTATAAACGTTTAGCTGCTTTGGCCAGTCAGTGTAGCCCGACACTTAATACAAAGGAATTGTATGTTCGCAGTACTGCTTAATGCAATGTCTTTTTTTACGTTGTTTGTTCATAACACAATTTAACAAACAAGAACTCTGCATCATCGTCATCATCATCATCATCAAGCACAATATTTAGTAAAACCAGAGATACTCTACGCGTTCAAAGCAACGTTGTTATAGGCTGTTCACGGTAAAGTGAACATTTTTAAAGCCCTAGTTACTTTATTCTTCCGGTCATTTTTATTCTTTATCCATCTTTTTAAACAAATATTGCCATGTAAGTAATAAACACAATGCGTATATTCCACCAAACTCGGAAGTTAACGTCTAGAGATAGAATTAAATGTGTTTATTGATTATTATTCCAAACGAGAGGGCTTTCAAAAGTGCTCACTTTACCGTGAATAGCCTATAACCGCACGTGATCAGCTATACCTGGTCGTTAGCTTTACCAGGTTACTTTTCGTAAGCGCCTGTAGATCAGCACATTGGACTCATGTTGAATAGTTTCTCAGAAAAACGTGAATTACCAACACACTGTAACGCAGTTCAAGCGCCATCTATGAGCCAATCTTAACTACAAGTCAAGAAGAAGTAGCCAGTCAGAGAACAGCGACAGTTGTTGGCGGGAATATGTACGTACATTTTGGGTTTAGGTTATCCTGTGTCACGAAATCGTATACAATGAATTATTCAATCGGATGACAATATTCTCGTGTTTTAGTTTTTGGAAGAGGTTATTATTTCTTTTATTCAACCTTTGTCAGATTTATTGGCCTAACTGCTCAATATTGCCATTGTCGTCCCCTTTTATAAGATATCGCGAGTTTTTCAAAACGATGACACAATAATTTACCATAAATAATTAAATATGTGGAAATAATCACAAATGTCCATTTTCTCAGTATATATCAACTTTTTTTCCGTGTACTTATCGTGCCATTAGTACAAGTCTTAATTTTTCAGTATTTAATCGTGCACCAACCTTAATCCGAGAGCCCGTGGTAGATGCACGGTAGAGCGCGCATACCAACTACGCAATAACCGAATCTCTTTAAGTCGCAATACAAAACAGATATTTTTTTTTTTTCCGTTACGACTGTTGAAACCACGAGTCTTCCGCTACGGTTAGCCCAACCCTTCTGCATAACAGTGCTTAAATAATTTTGTGAGCACATTTCTCACCTAGTTTTAATGAAACAACGGTTTAATTCAGTTACAGGCCGTTCGCGGTAAAGTGAACATTTTTGAAAGCCCTAATTAGTATCTACTTGTATGCGCGTTGTGTATTATTCCGCCGTATGTAATATTAACACTGCAATTGGTCTCGTGACTTTATTCATGCGTCCGTCAAATGAAACTATAATAAATTACAAAAGTAAAAATTTTAGAAATGTACTAATTCTTAGTCTTTGATACATTAAAAAAAAGTTATATAAATCCTTTAAGTTATCACGAATGTTTACCTGATACTTTTAATTCGACGTTAAAGAATGGAGCTATCCCCCCCCCCCCCTCGTTTACAACTTTACTGGGCGTATGCCACACAGTGACCTTTTTCTAAAGTTGATTTGAAAAATGCTCGCTTTACCGTGAACAGCCTATACTCATTACTAGCTGTAACCTCGCCCGCTTCGCCGAGCATTGATTTATTTTGAAAATTATTTTTTTATAGTACAGACGTTTAAATTTACTTGTTAAGAGTAACTGTAAAAATGTTTAAATTCTTGGTAAACTAATACAGTTATGGCAAAAATGGATTATTATAATTTAGTAGCCGATAGAAAAAAAATCTCTTGGCCTTTTTACGTACATCTAATTATTTCGCCTTTATTACAAGTTAAAGCAGACTGCCATCGCTTCACTTAGGTTTTATGGAGTTGATATATTTCTTGATTTATTTCTAACCAGTGGGCCACTGAGGCCCCACTTGATATCGCTCTACCCACTGGGCCATTGCGGCCACAATTGATATCGGTCAAGCCACTAGGCTTCTATCACCTCACTTGGAATCGCTCTAGCCACTGGGGCACTGCGGCCCCACTTGGAATCGCTCTAGCCACTGGGCCTCTGTGGCCCCTGTAGTTTTGGTAGAGCATGTTTAGAAAGCAGTCGAGTAACTCATGTTTCTCCGACTTGGTTCACAAATTATGAGATTTCTCAAGGATTTTTTTTTTTAATTCAACAAAGCCTATGACCATCTGAAAGAATGTAGCTTTCTAACAATGAAATAATTATAACAATCAGCCGTGTAGTTTTGGTACAGCATGCTTAGAAATCAGCTAAATAGCTCATTTTTTCACAAATTTTGAAATTTCTATACGGTATTTTTGAATAAACATAGATATGTCCATCGGGAAGAATAAAGCTTTATAAAAGTGCAAGATTTATAAGAATCAGATTAGTAGTTCCAGAGATTACCTCTAACAAACAAACTGTACCTCTTTATATAATAGTATAGATAAGCGTGTTTGTTTTTGTAAAACCAAATGTAAACAGGAGGCACATCGCTGTCCGAACACGTTATTACGGCATTTCTAACAGCAGTCCATGAACCAATGCTGAGAACATGCGCAGGAGACGACAACCAGCGTACCTCAGCTATGTACAGCTGAGCCACAGAGCAGTTGACAATGCAGAGGCGCAATAGCGCTTTTTCTTGCAAACTCCAGCAATATGGCGCCGACTACCCAGCAACACGTCGGGACACCGCTAGCCAATCAGCGCTTGATAACTTGCTTGCCAACTGGTAGTTCGGCCAGTAATGAACCTTCCGCAACACGCGGCGGCCAATCAGACACGATGCCCGTTCCCAGAGTCTCTCCCAGCCAATCAGCGAATAGGTACGCCCACGTCAGGGAACCGACAGGCGATTTCGTGTCTGTGTGCTTCTTCACTCTGTGTCTGAACGAAGCTTAGTATTTATTTCCTTCTCTATTTTGTGCCAGTCGCCATATGTAAAATTAATACTGCCACGGACTCGAATTAATCCGCTCGCCGACTAAGTATAAATGCGAAATTGTTAGAAACGTAAATATGTTACCAATGGCGTAACCAGAAATTTCAAAAGAAAAGAGAGTGTGTTAGAGGGGAAGGAGGGTGGGGCAATTCACTGATTGAAGCGAAGGAAAGGAGTTCACCGGTAGCAATACTGACATTTTTTAAATTAGGATTCACACTAGGAGAGAATTTATTCGATTTAATAACATTAATTATAGATTACAGCGATTAAATATTTTATTACAATTAAAGGATAATTAAAATTTTTTATACTGATAGCTTACAACCTTATGGGAGTTACAGTCCCATTTCTGGGACGATGCCAATGGTCGGTGGATTTTCTCGAGGACCTCCCGTTTTTCCCCAACCCTTGCATTCCGGTGCTACTCCTTGTCCACCTCGCTTCACCTTCATCGGCTCTCAAAACCTCGTTGTTACGAGCCGCCCAAAAGTCTCGACGCCACCCTTCCTCTCTCACTGGCTAAGCCAATGTGGCAATGTAAGCTGTAGGTGGTTGGTGGTTACACTAAACATTGCGGCAATTGTTTAGACTCCTCAAGTGCATTCAAGACGTTAAATTAAAATTATATCCTACATTTCTAACATATGACATCCTTTTTGCCGCCACGATATACCTAATAATCTGAAAGAAACACAACAATGGAAGAAAATTGCTTTTCAAAAAATACTGAAACGAGTTATAGAAATTTTATACATATATTTATTTATTTATTTGTACAAATATCAAATGCTACAAAAGTAATACGTCAGACTGAAGCTCAAAAAACATTGCTTGACATGGAAATTGCTACACCCATAAGGTGTTATCCATTTTCCATAGAATCAAGACCACTTTAGTACTAATTAAGCAATGCAAATGGTGAAAGTGGCGTCACAGAAATCTAGCAAAAATTTAGTTTCTTGAACATTCTTAAGCACTGTTAAAAACGTTTAACATAAAATATGAAATAGTGATTTCCTTGCTGTCAGGTATTTCACTCAAAAAGAAGCCCCCTGCATCAAAGTGACCAGACGTTAAACCCACACTTTGCGCTAAAAAACAAACGAGTGACGATACAAAATGCCACGATATTGTAATATAATACGGTCACTGTTACGAAATGGGCAACAAAGTTATTCAAAAGTTCACTTGTCTACCTTGCACAAAATTGCTAAAACTGCGCCATACTGCAAGGTTGGCCTGACCCAACACCAGCTGATCCAGATCATAAGTAGTTTTTACATGACGCAAGATGGAGTGAAGTTCAGATAATTTTATGAGATGGTTGGACGAATAAAAGAAACAGCCTATTCTATTTACCAGCCATTATTTTAAAACATCGCGACAGCGTGTGTTCGTGAGATTTAATGATCAAAATTATAGTTAGTAAAGATATTTCAAAGCCATCAACTTGTATCAAGCACGACGGTATTTTGCTGCAACTCAGATCTGTGGACTCTTTTCTCAAAAAGATTTTCCTGAAATTTGCGAATAGGATTTCTCATACGAGACTTTACACGAAATCCATTTTTTTCGTCGTGTAAAAGCAGTTTTACAGCCTGTGGTGTTCGTAGAAGGAACTGCGCATACCAGCTGCGCAGTAGCCACATCTCCCCCCCCCCCCAATAAAAATGCTTCAATATGTTAATGCACTACTTCTGACCGAGTTTCGCCCCTTTCTATCACAGATAAATATACAGGTTGCTCGGAAATTCCCCTTACAAACTCCTAGGACTTGTAGAGGGGACTGAGTAGACTATCTTTTGAATAGGAACCCATGTCCGGAAACGTCACTTTACCGTGCTACAACCATTTCAAATCATGTGTATCACTCGTCCACTTCCGCTGATGGAAAGAGCAATATCACGGATGTGTCTGTGTTGGTATGCAACCGGGTAGGCAGTACATTACTTCAGACAATCACCTGATGACACGCGACGTCTACCCTGCCTCGAGCCCCATTCACGCGCCTTTGTGTCTCCGATTAGCATGGTTATGTACACGTTTGCGGAATACACAGACATGATCCTTGTGTATGGAGCATATGAAGGTAATGGAAGAGCAGATTGCCCGCTGTATCAAGAGCGTTATCAACAACGTGCGACACCATCGCATACCCTTTTTGCCACAGTTACGCAACGGCTCCCGAGAACGAGCCATCTTCACCGCCGACAGGAACGGCTGTGGTGCTCAAAGAGACGCCGCACTCCCGAATTGGAAGAAGCTGTGCTGCTACATCACGTTGAACAGAGCCCGTCAGCGAGTACGCAAACAATTGCGCGTGCAATGGGTGTTGCTCCCGGCATAGTCTGGGAGGTTCTGCATGAGCAACAGCTACATCTTTACCACCTCCAAAGGGTACAGTCTTTGGGTCCAGCCAATTTTGCACCAAATGTGTACTTCTGCACGTGGTTCCTGCACCGCTGCACCGACAAGCCCGTTCGCACGTCGCGTTCTGTTCACAGATGAATGTATATTCACTAGGAACAGTGTTCTCGATTCTCGAAACAGCAAAGTCTGCGCAGAACGTAAGCCCTAATAACACACATGACCAGGGATTCCAGCACAGTATTTCTACCAATGTGTGGGCAGGCATTCTGGACGGTCATTTGTAAAATATCTTATTTGAAATGGTTGTAGCACGGAAACGGTATGTTTCCGGACATGGGTTCCTATTCAAAAGATCATCTACTCGGCCCCTCTACAAGTCTTAGGAGTTTGTAAGGGGAATTTCCGAACAACTGTATAATTTGAGAAGTTTCGACAAAAAGAAGTTCTTAACTCGAGACTGTTACCAGTAGATTATGGTGCTATTTCATATGTTGGGACCAATAAAAACGTGTTCGTGCTTGACGTCATTAGCAGCAGCTTTTTATTGAAACTACGGAACATCATCTCAAACACGAATTATGTCTTCCACCACTTGAAGGGCTTCTAGAATTGGACGCTGTTTTCTGGTGTGTAGGTCTACGATGCAGTTCACAAAATCCACTTCTTGTGCAACTTCCTACATCCAGGACTCTGACTGGAAGGGTTAATGCAAGTACGATATGGTAATTTACTTTTGTACACGGGCGAGTCTGTTGTAAAACCACGTGTAAACTGGCGGTACACCACGTGTGACTTTGACAGTACTCCAGACAAAACTGACGACATGCGCGGAAGGCTGCGATCAGTTTTACCTGATCGTGAGCCGGTGCTTGGAAACAACACAGCAGACCAGCGGCCCAAGTTGAGGCTTCTCCACGGCCCGTGGCCTCGCGGAGTGTGGGCGGGCGTGCTCAGTGCACGGGAGGAGCACGGACGTGCGTTTGTTTACCTCCGAGACGCCGCTAGTCCACTCTGCGATTACATCCACTGCCTCCTCCGCGAGTCTGCACACGCCGTGCTGCCGCGACACGCAGAGAAGGGGACAGGGTAGAGTGCTCATCACAGCTACGCAGTAGCCGCTCTCCGTCCCAGCCAGCATTTGACTACGCATCTGTGGTCCATTCGCGGTTACTTCCAACTTCCCGGAAGCCCTGCTGAAGTTACACTTCCGGGATATTCCTCCGCCCCATACCATAGACTGAAGATGAGGTAGATCGATCTCGCTGGCTGCGCACAACCAATCTCCGTGCACCAACATTGAACTGCTTTTCTGCCAACACGTCTAGCGAAATCGGCATGGTTTGGATTTTAGTTTAGAAAACTGATTTGTAAACAAATGATTTGAGATGTATGTATACTTCGTCGAATTAATTTGCAATGTAGTTTGATTAAATTGAAGCTGGTAAAAGTATTTTAATCATATAATAGTGCTTATCATTTAAAAATTACAATGTAAACAAACACGTTCATCACTGTTGACCATGTGACTTTGACAGATATGTTCCTTTGGGGTAGGTCAATGTTGGGTACATGCGCAGAAAACGAATAAGCTGTCTACCTCATCTTTAGTCTATGCCCCATTCAAAGAAAGCTCAACCAAGCCTAGAAAATTACACCAAAGGGACAACGCACCGCATTCGTGCGCATTCAGTGTAATTATGTTTTGCATTAGAACTATTTCTTACTAAGCACTACCAACACACATGTTTTCTCCCTATTTTATTCGCAAATTATAAATTAAATATAATTTATTGACAGCATATTGGTAGAAGTTCCATTTAACCAACAATAAGATAATTTATGTTAAGAGAAGCATACGACGCTTGTGATACATGACAGATTTAGGAAACAATCTAAAGACGTCATACGTGGGGAGATTTTTCAAAGGTTTGATTCATTACGTGTAAAAAACCGCGAATAGACTATACCAATAGGATTACAAAAAACCACGTGGATGGTGTTTGAATATAGATCGCCAATTGCAATCTAAAATCGAAATAGTTACAACTCCTCCACATCAGTGAATTCAACTGCATATCCGTTGAAATTGTGCCACTGGATGTAGTAGAATCCTACCGATTTGTTTAGTCGCTGGTCTTCACTGATTTATCAGCGATCTGATTAACAGTGAATTGCAATGGCCAGGCACTGAAACCTCAGCGCGTGCCACTTATTTGCCAGTAGATATAATAGACGAAAATGCACGCACATAGTGAAGCCCTGCTCCAAGTCTGACACGCGTGTCAATTTGCAAACTCAAGCAATTTTATGCGAGTACTCCTGTCCTGCCAAAGACTGTCCTGCCTGAACGATTTATTGTTTCGTCCCGCCAGATGGTGAAATGTGTGATGCCTACAATTTTCTGGAGTACGATCTAGTGCTGTTATTATGGGGTTGGTGTGTTTACAGAACTACATGACGTTAATGAACTTGGTTATTTGCCACATCTGTATTTGATCGCCCAGATTAATAAACTGTTATTTTGTTTGAAGAGGGGTTACTATTTGAAGAGGCAATATTTTTGCTGCAAAAAAAGGTACTTTGTTTTTCTTCGCCCCCCCCCCCTCCCTCGGGGTGGTGCTCGTCTGAACGCTTCCAACCGCTGAGCTATACTGAAGCAGAGTGGCGCAGTTTTCTGTTACGCCCCTTTAGGGCGTCGCAGGGCTAAAGGAAGGCAAGAGAAGGACGCACACCATTAACAAAAAAAAAAATCAAGAAAAGCATGGACACAAAAATTTCGAAATCGATACAAATGTATTGAAGCCCAGCTATACATTTTCACCTAGAACAACAACTTTGAAACTTGATTTGAAAAATATAAATTGCATCTGTATATTTCTGTTGCTTGCTACCAATCGGTGAACTAGGGGAAGGAGAGAACACACACATGTACTGGCTGGAACAAACAGAAAAAACAACAATATTAATATATCCTGAGAAATGACCCAACCTGAATAAACACTTGTGAAATGAAGGCGCATGTGTAGCGTGGCGTAGAGTGCGTATCTCCGCAGGGTGCTCCCGTCTGCTTTGCGGTTTGTATTTCGCCATCACGCTAGCTCGCGTCTCGCCTGACGTCATCCGGTGCCTCAGGTTGGCAAGGGACAGCGACTCCATCCTAGGGCACTCGACAACGGGTACATTGCAGCGATATCAAGAGTGAGTGAGTGCAGAGATAAGGGCGGTCCTTAACATCGAGGTCTTGAGAGCCTATGAGGGTGGATCGAAGCGAGTATGGTGCAGCGCCGGAATGCAAGGCCGGGGGAAACTGCCGACCAGCGGCATCTTCCGGTGCGATCCCCACTCGCGGAAATCCGGGAATCGATTTGGTGGGAATCGAGTAGTCTAACCACCACGCCACCGCTGCCCCTGTTAGCAAGAGGCCGTTGGAAACAAAATAGCATGCATTTCCGATCGACAAACTACAGTTATACGTATAGCGAATAAATTTTGCAATAAGTTTAACTACAAACGAGTTATGTTCATATTTTTAAAGACATCAATGCTGAATCCAATAAATTTCAAACGCTATTTTAAGCTTGTGCATGTGTTGCTTAAATGGTAGCTGAATATGTTTATATTTTTATAACTCATTTGAATTAGTCTGTAATTTAAAAAAAAAAGTCTATGAATTTTTTTTTCACACGAATAAACAAAATATAGTTTATAATAGACGCTTTCGAGTACTCTTGAGTTAATAAGAAACTTTCACGGAATGCCGTGCCACCGATTTCAATAAACTGAATAAACACAGTTAGTATTATAATATTATTTGTGTTATTGAGTCATGATACAGCTTTACCATCCACTGTTGAGCAGAGAGAAGCATTCTGTGCAAGCATTAACTCGTCCAGTAACAAACGGATGCAGGTATCATGGCTGACCAACATTACATCTGAATTATGATAATAGAGATGTATCTTTAATTATGATGAAAGTTAGGCGTCATATTTTTATTTCCGTCGCGAGCAATTACTCAGGCGTTTCGACGCCCGACCATTTCGAAATTCCGCCACATTCCGACATTACAGACCCTGCAACTAAATGCTAACTCCAGTTAAATTACGAGCTGTATTTTACTCCGCACGGTTTTTTTAAAATTCGTGTAACTTAATTCATCTCTGAATTATTCACTGGCCGCTTGAACCTGACGTGGTAACGACCGGCTTGGCGCGGCACCGAAACAAGCGCGGAAGGGGCGTAAGGGGTAATGACGCTGATCGAACAAATGACTGCACAGCCGAAATCCGTCAATTAATGGGCAGGTCATCAGCGTTTAAGCCATGGTTGTTAGCAGTTGTGCCGCAAGGATGCCGCTGCCTGGCAACACACAAACAAGCACGTATATTTTTATACGTAGGTCTATAGCGAGTGAGAGTTATATCACAGCAAAAAGCTAAGAGCTAATCTGTTTTCATAGAGAGTAAAAAATTCAAATGTTTTTATAGCCGCACTTTTAATACTTCCATTTCTATGGAATATAATTTTTTGTATAAGTGTTTTCATCTTCGGTTTTACGTTTTGATTTTAATGCTGCGGAATATTTAGATATAAAAATATAAAAACTCCCATCATACATGAAATTTTATTTACGAGAGAAACGAAATGCAGAATGTTTTCTAAGGAAAATCCTACTGGAAAAAAAAAAACATCGTCGCTGCATTTAATTTGCGCCAATTTATAACTCTGACAAGTTTGTTACAGTTTGCAGCCATTTAGTGCTGCAATTTGGCTCCATGCATAAAGATACGGCTTTCCAGCTTTCTTGATCAATTGTGCCGGATGTTTCAAGTGGATACTCTATAAGGTGCCAGATGTACGTACGTTTAGAAGGGGCGAATGCATAAACAGTTGCTTCACCAATAATGCTAGCCATCTACATGATTTAAATTTTTCCCCGTAGCTATATAAATATTTTACAAATCATGTTTTCCTTGACAGGATATAATACTTTTATGTAATATGCAAAAATGGAAAAAATAAATATACAGTACATATTTATAATCTATTATAAGGATTTAATTTAAGTTTAGCGTCATACTAACTTCAAAATAGTTTGGATACATAATTTATTGCTTCATTTTAAAATCAATTGTTGGTAACAGTATTGATTTGTTTGAAATGCATCCTGTGATTCCCCTATACGTTTCTATTAAGGTTTCCTGTAATATTCAGAGGTATATAACCAAGTGTTACAAACTTACTAAGGTGAGCCAAATATGCGTTTCAAACTAACTTCTTTTAGCAACAGCCGTGAATGCAAAAAAAAAACTATTTTTTGTGTAGATTGGTGTGATAAAATGTTAAAATCACTATAATTTTAATGTATTTGTTCGCTTTTGTGCACTTTAATTACCCTGAGAACGTTGAATGATTTTCACTTTAACGCGTTTCGTTAACGATAATCATTTCGAATGGATGTTTTGTAGCACTTCAATACTTTCCTTACCGCCTTGTCAACTTCTCATCTGGTCATCTTGTTTTGACGTACTCTTAGACTCTTCTAGTTTTAGTTAGCGTGGCATTTTCTCTGTTTATTATTATTATTATTATTTAGCAATACCTAGTGTACGGTTTTATTTTAGTTTAAGCCAGCTTTCTGTGAACAGTTTTTCTTTTTCTTTTTTGCAAGTTCATTTGCCAGGTTAAAACGACAAAAGAAAAAACAAGTACCCTACAGGCTACTCTTTCGTGCGCGGTATTTTTTTCTGAACAAATAACTTTGTGTTAGTAAGTGGTGCTCTTTTGAGCGCTTTTTTTTTTTTTTTTTTTTAAGTAGTCACTGTCCGACTTCGTAGTGGCCTGTTAATGCTGTTTTTTTTAACCCATGGTGCTGAACAAGATATCAGCCATCAAAATAAATACACGTCTGTGTTGACAACCACACAGCAATCAGTGGATTTCACTGCGCCTTAGGATAAAAAGTGGACTATGAAACATGTGTTTATAATCTATCCGCGGTTTCTTCACACTTTTTGAATCAAACATTTGAAGGAAAAAAAACCTAAGTATAACATATTAGCTTGTTTCCTAAATTTGTCATGCATCACAAGCGTGTTATACTTGTATTAACATACAAGTACCTTATTTTTTTGTTGAAATTACCTTTTACTTACATTATATCTATAAGTTATAATAATTAATTTGTAATCAATATGAATACAACGGGCAGAAAATATATGTGTTGGTTATGCCTGGTATAGGCTGTTCACGGTAAAATGAGCACTTTTGGAAGCCCTGCTTAAGATCTACTTGTATACACGTTGTGTGTTCTTCCGCGTTATGTAAAATTAACATTGCCATGGGCCTCATCGCATTATTCATGCGTCGATCAAGTTAAACTGCGGAACTGTTAGAAAAGTAAATATTGTTCAAATCTGCTTAATTTTACACTTCGATGCATTAAAAAAAACGTAAAGCGAGAGAAATAGTTTAAGTTACCGCAAATGGTTACCTCTAACACCTATTATTCGACGTTAATATATATAACTGTTTTCCCTTCCGTCGTTACCCACTTTACTGGACACATGTCACTCACTGCGCCCGTTAATATTATATATATATATAATATATATATATATATATATATATATATATATATATATATATATATATATAAGGGCAGTGACTTTTTTCTAAGGTTAACTTAAATGATTTATTTCCTTTTCTGTTTTTTTTTAATGCATCTAAGAGTACAAATTAACGGGTTTGTAAAATATTTTTTATCTAATAATTTGACCGTTTCACTTGACCTACGCATGAATAAAGTGACGAGGCCCATGACAATGTTAATTTTACAAAAGACGGGAGAATAGACAACGTGCAAACAAATAGATATTAGGCAGGTTTTTTCAAAAATGCTCAATTTACCGTGAACAGCGTATAATATCACCATTCCCACAAGCCCACAAGCACAAAATGGCAGATTGTTCGCACAAGTATGGGCATACACCATTGCAAACAATTCGTTGTATGAAATCCAAAATCTTACTCCTCTGGCAATTTTGGTAGCGTTTGTATTGCTTTTAATTTCCGCGTGTTGTACATTTTGGTACTCCACTGGAAGTCGCTCCCCTTCTACGGCCGTGGTTACACGAGTGCTGTTATACACATTCAGCTAAATACATTCGGTAGCCATGTCTGAACAAGTTTAAAAACAGAACGTGTTTTCGCGGTTACACACAAAGCAGAATGAAACCAATGGCAATTCTAACCTCAACAGACATGGGACTTAAAATGTATGATATTTAATTATAATAGCCTACAACATTTATCACAATTTATCTTTTTAATTGTTATGAAACCTGTACTTTTACTGTAATGGCACAGTGGGTGGGTATTAGAACATTCAACCTTAAACTTAAGATAATTCAACAAGTGCGGGAATTCCTACCAAATTCAGCAATATTTATTATACTGCTTGTTTACTTCGAAGCAGCCAATAGGAGCGCAGCAGAGAAGTCTTTCGAAACTACTTACGGAAACTGTTCATTGAACGAGAAACAACTGCGATCGGAACTCGTTCGAAGGTAGTGTATAGCCGAACTTGTTTAAGGAAGCAGTTCTGCATCCCGTGTAACCGCGGCCTACGATAATGTAGACGTAAAAGTCGAGGATCTAAGAGCAGAGGAAAGGAAGCCGACTCGAATGGGCCTGCCCGTGAGGTCGCCCGACCTTTGACCTTCCCTCGCCACGGTAGTCCGCGCGCCGCCTGCGGAAAGTGCCCACGGCAACCCGCACAGCGCACAGGTATGCGGCACTGCCGCGCGCCGGCCCCGCAGGCGAAGCAATTTGTCGCCACGCCGGCCACATTTATAATTCATTCACGGTTACTTCAAACTTTTCTGAAGCCCTGCTAAAGTTCTACTTCCAGGATGTTCCTCCCCCTCGTAGAAATAAGCTGAACTAA
Organism: Dryococelus australis; assembly: GCA_029891345.1. Lineage (NCBI taxonomy): Eukaryota > Metazoa > Arthropoda > Insecta > Phasmatodea > Phasmatidae > Dryococelus > Dryococelus australis. Next base: position 11,372,777 of record CM057007.1, on the reverse strand, counting down.
GTCTGGAGAACTACACCAGGGGGACAACGCACCATATTCCTGCGCACTAAGAGTAACAATATTTTGATAAGGGCTGTTTCTAACTACGCGCTACCAACATACCTATTATCTCCCTGTTTTGTAATTCGAATTATTTATAAATGAAGCATTATAATTTATAGATAAAATATGAATAACATCTCAATTCAACAGAAAATAAAGTAACTTTTATGAACACAAGTATAAAACGCTTGTGATACAGGGCGTATTTAGGAAATAACTAAACATGTCATACACGGGAAGATTTTTCAGAGGTTTGATTCAAAAAGGCCAAAGAAACCGTGAATGTACTATACATGACGTACTACGGACGGGGAGAGTTCCCGTCTCCCCCCCCCCTCTCCCAACGGTAGAGCCGGGGGCAATGGAACTGGTGCAATCTTGCCGGGCATCTCTCGGCGGCGCGATGGAGTTATCTGTGAGCCCTCCACACGGCGCATCCCGCGCCCCACGGCGACACTTCCTGTAACTAGCAGGTGTTCACACGCACGCGGTATGTGTTTATCAAGGATAAAATATGTGGTAAAGACTGTTCACAATAAAGTGAGCACTTTCGAAATCAACCTTAGAAAAATGTCGCTGCCCTTACCTGCATATATTTTAATGAGCGCCCTGAGTGACATGCGTCTAGTAAAGTTGGTAACGATGGATGGGAATTAGTTCCGTATCTTAACGTCAAACAAAAAGTGTTATGAAACCACTTTTAATAACGTAAATTATTTCTATCGCCTTCTGTTTTTTTTATACGTCGAAGTGTAAAAATTAGCAGATTCGTTAAATATATATACTTTTCTAATAATTTCACAGATTCACTTGATCAACGCATGAATAAAGTTATGAGGTCCATGACAATGTTAATCTTACATAAGGCGGAAGAATACACAACGTGCATACAAGTAGATCTTAAGCAGGGCTTTCAAGTGCTCATTTTACCGTGAATAGCGTATAGAAAGCTGATTCCTCTTCTGCGCTTGTACCCAACCATGACCTATCCTAAAGGAACACAACTGTTAAAGTCTCATGGTCAACAATGATGAACGTATTAGTTTATACCTTTATGTTTAAATGAGAAGCACTATCATATGAATAAAATAATTTTACCAATTTAAGTTTGATCAAACTGCACTGTAGATTGGTTAGAAAGTGTACACACATATCAAAGCACTTGTTTACTAAACAAATCCAATCCACGCCGTTTTTGCTAGTCGTGTTGGCAAAAAAGAAGTTCAATGTCGGGACACGGAGATTGGTTGTGCGCAGCCAGCGAGATCGGTCTACCTCATATTTAGTCTATGGTGCTTATAGTCCATTCAGGACAAAAGGTTCTGTTCTCTTGATCGCACAAGATGCAAGAACTCCCAAATTAGCACAAATTACACAGCGTTTTCGTATGTTCTTTGAGTGATACTTGAAATGGGGGTAAGCGATTAAAGGTTGTTCACGATTCAGTGTGCACTTTTAAAGTCAACCTTAGAAAATAATTCACTGCCTTCCCGTAGTTAACACGTGTTCTGCAGCACACACTGCATGCATCTGGTTGTAGTACCACTTGTGGTTCGCGGCCAGTCCATGGGGCTGAAAGTTTATGAAAAACGATCTAGCAAGTGGTTCGAAGTCTACTTTAATCAAGTGAATCCATCGTTCCTTCCACGAAACATTTTTAGTAGCAATTCAACTTTTTTTCATTTCAGCGTTCTTGTAAAAAAATTTATAAAATAAAGTTAAACCATCACGGGACGGTTACTTATTACATCTTATTTTCAAACTTGAAATAGATATGGTTAACTGCGGGGCCTGAGAAACGGTTGTCACATTGAGGTCTGGACACATTTACTGGCTCTCAAGTCAAGATAGCAATCAATTGCCTACATGCACCACTACAGGAACACCGGTTCTATTGGCCTGTGCATTCCCACTCACCGATGTTCTATTGGTCCACATGACACGCTCCCGCACACACTTGCTGAGCTGTGTACGGTCGTGAGTTCAACGTGCATTGATTTGGTGGCATGCCAGGCTTTACACTCCTCTATACACTCGCGACACTATCGTGTTCTTGTTGGTTATCATAATCAAGTGAGGCCTTTGTACAGGACTGTTCAGTGCTCAATCACACTCTTTCTTCGTACTGGTTATTGGCTGACATTTAAACGGGGCGTTTCTAAAGAACTACTGCCGTTCAATCACAATAGTTGAAGAAGACCACAAATGTTTGAAGTCTACCTCGCCAGCGCCGAATGAATTTCCGAAATACTCGGGGCTCTAACTATCGGCTATCATCAACGATCAGGGTACCGAGTATATTTTACCCCATGTAAATGTCGTCTGTATGAAATGATTTATAGCCTTTCCTTTTTTTAATAATTACAACAAAGAACTTAGGTCAGAAAAGTTATTGCTGTTGCGTTTAAGTGTTCCAAGTAGAACAATTAATCTTCATTCGCGCGTGTTTTCAAGGACAAAGAGAGTCGAAAGAAGCGTGGCTCGACCCAAGCTCGAATGTGGCCTTCAAATTGTTAAACGCACGGCGTGAACTTAGGAACGAAGCTTTAAACCGCCGCTCGATGAAGACAACGTTTTAGCACAGCGACCCGCGCCACAGGGGGGGGGGGGGTCACCGACCAATCACGACAGGGCATCTGAGCTCTCGGCGGCTAGATAACCTTGACACCAGGGAAACACCACCACCCACGTCGTCCTGCTCGCCTCTTTGCGCGCTTGCGCTCCTGCTAGCCAGCTTTTCACGATTAAGTGAGCACTTTACAATAAAAGTTTGGGAAAAATTACTGCCCTCATGCAAACAAAGAATTACTAAGTCTGGGAAATTACACCGAAGAAACGAGGCACTGTTTATTTTGCGGCAAAACAAATTTTGCGTTGAATTGATATCAACATTTATGATAATTTTTTTCTGTATTTTCTTTGCTTTTACAAAAACATTCCGATATAAAATAATTTAAGTGGAATTATTTTGTCGCTAAAACAAATATTATCAAAGCAAAAATATTAACACATGGGTGGGGAATTGGTTCCGGGCCTTGAGTGCTTGACAGTCACCGCTTTACAGAACCTGAAGCTCTACAAACTGCTCGATCTTAACTTGTCTAACTGCATTTCATATTGTGGGTATTCAGTAGAACATAACGACGAACTGCAGTTCTCTTTCGTTACATGGAAGTATTTCATGTTCTATAAATAGATGCACAATGTTGCTTTTCAAGGCTTTAGAAATGGTCTAAGCTATATTTAGCTATCATAATATGATTTAAAGTTTAATACAGAGGTTTCATATAAAGCGTAATGCAACTTTGGTTGCGGCAACATTATTAAAACTTCAACAGTATATTTGAATAGTAGTAATATAAGGCTTAGTAAATTAACTTTTGTCACAATATTATAAATTTACCGTAACATTCGTAAACGTTCAAAGAAAAGCCTCAATACTATTTTTTGTTTCGTTGCAAGAACATTCGACTTTTTTCTGTGTAAGCAACCGCGGCGTTACAATTCGTCATATTTTTACACGATGTGTGTGTGTGTATGTGAGTGAATATGTGCGTATGTATGAATATGAACATTTATGTACGTATTTATTTATACATTTCTGTTTGTTTGTATTGTGTTAGAAAATACGTAAAGAAAAATGGGATGTGGCTGTATTGGGGACACGGCCGTTTATTTTGCGTGAATACGTCTACGTTGATGCGCTCGGACGCCTTGATGTTTATTTTACGTTCCCGGCACCGCTTCACTCGATCATATGAAGTTTTATGGGCACCACAGGATTGCTTTTGAGATACTCTTTCCAACAGTATACGATTTCTGAATTTCGACTTGGCTTTTTGACGAGTATAGGCCCACGTTCTGTTAAGTTTTCTTTATTTTTTACATTTAACTCATACATTTTTACCATAACCACGCCACGCAAATATTTTTATACACGCAATCGACTGATCTTCACGAGATCTGTCGACTGAAATTTAATGAGCGTAGTAGTTTCTCATAGTCAAAAGACGTTATACTACGCGGAAGTTATGAGACGCGGCGAAATTAACTCAAAATTACCCCCCCCCCCCCTTTTTTTCTCCTCCTTCCCCTTCGCCGTGCACGATGCTTTGCAGTCCTCACTCAACGTAACATATTCTTTGACCCTTTGGCAATCGAGTGGTGTAATTGAATTTTGAATGTAGGCGATAGTTTCGGAGCTGCAATGCCAAACTATATTCCCCGATTTTGATTGCCCGATTTTGATTGCCTCCCACTATGGTTGCAAATTTAAAGACGTGTTCACGTCAAAAAAGCGTTGTCTTTATTCTGGAGCTGAAATAAAACGAAATATATACACATGTTGTTTAATGACTCAGAAAAACGTTGGACTGACACTTAAATAATTATATAATTGTGACAAAATAATTTGAATATTCTTTTTGACAACAGCTATATTTATTCCACCCTTAAGTTTCTAACTTTTTAAAATCAAAATAAGTATGTTTACGAAAACGCAATGCGAAGCACAGTTCATTTGTACTATTATCGCATATAAACGCGTTTAGGGCGTGAATAATAGCTACGAAATTAAGTTCATACTTAATATTTTGGTACGGGGAAGTACATCACACTCAGAACCAAACACACAGTTTCAAAAAAAAAAAAAAAAAAAAAAAGTATCTGCATTCACCGCCATCTAAAAAAGAGAATCTTTGAAACATCTGCGCACCTTGAGGTGGAAATTTTCCACTTATCAGCAAACTCTGCCATAAATCGTGTGAGATGTTTCCTAAGGACACGAAAAATTTGTGGATAAATTGCAGAAAAAGCTAAAATTAGGACTCTCGAACGTTTATGTTACTTTTTCAGTTGGTCCACGTGACATCCGACACCTTCTGAATAGTCCTGGACCATGCAGTAAAAAGCAGGCCCAGTCATCGCCTTCCACTGCGACAGCAAGAAACAGCTGTACACAAGACTATGGAGTCTAGCCTACGTGACAATGATATCGCGAATTGTTTAGGTCTATAACAATTCCTTAGCTATGTGACATGTGACAAAAATATAATTCAATATATTAAGAGCAGTCCTTCGTGGATTATTTTTGGTGAAAACGTTGTTTGCGCGTATTCGAGTATCTCTGTAAATAAATGTTCTGGGAATATGACTTATTTCCAGGAAAGGTATTTAAAAAAAAAACTATATAAGCCAGTATCTTGTTAATTTTTATCATATAAATTGATTGTATAAAAAATTGTGAAAGTTGTATAAAAAAGCGCATTTTTAAGGCTTGCTTACGCAGTTTCCGTAATCAGTAAGAGAAAAGTACGATTAATCTGTGGGCTTTCACCGAGTGTAACGAAGTCCAACAGTTTCACAGCAACAGACCAGGGTGGAAGCACTGCACGTCCTGCGCGTAGGAGCGACGAGGTGCAGGGGTGAAAGTTAGCGAGCGACGAGGTGCAGGGTGAAAGTTAGCGAGCGACGAGGTGCAGGGGTGAAAGTTAGCGAGCGACGAGGTGCAGGGGTGAAAGTTAGCGAGCGACGAGGTGCAGGGGTGAAAATTAGCGAGCGACGAGGTGCAGGGGTGAAAGTTAGAGAGCGACGAGGTGCAGGGGTGAAAGTTAGCGAGCGACGAGGTGCAGGGGTGAAAGTTAGCATTGCCCATATTGCTCCTTCGCTTCTTGACCTTCAATGCGCTGGTGTACACTCCTCTTAAAGTAAAAGTTTTCGAAATGTCAGAAACTACATAATGTTAACCCTTCCAGACATAAATTTGTGGTTTTAAGTGTTGCAATGCGTGCTGTGCTTACGCCAACAAAAGCTCGCCGATAGTTATAAGAACCAATAATAACGCAGAGCAGTAGCCATGGTGCACGAATCAGTCCTTGACAGGGAAGCTCACTGGCTGGATATTGAGTTTCGCAGTGTACAACACCGGCCAAAAATAACCTTCTTGGGTTTTACTTTAAAAATTACTAGCTAATCCGTGCGGCTTCGTTCGCATGGAAACCAAGAACTTGTTTTCTTATTTTTGAGATAGAAATTTCACTTCGCTTAGGTTTTATGAAGTTATTAAAATAAAGCCCACCATAGTTTCACTAAGGTTTTATATTTAAAATAGTAATATTGCTTCTTTCAGGTTTAATGGAGTTATTAAATTACACCCTGCCATCGATTCGCACATGTTTTATGGTTTTAATGAAGTAGATACCTATATACCTAGCCACTGGGCCACTGAAACCCCACTTGATATAGTTGTATCCACTAAGCCACTGCGGCCCCACTTGATATATTTCTATCCACTAAGACACTGCGGCCCCAATTTGAATCGCTCTAGCCACTGAGCCACTGCGGCCCTACTTGATATATTTTTATCCACTAAGACATGGCGGCCCCACTTTGAATAGCTATAGCCACTGGACCACTGCGACTCTTGGGAAGGAAAGGACAGTCCATAGACAAAAAGGAAGGAGAAATGACGGAACTTTTTTTAGCAATGCTTTTTTTATGCAGTAATCCTAAGAAAAGTTTAATCCAGCACCTATGCATATCCCAGATCACCATCATATTTTCGTAACCGTTTAAGATATCTCGATGAAACAAAGGCTAAGTTGGTCCTGGGGTAATTATCTATAGACTGTGTAAATTTCATGTCAATATGTTGAGTGGTTTTTGAGTTAAATCCGGTCGGACAGACAGACAGACATGAAAGAAATTAACATTAGATATGGCTTAGTAATCAATTATCATTTATTAAAAAATAATTAAAAGTGCAAAACTCGAAAATCCCAGACTTACTCTTCTACCTTATTTATTCGTATAGATGTACAATGGATCTGAAGGGGTAAAAAAAACATATTGCAGTACACTGTTCTGCTGAGAAGGGCGCTGAATTGAACGAATAACTGGTTATATTATTACCCTTCATTAGTAGATTGCGCTCCTTTTATTATGTATTTTTACAAACAATTATGTCAAGGTTATTTCTGTAAAATTTCAAGTAAATTATAACTTTTACAACACCTTGCAGTGAGATGTGCAAAACTGAAGTAGAATTTTAATAAACGAGTACTGTGAACTTCGAATTTATTGTGAACAAGGAGATGTATAAAATATTTCGTACGTTTCAAAACAAAGTACAATGTAAAGATGCAATATTTTACCTGCAGCGACTGGAGCAGATTTTTGGCAACATTTGCGATTTTCGAAAGAACTGTTTATAAACCGTACTTTTTTTTTTTTAACTTTGTAAGACAGATCATATTATTTCACTTACGCGACACAGACTACTTAGCTAAAGGGCAATGTTACAAATGCAGCCATCGAAAGGAATAGTTCTGGCATAAGGAAGACAGGAAATACACCCTTACTGCATACTCCGACACAGACTTCCAATACAAGCCCTAGACTACAAGCCACAAGGAAACAGGAGTGTCGGTAGATCAAAGGAGCGTGGTTAGGCCACTATGGGCATGTTGCCTAGCGATGGGAAGCCAGAAGAAGACTCTTGCTATGAGAAAATACGATGAATTCGGCAATATTTTTGTGGTTTGCTGCCAACATAACTATAGGCACTCGAGTCACTTTTTTATTTAAAATAAACGCAGATAATGGCAGGTCATTTTTTTTTTTTTAAGGTTGATTTCAAAAGTTTTTAATTTACTACGAACCAGCTATAAAGACAGCGATTTCCATTTTTCCGTTTTGTTTTGCATATTTGCAGGTTGTGGAGCTATTTCTTTGGAAGTATGCGAATGAAGCAGGCGCAAAAAAATAACTAGTTACCATGCGCGAAAAACCGTTCCTATCCTGTCTCTTAGTTTCGGCAGTAGCGGTCATGCAACAACACACAAAAAACCGCTGGTTGGGGAGTGTTTTTCAACACCTAGTTTCCCGTTTATCCTGATGGCTTTCTGGCTCATTAGAGCTGCCTCGTTGGACCTGTGGCAAGTAGTATGCCAACAGAATATGGTGCGGCGAGAGAAAAATATAAAGAATTTTTTGTTACTGTTTTTAGTTGAGTTTGCAAAATTCTCAATAAAAAAATATATTAATTCTAAAATTTTGTTTTAAAAACTCTAAGATACATTAAACTAATTTTGTCATATATTTAATTTTTTTCCCCCTATACTGTTCACAGCATTGTTAGCTCGACTTGGAAAGTCACAAAAACTTAAAATTTGACATATCTCCTCTTGCAGTTACTGTCGTAAAACTGTAGAGTGAACTGAGTGTCATCTCCTGGGCATATCCTCAGCACAGTGTCGCAAAGACTGAAGAACTTTCAAAATCACGTGTTCAAACAGAAACGTGCTGTTTGTTTATGTTAGTTTTACATCAAACCCACACGTTAACAAAATAATAATATAATAATGTGTGCGTCTTATTATACACTGGGAGATATCCCAGCGAAATATTTGTTTGTATAGGCCCAAAAATATATTACGTTGCCCCAACAAAATGTTTTGTTGAGTAAACGAATATTTAAAGGAATGAAAAGACTGGGGAACCTTTGATGAGTCATGTGTCGGGACAGGAAAACGCAGCGTTTTAAACTATCTGCATGCTAGACTTCCACTGCCCTATGTATTTTCGAGCCTCGGCTTTTTGCTGCCCCAGTACGTAGTCAGGGCAGTCTTACCTCAAACTCGCAGGCACGGGATTCGGCGCTTGTTTCCTTGCAGATTTCTCATTGGCTAAGAGTTCCCCTGGGGGTGTAATAAATTGTGATCCAATTGCAAACGCAACAGAAATGTACCGTGTTTGAAGTCTAGCTTGTCCTAAAGTGAATTTGCAAAATTTTCCAGTACTTATTCATGCGTTAATAACGGGAATTCCTAATAAAGGACTTAGTGCTTAAAATGGCATAGTATCGCTAGAACTTGAAAGGTCCCATGTTTCATGCTCCTAACCCCAACAGCCACTGAATGATAGCCAACTGCGCCTTTAAGTTGGTAGATGCTGAGGGCAACTGTATGCTTACGACATGACTTGAAGCAAGGATAACCACTATATTTAACGGGCCGGCTTACCAAGCCGGCAGTCGCGAACTTCAAATGGGGAATCGATGTTAAACGAAATTCCTTCCCATTCTGTCAATTTTAAAGATAACTATGTCAAACAAAAAACACGTTGACGCGATTTTATCAGAAAATATTGCTACATAAAATTGTTTTTTAAAAAAATTATTTATTTGTCTTTTTTTTGTTATATGTAAATTTCAATATTTACATTTTATAAAAAACATATTAAACAAAAACATTGGTAAAATATTTTTACGTAGCATCATTCCTTAAGAAATTTGGCGTAGAATGCTTTATGTTTGAAATAGTTATCTTTAAAATTGGCACAATGAGAAGTAATTTCGTTTAACATTGATTCCCCATTTGAAGTAAGCGGCTGCCGGCTTGGTAAACAGGCCCGATAAGTCGGGCCTGCTTTGGTCTCGTATACATATACTTTTAAAAATCCGACTAGCATACACATACCTATGCCTACAATGACATTGAAATAAATGCAAGCAAAGACATTGTAATAGGGACAGGTGATTTTCGCGAAAATATTGGTCGCGTGTCTATGTGAAAAGACGTGTTCTTATTTGACTGGTCCAATCGTAGTAAGTACTCCGATATTGAACGCCCATGATTCGCGGACAGACACTAGAGTCACGTGGCATTTAAAATCATCCAACCACGAAAGTGCATATGAACAAAAATGTTTTGGAGTACAACTGGTCTTGAAATCATTTCGCGAAAAACACCTGTCCCTAGTAATAAACAAACGCTGGCATAATGTAAGAGTTAGTATTGAAAAGAGGAGGGCCGAAAAAATAGCGTTCCATATACCAAATATGAAAATGTCCTTAAAGCATATGTATGCCTATTGCGGGAATTAAATATGACATCGAGAAGTAAGGCGACAGAATGAGCTATTATTATCAGGCTGTGATATCATTTACGATTTACTCGTGAGAAGACGCTTCCGATGATACACCACTAAGTGCGAGTCTAAGTTTGAAAAAAAAAAAAAAAAAAAGAAAAAAAAAGAAATACCGGCATCGATTTAATAATAAATGCATACAAACATGTTTACAGAGAGAGGAATTGTGCGGAGTTGCGCAAGACTCTCTATATTATTTCACTGCGACTTTAAAAAAAATTCAATCGAATGACTTTGGTTTTTTTGTAAATAGTCTATAAATACTTAGGTATGCATACCAATGTATTTTTTTTATTATTTTCTCAATTCTAGTCATGATTTTTCAATAAATTAAAAAAAAATTAATTACTTGTGATTTGGAATTCTTTAAATAAAATACAGATTTTCGAAAGTACAGTAGGCCTAAGCATAGTTCGCAAAAGTTTTAAATTATAGGTTTTACACGTAAGTATACAACTGAATGCAAAAAAAAATTATTAAAGAGACACTAAATTTTTTAGATAAAATATACGGATTTTTGAATCTAATACGCAAAGTTAGCATGGCATGTACACAGTGTATATTTTACACATTGGCATACTGTCAAATGGAAAAATAATTTTTCTAAATAGGAAGAATATTAAAGAACTTCTATTTTGCATGCCTGTCGTGTCCCTGAGGTATGATTATCTTCCTAGTCACAGCTTATGGAAAGATACTTTATACCGTTGATGGACGCATGATCGGCTGTCCGAAAGGAAGACTTAGCCTACAGCCATAGTGGGTAGATGCCTTCGTGCTAAGAGACGAAACTCACGTCCACTTGGAACAGCTTCTTTATTACAGCATTATTCTTACACAATATAATATAAAATGATTAATTACACTTAACCTGCATATGCATCCTCTGCGTTAGACAGCCAGCCTTCACAAGCTGCCAAAGAAAGCCAAAAGATCCTGGGACCACCGAGTCACCCGCACATATACGTTTTGTCAGAAGGCGATACGCAGTCAGGGATGACCATAATTGCCTGCCACATCCTAATTACTGGAACTGTCTGTGTGTAGTTCTTATGAGGGTTCCTCTCTTGTGGCACACTTGGCATGCAGTTACGCTTTTACTACCCCTATGAAGACATTGCTCCAAATAAGATAACAGACCAACTACAAGCTCTGATTGGCTGGCTCATGGTTCACAGCATATTTTGAGCAATGCTCTTTTCATTGTTCTAGAAGGTTCCATTAGTCAGCCGAGATCTGCGTGTGTCGTAGACAAACAATGGCATGAGTAATGTTTTCAGGCTCCAGCCAGGTAGCTATAGTAATGAGGAGAAGAAGTACTTATCTCCTGTACTTTCATTACTTTAAATTAAAATCAGAATTTCGGGACATAACATGCCCTATAAACACAAAACAAATACGAGCGGCAGATTGGATGGATTTAAAAGGATATTCAGATATTTTTATTACATCTCCCTACATTTTTTCCTCAGATTTCTAGAATCTCTAAAGATATTTCATCGACATTCTCGAATTTTTCGGTTCAGGTTCATCGAGACATCAAAGTCAGAACATTTATATGGCCGCCGCCATACTTAACATGGACGATATCCAAGTGGAATGAGAGAGCACGAACATTTGGTCGACTGAATCTACGATCCATTTCGTAGTAACCTGCACCAGAAATCTCATTTTTATACTACTGTTGACCTAGCGTAGTATGTAATTTACTGCTCAGTTCAACTGGTGAGATCGAGTTACTGTACCGAGTGATATGACGACTGTCTTACTGTTTTAACTATAGCTGCATTTCGTAGTAACCTGCACCATAAATCTCATTTTTATACTACTGTTGACCTAGCGTAGTATGTAATTTACTGCTCAGTTCAACTGGTGAGATCGAGTTACTGTACCGAGTGATATGATGACTGTCTTACTGTTTTAACTATAGCTGCATTTTATTTGGTAGTGTAAGTGAATCAGGAAATTGGAATTAGCTTTCCGAGTTCGTTAATAATAATAATAATAATAATACTTAAATTCAATAAAGAAGCTCAGTACGCTGAGTTTGTATAGCAGTAGGACCGAATACACAAGCACACAGAGGTAAAAGAACCGTTTATACAGAATGTATCTAAATTCGACCGACAAACTTCGGCTGCAGGTTAATCAAGAAAAAAATAATATAGTGTTTGAAAACTTATATACTACCTGTGTTCCAAAGTGTATACTAAGGGCGGTACGCATTTTTTTTTTTTTTTAAGTTGTGCATGAGACACTTGTTTATTGCAAATATTGGAGATAATATTTGAGATGAAACAACGATTGCTTGGATAATGGTTAACTAAACCAAGATATTTATACACCACAACACCTGTCGCTGCCATTAAATTATTTCATGGAAATTATCATGGCTACTACCTCTATTTCAAACTAACCTCTATATCGCGGTATCACATTTTGGGTTTAAAAGATGGATTATTAATCCCCATGTCACAATTAACAAAAATGTCGCCTTGTGTAAATACTCTATGCCTCGCCGTTTTCGAGTAATAAGTTATTTATTTTCTAAATAATATCTACCAATACATGGCAGGTGGGGCACGCACAATACCCAATAAGACACTGCTACGACTATTAAAGGGAGGGGAAGATTCCAGAGAGAGGTACATTACAGTGGTACTGTAATATAAATTTTCTTCAGTTATAAGATCGAAAAAAGTGTACCGCCCTTAGAATTCATTTCAGACCACAGGTCGTATTGCATGTTTTCGACGTCTTTTTCGTGATTAACTTGCAGTCGAAATTTTTCGGGTCGGATTCAGTTACATCCCGTATATCGCACGAGCTCCAGTCGCACATGACAGCGAAATGGCGTCACCAGCCAGCGATATGATGGAAACGCCGTTCGTCAGCCTATCAGTGCCTGGTACTCTACTCAGCCCAGCCAATAGGCAACCTTTCAGAACCCGTAGTAACCAACCAGATACAAGGCCAGTTACCATAGACTCGATTAGCCAATCAGAGAAAGAGTACGCCCACATTAACGGAACCACCACGCCAATCCTGTGTACTTACAGTGGCCGGCAGTTATCTGGGCGCGTCTCAGCACGTAGCACATGGCCGGCAGTTATCTGGGCGCGTCTCAGCACGTAGCACAGCGGTCGCCGCCGGAGGGGTGACGCCGGAGGGGAGGGAGCTAACGCGCCCAGATACCTGCCGGGCATTGCATATCAACCCCTAGACACTGGAAAGTAGTAAACAGAACGATTTTATTTCCGATTCGATTTTGTATATTTGCCCAGTGCAATATCGGTCATATAAAAGCGGAACATTATTTGAATTTATTGATATAATGCAAATAAACTGCTTTTCGTTTTATGAATGTGTTTCAACGTAATTGAAAATAAAAATATAAAGTATATTTATTCAATTGTAGAGACTGGAGTACAATGATTTATATAAAACCACATTTCTTTTTACGATGTTGGTGGTGATGTGAGCATCACACGTCGTATGGCCATGCATTGTCGACGATGACAGCTAGTCAAGTGTTTTAGCAACGATTTGGCGTTGTGTACCGACACTTGACAGTTCACAGTGGCCGTTTATATTTAGATGTAAATCTACATATTTTAAATGTGAATGGTGAACATATTTTTATTGAAATGGGTTGAATTAGACGATTGAAACGTTACACAGAATACTGTTCACGTCGAAGTAGTGCCAACTCGTGAACACGATTTTTTTTATTTTGACATTGGAACATTTGCACTGGGCAAAAAAAAAAAAAAAAGCATTCTACTGCTTTGCCTTGAGTGACGTCTCTGGTACTTGTATGCTGGTTGCTGTGCATGCTCTGTGGCAGTCGGCTTGCTGGGTCCTTGCGGAGGCTTATTGAACCCAGTTTGGAAGTGAGATGTGTGAGCGAGTAGGTATGTGGCATGTAAGTCGTCCCGCCGCGTGGCGCGCGGAATGCATTAGAACGCACTCAGCATGCACACATCCCGTGAAGGTCGCCCAGGGGCCTCGTCTGCGCCGCCAGAAGCCTCGTGGGCAGATCGCCAGGTCGAGGCAGAGTCCGCCTTACACGATGTCGCGCACGGTCAACGAACTGAGAAAAACAGCCGTTTGAGAAAAACAGCCGTTTGAGAAAGCACAAGATTTTGCTGAAAATATAAACTCGTATATTAATGTTTAAAATACTAATATTTATTATTTCAAGTTTAAAGGCATTATTAAATTACACTCTGCCATCGCTTCGCACATGTTTTATGTTAGCATAATATTTTGGACTTAGAGTTGATCTAGCCACTTTTTTTATTTGGTTCTCTAGCCACTGAGCTACTGCGGCCCCACTATTGGGTGCTCTAGCTCCCTGACCAGCAGCGGCCCCACTATTCGGTCCTCTAGCCACTGGGCTACTGCGGCCTCCTTTTGGGTGGTCTAGCCATTGAGATACTGCAGCCCCACTATTGGATCCTCTAGCCACTGGGCCACTGCGGCCACACTATTGGGTTCTCTAGCCACTGAGCTACTGCGGCCCCACTATTCGATGCTCTAGCCTCTGACCAGCTGCGGCCCTACTATTATGTTCTCTAGCCACTGAGGTACTGCGGCCCCACTATTGGATCCTCTAGCCACTGAGCCACTGCGGCCACACTATTGGGTTCTCTAGCCACTGAGCTACTGCGGCCCCACTATTCGGTGCTCTAGCCTCTGACCAGCTGCGGCCCTACTATTATGTTCTCTAGCCACTGAGGTACTGCGGCCCAACTATTGGGTTCTCTAGCCACTGAGCTACTGCGGCCCCACTATTGGGTTCTCTAGCCACTGAGCTACTGCGGCCCCACTATTCGGTGCTCTAGCCTCTGACCAGCTGCGGCCCTACTATTATGTTCTCTAGCCACTGAGGTACTGCGGCCCCACTATTGTGTGCTCTATCCCCTGACCAACTGTGGCCCCACTATTGGGTGCTCTAACCACTGGGCTACTGCGGCCCAACTATTGGGTTCTCTACCCACTGAGCTACTGCGGCCCCACTTTTGGGTGCTCTAACCCCTGACCAGTTGCGGTCCTACTATTGGGTTCTCTAGCCACTGAGCTACTGCGGCCCCCTTATTGGATGCTCTAGCCACTGAGCTACTGCGGCCCCACTATAATATATATATATATATATATATATATATATATATATATATATATATATATATATATATATATATATATATATCCACTGGGTCACTGCGGCCCCACTTGGAATTACTCTAGCCACTGGGCCACTACAGCTTTTTGGAAGGAAAGGTTTACAGCCCATAGACAAAAAAGGAAGGAGAAATGACGAAATGTTTTAAACAATGCTTTCTTTTATGCAGTAATCAATCCTAAGAAACGCTTAATTCAGTACCTATTTACATCCCTGATCATTTTTTCTGGAACAGTTTGAGATATCTCGATGAAACACAGACTAAGTTGATCCTGGTGTTATTATCTATATACTGTGTAAATTTGATGTCAATACGTTCAGTGGTCTTTGAGTTAAATCCGTTCGGACAGACAGACATGAAAAAAATTAACATTAGATATGGCTTAGTTATCAATTATACCATATGAAAAAATAATTAAAAGTGAATAATTCGAAAATTACAGACACGTTAATTTTATTTAGTAGTATATATAGTATAGATGAGAGGGCTTTCAAAAGTGCTACTTTACCGTAAATGGTCTATAATTAACCGTGAAACATCTATAGCACCGGAGTGACCTAGACCTGACTGAACCAGTTCAATACCACAACACTGTCTTCCCACGAAGAACACGGCAAAAAAAAAAAAAAAAAAAAAAACTGCAGGTTAGCGCGTAGTATATTGAAATCCATCCTACGTGGACATCTTTTTCACGAAAATATGGTGTCCCAACGTGATCCGTCAAGCGACCAGGCAGTGCGAGTAGACGGGTACAGGTTATTCAACCTTTGAAAAAATATCACTGCTCATACCTACACACGTGTTGGAGGCCATACTCGCACGCAGGATTCCAGTTAAGTTGGCAACTAAATCAGAAAAAATAGTTCCAAGTATTGCCATTATATTACGAATGGTACGATTAAATTTACGGCTCAGTTTTTTATTTTTATTTTTATTCTTTGTATACATTACAGCACGGATTGGCACATTAGAAACACATTTACACACCAAACGATTCCGTAATTTCACCCGACTGATGAGTGCATTGTCACTAGGCTCATGACAGTGTAATTCCCACCTTCATGGTACATCTTACATATGGCGGAATGATAATCACTGAGGAGAAATTTAGATACTAAGCAGGGCTTCCAAAAGTATTTAATTACCTCTGATAAGCTTATACCATGTAGCGTGGGTTCTGCGACGTCCCCGATGGTCTCCTCTGCCCGATAGTGTGCAGTGTTCCCCATCACTCCCTCGCCCCCACCCCCCTCTTTGACGTTCCCTGGCCAACAACCATTGCATAACGTTATTGGGAAGCGTGCCATGAAATGCGGTCCCGCGTCTCGCGAACATGCTAATACCCTTCGTCTTCCAACACTACGCTGCGTGGGGTGATGAAGAAGTAGATCGGGGAGTGGGGGTTAGGAAGAAAGAGGAGGGAGGGGAGGGGACCCTGCATCGCGTGGTTAGTGCACCGACCTACACCACGCCGACGCAAAATACTAAGCCTCACGCGCCATGTTAGGGGCACGTATTTTAGAACTACAACTACACCTATCTGACAATATACATTACGCTGTAGGACGATCATAAATTCTGGACTTATTTCGAGTAATTATGACGCAATTAGTATAGTGTCATTTTTAAATTGTCAATAGTTTCCTGCCGTTTCACAATCTCCAGGTAACTCGTGGATGAAATCCGGCGACTGCGCGTGGATGCATTTGTGAAACGCAAGCGTGTTATAATAAGACATACTTAGTTATTTCATCGAAGATAAAATTAAGGCAGATAAATGAGACATGGAACATGGCGGGTGATGCCGAGCCTTAAAAATGGAGGACAAACAGACACCGCGAACTCCAGTCGCACTCGCCAGCAGCATGTTGGAGTACCGTTCGCCAATCAGCAGCTGGTAACTTACACATCTCTCACAGCATGCAGTAGTCAGTAAAGTAACAGTATCCCAGAGCTTCGCGCAGCCAATCAAAGTGCTGGTACGCCGACATCATAGGAACCATCACGCCAGTTCGTCGCCTCGGTGTCCTCCAACTATTCTCGTATGTCGATACCATAATTCATGGTATACAAGGAGCTACAACCAGCCCTCCCAAAACCCTTAGAACTTTAGCAGGGATTCATAATGACTGTTCCAATATTAATACTTGCCGTAGGTGCATCCCGTATACATTATGGATGTGCCCTTCATAGCCGAGTGCATGCGGTCTTAACGGCTGTGGTCTTCCGTTGCGCGCGCGGTCAGGCTCTGTACTGGTGGGGGGGGGGGGGGTGATCCACTTCTACCCTCCCTTCCCCAGAACTGAAACGTTCTCCGCCTTGTTGCCGCATCTCCTCTTCCTCCTGGGGAAACCCGTGAATGATTGACAGCGGCGAGACCTGGCTGACGTCACAGCCCCTCATCCTCCCCTGCTGAGGAGCCGACGAATATATCGGAGGCACAAGAATATTCTGGGAATTAGGACACTCGGCACAACTCGGGATTTATAGAAACTTCTGGGCGATGGCCCACGTACCTATAAATACTGCATCGGTCCAGCGGCCAGAAGTTTTTGACGAAGGCCATCTAGCTGAGTGCGGGCGCGAAGTCAAATGCGCTACGACTGCGAAAGAGGTGTCCCTGATGTGAATGAACGAGAGGGCGTGAAACCCGATGAGCGAAGCCCACCGTGCGTGAGGGCGCTCGAAGAAGTCTAGAACCTTGCGGACTGGCGGGACATGGACTAAACTGAGGTGGGACTGAATGGACATGTAATACGGATTTTATTGTAAATATTGGAACTACCAAATATGGACATATAATTTATAAAGTAATTAAATATGTTTTGATACACTGTCTATTGGGACTGGTTTTTAAATTATTTAATTTCATTGATTTCTTTGAGATAATAATAAATTGTATTAATTGAAGTCATAAATTGTAAACAGTAAGTGATATTAATGTATTGTGAGATGTTGAGTCCAGAGAACTCTGTTTGTAATTATTGTAAATAAAATTAAGAAATTATAATTAACTCTTTTATTTAATTAAGACCTCCATCCCTCACCGAACATGGTTTAACCCACTGAATCTAGAGAGAGGAATTTTAACTGTATTTTCAGTTTCGCTAAATATATTTTACTTTTTATTATTATTTTGTAGAGCGATTGTAATCGGTCTGCAGTGCAAGCTTGTGTGAAGTAAAAATACGCAGGCTATGCGGGTTGCAAAGATTTTCGCAGTACTGTTGAGTTGTGAAAATTATGCATTCCATAAGAGGTCAGACACGCCCTCTAGTTAATGTGTTATGTGTCGTGAGAGAAAAGTGAAGAGATTTGGGCGGCTCTTAACAGCGAGGTCGTTAGAGCCGACGAGGGTGGGGTGAGGTGATTATGGAGCAGCTCTAGAAAGAAAGGGCGGGTGGAACGGGTAATCCCCGAGAAATACCCGCCGACCAACGGCATCGTCCGGCACGATTCCCACATGCGAAAATCCTGAGTGACCCGGCCGGGGATTGAACAATTGGTGGGAGGCGAGCAGACTAACAGCTCAGCCACCGTGGCCCCAGTAAAATAGGGATAGCGTACAGTAGCCAGTAACAAGAGGTAACAGTCAGAAATATGCACATTAAATTGTGAACTAGTAATTAGTGAAGATATACAAGATACTAGGCAATAAGATTAAACGCAACCAAGTCGTGAAGAGCCTAACCAAAGATGGAAGAATCATCACTGATGAACAAGAAAACGCAGAAGAACTGGTAACATATCCCGTGCCAGATGATGTGCTGTGTAACTCCGAAGTCACCCAGGGACGTCAATGCTGGGTTCAACCTAGAACAAACTGACAACAAATTCATAACAAATCCGGAATCCATTATGAACGGCAACCTGGAAGTCACTTTTATTTTTATTATTTTGAATGCTATTAGTAGTATGATTATGCCAACTCTGGCACAATGGCATCGGGCATCGGGTCCGGATTCGGGGGAGCCGCCATCTTGTTACGTCACCCAACCGTCATCTTGGATGTCGTTGACCTTTTAACCCTGACCAGTGTTACCTTGACCTTGACCCCGAGGACCTTTGACCCCAAAAACCACTAAGCAGCCCTAGAAAATTAAAAAAAAATCTAAAAACTCCTCCAGAAATTCCAAAAAAAATCTAAAAAAAATTCCAAGGAAACTTATTATACATATTTTTTATTATTTAAAAAATTATTAGAAAACTATTAAAAGGATCCTCAGAAATTACCCCCCCCCCCCATGGTAGAAGCCCCCCTCGTGCAGAGTAAAGCCCCTGAAATCCATTTTTTACCAATTTGATTAATTTTAGGGGTTTCCTTAGGATCTACTGAGCATTGGCGGCCATATTGATTTTATAGACATACCCTATGCCAAATCGATACAAGGTATTCATGATAGGACTCATACCTAAGCACCAGCCATATTGCAGTCATATTGTATGCAGATGACCTTTGACCTTTAAAATGAATAAAATTCAAAAAGTCCAAAAAAATTACAAAATCTATTATTAAAAATTTAACTAAAAAATAATTTGTCCAAAAAATTGTCCAAAAATTTAATTTTTTTAAACTTAATGTAAAACATTCCTTAATTAAAAAGTCTTTAACCCTGGCGGTAATTTATTTCCTTTTTTCCCCTCAATATTTCCCTTTTTCCTTATTTTTTTTTATTTAATTAAAAAACTTACATTTCCTGAGGTCTTCCCCCCACACCACCAATTACTCACCTCTGTTCGAATCCAGCAGACGACTGACTCCCTCGCACCCACTCCCCTCACCTATACGAATTCCGCCATCTTGATTTTTTCATTCGTCATTTGTTTATATGCTACTGGAGGCAGTCATCTTTGTTTATATGTTACTGGATGCCACCATATTTGTTTTTCGTTTGTCATTTGCTTATACATTACTGAATGCCACCATCTTGGTAGGCGACCGCCATCTTGGTAGGTGACCACAATCTTGGTATGCAACAACCATCCACCATCTTGGAAGACAATGCCCAATAGCAATTAACCTGTGACCTTGTTAACCCAAATTCCAGAATAATGCATAAAAGTCAGCAAGCATAATACATTACAGACTTCTACTGCCATGTTAGATGCAGACTACCTCGACCTTAACCACATGACCTTGAAAATAAAAACTCTAGGAAACATACATAAAAGTCAACAAGCATAATACATTACACACTACTACCACCATACCAGATGCAGGCTACCTTGACCTTAACCCCATGACCTCGAATGTCCTTGAAAATAAAAACTTAGAAAAATACATAAAATTCAACAAACATAATACATTACAGACTACCACCGCCATATTAGATGCAGGCTTCTTCGACCTTGACCCCATGACCTTGATTTCCCTTGAAAATAAAAACTTAGAAAAATACTACTGTAAGAACACCGGTTATTTGGTGTCTGTGTTAGAACTTACCATCTTCCTATTGGTCCATGCCAGATCGGACACTACCCTGTACTTTACGGCGTTCATTATTAGCCGGTCATCAACCAATGGAGAGCCAAGCTGATATTGATCCAATCAAATGTTCTATATCGTATAAAAGGATTTACAATCAATCATGTCCCTTTGAGTGGCTACACAAAAAAATAAAGAAATTCTATCATTAGCAATATCATTGTTACTGCGCTGTCGTATTCTTGTGAGGACGTGTTAAACACTAGTCGAACAAAGACTGCACATCCAAGTGAGGTTTGTTCTGAACAACAAAGAAATTTTCAAATCTTTGCTCGAGCTACACTCTAGCATAGGCTACAAAGTGTTAAGCAGCCGTAAAGCAAAATGTAACTTGCCAACACCAACTCGTAATGACGAAGCCACACAAGAGGTTAAATTAAATTGAAGACCGGCAGTACCTTAAATCAGTAGTTTCATGCAACCCATTTAACTCTCTCGCCAGGTTGCGGTGAATGTTCTCGCGACGGCGGGGCGGTGCGAAGAACAGCAACTTTGGTCGGTGTCTTCGGAAATAGAAGTATATTGAACAGCAAACTCAACCCCCAAGTGCGCCACCTCAGGAACAGTCCTTGTATGCAGCCTTGACAGTGGGATGGAACCCCGCGGCGGAGCGATACGGGCGACACTAGCCCGCATGCCTAGTGCCTCCTCATCGCTCCTACGCGCAAGATGTGCAGTGTTTCCGTCCTGTACAAATTATATCTGTAACAGTGGAACTTTATTACACGCGACAGAAGACCACATATTAAACTACACCCGTATCTTTGTACTTTTCTCTTGCCGCTTAAGGAAACTGCATAGGCAAGCTTTACAAATCCGATATTCTACCATTTCCGCGATTTTTTTTTTCCTCCATGAAAACAAGAAGTCGTATTTGCAGACCATTTATTTACCGAGACACGTGTGACCGCGCTTTCACAAAAACCGCAGGGTCCATTCCACTCTTAAAACTGACCAAGTCGTCAACCCAGGACACTTCGCGCTTTTCGGTTAAGTCGCATCACGAATTACAAAAAGGCAGGCTCCGGACGGGAAACCAGCTTAGCGGGAACACGTAAGCAAGAGCCCGACTGCATGTCGGCCCATCAAAGCTGAGGACGCAGCATCCACTGGACCGGCGATGCGCCTGACAAGTTCACCTCGGGGCGTGGTTGAACAGGAACACCCTTCTCAGTCCGGAGTCGGTCCGCAACTCTCCACAGAATGGGGCGCGGCACGACGCACCGAGCGAACTCGCGAACTCAGCGTCGTCAAGCGGTCATACGAAAGGAATTAACCAATGGCTTAGAACATCAAAACAAACGTAGTATATACAAACAAATATTACATAATAAAACACTTAATAAAAGTTTTAATATTACACTATAGTCCATTCCCGATTGGAAGCGACTTATGAAAATCAACCTTTGAAAGAACACTCTGGACAAAACATGTCAACCTGTTTTTTCAATAACCTATATTCCACAAATATATAACACTATGGTTAACTTTAGAGTACTGTATTATTGAATAAATGAACCTTTACCTTAATATCTTCTATAACTTGTAATATTTATTTAATTTTTAATATGAATTAACAACGGCGAGAGCAGCAACGTGTTGGCAACGGCAGGTAAAAAATAGTTCACAGTTAAAATATTATTATTTTAACCTCGTTTTTTAGTATACTATTTGTAAATTAAACGGTGCCTATTGAAATATTTAAATATTTAGGTGGCCTCGATGGCAACATATCTCATTTTTACAGTTTAAAATAACACTGGAAAATATCGTGAGTAGGCCGTAATGGTACAGTGTTGTTTTATCGAGCGAGTGCAATTTTTGAAGCAACTGTCTGCTGGCGAGGCTTGTCGCACTCTTTCTCTTTCATTCGTCTCTTTCACACTACGGAAATTTCAATTCGCTAGTAAGCAACGGAATTATACAAGTTTTCAATTGTAGCATATTTCATTCTTATTACGGCAAAATAATGATTTTTGAATTTGTAATTTACAACTAAAAAGAGATCTTAATGTTTGAATACTTATTTTAATATGTTTAGATATGATGGCGGGGCAGTTACCTAGTGAAGTTGGCAGACGCGACGAGTCACGACATGGCGTGTTGATTTTTGTCAAACGAAACGTAAATTATTCTTACTCCGAAAAATACTTCAAATTAATACATCACGTTTGAAGACGTTATGTTTTTTAAACCTACCTAGGCAAGTTACGATGTTGTGATAAATCTGTGTTTCCGCGGCAGTAATAAATACACTGTTACGGTGTGTTTCGTTTACCGCTGCGTGAAAAATAGCGTGGCGTAGCTGTTTGGTGATAGTTACGCTGGATCTGTGTGTGCGTGATTTCAAATATTTTATGTGAACTATTATACGTTGTAAATGTGAACTGTTTTTATGACGAAGTTATTTGTTTACATCCACGTATGTTTATTTATCACAACGTTGTACCTTTGCCCTGGGTGTTTGAAACACAGTTGTGTAACGTGATTTACCACCAATCCCAACAAAATAACCAAGCCCAGTCCCAATAAATTTCAATAAACCTAATACATAGTAAGTAGCAATACATATAAATATGAGTGGAATAAAAGTTACGGTAAGCTTATTTGAGTGCATGTTCACCGCTATATTTTAAGTTTCTATAACAAAAAATGGGCGACACGAGTTGCGTGCTTGATTTTAATGTCGCTTTTTCGTTGGACTGTCTATTCCTTCGTTAATCGAACCGAGGCCGTCCTTTTAAAGAAATAACCCAACACATATCAATAACAAAAAGTTAAATACTACAGTTCATTACCCCGCAGTTGTAACAGTGTTTAACAGAGTCGCGGCAAAATATTAACGTGCATTACGTGTAATGTGCTATGTTGTGGAAAACAAATATGTTGATGTAACGTAAACGTAAGAACTATCGATAATTCAGGGTTTTTTTAAAACATCATAAAGCTGACCTAAATAATGTTATTGGGCTAAACTGTGAATATTCGTATGAAGTGGTTTTTGAAAACACAGCATTACTTGAAAAGCTGTAAACATTAAACAGCACATTTGACAGGTATACAAGTAGAAGTCACATTTCAATGTTTATGTTTAGGTGTAGTGAAAGTATACGAACACGTGCACACACACAATGGCATGTAAACATTGATTTTGACAGATGCTACATGGCCGTCACATGGCAATGTTTGTTTACATTTGGTCGAAGGATAAGAAACGGGCCTGCAAGTAGATATTTAGCAGGGCTCCGAAAAAGTAGCTTCCAATGGGGAATAAAATATAGGTAACGTAATAATTTTGGGAACCAATATCGCTAATTGTATAAAAAAATAACCAAGGCCAAGCAGAACACAACAAGCAAGGCCTATCAAGCAATACACTGTCAAATACAATTGGAAGGATAAAATGAAGTACATGGAAGAAGAAAGGCATAATTGCCAGATCCGCCGCTAACATCTGTATTTACAGTAGAAGAACTATATAGAGTAATAAGTGAGATGAACAAGAATGTCCCAGGATTAGATGCCATAATACCAGAAATAATGAGAGTTTACCCAAGATTCCGAGAAGACACGATTTATTTAATGAGTGAATGCCTATTACGAGGAAGTTTCTCCGCAATGTGGAAAATATGGAAAAAGGGAATCGTGAATATTTTATATGTAAAACATGCAAATTTAACTTTTTTTTTTTTTTTTTTTTTTTAATAGGCTTGATTTAAACACCTCAGCATAGTTGACCGGACACGCCTAGATGGACTGGAAGCCGATATTAAACAGGTAACAACGGGGTGGTCGAATCACATGCAGTCAAGTAATAATAGAAAATGTATTAGTCATGTGTCAGAATCCAATAGACAGACGACTCCGTTTACAGTATACAAAGGATTGTGAAGTATGAAGCACTGGCGGAAATGATGTAAATTATGCATGTCTCTAGGCATAGCTATGTGTGCGGTTGTAACATGTGAATTTGGGTTAGTATAGTGAGTAAATCATTCCACATGTCATAGCACTTTGGTATAGTGTCCATTCTGAAAGAAAATATTTGTCAGTTATTACAAAAACTATCTGGTAGAAGCTGCTACAAAATGGATTGTTGCACACATAACAGGCAGATTGAAGAGTACTAAAAGTCATTTAATGCTCACTAACAAATTCGTGTCATCCACAGTAAAACATTCTGTTGCGACTGCAAAACTACACATTAATAGATGGATAATTTTGGAGATTCGCCATTACGATGCAGATTTCTGTCATGGAAAAACAGGACTGAGCACGAAAAAAATACTTAAATAAGAAAAGTAACCTTCTCGTCAATAGGTTACTTTCCATATGTAAGTTTTTTTTTTTTTTTTTTTTTTTCCCATGCTCAGTCCTGTTTTTGCATTCGAAATGGCGAATGACCAAAATTCGCCATCTAGTCATTCACCCCCATTGCACTATAAATTCAAAGATCACATACATACATTACATTCTGCGCATGCGCGCTGGCTTATTGGAAGTGCACATTCTGTCAGGCCGCGACGCCATATTTGTCCGTGTTCATCTCCTTGCATCAGGTTGCAAACTAATTCATTTTGGATATTATAAGTGAAAGGTGGGTTACGCAGCTCCTTTATTCCAAGCACGCACATGATACACGTCAATAATTCCAGAAGAAAAAGACTTTCCTTGGTACTAGATTTACTGGCGACCACATTAAGCCCTCTTTTGGTTGCCACTAAATAGCGAAATGACAATGGTGATATAGGCTGTACACGGTAAAGTACGCACTTTTGAAGCCCTAGTTACTTTTTCTTTCAGCCATCTTTTATCCTTTAACCACCTTTTTGAATAAATTTCGCCCTGTAAGTAATAAACACAGTGTTTATATTCCACTGCACTTGGAAATTAACGTTTAAGAAAATAATATATATATTTTTGACTATTCTTCCAGATGTGAGGGCTTTCAAAAGTGCTCACTTTACCGTGAATAGCCTATACATAAATCTTTTGTGGGGTCTATATTGTCAAAAGAATCTTGTCGCCAGCAACAATTTATTTTTTAGTGCGTTATTCATTTTCAAATGTCGACGCGATACTTGAACGTCTGTATGTATAGTCCATTCACGGTTTCTTCGGCCTTTTTGAATCAAACCTTTGAAAAATCTCCCCATGTATGACGTGTTTTGTTATTTACTAAATACGCCCTGTATCACAAGCGTTTTATATTTGTGTTCATTATACTTGAACGTCTGTATGTATAGTCCATTCACGGTTTCTTCGGCCTTTTTGAATCAAACCTTTGAAAAATCTCCCCATGTATGACGTGTTTTGTTATTTACTAAATACGCCCTGTATCACAAGCTTTTTATATTTGTGTTCATAAAAGTTACTTTTTTTCCTGTTAAATTGAAATGTTATCAAGATCTTATCTATAAATTATAATGCTTCATTGATAAATAATTTAAATACAAAACAGGGAAAAAATAGGTACGTTGGTAACGTCTAGGGAGAAACAGTTCTTATACAAAATATAATTACAACTGAGTACGCATGAATGTGGTGCGTTGTCCCTCTGGTGTAATTCTCCAGGATTAGTTAAGCTTGGTTTGCACGAGGCGGAGGAATATCCTGCAAGTAGATCATTAGCAGGGCTTCATAAAAGACTCAAGCAACCGTAAATGGATTATAACATAGTCTTTTGCGTTTCGTGCAGAGTACTGAAGTCAAAGGGGCATGGCTCAAATTATTCGCGCTGCAGGAGATACGACACGCTTGCCGAGTCGAGACAAGAGAGGACGGGCCATAAAACTCGGTACGCATGGCGGAGTCGGGCGAGCGAGCACACAGTCGCAGCGGTCAGCGTCAACCAGCAACCCTGTAATAGGTTCTTGCCATTTTTCACCCCCGCTGGCTGCCCCGTCTGTTCACAGCAAGGCAGCTGATGACCGTACTGCAGTAAAACTATGTGCCTCTTCCGAGCGAGGAGGCTCGCACACCCGTTGCTTTGTCTGCTGTTTGCGGCTCGGGGAAGGTAAAAGCTGTTCACCGTAAAGTGAGCCTTGGAAAAAAATACCACTCCTCCTATACGCTGTTCACGATAAAGTGAGAACTTTTGAAACCCTAGTTACTTTTTTTCTTTCACTCAATATACATCTCCTCGTCACTTGTTAATGTAATTATTTCCATGTGAGTAATAAACGCAACGTATGCATTTCGCCATACCCAAAGCCAAAAGTCTGAGGCCACAATGAAATGTATTTATTGGTTATTATTTCTGATGAGACTGCTTCAGAAAGTGTTCACTTTGCCGTGAACAGTCTATATCTGCACAGATTTTAAAGAGCGCATTAAGAGTCATGCGTCGAGTAAAGTTGCTAACGATGGAGAGAGAGATTAGTTCCATATCTTAACGTTTAATTAAACGTGCCAGGTTAACATTTGTGGAAAAAGAAATTATTTCTTTTGCTTTACGGTTTTTTTTATGGATCTAAGTGTAAGAATTAGCGGATTTGTAAAATATTAATTTATCTAATATTTTTCAATTTTTCACTTGACCGATGCATGAATAAAGTGAGCAGGTCAATGGCGATGTTGATTGTATACATGGCGGAAAAATTCACAATGTTCATGCACGTAGATCTTGGGTAGCGCTTTCAAAAGTGCTCACTTCACGGTGAACAGCCTATAGCACAGGTGTAACTGGGTGTCTCCCCCTCTCTTTCTAACTCTTTCACGGTGTCTCTCTCCCCCTCTCTTTCACTCTCTTCCTCCTGCCGCTTTTTTCACGGACAGTCGTAAATAGACGGGGCATAAAGTTTTACGGCCTGGGTGGAGCGCGCCCTCCTCGTCCTTTGCCCGGAGCCGACACTAGCGCTCGCCTCGCCGCGGTGGCCGAAGGGGCAATCTGCCCCGCGGGCGAGCTGATCACGCCCTTCCTATCCCACGCTAACCGTATCAATTTCAGTTTTGAATAAACACGTTAGGACCTTCGCTCCTGCGCTCGCCGCCAAGCCGTTGGGTGTCCGGTCCACTGGCTCTGCAGGCGTTAATTTATCGTCCATTTCTGGTCTGATCTGGAGCTAGGCACAAAAAATATTTATAGGCTATTTAAGTTAAAATAAGCACTTTATAGGGCCCTTCTAACGAGCGCAATAGCAGAAAAATTATGTTTTCTTATGGCCTCAGGCGTTGACTACAAAACACGCATAGTCTCTTCGCGATTTCTTCACACTTTTTGCATCAAAACTTTGAATAAACACCCAATGCATGACGTGTCTGGTAATTTCCTCAATATGTACTGTATCACAAGCTTCCAATGCTTGTTTTAACATAAAAATGCCATATTTTTTGTAAAATTAAATTATTGCGTTTATTTTATTTATAGACTATAATATTTCATTTACAATAAATATGGATGGGAACTGATAGAAAATAGCTGTGTTGGCAACGCCTAGCAAGGAGCAGTTCTTATGAAAGATATGACTACGCTGAATGCATGCGAATGCCGTGTGTTGTCCCTCCGGTGTAATTTTCTCAACTTAGTCAAGATGGCCGCCTGGTTGAAGGGATTTTGCATGTCTGAGGTCTAGAAACGAGGGAGCGCTAGGGGCGACGAGAAATGCGCATCAACTCTCTCATCGCCTCTACGCGCAAAGCACTGAACTGGCCGTCGATGACGCGCCTCTATGAGACTTTCAGCGGAGACCCTAACGTTTTATGACGCATAAAAAAAAAATAAAGGTTTGATTCATTTCTCTATTCTTTTTTTTTTTTAATGGTTTCTATTGGAATGTTCATACCTAAAAATGACCGCGAAAACACCCGTTTGACCCATTTTCACTATCAGAAAAACATGCTTCAGAGAGAAATTGAGGAACTGGAAAACGTATATAGGCGCGTAACGTTTCTTAAATGTTATTAGTAAGCAGATCTCGCCCTTAGGAGGGTACACGTAGGGCGGTTTTCTGCTCGAGCTCTGCACACCGTTCGGTGGCCTACCCAGGCGGCCACCTTGAACATAGTTTGTTGTGGCCTGGGGGGGGGGGGGGGATAACCTGGAAAGATAACA
This sequence comes from Dryococelus australis, assembly GCA_029891345.1. Classification (NCBI taxonomy): domain Eukaryota; kingdom Metazoa; phylum Arthropoda; class Insecta; order Phasmatodea; family Phasmatidae; genus Dryococelus; species Dryococelus australis. The sequence continues at coordinate 11,344,084 of CM057007.1, read as the reverse complement.
TTAGCCGTGCTTGTTGGAAGTAACCGTGAATGGCTTGTACACTGTTTATTAGTCACACGACAACTTTTATATTAACAAATGGCAAAAGGATACAAATAGGCTGAAATAATCTTATAAGCACGGCTTCCCACTTTACCATGAACAGCCTATAACGACAAGGGAGAAGTTGACCGACTCAATCAATGCGATATCGCCTATACGCGCAAGGTTTTAAACTGGCATATACAGTTTGTTTATTGTCAGTGGTTTCAGCCATTTTTTTTTATTAAAGTGTCGTAATCAAATTACTTTTATTTCTCTCGCGAAAATTTGCATCTCTCAGTTTTCAAGGTAATACATGAAGTTAAATGAAATGATATAAATTATGAAATGATATAAATTATTAACAAAACCGGTTTTAAATTTATATATATATTTATTTCATATCAGCCAACGAATATTATGGTTGTTTTCTTCTCGTGCCAAGTTTTTTTTTCCTGTACATTTGCAATTTACTGACTTTTGCTACAAGTCTAAAAAAAAAAAAAAAACTTAAACCCTCCTACCTTTTTCCGCGAGATGGAGGAAATTTGGCATCTACGTTTTTCCAGTGCAGAACCATTGACACACGATGGCAAGGTATGGGGGGGGGGGGGAACTAGAGAAAAAAGGGGGTGGGGTAAGTGGGCGTGCAGGCTTGCGCTCTCGTGGAAGGAACACTCACCCACGCGCGACGCAAGAAGAGGTCAATATTGGTGATGTCGGGCAGAGACGCTCAGGAGAATACTGATGAAGCCGTCGCACCGCGCCACCTCCAGTAACCAAGGAGCATGGAGGGAGAAAGAGTTGGCATTCCCACGTTAGAATGCGAGTCTTATCTGCTGGCCGGGTTTTGGGGCATTAACGAGATAGATTATTGCCAACCACACAGCACGAACTCTTGATTCCTCATAATTGAATAAAATTTTATTTATAACACATCGAATTAAAAAAAAATAACATTTTGTAATAAAACATTATGGGTTGATTCCAGTATGTTACCTTATCAGTTATTTGTGAATAAACAACCGTTTTTTTTTCTTCAAAAAAATTTAAAAGGAAATTATTTTTGTCCCTGCAGCATGCCTTCGTTAGCTACATACTTACACACACTAGGATGATAATAATATGCAAATTGATGTATTTTAAACAGTAAGCAATGAACCAGTATTTTAACTGACGGATAATTTTGTTCAGGGGATATAAAAAATTTCTGTTTTCTTTTTTTATTTAGAATATTTTAAAATTTAAAACTCTGAAACGCTGTTTTTTGGTCACGTTGAGAGTTGAAAGTTGTATTCCAAACTGGAATGATGTGCGATTTATTTTATAATGAAAAACAAACAGTTGATACGGAAAGTAGGTTTAGAAACGTGTGTTTCACACAACACACTAAAGCATTACTTCGCGAACAAGGTAGCATGGTATACCTCAAACTCTTGTCACGCTGATACACTATCTCCTTCAAATATATACAGAGTGAGTTATCAGCTCTGCGGCAAAAAGCGAGAGGACGTTCCTTGCAAAATATCGGTTAGGAAATGTCTGACAACGAACGCTAGGAAACCACTCCTAAGGGCAGGAAACCCTTGTGAATATGGGGTCGCAATTACGAACTTTATTTAATTACACTGAAACCATGCGATATTAAGGGATGAATTTCTGCAGACATGCCAAACAATTCAGGCACTGTAACATGCAAGTACCCATGTTGACCTACCGCATACCCTACACAGTAAATTGGGGGTTGCTGCCACCCCAGTGAAAATAGGGTCTTCGTACATCGTTACGTAAATTATGATCACGGCCTATGAATTATCATTGCAAGACGTAAAAACCAAGTCCTCGTCGTAAGAAAACCTCCGACGAATGGTTTGCGAGAAAACAGACCTCCAAGCCTCATAAGAATTACGTGGCATTTAATATCTGCCGCACTTAACCACAGATTGCAAGTAATATTTTCTTCAGATAATAAGTAAAAATTCTAATTACAAAATGAAATTTTTGCTACGTTAATGCAAACAATTTTTTAAAAATAAACGAATGTTGTTAACCTAATACAACAATCAATATAAAAATTTATAAATACACATGACAAACGAACAGCTTTACAATTACAATTTTAAAATATCATTTTACAGAGTAAAATAACACGTAAAACATAATGCTATTAGGAGATTACAAACAAAATACACACGTAATCATCTTGTACACCTATCCATACAAGCACACATGCATAACTATGCGCCACGTTTGCTTGAAGGGGCAAAAAAAAAAGAATGAAATTTACTCGGCATCTTCGGTAGAGGCTGATGACATACATATGAATAACTTATCTCAATAACGCCACTCGTTTCTATTTGCTGGTAGTCATTAAATATGAAAAAAATGTGTGGGGTCGGAAATAGCCGTTGTTGATGTGCACGGTTCTGATTGGCTAAGCTCTTTATAAATGGTCGAATAAGTATAGCGATGATGGTTTATTGCAGGCCCACCAAGAGATGGCACCTGAGCAATGCATGCTGTGGGCCGCCCTACACCCTCCTCACCAAAAATCGACCATTTACAACATAAATAGTCGTCATCCATGCAAAAAAATTTAATACATTTTGAGTGTCGAAATTAAATTTTTATGTAATACTTTGTTTTATAAATAAACATTTACGAGTTGGACCCGACCCGGGCCCCTGAGCATTGCAACTCCTTGCTTACCCCCCCCCCCCCCCCCATCATGACCTGGTTTATTGAGAGAGAAAAGTTGACTGTTTCCTGGATTTCAACGTACCGTACACATGAAAAACAGATTTTTTTTTTTCATGGCTGCCATGTATGTATAAAGCTACTGTTCCATGTCACTGGATCAGTGAGTGTTTTGGACACACTAAAGTAGACATTTTTGTAATTCGTCTGACAATAGCTTAGCCCATTCATAAACTTGGTCATACTATCATTAAGGTATAAACTAGCTACGGGTGTTATCGAAGATATGCTGGTCCAAAATATTCCGCGATTATCCGGTGTATCTAGGTATACAAAATGTTTGCCGAAATCTGGAGCCATTCACTTTTTCAGGCAGTGGCAGTAGTGAAATTACGGTTACATCACAACCTTCCAATTTTTTTGTTTGGCCAGCTTTGTTTTAACTCGTCTAGTTAACTTGTTCACCACTGAGGGAGTGTTGCGCACGAATATGTATGACCGGTACTGTACCCAGCAAGCAATCCGTGTATAGGCTGTTCACGGTAAAGTGAGCACATTTTTAAGCACTCCCAAAATGCATTAACACCTAATAAATATATTCTATTGCAGTCTCAGACTTTAACTATTGAGAGTGATGAAATATATAGACTGTGTTAATTAGTAATATTGCAATATTAACATTAAAAAGTGGCGGAAAGGTAGAAATTAATTGAAAGTAAAAATTTGGCAGGTCCTTAGAAAGTGCTCACTTTACCGTGAATAGCCTATGCAGTGCTGTAATAGAGTTCATTGAGTAATATGATCTGTGGAAGACGTTGCGCCTCTCGTTTATGAAAAGTTAAGGCTCTCGTCTACCCACCGCTTTTTTCCGCGTTTGATGTCGAGAAGCGCGGGAACGATAAGGGCGACACTGCCACGCACAGCAAGTGCACCATCGCCGCTAAGCGCGAAGTCTTCAACTGGCGTGCAGCGTTCTCTTCGTACACTCTAAATCGGAATCAGTTATTTTTTACTGATTGTCAGTTGAAACTGCTCCATTCGGAATCTGTAGAAAATATCACTAATTCATCAGTTAAAAGAAATCTACTAATTCAAGCAGTAGAAAATTACTTATTTATAGTTGTTATTAATAAATAAGCACAGAGCATTTCTATGTGATGTAAGTTAGGTTCTATTTATTTTGTCGCAGAACACAAATATTGTCTACACAAAAACGTTTTTGGAGGTGGTTGGGCTCGAACCTCCGCCCATAAAGCAAAGCATGCTGAAGCTTTCATGATCAGCCATATCCACTGCCCTACTTTACCACTGCCAAATGTGTGCTCGTATTATGGGTACTGAAACACAAAATGTAATGTCAAATATTGCTGTAAGTTTCGTGATGTGGAAGTATTTCTTGTTGTCGAAATATTTAGATTTTCTGCGCAAGTAGATGTCTTTGCAAAGTTCGAAAGTCAGTCTATCTTTAGTTTAGTTCGAATTCTGTGCTTTAAAATATAAATATAGTGGTTTCAATGTACGAAGTTATCGATGTCCACTAATATTAGCCATTTTACAATGCAACGAGACACTACAGATTTAAACTGTTATTTTTAGTGACAGATAGATCAGTGATAATTTTACTGACTCAATAGTGCGGTGATTCAATAAGAAAGGTGGATTTACACCAACAAAAGTTTTGTGGTTTCTGCAAGTTAACAGATCGAATAATGAGGAAACAACAAATTTTACAAAATATTGCATTGTTTCTAACGCTCCACTGTCTAATTAGCACAGTTATTACTAGTCAATCTGTCTCTTCAAAATAAAAATTTCATTCTGTAAAATGTTGCATTGTAAAATAGCAGATACATAGAAAACACTGACAACACCGTTAAAACCACTATATTTCTCCTTTAAAGCACACAATCTGAACTAAACTTAACTTAGTATGACTTTCAAGCCCTACAAACACATGCACCTACGTACGCATAATGTGTATATTTCGACAACATGAAGTATTTTCACATTACGAAACTTATACCCATTCGCCATTGTAAGTTTATGTTAATACGCAAATGCGAGACCGTTTCTCTCAGTGGCAAAGCAGCAGAGATCGTAGAACGTCACCCAAAAGAAACAAGAAAATGTGTCGCGTTTTGCGGTGGCGGTTCGATTCCAGCCACGTCCAAAATTTCCTTGTATGTACATGTAATAATTTTCTTTAGTGACAAAATAATTGTATACCTAATTTATTTCAAACCGTAATTCAAGGTTTTCAATACTTATGCTTTTTATTAATCGACTATAAATACGGTAACTGATTTTCTACTGTTTTTATTAGTGGATTTCATTTAACTGAAGAGATTAGTAGTTTTCTTTTTCTACTGATTCCGGGTGGAGCAGTTCCAACTGACAGTCAGTAAAAAATAACTGACTCCGATTTAGAGTGTACTGCGTGTAGGTACCTTTGGGACTTTCAACGGTGACACTGTTATTATATTGGTGAAAATTCTGCAGGAAACTTCAATGCAGGGTCTTTGTATAGTTTTGTACGTATATTCCGAGATACGGCGCTTTGAAGAAGGAAAAAAAAAACAGTTTTTAGCCATTTTGGAGTACTCGAAAATGATGTTTCTACTGTTCGTGACATCTTGAAAGCACTCAATGGCCCTGGTCTGAAGTGTGTGTTTAATAGTTTCGTGTAAAAAAGTGTATTTCAAACACACTGCAACGCCATGCTAACCTCGCCGAGCATGTAGAACTCTGATCACTGGTATAGGCCGTTCACGGTAAAGAGAGCACTTTTGACGCTCTAGCTACAGTTTTCCTATCAACCATTTTTTATCCTTCCGCCACTTTTAAAAATAAATATTGCTGTGTATAATCCATTCACGGTTACTTCCGACTATCCTGAAGCTCTGCTAAATTTCTGCTTTCAAGATATTCCTCGCTTCGTGCAAATTGAGCTTAACTAAGTCTGGAAAATTACACCAAAGGACATCACGCCGAATCCGTGCGCACTCAGTGTAACAGTATTTTGTATAAGATCTATTTATCACTATGCGTTACCAACACATATGTTTCCTCACTGGTTTTTATTCAAAATATTTATAAATGAAGCATTATAATTTATAGATAAAATATGAATAACATTTCAGTTTAACTGAAAAAAAAAAAAAAGAACTTCTATGAACACAAGTATAAAACACTTGTGATACATGAAATATGTTGGAAATAACTTAACACATCATAAATGGAGAGATTTTTCAAAGGTTTGTTTTAAAAAGGGTGAAGAAACCGCGAATAGAAAATATAAGTAATAAACAAAGTGTAAATATTTCTCCAGACTCTAATGTTAACGTCTAAGGTTACAATAAAATATGTTTATTGATTATTATTACAAATGAAAGGGCTTCAAAAAGTGCTCACTTTACCGTGAATAGCGTATAGAAAGAAGCACTCTCAACATATGTGAAATATGGACCAAACGAGTAAAGAAGTTTGGCTATCACGTTGCTGTACATCGGAGTTGTTTTGTTGAGGAAAGCTGTAGACAAATCCAGACACACGGACGACCCGGACAGGCCCTACCCACGCCTAGCAGCTGGAGAAGAAAGATGGGGTCATCTGGACAAACAGCTCGGATTTCTCGGGTAAACAAGACGACGGTCCACTCGCCTGCGAAGCCAGCATCCCGACTGGAACGGCGGTCCGGTCTCTTCGTCGTCTCTCGCGTCGCTAAAATGGCGTCCCGGCCTTGGTTGGGCAAATATGTACTCTCTGGCTGGGCTGACTGCATTCGAGACGGCGCTTCTAATTGGTCGGCGACATCTCCTCGGCTTTCTCCCTGCAGTGGCTGTGTGTTCTGCGTTGCCGAAGATGGTTTCGACACCTCGTGGTGACGTTGCTGGGAGTGCTAGGCACGGGTAGGAAAGGTCACACATGGGGACAGAATACGGGATTACGTATAGAGCGAACTGGTGCTCCGTTTGGCTTGAGCGCACTTTGACTGCTGCGTGTCTAGTTGTGTAGACTAGACCAGGGGCTTGTCACTATATAGGGTTTTCGCTGACTTGGGAGGCATTAACAATTCCGTTTGTACCAACATCGAAATGTCATTCAAATTTTTTCATTGGTTTTGTGTTCAAGCAAATTTATCCTGTTTAACGTATCAGATTTCCTCGAATAGCGTTAGGAACAAAATGTCCTAATTTTTTAAAATCTTCTTGGTACTAGTTAACTACGTTTTCAAGTAGGCGTTTTTGACCAAGGTGTTTATTAAAATGTCTTTCTGTTTGGACGAGTTGACTCCGTGAAGCTTCGTACTTTAACGTGAATTGAATTGCATTTACATTGTGAAATTGAGAAAATTATGTGTATCTTTGGACAAATACAAAGAACCTATGAATGCGTCGATTCCTGGCGAGGTCGATCCCGGATTTTCAAATGTAGGAATCGTGCCGGACGATGCCGCTGGTTGGCGGGTTTTCTCCCGCCCTTTCATTCCGGCGTTGCTCCATGCTCACCTCGCTACACCCTCATAGGCTCTCAAGACCTCGCCGTTAAGAGCAGCCCAAATCTCTTCACTCTTAATGCGATATTTTGTGGTGAAGGGATGGAAGGTATTGCGTAGCTTAATATGTCACTCGGAAAATTTAATGCACAAATTAATTACAATATTAACGTTCTGTTGATTCTCAAACAACAATGAATCACCTTGCGTTTAAATTTGCATTTAATATTACACCTGAAATAAATCGGTGGGTGCGCGAGAGAGGTAGAGGGAGGGAGAGGGACAGAGAGGAAGAGAGAGAGGAGTGTGAAAGTGTTTCATGAATTCCTACTCTCATCCCCAATCTCCTAAAACAAGGGTGATGCTGACACATGGTTGGCGAAGCGTCGAGCGATTTTGTCACTAGACTGATCGTATAATTACCGCAAGACATAGAGAAATGTTTGAGGTAATTATGCCGGAGCACATTACCGAGATACGCTTAGACGAAATAGTTCCTTTCTGTGTAATTTTTCATTGCGTTTGTTTATAACCCTTGCAATGGCAAAATATCATACATTGAATTACTATATAATACATATCCCAATTCATTTTACTTATTTAGAGGTATGTCTGGCACTAGTAAAATTACTAAGCAAATGAGTTTACGTGAAGTACGCAGCAGACAACTTCAAACTATTCTTAAACACAAAAAATATTGGAAAAAATATCAACAGCACGCACGAAAACTGGCTTATTGTATGTGATGCGCAAGTGCTCTCGCGTGTACGTACACGTGTGTGTGCGTGTGTGTGTGTTGAATGTCGTATTGTGTATGTCCATAGATCACGTACCGTCAACCGGGGTGGCTTTGTCCCACCAATTGTAAAACTTTCAAGAGGTGCTATCTCCCGGATGGTATAAAAAATCTACCGATCGTAGATTCCACTTGGTAGATTATGTTAACAAATGTTAATGTGCTTCAAAGCTATGTATTTATCTAATAGATTGATTTTTCCATAGTAACAATAGAGTTACATTGTCTCACTGGTCTTTCTAAATGATTATTCAGGCTACTTCATATCTCGAGGCAAAGTCACCCCATGTCGAGGTGAAATTGTCCCACGTTTTTGGAAACAAGTTTTGATAGCTAAGAATGTTTATGGCTTTGAAATAGGATATTAAATTGTTCGTTGGAATATCTTCTATTCATTAAAGATAGTGGACAAATAATAGCTTATTGTTGTTATTTTCACGCAGTTTTTAAGACAAAATGAGCCAAAGTCACCCCAGTTGACGGTACACGAAAACAATACCATTTGAGCTATTCCGAAACTTTGGCACCACTATAGAAATTCGCCCAAACAATTTGTATGTTCGTCCTTGCGAAAATCAGCACAGACATTTCAGTGCATATTTTAATTTCCAGTTAGGCGAACACTTTCAAAATCGACCCGCCTACAGTCTAAGGCCAACAGTTCACATTTAAAACGTATAAATGGTGCCAATAAAATATTTGAAATCACGTACACACAGGATCTGCTTATCGACCACGATGCACAAAGGCACGCCATTTCACAGACGCAATGATTAACAAAACACACATCACAGTATATTTATTACTGCCGTGGATAAACAGATCATCACAACATCGTATCTTGCCTAGGTACGTTTAAAAAACACGTCTACAAAAGTGATGTATTAATTTGAAGTATTTTTCGGAGTAAGAATAATTTACGTTTCGTTTGACAAAAATCAAAATCATGGCTCGTCGCGTCTGCCAACTTCAATACGTAACTGCCCCGCCATCATACCTAAATATATTAAGATAAGTGTTCAAACACTAAGATCTCATTTTAGTTGTAAATTACAAATTCAAAAATCATTATTTTTCTGTAATAAGTATAAAATATGCCACAATTGAAAACTTGTATAATTCCGTTGCTTACTAGAGAAGTGAAATTTCCCTAGTGTGAAAGAGACGAAGAAATAGAAAGAGTGCGACAAGCCTCGCCAGCAGACAGTTTTTCAGTTGTTTTCTCGTTCGATAAAACAATACCGTACCATTGCGGCCTACTCACGATATTTTCCAGTGTTATTTTAAACTGTAAAAATGAGATACGTTGTCATCGGGGCTACTTAAATATTTCGATGGACACCGTTTAATTTACAAATAGTATACTCAAAAACGAGGTTAAAATAATATTTTAACTGTGAACTATTTCTTACCGGTCGTTGCCAACAGGTCGCTGCACTCGCCGTTGTTAATTCATATTAAAAAATAAATAAATATTACAAGTTATAGAAGATATTAAGGTAAAGGTTCATTTATTCAATAATAAAGTACTTTAAAGTTAACCACAGTGTTGTACATTTGTGGAATACAGGTTATTGAAAAAACAGGTGGCATGTTATGCCTAAAGTGTTTTTTCAAAGGTTAATTTTAATAAGTCGTTTCCAATCGGGAATGGACTATAGAACCATTATTGTGTACCGGGTGATGTTATATACAAAATGAAATTTAGATATTGGAGTGATCATTTTGGAGGTGCAAAAGAACCCGTGGTACAAGAAACAAAGAATATAAAATCAGAGATAAGAAGAGAGATTCTTGAATGACGGTATATGCGGCTGTAGTGGGAGAAACGTGGACCGAGTTGGACGCAGGTAACAAATACATATGTGATTAAGTACGGGTGGTACAAACTTTATTCGTAAATAAAGCATATTATGCATTCCTATTAACAGTCTACAATAAAAACACCTACTTCGCCTCGCTCCCTACTTCTACCAGCAAACTTGATCCTTCGTCAGAGAAACCTACCTTCACCTTCTACCCATCAAATCATAGAATCATTTCCCATTAAAAGCAACGGGGGACCCGACAACGACTCTTTCATTTCTTTGTTTACTTTAGAGTTTCATCATACGTTTTTATTGTACTTTCATGTCTGTTTTGTTTGATGTCGTTACATATCGGCAATGTTAATTAACACTTGTCACAATTGATCATCCCTTAATGTTACTGCGAGTTTTTTCTGCACTAACACATTCCCTCATTGCTGTGTTGTTTTTGATATCACGTCCTTCAATAAACAATAGCATTTAAAAGGAGCTGATGGACATTCTGTACTATTCAAAAAACATCTCTGGATTTTCTTTCAGTTTCGTATCTATGAGCACACAGTTCTCCTTTGCTGACCTTTCACTTGGGATGGACCTAGTCAGTGGCGAAGGAAGGGGGATGCGGGCCGCCCTGGGTGCCATCACTGAGAGGGTGACAAATTTGCGAAAATTATTATTATTTTTTTTTTGGAATCACGACACTCTTTTTTAATGTAACTTTTAATGAATTAATAACATCGTCTGACATCGACTCTGGAGCCCAGGCGAGGATTCGTAAACTTACTACTAAAGCATTATTTGTTCATTGCACAAATCATTCTCTTAATCTATGTAGAGTGCATTCTTTGCAAACTGTTTCACAATGTATAACAGTTTTTGCAGCCGTAGAAAGACTGTGCTGCTTTTTCTGTTTCCACATACAGATGGCCGATCCTTGTTACTAATGTTGGAGTTACAATGAAGAGACTTTCAGATACAAGATGGAGTGCTCACTGTGAAGTTGTAAAAGCTGTATATGCTAATTTAAATAATAGTGTTGATACTACAGAAAAACTATGTGATATTTTTTATGCTTTTTGTATTTCTGGGGCAATGTCTTCGAAGAAGTAAATCGCACTAAAAATACCTACAGAAAGATGGAATCAGTTATGAGAAATTTGTTATTAAAATAAGAAGTCTGAAGATCCCTTTGAAAGAAAAAATAATAAGATCGTGAAGTTAGCACTGCAGTTTGCAACGAACACTTGTGAAGAGATGGACATTCCTTTAGTGAAAAGAAGAACCATCAGAAAGAAGAAAATTATGTCTGGAGAAAAGGCTCAAAGTGTACCAGTCGCGTTTAATGAAGAATTAAAACGATTAGTGTTAGGGTTCATTGACAGGTTTTATCAAGAAATCGATACTCGCTGCAAGGTCATGGAAAGTATATCAACTCAGTTTGCAGTTCTTGAGCCCAAGAATCTGATCACAACTTCAGATGAACTTCCACAGTTAATATAAAACTTACTCGTAAACTATTGTTACGCACTCTCTTCTTAGCATCCCAGGATAGTAAGTGGAAGTGAAGGCAGCAGTTATACGATAGCGGTGGGAGCAAGAGCAAGTCAAAGGATTGTTCTCAATGAACAGGTGAGCGATAGGCCAGTGGCCGTGTATCTGCTACAGAAAGTGAGCCGACGCGATCATCCGTTTTGCGGGGTGCGCTGCTGACCCTGGTTGTATTGATTTCTGTGTTTATCTGAAGAAAGTTCTGGATTACTGACCTCGTTCTCTCAGCATGACTCGGGGTGCGCAGAAGCTTTCAGATGGTAGGGGCGAATGATATAAAAGTGTGGCAGGTCTGCGAGTCGAGTAGTTAATGAGTGAATGAGTAGCTGAGTTCCGAGTGATACAAGATGGGCAGCGAGAGAAGTGACCAGTGGAAGGGAAATCTGTGACTGCGAGTATCAAGCAGTGAAGGGTGCGGCTGGCAGGTTGGACCATTGTAATAGATGCGTGAGTGAAAGATCACTGGTGGGGGCAACAGATAGACTGAACATGTGTTAATAATGAGTATGAGAGGATTGACTATAACCCAACAGAGACAACTAAGATGGACTTTAATTAGAGTTGAAATATACATTAAATAGTGCGCTTTCTGTTAAATAAAAATATTTATAGTGGAGACAGATAATTTAATGCTGTAAATAATAGCTATGCAAATAAATTGGAAATCAAATTTAGTTCTTTTATTTTTAGTAAGACCTATATCCCTCACGAACTCAGATAATCTCCTTAGACGTCCCATGTAACACTATGATGAACTTTTTGAAGATGGTCTCCTTAGAGAGATTTCCCGACTCAGATGACATCTACAAGCTGCTGAAGTTTCAAAACAAGATTCTCTGGAATGGTCTTCTTTAAGATTCTTAAGAGTTCATTGTTGAATATGGACTTTCTAATTCTGTACCACAACTTACTTTACCCTTAAGAGGCCCGCCTGCCTGGTGCGAGAACTGCGTTGTAGTGTGCTCTAAATCTAGATTTTTTTTTTTTACGGAACTATCAAACGGGCGTAACGGGCGTACAATGTGCTAAGCTACAAAAAGAACACCCACTTCAGGCTATACCTGTCGATTACTTTTAAGACATCACTCACATTAGCAGCAACATTTCAGATCTCTTCATCGTAATTAAAAACTGATTTTTCAAAGCTTCGTATCTCAAAATATACATGTTATATACACACACAAGTACTTTAGGGGCATGCATTGAAGCTTGCTACAAACTTTCCACCAATAACATTATAGGGTCACCGCTTAAAGTCCCATAGGTACACTATCACTACGAGAACACTGCACGCCAATTCAGAGCCCTGCGCGTAGAGGCGACGGCGCACTTTTAGTGTATGTTAGTGCAGTCCTTAATGCTCGTGCGCTTCTCGGCCTCGAAAGCGGAAATAGCTCCAAGCAGGTAGACGGGCCCCTTAAGATACTTGTTAACGTTATGTGTTTCAATAGCATCATGAGAGAGGAGTTTTTATAAACTAAATCAATCAAGAGTTACCTTAGGTCCACTATGAGTCACGCTAGGCTCTCTGGCTTAACCATCTTGTCAACTGTAAACAAAGTAGCGAAAGGAGTTGAATTTCATGATGTGATTTCAAAATTTGCAAAGAGCAAAGCTAGGAAAAAAAAAAGGCTTTATGTGCTTATGTTCACAATGTTTAGTAAATAAGTCAGAAAATGACACATGCAACTGTATTTTATTTTTCATTATTTTAATATTTTCAATGTGGTGGAGGGGCGGTGAGGGGTGACAAGAAATTGACCGCACTGGGTACCACCTGACCTTGCTACGACACTGGACCTAGTATTTCCTCTGAGGTCGACGACGACGCCGCCTATGAATAACAAACGCTGCACATAATACAACAACTGCATTTTTAATGATGTTCTGTTTATAATAACGAGCCACACATCGAGGATGATAACAGAACACACTACAAGGTGCACATTTTCGCAGGTCCCCGCAGCGTGAAAACAAGCAAGTGTGGCCTGTGTTACAGATCCATGCTGCGTGAAAACACGTATGAGCCCAAGAGTGAAAACGCACACGTGTGGCACAGTTGATTGCGGGCACTTTTTAGTCGCGATTTTACGCTGAACGCAGCGTGAAATCACGCACGTGTGGCTTTAGCCTAACGCAAATATCAACAATGAATAGAAAACTGTTGTTGTGTGCATATTAGAGTAATATTTACGTGATAGTAACACATGTGTCAAAGTCACATGGTGAACAGTGATGAATGCTTTTGTTTGTATCATAATTTTTAAATGATAAGGACTATTAAATTAATAAAATACTTGCTACCAACTTCGATTTAATCAAACTGCATTACAAATTGGCTAGAAGGCTAGAGGAAGTATAAAAACACCTCAAAGCGCTTCGTTACTAATCAGTATTTTAACCTCAAATCCATTCCACGCTATTTTTGCTAGACTTATTGGCAGAAAAGCCGTTCAATGTTTGGACACGGAGATTGGTTTTGCGCAGCCAGCGAGATCAGTCTACCTCATCGTTAGTCCAGGGTTAAGGGGCATGCCTCGCTGCTGCGCGAAGTGTAGAAGTTCAACATCGCTTTCTTACAGAAAGGGTTTTCAACAGAAGAAAATTAATTTGGTATATAAAAGAGATTAAGGTACCGTGCACAAATGCCAAGTACTCTCTCTCTCTCTCTCTCTCTCTCTCTCTCTCTCTCTCTCTCTCTCTCTCTCTCTCTCTCTCTCTCTCTCTCCTCTCTCTCTCTCTCTCTCTCTCTCCTCTCTCTCTCTCTCTCTCTCTCTCTCTTCTCTCTCTCTCTCTCTCTCTCTCTCTCTCTGCTTGGTAGGTAATTAGGAAGTACTTGCTCAATATGGCCAAATAGCATCTTTTCTGGGGCTTATTGCACTCATAGTTTTCATTTTTGTTACGTAAGACTACTTGCGGATAGTGTATCAATCCCTCGTCTTTCACCGCGTATACAATTTGCACTAGGTCACAACTGAGACTGTTGAGGAAAAGCGTATTCTCCTATGGTGTGTATTGCAGGGATAGGCTGGCATGCTAGTGGCGCCACCACGACCTGGTGAGGAGGTTTACTCGGACGGGCTGCGCGCGCGCTCCAGTTTTGTTGTTTTGCAGCCATCCGTCATGGAAATTCAACACGATTCCAGACGTGAGAAGAAAAACTCAGTTAAAGACTGAACGCACTTCGCAAGAAGAATAAAACTATCAAAGGAAGGAAACGCAGTGTGATAGGAAATAAGAAAGTAACCTTTGTAATAACAGTTATCTTTATTTCAAACAAACGTTAATTGGGTTTTGTCAGCTTCGTAGATAATCGTCTAGTGTTCTATGTACACATAAAAAATTTCAGTGTGATGAATTTCTACGCAGTTGTAATTATTTTAATTGGACATAAAAACTACGATAACATAAAAAAAAGATTAAATTTCATTTCGAAAAGTTACTTACAAAGAAAACAGTTTCGTAAACAAAAAAAAAATTGGGAGAGGTTACAACACTACTTGCATAAAAGTAATGTCAAATAAGATAATATAACTCACAGTTGTGCCATAAATCAGCAAAGTATACATGTTACAATGTTTGTTTGCATTTTACTAGAACTATATTATTCAAGTAAAATTTTTCTTATCTTATAAGCGAACAATTTCAAATGTGGAGAATAAGTTAAAAATAGTGGCTGCATACTGATTAACAATTGATTGAATTTAGTGTAAGTAAAATTCCGTGACGATATACAGGGAATCTGTGCCAAAGTATCGTCCTGAAGAATTTTCTTGCGAAACAGTACAAATTATGCGAACTAAGAGCATCACTGTAGTATTTTGTGGGAAGTAGCTTATGTTACATAGATATGACATCATGACAAGACAGTGCTGTGCATTAGTGGCACAGTGAGGCATAGAGGACATTTTTAAATCGCTGCTTTTTCGGCATGTTTAACGACTGCAGTCACCTTTTTATGCAAATTTGAATATATATTTTAATGACTTCTGGTGCACATAATGCATAGTTTTTCGTTAAATGAAGAAGTTGTGTTGTTTACACCTAACAAGAATGGCATGCCATTTGACTTTATGAATATAATATACAATTGTGCATAAAAATATGGCGAATTCATTTTTACACTCTTTTCCTTTGTACTCTTGCCGAATATTTTCTTAAACTTTGTTGTGATTTTACATACACTGAATCAAAACTATTAAAACATTTCTCACACAAAAAAATGTTGTTGAATGAAAGAAAAACTTTTTTTGTACAACAAAATTACTTGTTTGTACAGCGGCGATTAAAGATTGTGTTACTGAAACCAATTTTTTTCAGTTTTATTTGGTTGCCTCAAGCATTTAAGATTTGGTTACTGCAGCTAAATAGGCCTATATGTATGGCTGGCCGTACATTAAAGAATCAATAATTTTTAAAAAATTCCAGGACGACAGGAATTCATACCGGTATCTGTTGGGCTCAGCGAATTGCGCCCTAGCGACCCCGGGCTACTACGACTAACGGCCTTACAGCAAGATTTGATTGTTGTGTACTGTGAATTCGTGACATGTGCGTAGATGAATATTTTAAAGTTTTACAGCTTTGTTTTTTTTTTCTGTTTAAATATTTCAGTAAGGATTTTTGTGCCATTGTTAGGAATCAAATTAAAAAAAATTCAAGCAAACTCTCGAGCTGTATTTTCACAAAAAGTCGACCGAAGAATCGTCTACTCTCCAGCCAACCAAATACATGCTGGTATTGTCCATTTCATATACGTTGTCTCAAATTTGATAGACAATGTGACCAACCTACACACTATGTAAACAGTAAATGCTCTCGATCCTACAGTATTTATCAGCTGATGAACTGCTGCGGGATCCGTGTTGTTAGGTTGGCTATTTTGATGATGTCTTTGGAAGAAAATAGTACTCGGAACTAAAAGTTGAAATTTAAAATCTTAACTATACTTACAACATTTATGGTTTAAATTGTGTTTCTAAAGCAATATTAAATTTTCTTGGCTATTAGTAACGCGACTTAAAAAAACAAGTTCAGTATTTACGACAGAGTATGTCGACACATACAAACAGCAAACGGTTCCATGTTTCCAGCCCGGTGAAGCCAGTTGTACGTACGCTTTTTTCTCATCGTGTTTATTATACGAATATCTTATTGGTGTTGTCTGAATATTTAATCGGTACTTAATTAATTTTTATTTGCTTTTTTCAAACATAGTTGGTTGTAGGTACCGTTGTAGTGCGTTTTGTTGAGTGAAATGTAATATTAATCAGCACGTTGTTAAAACTGCTCGTTCCGCCATTTTCCTAACCGCCTTCCACAATGAAGTGACACGAATATAATTTCCATATATAAATTTAAGTTTGTTTGTATCAGGAAACGTGCGCAGTGTTGATTTTACTGAATGATTTTGCAAATAAAAGATTTAATGTTATGGGCTGTTCACGGTAAAGTGAGCATTTTTGACGGCCTGGTTACTTTTTCCTTTCAGCCACTTTTTATCCTTCAAACATATTTTAAATAAATATTGCCATGTAGGTAATAAACACAGTGTGTATATTCCACCGCACTCGGAAGTTAACCTCTAAGGTTAAAGTAAAGCATACTTATTGACTATTATTCCAAATCAGAGGGCTTTCAAAAGTGCTCACTTTATCGTGAATGGCCTTTAGTGACGAACAAACATGATTTTAGTGAAATAAACTGGCAAGGATTGCCATAGAAAAACACGTGTTCAAAATATTACAACAGTAAGTTTGCGTGTTTTGTAAATTAATTTGTAAACCGTTAATCTAATTATTGAAAAGCACGTGTCCTGAAAAATGCCGCAATTTCCACACTTTTGTAGTGAGTGAATAATATTTGTTTGTCTACATCGCAAATTCGAGTGTGAGGTTAACTTCGGTCGGTCAAAGTGTGTCCGTGTATATATTACTGCATCTGTACGAATACGAAAAACGACGTGTGTATCGCGTTTTGTATTTTGATTAAAGTTATAATTTTTAGAAGTTAAATAATTTAAATGTTATTGCCATACGAGCGAAATTTTCCACTGCGCCATCAAAACAATATGCAACTCAAAATGCCACACACTCATGACGGAATCACATAGCTCCAACCAACACAGCACGACACGACCAAAAACGCAACCACGACACATTTCAATGTGACTACTTGAATTTACAGCACGACCGACACCACACTCTTGACATTTGACCTAACTATTTAGAAGGCGCTAATAGGCTACGTTAGTCTCAAAGGTGGTGAATAAGAGGAAAAATTGTAATACATAATGGTAACAAATTGGTATCGCTAATGCATACAAATGTAAAATTATTATTTTTAAGAGTTAAATACAGTAGTTTTCAATTTATTTTTCTTTTAAGCTGCGTATTTACCATTGTAGGGTAAGCTTGCGATACAATTTCATTTTGCAATGTTGTACATTCTGTGCGTCGTGCCGCATGACACGACGAAAAATATAAATTATTTCTTATCCAAAATTGCTGGTCGGACGACAGAATCGGAGGGGCTTACGACAATCTATCTTGTATTTCATTGGGTGTTGGCCGTCGTGTGGAGCGCGTTGGGGCTGTGAGATTCCGGCATCGTAAGAACATTGAGATAATCCCTTCTCACGAAAGACGATAAACTAAAGCCCCCCTCCTAACTCTGTTCACTTTTTTCGTTTTTCCCTCGAAATAAAATAAAGATGATACTCTAATTGGACCCACATTTCATTGCTATGAACATTTCTTTGTGTTATTATTCATCGAAACTCTTCACACTCCGGTTCTGGAGGGTTTCAAAATGTAAAGCTTACTGGCCATACAAACTTGTAAGTTGTATCGCTTAATTTTTTTAGAACGTATATAAAATTTGTCCAGCTTGTTACGCAGGGATACTTATTAGCAAATAAATTTAAAGTCCTGTTTTTAAAGGCTGTATTTGAAAGTAACATAATGGCAAGTAGGTTTCAACGTTGGAGTGTTTCATCAACTTTTTGAGCATTTTTGTTTGGCAAATTAAAAGTTTTTAACATACGTTGTCAAGAATATTGTAAGAGTAACGGAAGAATAATTCACATAAACAGGATTTACTTTGGAAAGACAACTTTTTGATATCAAGTAAATTACAACATACTTATCAAACAAAGTGCTTTCAATTTAAGCACCAAACGAAGGTGTTCCAACGTCATAAATAAGTGTCTCATGCATAAGCAGGAACTGCGACATTCCAAAATTTATCGCTAAGGAAGATTAACTTTATCATGTATTCAATCTCGCGTATGTGGAGCATCTTTTTAGTGTGTAAGTAACATGTTCGTTTGATATATTGTTGCTGTAGGTCACATCTGCTTCTCTAAAGCGCTTTGTAACATCTCTGAACTGAAATACAGTTTTTCATTAGGTACCCGGGAACAAGCCTAGGGCTGTATTCACAATTTTGAGGAGGGAGGTTGTGCCACTGAACTTTAGTGTAAATATCAACACTGAGTTAGTCAGAAAAAAGTTTTTATTTGCAGCATGATAATCTGAACACGTAGGTATTTGAGAAAAGTTATTAAAGTATTTTCTATGTAGGTCTGCAATACCTAACATTTGAGTTACTAAATGAGTGTTACTAAAATTACTGAAATTAAGTAACATTTGCTTAAATATTATTTTGGCTACCTACACCCTGAGAATTATAACTATATAATTATAAAAGTATCAGGCTGTACAGAGATTGTTGTCATTCCATACCACAAAGTTAAATTATTTACTTTTAATGCAACAGTAGGAATGGCCTGTATCTGTAAGAATGTATACTGTCTTTGAAAAGGTGGTGCGGGAGGGGGGGGGGTGGTATTTCGGTATTTGTGCATTCCTTGGGGGGGGGGTTCCTGGTATTCAGTTTTCGTGGAAACCATGCTAAATTTTTATGTTTACAAGAACTTACTTCAGGTAAGTGTGACAATATTAGTTGTCATTAATATATTTTGAGTGTATTCAAAAACCGTAAAATATCTTTTATTAATTTGACAGTCAAAATACAATTTCATTTCCGTGCAGCCTGGTTACAAATTTCTTGCAAGGTAAAACATTGTCAATTTATACACTTATTACATGGGCTGTTAGTCATTTACATAAAATATTTATTAACTAAAAAAATGGGATTGTTGCCAACCTGCAACTCTTTGAACAGCCCTTCACATATTCTAAAAGTCATTTGGGAGGAGGCACATGCAGTTTGTTTACAAAAACAGGCAGTTATATGTTTTTTTTTTGTTTACACATACTGGCAATCACGTGGTGTTTGTTTGCAAACAGTCACCACCTTCAATGACAGTTCAGCTGTGGCGGAAAGATACATATCCACCCAGATGCCATTGGCACTACTTTCCTAGAACTGTTTAATTTGAGACCACTTATATGAAATGGACTATACTGAGCCAAGCTGATATTTTAGCTACCACAAATGTTATAATAATAGCCACATAATGTAGTTCCAGCTAACCAAATGTTTGCTTACTTAAAATAAAATATTGATTTAACTCTACCAAGTAATATCAAATGTTTACGGTTACCAGACCAATTAGTTTAACGTACTTGTAAAATAGCTGTGTGTACTAAATACGTGTAGTTGAACAGCGTTGGAATGCAAGGACGGGGGATACGGGAGAACCCCGAGAAAACCCGCTGGCCAGCGGCATCGTCCGGCACGATTCCAACAATGTGAAGATCAGGGAGAGGCACCGCCGGGGGTTGAACCCGGTTTCCCGTCGTGGGAGGCGAGCCGTACAGCCGCTTAGCCATCACGATCCCCTAGATAACGCTGGAACTACCAAATAGTCGGCTAAACAAATTATTTACAATTATTTATTTAGTTCAAGAGGATGAATGCAAATATTTGGAACAGCCACTAATGAAATTAAGCAGAGTACAGAAACTCAAACAAAAGAAAATCGTGAAACACACTTGTATTTATGCTATGAACTGCAAAGCAATTCACACAATTATTTCGACTGATGTAGGCCTACAACTGATTTCCCTGCAGAATACTCTGACTGAAATTATCAACACCGACTTACAATCGTACATCTTCATTACAGAAAAAGTAAATGCCAGCACCAGAAACAAGAAGTTTTACGATGCAACTAATTAGCCTAGTTTTCTCTGTACTAACCTATACAAATCATTTCTGTAAAGTGCTTAAATACCTAGACCGCAGAATTTTCTTTTTGGCAGAACAAATATTATACATTGTTTTTCGATAATTGCCATGGCTATGAGACCGACACCTTATTTCTAATGACTTTTCAAACAAGACACGCAGAAGAAATTTTTTAGATTGTGTATTTAACGACAATGATGACTACTTCTGATATACAAAGTTGGTTTTAAATGGGTTTAGTGATTACTTGGATACAATACTGCTGAGATTTTAAAAAAAAATTAAAAATAATTTTATATTTCTGTGTTTAAGTGGATTGTAATTACCATCTTTGTGCTAGATTTGTGTTTGGTTTCAGTAACTACAGTACAAATTTTAGATGGTTTTTTTTTACGAAATGGCTAACGAAATAGACCCTGCATTAGCCTGTTCAGTACTTCAAACTGTTACTGTTTAAACATGTCTAATTGTGAGGAATACTTTGTATGGTAACTAATAATTATCTAACAACCTAAACAATAATATGTAACTTACTACCACATAAACTCAAGTTTAACACCCTTGTATAGCATTTTGAACCGAATGACAAGGAAACACCATGCATGCCTTAGTATACAGCTAGAAAACTGGATCAAACATAGCCCTGTGTTTATGATGCTAAGTAGTAATATAAGATTTCAACAAGCAGCAATACTAATTTATATTTCTTTCGTTCATGATTTCTGGTTCATGATTTTTTTTTTTTTTTCAAAACAATTCAGCGGAAGGTACGTTTTGTAATATTTTCTTTGCGATATGGGAAGGAAATGAAAGTATATGCTGTTTACGGTAAAGTGAGCACTTTTTAAGGCCCTCCCAAAAGGAATTAACCACTAATAAATATATCTTATTGGATACTGCGTAATTAAATTTTGATGGCGGTGAAATGTATGCACTGTGTTTATTGGTCGCATTATATCGTTTATATTAAAAATCAGCAGGAAGATGGAAATTGGAGGGAAGGAAAAATTTAGAAGGGCCTTAAAAAGTGCTCACTTTACTGTGAACAGCCTATAACGACATGGGTACTTTGGTTTTATGGCTTGAATATATTATATTTTCGTTTGGCACCGAAATCAGCGCACCAGCACATCGGAGTCGCGATGTATAAAGCCCGGAAATTTTCACCCCGTGCCCAAAATAGTCGCTAATCGCCGCGGGCCCCCACCTGAGCCACGCCAACTCCCGCTCGCATCGTGGTCTTCTAGAGGCTGTTCAACCTTAGAAAAAAAGTCACTGCCCCTGCCTGCATATGTTGTAACGGGCGCATTGAGTGACATTCGCCCAGTACAATTGGTAGAAGTAGTTCCATATCTTAACGTCGAATAAAAAGTGTTAAATAATCATTTGTGATAACTTAAAATTATTTATTTAGCTTTATCTTCCTTTTAAATCCATCGAAGTGTTAATATGAGCAAATTTTGTAAAATATTCACTTCTCTAATAATTTCACAGTTTCACTCGGCCGATGCATGAAGAAAGTGATGAGGCCCATGGCAATGTTAATTTTACATGAAGCGGAAGAATACACAACGTGCATACAAGTAGATCACAAGCAGGGCTTTCAGAAGTGCTCATTTTACCGTGAATAGCCTATAAAGTGGTTAGCACAAATAACTAGGGACAGTTAATATGAGACAATGTTCACTTTTATACGAATTTAAACTAGTGTAAAACGTGAGGATGTTTGATTTTCGTGCGAACGTAAACCTAATTAATTCTTCATACTTGCCCAAATTTTCGTACCACTGATGATGAGTACAGGTTGATATAGGTTGTTCACGGTAAAATGAGCACTTTTGAAAGCCCTGTTTAAGATCTACTTGCATACACGTTGTGTGGTCTTCCGCCTTATGTAAAATTAACATTGCCATAGACCTCATTACTTTATTCATGCGTCGGTTAAGTGAAACTGTGAAATTATTACAAAAGTAAATATTGTACAAATCTACTCATTTTTACACTTCGATGCATTAAAAAATACATATAGCCAGATACATAATTTAATTTATCATAAATAGTTACCTAACACATTTTGTTCGACGTTAATTCATAGACCTACTTTCCCCTCCATCGTCACCAACTTACTGGACACATGTCACTCAATGCGCCCGTTAAAATATGTGCAGGTAGGAGCAGTAACTTTTTTCTAAGGTTGATTTCAAAAGTGCTCACTTTATCGTGGACAGCCTTTACCTGGAACCTTGCACAAGCATAGCCACGTAGGTTCTCTCCATACGTTCGAACTGTAGCGAACTAGGTTCGCACGCAGGCAATTTCAACAAGGGCAGCTTCTGTTTGTATTAGAGAAGCTATTGTAGTCCTGACGTCAATTTTTGTTTTCTTAAATATGAAGTCTTTCTCTTTGATTAGAAAGCAAATCCTTCTGTATCTCTGCGCCGGTCGCCCAGATGAAATGCGATCTCCTGACCGCTTTTCAGTGAAGTTGAAGGGGGGGGGGGGGGCCGCGAAATTTCTCCAGTCAGCGGCCTGTTAGCTTGGACCCGACCGCGCGGCAGTGTGTACCTAACAAGCGGGAAATCGCACATAAATAACTCGGAGCGATGTTCATTTCGCCCGCCGACCTCCGTGGCGAAGTGTGTTTCACGCCGGCTTATGGCGCCAAGACCTCCTGTGTTTCAGACACGATACAAGCGATAACTGCTGCCGCACTAGATCTCGTGCGAGCTCCTGTACCAACCGCTATGCGAGTTAGTTTGTAAGATTTCTGATGGGAACCCTCCCAAGCCAACTGGCTGCGTGCGCATGGTGAGTGTAGTGTTATTGTTCGAACAAGCCATGCCCATAACGCTGACTAGAGCGGACACCCCATGCACGAGAACACGACACACCGCTGAGCGACTTTTGGAAAACAGCATCCTAGTTTACAAATGGAGCCGACTATTAAACACCGGAGGAGACATGAAACGGGGCCTGACGTCAGCCAGCAGCCGCGGGGTCAAGAGGACCGTGGAAGGGCGTGCCGAGGATAGCTGCTACCGAGACGTAATTGCAAGCAGCCTTCGGCCATCAAGACTAAGGTGACAAGTTTCAATATCTTCAGAGACTTAAGCTATTTAATAATAACGTGGCTTCTGCTTAACCCTTTCAGTTATAAATAAATATATAATTTTAGGCGTTACAACAAACAAATCTTTTGTTCGGAACTGTACTGATATCCAGACAGCGTTTTCTCTTACATCGGGACCAATAGAAATTTATCTGTGCTTTATGTTACTGGCAGCAGTGGTTTAAGAGTAGGGATAGGAACATTTCGCGAGTTCGGTTCAGGACAAGGTAGATGTCAAATACGTGTACACTGAAGTTGAGTTTGCAATTGGATCGCAGTTTATTAAACACACCCTGGACGACTCTGAGCCAATAGAGAACTAGGAAGGAAACACGTAGCGAGTGCCATACTGCCAGGTGTGGAGTAACACTGGCTAGTCTCTGGGGCAGTAGCCAATGAACAAACAACTGAGCCTCGAGTATATACAGCACTGTGGAGTCTAGCCTACAGGTCACTGAACTCGCGAAATTTTCCTATCCGTATTTATGAGGCTTCCGAAAATAGCCTCCGCAGCGAATGACGTCTTCCATACGAGGTAACCTTTCTCATTCGACGGTATGTTCTGTTTGTACAGTGCACGCCATTCAGGCCACTTTAAATGCAACGTTCCAGATAGAGGACACTGTGAGTGAAAGGATTAATTGGTTAACAGTATCATAAGTGGCTCCCCCGGATTAACACATGCTATTGTAGAGTGTTGTGGGCCTAATATCTGTTGTTTACTTGGGTTTTATATAAAGACGTTAGAGTTATCACAATCTCGTCAGTTATAGCTACGCCTTCCCAATCCAGTTAGTCATTAACATTTGAATTGCTGTTTGGTTTGCGACAAAGGTTGAATCCAGAACAATATGGTTCACTGTAAATATAGACTCCCCATATCGATTTAGCAAAGAGTTTTCTGAGCTCAGTACATGTGGTAGTTAGGTATTTTCAAATTTGACACCATGCTCCCCCTCTTCCTTCTCAGCGAAATCACAGCTACGCCACTGTCATTCCCACGCGTGAGTTATGAAACTGCTTGCTGCAAGCGCGCTGAAGCTCGTAAAACGCCCTTTACGTTTCACTTCGCGAGAGTTTGTTGACTTCTGGGGAATCACTGTGTCGGGACAGGTTCCCCCGATCAAAAGATGCCATGATCTGGTCCAGCAACCTCCTCACTCGGTCCCTGCCTTTCTCTGTTTCTCTCTCTCTCTTCCTCTAGCTCCCTCTCATTCCATCAATGACCCTCCACCTTCACCACCTTCCTCCTTGTTCCTCTCTTGCATTCTGGTTTCGGAACGGCCCAACCGAACCGTCCGAACAAACTGCTGGCCGCGACTCAAGAGATCCAGAGTGTAATCGTGCTGTGCTAAAAACACGTCGTCCTGGATGCCAGCCACGAGTAGCAAGACAAAAAAAACACTTGGTCGCCACAGAGCTTCCGCTTTAGGACTTTCGCGAAGTTCGTACGTTTATAACGGACCTGTTTGGGGGGGGGGGAGGGGCGCTAACTCGCAGTCCCGGCAGTCACTGCAGTTTTAACCACTTCCTACAGGTAGGGATAAGAAAATTTCGCGAATTCATTTCGGGACAAGATAGGCGTCAAACACACTTACAGTGAAGTCACCTTCGCAATTGGATAACAATTTATTAGACCCGCCCTGCACGCCTCTGAGCCAATGGCATACTTGCAAGGAAACACCTTGCGAATCACATAACTGCCAGGTGTGGGGCAACAGCCAATGAACACACAGTTGAGGCTCCAGTATGCAGAGGACCGAGGAGTCTAGCCTACAGGTCATTGAACTCGCGAAATTTTCCTATCCCTACCTATAGAGAGGGATAGGAACATATCGCGAGTTCATTTCAGGCCAAGATAGACGTCAAACGCGTGTACACTGAAGTTGACTTTGCAATTGGATCGCAGTTTATTAGACACGCCCTGGATGGCTCTGAGCCAATAGGAGACTTGCAAGGAAACAAGTAGCGAGTGCCATACTGCCATGTTTGTAGTAGCACTGGCTACTCTATGGAGCAGCAGCAAATGAACAAGCATATGAGGCTCGAGTATACACATGACTGGATTCTAGCCTACAGGTCGTTGAACTCGCGAATTTTTCCTATCTATACCTATAGAATGTTTTTACTAACCCTTTGAGGAGCACGCACGAATACACACGTGGCCACGTTTATGTGGAAATTCCTTTGCTCTTGAAGACAAAACGCACACTTTTATAGTTTTACTGTTTCGCAGGAATTCATCGGAATCTAAGTTATAAAAAACAAGTCGGCATTTCAGTTTGTAAGATTAAAACTGTTATTTTTAATCATTTCCCCAATTAACACGACGGATTGTACCACGTTTTAAACCTGTCGCGACACTTTGATTGGTACACAGACAAGGCACGACTTCATTGACCAACGGCCAACCAATAATAAACGTTACAGAGTATATATAGTAAACGTGCCCAGTGTAGCCAGGACTAATAGGAAGATGCTAAGTGGAAATACAGTGAACAACACAATTGATATTGCTGCAGTGGTGAATATAGCCAGCTCACTTCAACATTGTATTCAATGGCAGTAAATTTATGTCGTCCTCAAAGGGATAATAAATTCAAGAATTTAGGTTAAACGTTATAACAGAAAACAGTAGAAAAAAATGCATGCTACGCAAATCACAACAGTTAGCGACCGGATAATTCCGCAAATTCGTTCCAGGAGGATAAAGTCTCTTTAGACACATATACTCTTATTATATAGACGGCTCACTGTAAACCGAGCACTTTTGAAAGTTCTGCTTAAAATCTAATTGTATACAAATCGTGTATTCTTCCACCATACGTAAATTCAACATAGACATGAGACTGGTCACTTTATCCATGCGTCGATCACGTAAAACTGTAAAAAAAAATAAAATAAAATAAAGGAAATATTTTACAAATTGGTTCCTTATTAAACTTGCATGCACTGAAAAAACAGATAGAGCAAAAGAAATAATTTCAGTATGCACAAGTGTTTACCTAATAATTTTATTCCAACGTTAAAAGATGGAACTATTTTCACTCCATTGCTACCAACCTTACAGGGCGTATGCCATTCAGATCGCCCGTTAAAATGTATGCAAGTAGGGCCAGTGACATTTATCAAAGGTTGATTTCAACAGTGCTAAATTAATCGTGAACAGCCTTTAGTTACATCTCCAACTGTTTCGCATTTTATTAGACACGTCCTGTAGGACTCTTGAGCTAATTACGAATCTGCAAGAGAACAAGGGCCTGTCATGATGCTACTTGGCCTGCGGTAAAACTGGCGACTGAGTCACACCCCAGTGAAAAGACAGCTGAAGCTCGAGTTTCCATAGGACTGTAGAGTCTGTACAACATGTCACTGAAACCGCGAGATACCAGACTCTAACTGCATAGCTCTTCGTCACACATAGCGTGATGTCGCACCTTGAATGTAATATTGTAATATTTCAAAATTTCTCATATACGACAAATGGGTAAAATAATTGTGGTTATTTAACTAGCCTTCAAAGAACCATATGTCGGCTCGGGAATCTGAAATATTAAAACTGTGTTAATATATACCATTGTGCATCCCAATACTTTTAAAACAGGTATGTGTAAATATGAAATATTAATGTTCACTTATGAAATATTATTTCTAAGTGCAAGTAAAAAATTGTGACAGTATTTCAATGTTAAGTGATGGATATTATCTCTTCCGGTATATATATTTAAAATTCGATTTTATGAGTAATGATAGTCTTGCATACAGAGTGTGATTTACTTATAATAATAATGATGTCTTCAGTAAGGTGGCAAAGTTAAGGCGAAATGGCTTCGTCTATCACTTAAACATCGTAGGTAGATACACAGATTATATATATATATATATATATATATATATATATATATATATATCACAAAAATTACAGCAAACGTTATGACGTCGAAGAAAGAAAGAAAAATACTAAGAAAAAAGAACTAGATTACAACAAATTATTATGTTAATGTAGTGTTAAGAAAATTTGTATTAGTATGTAAACATTCACTATACAACTACATACACGTATGATTATTGATTTACGAAGAGCTGACGAATGTTCTTACAAATATATTCCCTATACACATACAAAAAACCACGGGTATTCTAAATGTTTGGGATTTCGTTCCAGAACCGAACAGACTCAACAAGGAAAGAGTGGGAGTAAAAATCTGACTTATGAGACGAAATGGTGAAGAAGGGGAAACTGGGATCTAGTATAAATACTATGGCGCGAATGCAGCGGTAGAATACTGGAATGCAGGTATAATGGTCGATGGAGTTTCACAACTTTAAATAGCAATAACAATGTAATGACCGTATCAATATGCGAAGTCATTTCGTAACGTGCAATGTACCTTAGAAGAATACTTTAGCTGAGTGAAGAGTGGAGAGATCTGGACGGCTCTTAACATCTAGGTCTTGCGAGCCGATGAGGGTGATTGAGGTGAGTATGGAGCAGAGCCGGAATGAAAAGGGCGGAGGAGACGGGAGATCCCCGAGAAAACCCGTCGACCAACGGCATCGTCCGGCACGATTCCCGCATGTGAAAATCCGGAGTGACCCGGCCCGGGATTCAACCCGGATCGCCTTGGTGAGAGGCGAGCAGGCTAACCGCTCAGCCACCGTGGCTCCACTTAGCTTGACATATGTTATTGGAAATTCGCTCATCAGACCCGCCTTGAAGATGCCAGAACTAAGGTTAATTGTACTCAGGTAGGAACAAAACGTGATTTCTTATGGGAGAGATTGGGGTACTGAAAACTTCCGCATCTACGTGCGTAGTGTTAAAAAGGTAACTTTTAATTAAAATTTTAAGGCACGTGAGTTATAAAAGAGAAATGCTTTACTTAGCTGCAAAATTATTTTATATTTGATTTAAGAATGATTGCAATTATCGTGTTTTTAAAGTAGAAAATAGAGAAAATTTGGTACACATGCGACACTAACGCATACCTAGTGGCGAAAATTTTTGGTTGCCAAACTTTTAACATTGCTCTTCCAAACATGTAGTAGAGGTGACCTTGGCCGAGCCGTCAGCATTCGAGCAGCTTGGTTCCTCGCGGGCAGAATGAGCTCTGAATGTGCCACAAGCCAATGAGTAACTGCCATCTGTTCGGGTGAACATATTATTGTGTAGTATATTATAGTGCTATTTCAAAGCGCTAATTGATGTGGTCTCTAATGACATATTATGATGAAGACGACATAAAGCACGGATTGGTTACGCGATGCCGTCGAAGAACGCAGTGGCGTGTGGTGAACTGTTGCAAGGTATGCTGGCGTTAGTTCTGTGCTGTATCCTGTTGCTAGCTAGTTAACACTTCCCGTTACCAAACGTAGTTCGGCAGGTGGCACCACATGACGTGTGTAATGGGCTATCTTGACCGATCGTTGTGAGTGGACGAAATACCGACAATGTACAGCAGTGAGCAAGCACCAGCTTACCTTGCAACAGTTCACCACACGTCACTGGAAGAAAGTAATTGTGCTTGGTATCGTACGCAGCGCAGTGTGTGTGTGTGTGTGTGTGTGTGTGAGTGTATATCAGTCCAGCAAACCTGGCTGGCGCGTTTCAAAAAGACAGAATGCATGGAAGGTATCGTACATGCAGTTGTATAACGCTCCTTTCACTCTCAGAACAAATATAATTACTTTCGTGGCGCTACGAAGTATCGGTAGTAGCCGGTATACCAGCTTGGCTAAGACACCCTCATTAAGAAATACTACTGGTCTCAACGTCGATTCCTGAAGAACTAAGTAGTGATTTACGTCAGCGTGCAGTACCATTTAATAATATTTTGCACGAGAACTATTTCTTTGTAGGCATTGCCAACACAACTATTTTCTCCCTGTTTTATTTATATGAATTAGATATATGTGAAATATTACAACTCATACATAAAATATAAGTAGAATTTCAATTTTACTAAAAATAATATAAGTTCATGTTAACAGGAGTATAAGACGCGTGTAATACATGGCATATTTAGGGAAACTACCAAACACGTCATACACGGGGCGACTTTTCAAAGGTTTGATTTAAAAAGTGTGTGAAGGTACCGAAAATAGACCACTCGTTTCTTCATAACCCGTGAGCTATGGACTCTGTGCTCGCTTATACAGATATGAATCACTCATAACCCAGAGCAGAAACATGGTTACGAATCTATCATCCACAGGGAATACCACCTCACCGGATACTGACCCCCGTTGTCTAGAGTTCGCCATAATATATCATATGCATTTCTAATATGTAAAACTTGTGTGTGCACTAGAAGAGAAAGGGTTAACACGTTGCGGCATGGAACAGTCTTCACCAATTAATTACCAAAGTTCTCCAAACTATGTTACGATAAAGAACATGCAATTATGGACACGGATTTTTTCGAAGATTGACTTCAAGTATTAATTTAAGTATGAACAAGCTTCGGCGGAAAATTTAATTTATCTTTGTGGTTGCGAAAACGCTATACTCAGTCAATGCATCGAGTATCACAAACTCGAAGACGCGGAACTTTGCTTTGGGAGAAACTTAAGTTTCCTGGAGTAGGCTATCGTTCACGGCTGTGTATCAGTTTCCAGTCCAGTTGATTAAAACCAAAACGCTAAAGTTCCTTGGGGCCACGGTGGCTAAGCGTATAGCCTGCTCGCCTCCCCCCAAAGCTAACCAGGATTCAATCCCTGACCGGACCACTCCCGGATTTACGCATGTGGGAATCGTGCCGGACGATGCCGCTGGTGGGCGGGTTTTTTTTTTCGGGGATCTCCCGTTTCCCCTGCCCCTTCATTCCGGCTCTGCCCCATTCCCACCTTAAACACCCTCATAGGCTCTCAAGACCTCGCTGTTAAGAGCCGCCCAAATCTCCTCACTCACTCACTCACACTACAGGAACATTTACCACTTTCCCGGAGTACTCCAGAATACAAAGGTGGAATGGTGACTTGTAATGCGAACTCCAGCGACACTCTCCAACAAAGTAGCTTCCCTCATTAGCAATATGGCGGAACATCGTTCACCAATCAACTCCTTGAAACTAACACACCAGTTGACAGCCCGACCAATAGGGAATATTCCATAATGTGCAATAGCCACGCTCAAAACCTTCTTCCACAGCTTCGTGCTGACTATTAACACTTTGTAGACTATGCTCGAGTGTAGCTCGAGCAAAGTTAATTTGAAAATTTATTTGTTGTTCTCAGAAGAAAACTCGCATTGATGTGCAGTCTTTGTTCTGCTAGTGTTTAACATGACCTCACAATATCGACAGAGCAGTAACAATTATATTGCTAACGATATAATTTATTTTTATAGTCACTCAAAGGGACATTATTGATAGTAAGTCCTTTTATACTATAGACATTTGATTGGGTCAATATCAGCTCGGCTCACCATTGGTTGGTGACCGGCCAATAATGAACGCTGTAAAGTACAGGGTAGTGTCCGGTGTGGTATGGACCAATAGGACGATGGTGAGTTCTAACACAGACACCAACAGAACCGGTGTTCTTGCAGTAGTGTTTATAGGTGACTCACTTTAAATGTGTGCAGGCCTCAATGTGTTAAATAGAGCTCGCTTACGTCAAAGGAACAGCCACGTGACTTCGCTTCTGTATACTAACTATTCTGCGACAACCACGAGAATCAATACTGAAGACTATCGCTTACCTGCGAGGATCTACGTCTTCAGCTGAAGTGCAGTGCAGCTTTACCGGCAATCCAGGCCACAGGAGATGTGATGCAGACGGAACAAGCACATTTAATTTGTTGATTTCGGTAGGAATGCATTGTGCTTGCTGTAACTGAATGCGTGGAATGCAAAGCGATTACCCACAAAAGCACAAACACACGAGCTGAAAACTGGGAACACGTGACTTATAGCTGTGGATAGGAAAATTTCGCGAGTTCAATGACCTGTATACCAGACTCTACAATCCTGTGTACAGTCAAGCTTCAGATGTTTGTTCATTGGCTGCTGCCCCAGTGCTACCTCACACCTGGAAGAATGTAGTTCACTTCTTGTCTCCTTGTAAGTCTGCTATTGGCTTAGAGTCAACCAGGGCGTGTGTAATAAATTTTGATCCAATTACAAAGGTGACTTCAGGGCACACGTGTTCGAAATCTATCTTGTCCTGAAATAAATTCCCGAATTCTTCAGTTAAATCAGTGGCATGTTTGACATTCAGTGGAAAACGCAAATAAACCAATGAAATTCAGCCACCAGATTTATTAGTTGTCTGGCACTGATTATCAGCAGCTCAATTTTCACTATTTTTTTTTTCTGATTTGGCTCAATTCTAACTTATTCAAATTTAGAGTGCAGTATAATGCACGGATTTCGTTGAGTAATTGCATATACTGTTATAACATTTTGCATAAAATTCAAATTCCTTACACTGTAAGTCCGAATCAGTGACATCAAACAGTGAAATAACATACACTGAAAATCAGTTACTAAGCTAGTGCCGATTGGCGAATAAAGAAAATTAACGGGTAAAAAGTGACTTATAGGTAGGGATAGGAAAAATTTGGGACTTTATTTCAAAATAAGAAAGATTCCAAACGCGTGTACACTGAAATCACCTTTGCAATTGGATCAGAGTTTATTAGATACGTCCTGAACGACTCTGCGCCAATAACCGACTTGAAAGGGAACAAGAAGCGAATCCCGTACTGTCAAATGTGGGGTAACATTGGGACAGCAGCCAATGAACAAACATCTGAGGTTCGACTATAAAAAGGATTGCGGAGTCGAGCATACAGGTAATTGAACTCGCGAAATTTTCCTATCCCTACTTATAGCAGTGGAATTATTGAGATTCAGTAGAAATCACAAATAAATCAGTGAAATTCAGCCACTATATTAATTAGTTATGTGGCACTGATTATCAGGCGCGCAGTTTTCACTGATTTGGCTCAATTCTCACAGTTTCAAGTTTACAGTGTAATGTAAATAACATTTAGGTCAAAAATAAGCCAAACATTTGTATTAATCTACAAAAAAATTCGAATCATTTTTTTAACTACGTGTTTTGTTTGGCTTTGCTTGTAGAAGTAGTGTATCGTATGGTGCGCATAGCTGGATTTCAACGTGAAACTACTCTTCTGGACCAAGTTGAAGATAATCCTCATTGGCTGCACGTCACTAACTTGAAATTAACATGGTATATCACCCTCAGATTGTTTTAAAAGATTCTTGAAGCATATAATTTTAAATGGTTAGCCGCGGTGATTTCGTGATTAAACTCCAGAATTAAAACCCTGAATGACACAGATTTTGACGGCATTAGATATAAGTGTTCCATTAGCCAAGGCCAAGTTATACTCGATGATTCTTCGACCTTTAGAAAAAACACTCAAGGTCATCAAGATGAAGACAGAAACTAGTAGACGTGCTATTACGCAATTAAAACG
Source organism: Dryococelus australis (assembly GCA_029891345.1). NCBI lineage: Eukaryota > Metazoa > Arthropoda > Insecta > Phasmatodea > Phasmatidae > Dryococelus > Dryococelus australis. The sequence continues at coordinate 11,311,006 of CM057007.1, read as the reverse complement.
ATGACTAAAAGAAGCTCTAGTTGATGCTCACCTGGTAACCGCTGTGGGTAAAAACCTAGGATGACTTGCTACCAACAGAGAGCGGTGGATAAAAAAATTTGAATGAGGAGCGATGCGTAATGGTGTGCTTGTGAGCTTCTTTTATCACCTCGTAGAGACCGCATTCAGTTTTCAATAATTCCAGGCCGATCAAAAGGAGTTCCCCTGACCCCCTGACCTGGCAGCTCGGCACTTAGAAAAAAAAATAGTCCGCTAAAAAACAGAATCTTCCCGGTTTCTGTATCTATATAGAAATTCCTCGCTGGTGACCACAATTTCCGTGGTAAGTGTGGATACTGCAAGTCATTTGATACACTCGTCTACGGCAAAACCACAACCACGGCCTTTTCATGCGAGCCTGCACGCAGACTCGTAGCATGAATTAGAAAGACGAACTATAAATGCGAACTTCGCCGTTTCTTGAAATTTTGAGCGGCGACTTTGAAGTTTCATTAAAGCGACGTTTTCATGAAAGATTCCTTCTTGGATTGGAATTAATACAACAGAGTCACGCTAATCCGAGAAACCTGGCTAATTCAAACGAGCTTGAGAAAAATATAGAGCTATAATAATAAGAAAACCAAATGTAGGTAGTTACTTTATTTCTGCATTGTATTTGCTGTGCAGTAGAAAGAAGCTAGAGTAACGTCGTGATCAGGCCTTAAGGAGACATCCCTGCTTGATCACACCATAACACATTAAACGGGGACACCGAGAATCGCATCATCCTATTGCGGAAAGGCCGACAGCAATAATCCCCGCCACGGTCACGCAATAGGGATCATATTCGTAACACTGCAGTATCAAGCTTGCCACGTTCCTCTCCCAACCACTGTTTACAAGTAAATAAAAAGAAACAATGACATCAGTCAAGTGAATTAAATAGGTACAGGTTACAACAAACTTTAAATAGGTACAGGTTACAACAAACTTTATATAGGTACAGGTTACAACAAACTTTAAATAGGTACAGGTTACAACAAACTTTAAATAGGTACAGGTTACAACAAACTTTAAATAGGTACAGGTTACAACAAACTTTAAATTTGCTGCTCGATGTTGTATTAGACCTACAAAAAGGATTTCTGTCGGTCCAAAAATCTGCACTGTTAAAAATTTCCGTGTAAATGTTTTACGGAACTGTACAGTATACATACGGAAAGGCAATCCGTAATGACGAAAAACGGAGCTAAGTCCGTAAATACAAAATACGGAAAGTCTCGTATTCCCTTTGGCTGAGTTACGGGGACGAACAATGCCGATTCTACACGAAGCTTTCTTCGCCACTGTAACAAGAAAATTATCGTTTCTGCGGCAGTTAAGGTTCTCCAAGCGACTATGGCCTATTCTTTCAAACATTAAAAAATAGCATCAGGCGTCTATAACATTTGGCAACACTAGAAATACAGTAAATTTAATAGAAACTGAATTTTTGTCATTCGAATACAAATATAAAGGTTATACCACAATTTCAAGTGAGAGATGTATGTGAATCGTGGACTGGTAATGTTTTGACTCGGGTTCAAACCTCGCCTAAGTACAAAATGTTTTAACTTTCTTAATATCAATTTTATACACGCTAGAACACCCACATAACGAAAATTAAAGAAATTTCCATCATCTCTTATTATTTTAAACGGAAAGTACGGGAAATTAACTTGGAAATTAACGGAGAGGTTCCGTGAAATTTACGGAAAGTTCGTTTCCGAAAATCAATGTGTCCGTAATTTTACCGAGAGTTTACGGACACTTCTGGAGAAATTTTTACCAGCATTTTTCCGTAAAATGAAGGATTTTTTTTTTTTTTACAGTGTGGTGATCTGAACAAGCCTCGGTCCCAATTAGGTTGGATTACCGGCACTCCACTGTAACCAACAAACAGCTTACATATGCGCATAATTATGCAGTTTCGAATAAAAAAAATGGGGTTTGGCTGAATTGGGGACACGGCCGTTTGTTTTGCGTGAATACGTCTACGTTGACGCACTCGGACGCCTTGATGTTTATTTTACGTTCCCGGCACCGCTTCACTCGATCATATGGAGTTTTATGGGTATCACTGGATTACTTTTGAGATGCTCTTTCCAACCATATACGATGTCTGTATTTCGACTTGGCTTTTTGACGAGTATAGGCCGACATTGTGTTAAGTTTTCTTAATTTTTTTAATTAAACTCAAACAATTTCACCATAACCACGCCACACAAATGCTTTATAAACGCAACCGATTGATCTTGATGAGCCCTGTGGATTGAAACTTAAACGAGCATAATAGCTTCTCCTAGTCAGAAATTATAGCACGCAGAATTTATGAGACGCGGTGAGAACCAACCTGAAATCTGATAAACAGAACACCTCGTGTTTTTCATAGCAGGTTCTGCAACAAGTTCAAGCATAGTAAATTGCAAATAGTTGCCACTCTTTGGCAACAAATTCACAAGCACATTTTTCTCGTTTTTCCGCCAAAAAACTGCAGGTAAGCAGAGGCTGTGTCTGCGTTAGATCATATACATGCACTCCATTAAATTGTTCGCAAATATATCAAACCGATGTGTACGTATAGTGAGAAAGAGCAGTTGGAAATATATTTTTTTATCCCCCATAGGTCCATGGTAGCGTTCCTACATTTACTAAGGAAACAGTCAAATGCATATGAAAGTTACGAATTATGAATTTTAGTGGCGCTAAACATCCCTATATTTGCAGCCGGAAAACTATAGTATTTCCATACAATGTATAGGTTAAAAACATCCATTACAATTTACGAACTTAATTTTGACAGTGTGACAGAGGAATAAGTGCTCGGAATTCAATAAAAGTATGGAATCACGAAGAAAGAGATCGAGTGTATGAATGGTTTGCAGATGCCGAGTCCGTTGTGTTCTTCACGACTCGTTCCGTCCCCATGGGTTCTCACTTGTTGGGTGCTCAGGCCTATAGTGCCTGCAAGCGGCAAACCTTGCCAGAGTGAGGTAGCAAGCGTGTAGTGAGATGGCAAAGCTGTGTTTCGAGTTTTTATCTGTATTTTTAATTCTGTGTTCAAGTACTTTTCAGTGCATGTTACCATGGTCTTGTCTCGCTCTAAGATTGGTAAATATTAGTTTATTTTGCCTCGAATAAGGAACTTGAATGTATATTTTTTCACCTGTACACTCCAAATCTGAATAAGTGATTCAATCAGCAGAATCACTTTACTGAATCTTCAGTTAATTAAAGGCTGTTCACGATAAATGGAGCACTTTCGAAATCAACCTTATAAAAACGTCACTGCATATATTTAAAGGGCGAACTGAATGGTATGCGCCCAGTAAGGTTTGTAACGATGAATGGAACGTAGTTTCATATCTTAACGTCGAATAAAAAGTGAGGCAACCATTTGTGATAATTTAAAATATTTCTTTCTGTTTTTTTAATGCACCAAAGTGTAAAAATGGGCAGATTCGTAAAACATTTTCTTTTGTAATAATTTCACCTTTACACTGTACCGACGCACGAATAAAGTGACGAGGTCGATGGCAGTGTTAATTTTGTATAAGGCGGAAGAATACACAATGTGCATACAAGAAGATCTTAAGCAGGGTTTTCAAAAGTGCTCACTTTAACGCCGACAGCCTATAGCTGTTATCTACCGGCGAATCAGTGGAGGACTGCGCTGAAGTTTTACCGCCAGCCCAATGGAATTCGTTAGGAATGAGTAGAAATTACTGTTTAATCAGTGAATACCAACAACTATAATGATACCAAGAAGTTTTTTCCAATTCAAGTGGGGCAGTTGACATCAGATCTGTATTAAAATTCACTGATATGGAGCAGTTCTCACTGTTTCGATTTTACAGTGTATACGTTGCAAAACGTAAATAAAAAAAAAGCGTTATTTGCGAAACAAGTCACCGTTATTTTTTTTATTTTTTTTTTTTAGAACGCTGGATCACTCTCAGAAAACCTCGAAATTTCATCCTGTAGGCGGATTTAAAACGATATGTCAATTGGCATCATCTCTCTACACGTATGTTTGAAGAAGGGAAAATGTAAGAGGTTATAATGAGTCGATTAGAGAAGCCAAGAAGCTGTGACGGATTAAACGGCAGGATACAAAACTTGGAGCGTGCAGCCTAGCACGAGCAACTTTGAAAGTCTGTGTTGCTTCTGTAATTACAGGTGAAGAACGTGCGAAAAAGAAAACAAAATACAAAAGCTTCTTAAACCAAGGGGTTTGAAAAATGTGTTAAACGGTTCCTGTGCAGCAATGAAAGGAATTGTTATGGAATGAATCTTGCAGATCAGAAACAATCGTCCCCATTTTTACTCTACCGAGACAAAAGGGGCCAGTTGAAATTGGTAGCGCGTATTTTTGAAGCAACATTCTCAGATCAGTTAGAAAATCACAAAAGTTGACATAAGTCAGGATTCAAAGAATGAACTGCCCGTGCGAGATTTCAAAAGTTTCACCTCTCACATATACAAAATAATGTTATATAAGTTATAAGGCAATAAATCAAATCTACTGGAGTATTCAGTGTTACTAGAAAGTAATTTATGTCATACGGCTTAAAGCTACTAAAATAGCGACAGTCAAAAGAGGCAGTAATATAAGGATACAATTTGGTTTCTGCAGAGCATGAAGCAACCTTCGCTGCAGTCTTCTCCATGTCTGCAGCTGGACTGTTCAATCTGTTGTGTGAATTTTTTCCTCATAACAATGGTAGGTGGAGCTGTTAAGAGGAAGATATACGGGGAGTTGTTGAAAATTAGAGTATCAGTAGCACCCAGTTTTCCAGAGGACTTAAACAATTCATTGCTACAGTGAAAATACACATAAGGAAACACTATTGTTTTTGCCTTGGCCACTCGAAACATTCACCTGATCGTGAGAGCCCGAGAAACTGGCGTCTCTTATGTTTGCTCGACTCCACGCTCTACAAGCAAGATGAAGCCCGCAGGTGTATCATCTCCCGTGTTTCCTTTAATGACCAACAACGCGAAAGCTGTTCGAAATTGGCTCTGAAGTCCCAAGAGTATTGTTAGAAAGTTATGCGTTGTTCAATTATAAGAAGTCTAAATGCAATTTGCATCACAGTAATCAAATTATTCAAAATTACAGACCTCTACCACATTAATGCAGATATTTTTCATGAATTCGACTTTGTTGTGCTGTCTGCTAGCAATCAGCTTGCTTCTGTGTGGAGCAGAAACATAGGGAAAACCCACTCGCTGAGCAACTGTAGACAAGTTTCAGGCGCTGTAATATCTGGAACTTCCGGGCACGCGCAATGAAAGGCCTCGGGCAACAGTGAGGGAAGCTGCAAGCGAAGAGAGGCAATATACAAAGCACTCCGGCCGAGCCATAGGCTAAATATGAGGTAGACCGCTTATTCGTCTTCTGAGCATGTACCCTACAATGACCTACCACCATCCTACACAACTGTCAAAGTCACATGGTAAACAGTGATGAATGTGTTTGTTTACATCTTAATTTTTAAATGACAAGCACTATTATGTTAATAAAATACTTTTACAAGTTTGAATGTAATCAAAAAGCATTACAAATCGATTAGAAGAAGTATAAAAACATCTCAAAAACACTTGTTTACCAAACAGTGTTTTAACTTCAAATTCAAACCCCGCCATTTGCTAGACGTGTAGGCAGAAAAGCAGTTCAATGTTGGGACACGGAGATTGTTTGTGCGCAGCCAGCGAGATCGGTCTACCTCAACTTTAATCTATGGACAGAGCGTGATTATTCATGTCCCGTGATTTACCACCAGACCGAAGTCTCATCTCCTGAGCACTGCGCAAAGTCAATCAACAGGTGACTCGGATTACGCAGAACGTAACCTTAACAGGGAGCCGCGGTAGTCACGTGACTAATGAATGGGTTCAGTGTTTATAGTGTTTATACTGGTGTCACAAAGAATGTGCTGATGATGAGACTTTGGACTTTGTATGTGATATATGCAAATCCTAGTCAGTCTCATTTTTTCGCACATTTACAATAATGTGTGTGGTGCACCTTAATCGTAATTTAGTACAATATTTTCTAGTGTGCCGAAAATACGTTCTAAATTATTTTAGTATTAGACTACGTTCATTTCCTTATGTTAATTATCACCGTTTATTGCTTTAATGTGTCCAAAACATGTACCAAGTGTACACTTAAGTACAATAGATTGAAGTTGGGATTTTCCATTTTTAATAATTTAGAATGGGAAAAGTGGACCCATGGTTCCACTTTACCTGAACAGTGCGGGTAAAGTGGACCTTTGCGGACTGTACGAATATCAATATATCAAGTACAAATATTTAATTTAATGAGTAAGTCATATTGTTGTGACCTGTTCTGTGGATGAATCAGGCCACGCAAGGAAGGGGGATGTCGGTTGCTAGATGATAAAGCACTTTTATATAATTCACTAGGATTTATTACTCACAGCTAAATTACAAAGTTCCAACACAAATAGCTCACGGCTAACACTTTACATTAATTCGTTATCGCTCAGCAGCATACATCACGAACAGTTAAGGCCCCTACTCTACGTAGATTATAGCAATGTTCATCTTTAGAGTGCTCACGACTTGAGGAGTCTTAATAGTTAGGACGAGGACCCTAATCCAGCACAACCTCTGGCGCCCTACTGGGATTATAATTACCCTTTGTCGTCTCGTTGGCGTCGTCGAGCGAGACCTCCTCGACAGTGGCAGGGCTGAGCGTCGAAGCGGTGGACCACGGCCTGGTGGTGGTCCTCGCTGGCATCTCGTCAGTCCCTCCGGAGCAAGATGGCCGCGAACCGCCATCGTCCCAACCTTATATACTACTCTGCCTAGCCTCTCGACCTTCCTTGGGGGAGAGTGTTTCCAAAACAGCGGGGCTAGCGTCACTTGCCAGCCCCCAGCTAACACAGCTTGCAGCAATATGTATACCGTATACAGACATATTAAGCTGTAATATACCATTGACGAATGTAAAATTTCTAATATACTTTAAGAAAAAAAAATTTGAAAAACAAAAGCGAGGTCCACAATACCCGAACTTACTCTAACGAATATGCACTGAAAGAGAGAGGCGGTATTTTGGCAATGAATGGTTAGTAAGAAATAGTTCATACGTAAAATATTAGTATTATTTCCAAAATATTGAAGTTTTCAGGTAAACTGGTGGAAATACGTTATACTTTTATGTGCAAAATTATAAATTTCTTACTACTTCCCATCGCATAAATACGGTCACAGACGTGATAGGGGGAGGGGAGAGGGGTGAAAAGGGTGTAGATTCACCGACATTGCATCATCTCTAGAGGAAAATAAAATTAATCTTGCCAGTTTCGTATTTTCAAACTGTTCTTTAGCTTACTTATTTGATGAAATAGAAAATGAGTGTTCTCAGAACATTGGGCATATTTTAACAGATATTTTCGAGTTCACAATATTTTTCCCGTGTCGTTTCTGTTTCATCTGTCACCGTGATAACGATTAACGCATTATGTCCTCTTTTCCAGTCTCACGCGAGAAAATACATACAGAAACCAGTTCATTCTGTTTTCAGAAATTCTGTAAAGTAGTTCTGTATGCAACAGTAACGTTTGAATTTTAATATCATGTCGTTTATTCAAAAATGTAATACTTTAAAGATAATCAGTGTTATATACTTGTGGTATACAAATTATTAAGAAAAACAGGTTGACATATTACTCGTAGGGTGATTTTCTAAGGGTTTGTTTCAAAACATCCGAAGAAACTGTGAATGGACTATAGTGTAAATTATGATGCTAAAGCCTGTCCATGATAAAGTGAGCACTTTTGAAATCAACCTTAGAAAAATGCCACTGCTCATGCCTGCATATACTTCAACGGGCGCAAAGAGTGACATGCGCCCGGTAAAGTTGGTAACGATAGATGGAAAGTAGTTCCACATCTTATAAAAAGTGTTAGGTAACCATTTGTGATAATTTTAATTATTTATTTCGCTTTCTGTTTTTTAAATACATCAGTGTGTGAAAATTAGTAGATTTATAAAATGTCCACTTCTCTAATAATTCCACAGTCTCACTTGACAGACGCATGAATATAGTGGTGAGGCCCATGGCAATGTTAATTTTACATAAGGCGGAATAATACACAACGCGCATACAAGTAGATCTTAAGCAGGGCTTTCAAAAGTGTCCATTTTTATCGTGAACAGCCTATAGTCAACTATATGTGCGTTTTACTGTAACTGCCAGTCTATACGTATGTCCGTGGGGCACGCCATAGCGCTCCACGCTACACACCCCAGCTCCCGACCAATGGCCGCGGCGTAGCTAGGAATTTATTTTTCAAGGGACGGAGGGATGTACACTTGCGTAAAATACTGGGTTAGAGCACTACAATACTGAACGGTGAGAAAAACAAGCAATGAAACCTACAAATAATCAGCTTATCTTATGAAATGAAACACTCAATGTCCACAATAAAATTATGACAATACGCTGTATAATAACAAACATGATACTCTGCACACGCTGCTTTCCTTTGCAAGTCTCAATTGATTGTACGATTCTGTTTTTTTTTTTTATTATTAATTTTAAAATAACCAAACACGTTTCTCAAACTCTTTTTTTCCCCTTCGTTTGGGAAGAGAGTTGGATGGTAGGGAATATATCCATGTTATATCGTCACGGAGGGGGTTGGGGGGGGGGGGGGAGCTTCCCTGCGCCTCTGTTCTCGATGGTCCTACCTGGCGACAATAGCAATTTAATTTTCGTCTCGCGAGGTGGAACCGAGTGTGGGGGGGGGGGGGGAGACTAGTCCACTGGAGGAAAGCTACGCCGCGCTCCCAGGAATGTTCGACGAGAACAGGTGCAGAGAGAACTAACTGGCCCTGGCGCACGCGAACCGCCAACCGGCGTCCTACTTCCAGGCCGTCGGCCACCGTCGAGCGGCCAGCCCGCAAGATGCTTCGCCGATACTGACACCACTATTCAAATTAAGCTTCTTACACAATAAAAACTTTGGCATTTCACTTTACTTTACGCTTTCTTTCCTCTGACGAAACCACCAATACACAATACAATATTGTAAAGTCAGAGTTCAGACAATTGAACATCGGTTCTGCGAGCTAATGCGTATCTTGTTATGCAAATAATTACGATATTATCCAGGAATGCATTTTACGTGCCTTTTTTTTTTTTTTTTTTTTTTTCCCAAAATAGGCTTACAATTTATATTAAAAGCTTTTTTCAAAACAACTAACTCATTTGTTTACTTTATTAAAAAATGTCAATTCATATATTTCTTCTTCACATTATACTTGTTTGCCATTTATTTAATTTAAGACAAGCTTTGTTTAATACATCCATATTAAAATTGCCCTATAGTAAAATAACTCACTTTCCATGCAACCTCTGTTAGATTCTTGCCAAAATGGCTGCTTGACTTTCACTTTAAATTTCAACTTTTCGAAATCGAAAAGTCAAGAGTGCTTGACTTTACCTTTGGCAGTTCCATTGTGTCATGCTCCATAAGAAACATGTCGGAAAGCAAACGCAAAGGCAAATGTTAAAGTTTTCAGTTGTGTAAGGGCCTTTAACCTCCGGAGAAAAATGAATACCCTAACTGCCGTCCGTGGTTGTTCCCAACCTTTCTGAAGCCTTGACTGAAGTTTTACTTCCAGGATATTCCTCCGCCTTATGCAAACAAAGCTTAGCCAAGCTTTGAAAACAACACCGAAAGGACAACGTACCGCATTCGTACGCACTCAGAGCGCGTGAACTATTTCTTACTATGGCATCGCCAACACACCTATTTTCTCACTGTTTTTATTCACGTTAACTATAAATGAAATATTGTAATTTATACAGGGAATATTAACAAAAGTTCTATGTAACAAAACTAAGGTGTAAGCTGTTCACGATAAAGTGAGCACTTTTGAAATCAACCTTAGAAAAAAATCACTGCCCCTGCCTGCATATATTTCAACGGGTGCAGAGAGTGACATACGCCCAGTAAAGTTGGTAACGATGGATGGGAAGTAGTTCCATATCTTAACGTAGAATAGAAAGTGTTAGGTGTCCATTTGTGATAACTGTAATTATTTTTTTAGCGTTCTGTTTTTTTTAATGCACCGGAGTGTAAAAATTACCAGATTGGTAAAATATATATTTCTCAAATAATTTCATAGTTCCAGCTGACTGACGCATTAATATAGTGAAGAGGCCCATTGCAATGTTAATTTTACATAAGGCAAAAGGATACGTAATGCGGATGTATATATTTTTGGCTATTACTTATGTTTGAGAGTGCTTTTGGAAAACGTCACCTTGTTTAAGACATAGAATGGAATATATATTTTTTCAGAAACGATTATCGTTTGGCTTCTTGTACTATCGCTTCTGTAGCCATTTCTAAAACGTTATCAATAATTAAATTGCTTTAATTCTTTTTGGTTAATAAATAGAGGTACTCCATTAATTTTTCGGTCAGAAGTCGGTCCTATTGCACCACAAAAGCGGTTATGCAGACTTTCTGAAATCTACGTAATATACGCACCTCAAAAAATATTTTCGACGTCAGGATTTCTGAGGTACAATACTACGCCAGACTTGAAAAATGTCTTCTTGTAACGCGGCTTCTGTCCCAGCAAACACCCTTCATGCGCAATCAATTACAGGCGGGGTAACACGTTTTTGAGATGTGTACACTCTAAAATATTTTTGTACTTTTACAAAAAACTTCCTTGGAAACCCAGCCACCAAGAAAATCCTTTATAAAACTACGAAAAGTTTTCTTGTAAAATCTGCAAAACATTTATTTGTAATATTACAAACGATAGCCTTGTATTACAACTGACATAATTAAGTGTACATACAATTATTCAGTTAATGAATAATACTGTCATGTTTTATTGAAATTGTCCTTTTAATATGATTATTTGAATTGTTTTAAGTGTTTTACGTTATTCAAACTTGCAATATACTCTTTTTTGCACGCAACTACACTTTATATCACCCTCCGTTTTTGGACAGACAGCTACATACAGTTTTACGTTCTGGGTTGAGTGTCCGCCATTTTGCTGAAGCTCGTGGATACGGGTCAGTATTGTACAAACATTTCTTGAGGTCTTTACAAACACGGCCCTTGTAGTTTTACAAACGAGTAGTTTAACAAGAGAAATCTTTGTACTGGTGCAAGCATATGTAAAATTACAAACAATTATCAGTAAAAATTACAAATTTTTTGCTATGTATGTAGTTAAGTCAAATAGAGAATCAGACAAAAATACTAATTATTTCAACAATCTTCTACGCAACAAACTTAGTTTTCAGCTGTCAGCGCAATATTTTCCAAGATGATAGTATTTTAAGTAAAAATCATACTTCTACCCGAATACCCTAAATATTTTTTTTGGGGGGGGGGGGGCACATCTACAATCACATCTACACATATTTAAAAACTGTAATTTTTTAGGATAAAAAAGTCCAGGCTGATCTTCCAGTGCTTGGCATCGTTCGCCGAACCATAGCCCGTTTCAATTTGATTCATAATTTCATCAACCAAGTGAGTTATTATTTACCGTAATTTTGACTTTCCTCGCAGTTACGATGTTCGGTTATGTTTGACTCACATGCGTGATATTCCGGATTCGATCCTGATCGATTCCGCTGAGAGTAATTTCTTGAATGTCATTCTCGACCGTATCACGCACAAATGCGGGACTAAACCTCTCTTTTTCCCCGGCACGAAAATACGTTTTCAGTACTTCAGCACTGTAGTACTCTGGTAGAACATTAAACTACATTTCAGTACACTATGTACTGCTATTTCCAAGTTGTGCGAAACGTTAATGCCATAATTTCCTTCTTCTAACTGCTTTTTTTAGATTTAGCACAGTCAAAACCGTTAATTGTCATTGTGAATTTAATGTTTATTAAATATCAATTGTAAGAAAAATATAATGAAGATATTTTCTATCTATATTATTTTCAGCGTTCGATATATAAAATTTCATATCAGGGGTTAATATTGAAGTCTCAATCTGAAACAATTTAAAAAACGAAATACTGCGCCGAATCTTACAGCATACAAGTAAATAATGTAACTACACTAATTATTTCACTAGCAGTATTTTTCATATTAAAAACTTCACTATCGAATTACAAGGTTCTGTATTAACGCTCAGGTCACATACAAACTGGGTTTCTGCGGTAATTTAGAGACAATATTTACATTAATAACAACAATGTGAGCACAAAATTACATTTTCGCCAAATAACTAATTTTGACAGAATAACAACCTTGATATAGGCTGTTCACGGTAAAGTGAGCACTTTTGAAAGCCCTCTCACTTGTAATAATAGTCAATAAATGTATTTTTATTTTAGCCTTAGACGTTAATGTCAGAGTGACGTGGAATATACACACTGTGTTTATTACTTTCAGGGCAGAATTTATTTTAAAGATTTGTTAAAGGATGAAAAATGGCTGAAAGAAAAAAGTAACTAGGTCCTCAAAAGTACTCACTTTACCGTGAACAGCCTATACTGTCACATTCGAACGCTTTCCCAGTCCCCAGTCTATAAAGCTAATGACAGTGTTTTAATATTAGGAAAATTTAATAACTTTCTCGTTAAAAATCACAGTAAGAAATAATTCGATTTCGCCCAACTGTTGTGTTGCCTTGGACGCAGGACTGCCCTGATGTGTAGTACTTACACATTGAGAGATACAGACATGTAATCTGTTTTTAAGTCCTCTCCCGCCAACCAAAGGTATAATCACACATCATTATGATGAGTAATTCTGTAAGAGTCGTCCCAGAAGTAATTTAACCGGCCCTGGAAGAGGGGCTTGGACACAGCAAGAAACGCATTACATTTCGTAATTCGTTCATACGAACGTGAGGCAATAAATAAACTTATCTCTTCAGGTATTTTGTTGACCCGCCAGCTTCTTCCAAGTCTCCTCAAGCTTGTTTCACGCCACAGCCTAGACTAAGACCACTTCATGTAACCATCTCTATCTTCTGTGAAATATCTGGCAGATACATGGGTGACGTGTTCGCTACCTATAAATGCAACCCATTCGCCCATTGGAGATAAAGAAACGTTAAATGTGTGTTGAATTGAATTTTTCTTTTAAGAAGTAAAAATAAAATAAAATGAACGTGGTAAAATCTGAACTGCTGTAGAACTTAGCTTCATTTCTGTTTTACTCTTTATACAGATTTTACATGTTGAAAAAATGCCATACTAGGGTTTTTAAACTACCTATTATTTTTGTAGGGCTTGCCATATGAGCTACCGATGCACATGAATTGTCAGGAACTCTTGATGACTGACTACGATGCCGTTAAATGTTTTATTTTTTTACCCGATATTTTCGAGTGATTAGTGTTTTTGTGAAGAAGTCGTTTACAATAAAACACCTAAAAAAAGTGACAATTGTTTTCTCATACTGTCTCACTCGTCTACTAAGTTCATTTGTAGACCAAACTTATAACGAAAGGAAACCAATCAGAAATTCTTATTTCATGTATTAAACTTATCACAAATTTACCCTACTCAATTTTTCTTTAACTGTTAATCAAACATTTTACGGCGCCATTTTTACAGGGTTTTGCGTGAGCCTCAAAGGAAAGCTAAATGTCAATGATGTTAAAAAATATGCAACCAACATCATATGTGAAGATAATGTAGAATATATTCGTGATGTCATTTGTCAGCTGCGGGCATCTTTCAAAGAAATACAATGTAATAAATAAAATGTTCCCATATGGCAACGTCGGTCTCAAAAGGGTTAAATAATTACAATGTTACAAAAAATCCGCTATATCTCCATCACTTCTCGCTACAGATTTCTTCAAATGTAAAAAATTCTAAACAATTTTAAAATTTAAGGAGAATTGTGCGTTATATTGTATGTGAAATTTCAGAATATTCTTAATTTTATTTTGAATATACCAGCTACTTTCATGCATATAAAACACGTTTTAACGTAAGTTTAAGGATAAAAGATTTTTAAACCTTTAATGTGAAAACTGTGTTAAATCTATGCTTGTGGAACTGCATAGCCAAAATATATCGCTTCTAGGTTATCGCAAATGTATCCCATTTGCAGATCCTCTGTAGCAGTAATTGTCTTTTGCAATGAGGAGACCAGCCTCGTAATGGTTACACACTCGCCCCTGACATGGTTCAGAATTTGAAAGACCAGCAATTGAAGTGATTCGTAGCCCATTACAATATAATTTTCCGGAACCCTTCGACTTTTCTGTGCATAGCCGTGGAACTTGAAACGTAATCCATAGTACAAATTAAATGTAAGTGTAAAGGGCAGTCGCGCTTTCCCTCGGTATAATTGATTTGTACCAAGTCCTGGTTTAATATGTAAATAGACTATGCAATTTGTGGCCTCGCGATTTTTTTTTTTGGATGTAGCTACTCTCCTGTAGTTATCAACAGTGGCGTGTGGTAAACTGTTGCAAGGCAAGATGGCGCTTGTTCACTGCCGTAAGTTCTCGTTTCACGCTGCAGGAACCAATGACCACTGTGGAGCCTGGGTAACCTGAATGTATCTCATACACTCGCAAAGATAAGTCGAGAGATCCATTGCAGACTTACTGTGGCGTCACCTGCCTTACTGCGTTATCATGGAGGAAGTGTAAACAGCAAGCATCAGCGCACAGCACAGAGCTAACGCCAACTTACCTAAAAATATACTAAATTTAATAGAAACCGAATTATATTTCTGTATTTTGATAAGCCATACCACAATTTCACGTGAGGTTTGTAGGTGAATGGTTAGAGTCGTGGACTGGTAATTTTTTTGACTCGTGTTCAAACCTCGCTTAAGTACAAACTATTTTAACTTCTTTAATATAATTTTTATACACGGTAGAACACCCACATAACGAAAATTAAAGACATTTTCACTATCTCGTTTTATTTTAAATGGAAAGTACAGAAAACTAATTTTGAAATTAACGGAAAGGTTCCGTGAAATACGGAAAGTCGGTTTCTGAAAATCAATGTGTCCGTAATTTTACGGAGAGTTTATGGACACTTCTGGATAAATTTTTACCAGCACTTTTCCGTAAAATGTAGAAAATTTCTTTTTACAGTGCATGGCATAAATACTAAATTGAAACATCGGTCAAAGTGGATGTACGTATCTTAAGAAGAAAAGCCTAATTTTCAAACCGCCGGAAAAGGTAGAGATGATCACAGTAACTGGATTACAATAACAGTGCTACAGTCACCACATTTTATGGGAAGATCAAGAGACAGCATACCACTGAAGGTTTACTGAATTGAAAAATAAACGAAGTAGGCTTGGAAACAAATTATTTAGCTGAAGAACTGTACCTACACATACATAGATCACCGATCTCGAAAAACCAATTTAGTTCTTAAACTATTCCACTGTTGACTGATACAGAATTTGAAGACCTTCTGACGAATCACACTTAACGGTTTGGCTTGTTTTACTTTGTTATTGATGCGTACAAGTAGATAAAGTTTTTAGATGACGATTCTAAGTTTTGGGGATTATCGGAATATTTATCGGTTTTTTGAGATTTAAAATGAAAGCGATCAAAGAGGAAGACATTATTAAAGCGGAAGCACTGCCTATATTAATTCCTTCATCATACTTCTGGGATGCCGAGTAATATTCTCTTTATACGTTATCTATGTTTTATGTTTTACTTATTGAATGATGGCACCAAAAGTAGTATTCTGACGGTCATTATATGCTTAGAACGACAGCGTTTACTAATGTATTTTTGCTGCAAGTTGCTAGTTCAGAATGCAAAATGTACCTAGAATTCTAATACTGTATCTTCTTAATTCATCGTCGCACAGGTGAATGCAATTTCTGATAACGTTTTACTTTTTTTCAGTAATAATAATAATTTTCCGGCCATCAAGGGAACCATCTTTAAAGGAAATTCAACGGCGAAATGTATTACTGAAAAGAACCTAGTCATTTTTAAAAAATGATAAATCAACCCATCTATACTCGGTCCTCAAAAGTAACATTTTATGACAAGTGAAATACCAGTAATAGAGTAACTGCTGAACACTAGCGCGACCTCGTTAACGGCGAACTTTTGTTAGCGAGGTTCAATTTATCCATAAACTAAATGGAATGAATCGTGCATATTTTCAACCTGTGCAAATGCTGTGCCCTTTGGACTACTCGGGCATTATTCACTGTAAAAAAAATGTTCTAATATTTTTAACATTTGCGTGGTATGGAAATTATACTACATACCATGGGGTGCAAACACAGGAATGTTGAACGCCGCTACTATACAAAATTACCAACTTCCGTGCGTATCTAACTCTTTCGTGAACAACTGTAGGAACGTTATAATGCATGGAGTAAAAGAAAACACTTAATTTTTACCATTCGTGCTACACATTGGTGTGGTAAATTTACAAATAATTTCTTAAGAGTGTTGATTTACGCCGAAATCCGGTGACTCGCCCAAATTGTATGCAAGGATTAGTTACTATCTGGTAGTTCCAACAGTCTATAAACCGTTCAATGTAATTTCTACCTCCAAAAGACATTACACAGAACAGATCGTTCACGGCGACAAAGGCAGCCGTCGATCCACAGTCACAGTTAGTTGTGTCTGTCCGCAGATACAGTCGTGTTAACAGAAGTCCAAATAAATCCGTGTACGCTTCATGTCAAATTTACTTTAATGAGGCATTTAATTTTGAGATATTACCAGCATATTTTTACTAGTGTTAATGGAATCGGCGTCCTAACTGCAGGGAAATACATCGCCGTGCACGCCTGTTTCTCGTTTCAGCACATCATCTTCAAATTACGCCAAAAATAATTTCTTCACTTTGGTACACGTCGGACGGAACCGAGAATCTCTCAAACGGAAAATTAGTTTCGCTTTGTCCAGTAACCATTAACCTATTCGATTTATATTTCACGCTCTTGTTTTATGTTCCGTATATCTTCGAAACTCGATATTCTGCGACCTCCAATTAGTTACGTACTCTTCTTTGCTGATTGCAAGAAAAAAAAAACCCGGACGTAATGTATAAGACCAGAGGCGACTCGCCTCCTGATGAGTATTTCACATATATCATCTTTTATTGGTTTCGTTCTCGGAGCAGCCAGAAAAAAAAAATCTCCAGGCTGCTCGCAGACTTTTAATGGTTTCTACACGTGCGTTAGAGTCTCTTCTTGATAAAGACGTGTTTCACATTTTCTCGCCATTGCCTGAGGTGAGAACGTTAAAGTTAATGAAAAGTGGTAGAGCAAATGGGCAAAAGGATAGCCTACTGTTCCGAAACGCTTACAGGTGATACGCATTAAACACCTCAAAAATGACACTTTTACAGTCAATGGTGAGAGGCGCCGTAAGGGAATGAGACACTATAGGCTGTTCACGGTAAAATGAGCATTTCTGAAAGACCTGCTTAATATCTACTCGTGCGCACATTGTATATTCCTACGCCATATGTACAACTAACGTTCCCATGATCCTCGTCACTTTATTCGTGCGTCGGTCAAGGGCAATTGTACCATTTTTAGAAAGTGAACACTTTACAAACGTTTTTATTCTTACACCTACATGTACCAAAATAAACAAAAAGTTAAATAAAATACTTCACTGTTCACAAATGTTTACTTAACACTTGTAACTTGGAGTCAACAAAATGTAACTAATTTCTCTCCGTTGTTGCCAACTTTACTCGGCGCATGACAGTCAGTGCGCCCGTTAAAATAATTACAGATATGGGCAGTGAGTTTTTTCTAAGGTTGGTTTTAAAAGTGCTCACTTTACCGTAAACAGCCTTTAACAGGATGGCGTGAGTCCGAGTCCTCTTCGGGACATAAGTTTATTGTTAATATCGTGAACACGACACTGAAAACTGACAGGAGCTCGTGTCTCCTCCATATTTAGAATAATTAATTTTGCTGACGAACTGACCTTAAAATTAATGGAAACAGAAACTCGTTTTTAAAGTGTAATTATGACCCAACAAAACATATAGGGATTCGAATGTGAAACTAACGAATAACATACAATGCAAATTTTACATCAACATTTGAAATATGTAAGTTGTATTGCGTTTACAGGAGGAGAGGTCTTAAACATTTAAGTTATGGAAAGGAGACGAAAAAAAAAGTGAAATCAACAACACATTAGGCCACTTCATTGCAGAGAAAGAGCTGGAGATTAGCACCGAATGAACTCGCAAAATGTTATAACACAAATGTTTTCCGTACATTTTTCACAATTGTATTTATATTGTTTCTGCTTCTGTGTATTACGCCCCCCCCCCCCCTTTTTTAACCGAACACATTTTTGTATATATTTTCTTCCCACACAAACGATTGTTAACGTCTGGCTGCATTACAAACGACAAAGAAACTTCCAGAAAACGTAACACACGGTGTGCTATACAAAAATATAGGTTGTTCACGGTCAAGTGAGCACTTTTGAGGCCCTAGATACTTTTTACTTTCAGTTATTTTTTATCCTTAAACCACCTTTTTAAATAAATATCACCATATAAGTAACAAACACAGTGTGTATATTCCACTGCACTCCGAATTTGACGGCTAAGGCTAATATGAAATATATTTATTGACTAGTATTACAAAGGAGAGGGATTTCAAAAGTGCTCACTTTACCGTGAATAGTCTGCAGTAGAAATTTTGAATTCCCGCTATAGCGGAAAAGGTAAATAAGCAACGTGGCCAGTATCGGAAGGTGTCTGGTATAACGGAGTAGAGCCGGGCGGCGGGCAGCTAACACTGGCCCAGACGTTCGTAAAAGGCCATAGAATTCCTTGGCGCGGTGCCAGTTCCATTGTATGCAGGTAAACAATGGCGTGGGCTGGGTCGTGCCTTCTTGCACCCGCCTCGCGTCTCTCGAGAGAATACTGTCCACGTCAAGGCGGCAGGTCGCCTGGGTAGGCCGCCGAACTGCGTGCTGAGCTCCAGCAGAAAACGTTTTAATTAAAAAAAAAAAAACCGTCCAGCGTGTCTGAGCGAGGTCTGCTTGTAAATAGAGTTTCAGAAACGTTACGCGTCTCTATACGTTTTTTGGTTCCGCAATTTCTCCCTAAAGCATATGTTTCTGTGATAGAGAAAATGGACGAAACAGGTGCTTTCACGGGCATTTTTAGGTATAGGCTATTCACGGTAAAGTGAGCACTTTTGAAAGCCCTCTCATTTGGAATAATAGTCAACTAGAGCACCCAATAGTGGGGCCACAGTAGCTCAGTGGCTAGAGAACCCAATAAAAAAAAGTGGCTAGAACAATCCAAAGTCGTAAATATCATGCTAAAATAAAGATGTGCGAAACGATGGCAGGGTGTAATAATAACTCCATTAAACCTGACAGAAGAAATATTAATATTTTAAACATAAAAACTTCATTAAACTATGATGGGCTTAATTTTAATAACTTTACAAAAATAGCATGCGAACGAAGTCGCCCGGGCCAGCTAGTAGTCAATCAATCTATTTAATTTTAGCCATAGATTAAAACTTCCGAGTGCGGTGGAATATATACATTGTGTTTATTACTTACATAGCAATATTTATTTGCAAAGGTGGTTAAAGGATAAGAAATGGCTGAAAGGAAAAAGTAACTAGGGCCTCAAAAGGGCTCACTATTCCGTGGACAGCCTATATGAACACTGCAATACAAAATATTAACAAAGGGATAAGGGAGTACATCGCACCTTTATTTTTATTATTACGTCATAAAATGGTAGGGTCTCCGCTGAAAGTCTCATAGAGGCGCTCTATCGACGACAAAACTGCCCACCACTTCAGTGCTTTGCGCGCAGAGGCGATGAGAGAGTTGATATGCATGCCTCAGTCACTCCTAGTGCACGCGGCTTAAGGTTTGTGTTAAGTAAATCTTAAACCCACCTTTAATTTGTTCAGAGAGGCAGTTCAGCCACAAGCCACAAATCAAAAATTGAAAAAAGTTGAGACAGAATACTCATAATTTCGCGGTTCGGACAAAACAACGGAAAAAAAAAAAAAACCTAATATAAGTGAAACCGTATGAACTTCAGAAATTGTGTTACGTAAGTTACAAAAAAACTATGTTTTTTAAATATTAGTTTTGACGATTAATTACCAAGAGATGTAAGTAACTATATCAAGACAGCGCAGTTCTCTACATTAAAAATACTATCGACCACTACGAAAGTATTTTCCCTTTCCCAGCAAGCATTTGCGTTAAATATTGAAATAAAACAAACTACGGCGGTTTTTAAGGACCTAGTACAACGCACATAATACTTTTCTTACTACTGTAATTGGCTATCTAAAATAGCATCAGTTCGTTTATGGCACACCCAGATTCCCACGTGACCGTAAATTATAATTTTTCTACTAGCTATTAGGCAACTGTAGCTTGGTTACTACCGTAGACGAAATTGCCGTCACGTGGATTTCTAGTGAGCCTGTGGTTGAATTGAATCTCGCCATATTAGGTCTGAGGAAAGTAGATTCATTTTGAGGTACTATAAAAAAATTGTCTACTTGTTCTGTGGTTGGTGCCCTTTAAAAACGATGGCTCTGTGTTAGCTTACAAACAGCCCCTCCTAATTTTACAAGAAATTAAATCCGGCGAACGTGCAGTGAATGCACTACTCAGGGCACCTCTTCCTTGTCTTAACTACGTTCTCCTACAAGACATTTCTGACACTCGTAATTACAGATTTTGTACGCTTGTCGCCTGTGAGTTTTTGCCACGCCTCGGATGTTCTATTCATATGTGGAGTTAAGGGCAGCTCTGTTCACTTAGCTCCGCTTGGCGCCATAAATGTCGTTTCTGAGTAACTATTGGCAGTTTCTCATTATAGCGACATTATATTTTACGAGTTGTCACATTGTCCTCGTGAAAGATCTAGTAGTAGGTAGTAGTAGTGAAATATTGAAAACTCATTTATATTGGTGACATATTATACATTATTGTTTGTGAAAAGGGCAACGCCCTGAAAGAATGGCCCGAATGAATCCAAACTCGGAGGATGTGTAGAACAGTGCACCAGCAATAAGTGATTACGATTGCAGAGAGATGGCGTACACGTAGGCCCATCAGCGCCCTCTCGTGTGTGACCGGAAAGGTCAGTGTTACGCCAAGCTCAATCAGTGAAGAGCCGCCAATCGAAGTGAAAGCAAGAGCCAGTATGCCTCGTCGACGTCAAAGGGCGCCATATCAGCGTGTGAATGAGTTCGAACGGTGCAGAATGATCGGTCTTCGGGAAACGGGTTTGTCATACCGTGACATTTCGGCTCTTACAGGACAAGCTGCTACGGCAGTGATGAGTGTGTGGAACCAGTGGATAGAAGAGGACCGTACAGCGACGAGCTGGTACTGGACCACGCAATGTGACCACAGCACGAAATGACCACCATCTTGTCCGCATGGCCATTACGGACCGTACAGCCTCGTCCACAGTGTTGGCTCGACACTGGAGCACTGCAACGGGTGTGGACCTGTCTGCGTCGACGGTTCGACGCCGTCTGCTGCTGGCTGGACTGGTGGCACGCATGCCATTGCGTCGGCTTCCATTGTCCAGAAACCACAAACGCCTCCGACTGCAATGGGCACGTGAACGCCGTCGCTGGCGTGCTGAGTGGCAAGATGTAGTGTTTTCGGACGAGTCCCGCTTCAACCTGTCCTATAGTGATGGCTGCCATCACTATAGACTAACACATACGTGTTAGACGCTACTGTGGTGACAGTAATACGGCAGCCTGCATTGTGGAGCGGCATAGTGGACAAAAGCCAAGTGTGATAGTGTGGAGCGCCATTGGATACAAAATGCTATCTCGACTCCTGCGTATTGAGGTCAATCTGAACAGCAAACGCTACATAAGGGAGGTTTTACAGTCAGAGGTACTGCCCGTCCTTCCAGGCAACTCTACATGCCATATTTCAACAGGACAATGCCCGGCCAAATGCGGCGAGGAATGTGCAAGCCTTCTTCAATGAACGACAGATATCACTGCTTCCCTGCGCTGCACGTTCACCTGACATGTCACCCATCGAACATGTCTGGGATATACGGCTGGTTGGCGACTTGTTCGTCACGGTCCGCCAGCAACCATTGTTGATGCTTTGTGAACTCGCATACAAACTGCATAAAGGGAAATTTTCATAAGGAACATATCCAGGTGATCTTTGATTCCATTCCACGACGTTTAGGGGCCCTGATTGCAGCACGTGGGAGCGTCACATCATACTTATTTCTCAAGGATAGAGATCATGTATAGTTCTAATAATCAATTGTGTATTGTCATGAACCTAATGTGTGTTATTGCAATCACATGTATCCTTGGTGTTGCATTTTTCACCAACGTTAGTGTATGTTGGGAGATTAGACCAGTTTGCACTACAGTATAAGATGAACAGTTAAAGCTGTATTGTAGCATTTTCGTATTACCCCTCCCCCTCCCCGCCCAAAAAATCCACAGCAGCAAAAGATGAACACAATTTTGCAGGTGAGACCTAGACTTGTAGCTGCAAGTTGAACAGCAGACGGCACAAAAATGAACTACAAGGTACGAGTTAAAAATTGTTTATTGGCTGCATCCCACGGCTTGGCCCGCCTTGAACTTGATTTATTTGTTTTTAAAAAATTAAAATTAAACTAACAATTTTACTAAGGTTTTGCTTACTTGGTATTTGAATTTTTCACTAAATTTTGTACACAGCAAATTTTAATAACTAAAATTTGTTCCCGCGGCTGCTCTTGTCCGAAATTTCAAATAGTCAATTAAATTTGTGTTTGTACAATGTAAGTAGCCATGTGTTCTGAAGCCCGCCACAAGGATTGCGTGCACTGTGTAACGATAAAAGTAATCACGTCAGTGATACTCCCATAAAATCCGTTCGGCAAATCCGAGAATAATATAGACGGTGAATGTCTAGCAATGTAAGGTGATCGAAATTTCATTCCGGCGCTGCTCCATACCCACCTCACTTCACCCTCATCGGCTCTCAAGACCTCGATGTTAAGAACCGCCCAAATCTCTTCACTCACTCACTCCATACGCGAACTCTGAAGTGGCCAAAACATCAGGGTACAGCACACGATCATACGTTGCTGCGACCGAACGGTCGGCCATAATAGAAATTGACCAGTGTATTTTCTTCGCGTTTTCACTTCTATTCAAGACCCCGGTGTTACATCACACCATTTGTTTTACACGTTGTATATTTAATTTTATTTCTCTTTGCTTTATGGAGAGAAGAGCATAGATACCGCATTACAGTCTGTTCACGGTAAAGTGAGCACTTTTGAGGCTCTAGTTACTTTTTTCTTTCAGCCATTTTTTATCCTTTAACCAACTTTTTAAATTAATATTGACATGTAAGTAATAAACACAGTATGTAGAATCCACCGTAACCGGAAGTTAATATCTAAGGCTAAAGTAAAATTAATTTATTTACTATTATTCCAGATGAGAGGTCTTTCAAAAGTGCTCACTTTACCGTGAATAGCATAAACTGTAGTAAAGACTGTTCACGTTAAAGTGAGCACTTTTGAAATGAACCTTGCAAAAATGTCACTGC
Organism: Dryococelus australis; assembly: GCA_029891345.1. Classification (NCBI taxonomy): domain Eukaryota; kingdom Metazoa; phylum Arthropoda; class Insecta; order Phasmatodea; family Phasmatidae; genus Dryococelus; species Dryococelus australis. Next base: position 11,287,410 of record CM057007.1, on the reverse strand, counting down.
TCCTGCATGGCATATATTATAACGGGCTCACTAAGTGACATACGCCCAGTAAAGTTGGTAGCTATGGAGGGAAAATATAAGTTCCAGTTCTTAACGTCGAATAAGAAGTGCTAAGTAATCATTTGTAATAACTTAAATTATTTCTTTTTCTTTCTGTTTTTTTTTCTAATGCGTCATAATGTAAACATGAGCAGATTAGCAAAATATTTACTTTTTTAATCATTTCACACTTTCACTTGACCGACGCATGAATAAAGTTATGTGGCCCATGACAATGTTAATTTTACATAAGGCGGAATAACACACACCTTGCATACATGTAAATCTTAAGCAGAGCTTTCAAAAGTGCTCACTTTACCTTGAATAGCATATAGTAACGTAATTAGGCAGGCTCCTAACGAATTCTGTTACGCTAGGTTGTGTCCGAGTTCACCAGCCAAGGGCGCTTACCTGCTTACCTAGCTTCGTGCCCTAGAAAAGTATGTCATATCAAGGTCGTGACGTTACTTTACCGCTGTAAGGGGGACGCGGTGGTGCAGTGGTCAGACTACTCGCCTCCCACCTAGGCGAACCTGGATCGATTAACGGCGAGGTCGTTCCCGGATTTTCGCAAGTGGGAATTTCGCCGGACGATGCTGCAGGTCGGCGGGTTTTCTCGGGGATCTCCCGTTTCCCCCTGCCCTTTCATTCCTACGCTGCTCCAAGCTCACCTCACTTCATCCCTATCTGCTCTTTTAAGACCTGGACGTTAAGAGCCGTACAAATCTGTTTACTCGTTTGCCGCTGTACACATTCACAGCAAGGATACAAATGCATCCTGGCATGATCACGTCAGCCAATAGGACGTCACCCTTCCTCGAAATCTTGATCGGTTTTCGATGTTCTGCTGTTTGAAGTGTTTCATTTACCGTGTTTAAAACTTAGCACAGCTGGGGGAAACACTTATTGCTGGCACAAAAACAAATTAAACTCGCATGGAGTAAAATTCTACAGAACATAAGTCGAGGTGGAAAGGAACAAAACCGTTCGAATCCATAAACACTTTGTTGGAAAGACAAGAAGGGGTAATTACACATGAACGAATCAAGGGCAGGCACGTGGTACTCATTTTGGATATAGCCGTGGTCGACGCATTAATAAAGTGATGTGGGAAGCATGCCTATGTTAACTTTACACTCGGAAGAAAAATTTTTAAAAAATAAAAAATCGGGAAAGTAGATCAAAAATACAATTCTAGTGTTTTAGAGACATACAAATAATAAAAATAATAATTTAAGTTACCGTAATGAAATAATTCACACTGAAATGAGATATAAGTTACTTAAAGAAATATTTTGATATCACGCCATGCAATGTTTTCGCAATTTTCAAAAAATTTCTTAAAATAAGAAAATGTTTGGATATTTTTTATTTGTAGCAGTCTATGAGTTTTTGTAAAATATATTTCCTTAAGCATAACTTAAAATGCATTACGGCGTGAACTTTCAGTCACCCATATAAAATTCTCTGTATAAAACTTTACCTTCTGAAACTCTAAAATTGTAACTTTGACTTGCCATTAAGAAAAAAAATATTCAGTGTAGTTTTTTTTTTTAATTGAGGAGATAGTTATTGTACGTAATGGCTATAAGTTGAGAAGTATTTCGAGCAAACAAGAAATAACGCATTTTTTTAATGACCTTCACCTTTAAGCAGGGTTATAAAATGGTTCAGTTAATCGTGGACAGCCATCACTTCACGAGCGAACGAGCCAGCTTACACTACTCCCGAACGAGAGCAAGCACATCCTTGCAGCGAGCCGAACAGAGACAAAGGCCGCATTCCACTTGGTATAGACAGAGATTACCAGTAGCATACCCAAAGGAACGCCATCAGTAAAATTCCGCACTCAGTAGTGGAAGCAGATGGAACACTCATCAGTAGAGTTTTCATCGGGAATAATGGCGTCTGCTATGCATGGTGAAGCAGTGGTAGGCCTAAACATGTTGTCAACAGAGATGGATATTATTTTCTTTTCGTTTTCGTCTCGTTCAGACTCGTGTCAATCGATGACGAGCTCGAATAATGTGAATGGTATAGTATATGGGTCACCATATACTAAAGATGAGGTAGATCACTTATTCGTCTTCTGCGCATGTACCCAACATTGACCTACCCCAATCATACACAACTGTCAAAGTCACATGGTCAACAGTGATGAACGTGTTTGTTTATATCTTAATTTTTATATGACAAGCACTATAATATTGATAAAATTAGTTAGAGGAAGTATTCATTCATCTCAAAGTATTTTTTTACAAATCAGTTTTCTAACCTAAAATACAAACCACGCCATTTTCGCTAGACGTGTTGGCAGAAAAGCAGTTCAATGTTGGGACACGGAGATTGATTGTGCGCAGCCAGCGAGATCGGTCTACCTCATCTTTAGTCTATGGCCTGACCTCCTGCACGTCAGTAGCTTCAGCCGGTAGTATGGCCTCCAACCCAGACGCCACAACACCATTCATCACTTACTGATCAGCAGAATCGGTACGTAAAGGACAGAGACCTGAAAAAGTCGCGAGTTCAAAGACCTGCAGGCTAGACTCTACATTCTTGTGTGCAAATACGTCGATATTAACTGCGCATTGGTTGTCTGATGTCACAGTGGAATGCGACGACTGGGCCGGCGTTCTCCAGGAGGTGTCAAACACCGTGTAGACCAATGGGTAAAGTTATCTAAACACACGTGTTTTGAATACTAGCTTGTCCCAAAATTAATACGCGAATTCTTCGGGTATCTAGTAAAAGAACGCAGCCAAAGGCACAGGCGGGGGGAGGCAAGAAAGGAGGGGAGGGGTTGGAACACTTGACCCGCGCTCGTAGCGCCACGAGCGGCCTCTAAACCTGTTGCGGGCGAGATGGTCGCTCTATTGTTGAGGCGAGGGTGTTGCTGCGGGAGGACTTTGGTAGGGGGGAGGTCTTCGGATAGAGTTATCGTCTCATTATGGTAGGTGGAGGACGCGGTTGTGGTATTTAGCCGTCCGACCGGTTCGGCCGAGGATTAAAACGCTTTTGTGGGATGTTTACGTGACGGGGGAAGGCAATCGAAACGGTCCTGGGGTCGGCTGGAGGACGAAAGCGCTAAAGATGTCTTCTCCTTTACGTGTTCATTCGCCCGCCCCGCCAAGCGGTTCGCTTCCTGTTACACGGATCAGCAGGTATTCAGCCTGAGTGCTATGTAAATGAGACATATGCCAACAAAAGGTTGTCTCCTAATTTCTGCAGACACCTACAAAACCCCTGTTATTGTGTGGCAACTGGCAACATGCTAGACTTCGAAATCCTGTACATATTAGAGACGGTGTTTTCTTTTTTTTTTTTTTCCACTGAGAGCACCCAGTTTCTCTCCTGACCTTGTTGCATGTGATTGGTTCGTTCCACGGCAAACGATTGTTTTTTTTTTTTGGCCAGAGTAGTTCAGGGCGTGTCAAACTGTGGTCCAGTTGAAAAAAAAAAACAATCTAAACGCACTTAAACGTTTGTTCTGTTTCCGTACAATAACGCGGGTTTGCATACCATAAGGTAGGTAGGTAGATGGGCTTAACGTCTCGTCAGCGAGGTCATTAGGGACGGTGAGGGTTGCACAGGGGGGAGGGTGTGGGAGGGATGGGAGGGAATCGGCCATGGCCTTTGTTAGGGACCCATCCCAGTATTCGCCTGGGGCGATTTCGGAAAACCACGGAATGCCGAAATTGGGAGGACCGGGCTGGGAATCGAACCCTCTCGAATGGGAGTCCAGTGAGTTACCACTGCGTTACCTCGCTCAGTTTGCATGCCACGAGGGTTGAGGAATATGTCGTACATCCAGTTGGTAAAATATTATATAGAAAATAATTACAAACATCTGCTGTGACCAGTTTGATATTACGTTAACGTTTACGATAAACTACAGTGCAGACAACAAGCATTAAGAACGGCACCAAGTCGGTACACCGACGCCTAAAGGATAAAAATTGGCTGGAAGGAAAAAGTAACTATGGTCTCAAAAGTGCTCACTTTACCGTGAACAGTCTATACAAGCGCACCAGGCGACAAGTATGGTTGGAGAAACATAACAAAACCTTCGTTTTTTCATGTATTACATCACCAATCCTACGTCGTTTGCTTTATACTTTATATTACTTTTAAAATACGACCATGATTGAGGCAGTGAGTGACGCCGAGATAACTCACGATTTGCATTCCTAACACACTACAGAAACCAGATTATGAACTCACCTATGAGCTCAAACAAAATTAAGAGTTGCACAAATTAAACAAAACCATATGAAAGTTTTAACAGTTCAAATTTCGCTAGACGATGCCGCCCATTGGTCGGCGGGTTTTCTCGGGGATATCTCCTTGTTTTCCGGCACTGCTCCATACTTACCTCGCTTCACTTTCATCGGCTTTCAATAACCCAAATATCTCCACTCCACTACTGTACATTTCACGTATTTAGGGGCCGGCCTCCCGTGGCGCCGATCTGGGGTGCGAGAGGCTCTGGGTTCTAATCCCGGGTAAGGCATGGGTGTTAATTAAGTTCGGTTATATGTTAGCCTGTAAGCCGTACCCTGCTAAGCTGTCAAGCATAAAGCCGGGGGACGATAAAAAGCCCTTTACAATACAATACGTATTTAGGGGAGAACGGAGTGATTCAAATCCCAAATGACCTATCTTCTAAGCTATTGACGAGAGTTTAATTACCACCATTTCTGCTCTCTTCATAAGTAGGTATTTCCAGTTGTGTGTCGCTGTTCGAGTCAAATATCTTCCTGAACATATCAATAACTGATTAAGATACTAATAAAAGCTAAAATTTGCGAAACAAGTAATTATCATTTCATGAATGGATAAATAAAACGTATGGCATTTCGGAATAATTTTAACTCCAGCATCATCACGATACACGACTGAAGAAAGATAAGTTGTTTTCAGACAAAGGACTTGGCGTATTTTACTTTAAAGTGCATTCTGTTGCGTCGCGTAATTAATATACGGTGTTCTAACAGTGTGTTTTCAACCTTATTTCACGCAAACTTTAAATGTTTACTGGCGAACGCAGAAACTTTATTAATCTTTTAAGTGCCTTCGTACCGTTGAATGCGGGGTAAAATGAAAATTTAGTACGATCCTTAGACTTCGAAAATGGTTTCGGAAGATGAAGGGAGAGAGGGGAGGGTTAGCAGAGTCGCCAATCCTCAGGAGCGTTTTTCCATTTTACGGTATCCCGCCGCACAGTGGTTTCTAAACAGCAATCAGCGCAACTACAAGCAATTAACCCGAGCAGTTAACCCCGTCGCGGCGGTACACAACGTAACCTGCGCTCTGCCTGCAGTTGTCGTGGAAGGAGTCGCCGTTGTTAACGAGGAGAAAGCCGTAACTCGCCGTCAGGAAAATTACAAGTTGTCGTCATAATTCCGACTTTCTGCTCGGAGGAGAACGTACGTACGTACCCTGCAATAGACAAGACATATTTCCTGGAACTTGCCGTTCTACCACGATTCTCTGACCAGTTACAGAAACGTGCACGTATTCCGTTATAGACCCGGAAATTTTGCGGACTCACTCGGCAACAAGCTGGACTCCACAATCCTTTGCGCATTCGAGCACCAGTTAGTAGGTCATTGGCTGTTGCTCCAGTTAAACCCCAGACCTGATAGCACGAGATTCGGTTCTTATTTTCCTTTTAGGTCCATTATTGGTTGAAAGTCGTTGGGGGCGTGCCTAAAAAAAAAACGACGGTCCAATTGAACAACAAGCACATGTGTACACTTGAATGCAGTTTCACTTGTTCCCAGGTGAATCCGCGAAATTTCCGGGGCTCTAGTTATAATACATTCACGATTACTTCGCACTATTCTGAAGCCCTGCTAAATGTTCTACTACCAGGATATTCGTCCACCTCATACAAACTAAGCTTAACTAAGTCTAGGAAATTACACCAAGGACAATGCACCGAATTCGTGGGCATTCAGTTATATGGACTGTTCTCGGTAAAGTGAACACTTTTACGGCTCTAGTTACTCTTATATTCGAACAATGTTTATCCTGTAACAACCTTTTTAAGTAAATATTGCCATGTAAATAATAAACACAGTGTGTAGATTCCATCGCACTCGGAAGTTAACGTGTAAGGCTAAAATAAAATATATTTATCGACTATTATTCCAAATGAGAGGGCTTTCAAAAGTGCTCACTTTACCGTGAACAGCCCATAATATCATTTTGCATGAGAACTATATCTTACTAGGCGCTACCAACGCACGTGTTTTCTCAGTTTTTTATTCATATTTATTATTAATGAAATATTATAAATAATGAATAAAATTATAGTTAAACTACAATTTTGAAGAAAAAATACACAATTTTATGTTAACAGAGGCATAAAACTTTTGTGATACAAGGCATATTTAGGAAATACCTAAACACGTCATACATGGGGTAATTTTTCAAAGGTTTGATTCAAAATGCATGAAGAAACCACGAATAGAGTATATATAAACCTATGCAGTTTTGAAAATTACAACGAGGCAAGAACACGAGAGAGAACACTGAGCTGCACACGCCATCAAAATTGTAACACTGGCCAGAGACATGGCGGAGTGGAGAGATTTGGGCGGCTCTTAATACCGAGGTCTTGAGAGCAGATAAGGGTGAAATGAGGCGAGTAAGGGACATAGTCGGAATGCAAGGGCGGGGGAAAACGGGGAGACCCCAGAGGAAACCCGCCGACCCGCGGCATCGTCTAGCACGATTCCCACATGCGAAGATCCGGAAGCGACATCGCCAGGAATCGAATTCGGTACGCCTAGGTGGAAGGCGAGTAGTCTGGCCACCACATCACCGCGGCCCCAGTAAGTTTGAACACTGTTCGCCAGTTTGTGTCCCGGCGACCCACCCACCAGACGAACGCCCAGCCTGAGCCGATAAAGGCTACTCACGATAAAGTGAGCACTTCAGAAACGAACCTTAGAAAAAAGTCACAGCCTCTGGACGCATATATTTCAATGGGCGCACTGAGTGACACTCGCCCAGTAAGGTTGGTAACGATGGATGGAAAGTAGTTCTATATCTTAACGTTTAATAAAAAGTGTTAGGTACCCATTTGTGATGACTTAAAATTATTTCTTTAGCTTTCTGTTTCTTAATGCACAGAAGTGTAGAAATTAGGAGAGTTGTAAAGTATTGCCTTTCCTAATAATTTTACAGTTTCATTTGACCGAAGTACGAATAAAGTGGTGAGGCCCGTGGCAATATTAATTTTACATAAGGCGGAGGAATACACGACGTGCATACAAGTAGATCTCTAGGGCAGGGCTTTCAAAAGTGCTAATATCACCGTGAACAACCTTTAGGTAACCTTTCGCAGCATGCGGTAGCCTATCGGATACGTGCAGACCGTGGCCAGAGCCTAGCGCTGCCAATCAGAGACTCAAAGGAACCGCCGTGTCATTTCGCCTTCGTGTAATAATATGCTCTGTTGTTAAGACGTTCGCGGGGAATGAGTCCTCGCCATCTTGGATATGCAGAATTTCCGCAACAACCTACACTAAAGACTTTGTGTGAAGTTTTACGGAAGACAGGGCGTCAGACGTTGCTTTGTACATTTTATGGAGTTCGTGCTGCTTCAATACGGTGGGTTAAGACGCAGTGCTGCAATCGTCCGCGAGGAAAATCAACCTTTTCCAGCAATTCACTAATTAGAAATTAATTAAGCAAGTGAAGCTGTACCAAGTTCATAAAACATGAAAATCCATTATTTATGCAGTGACTTACGAAAAATTTCGTTAAACCATATAAAATGTAACTTAAGACGAAAGAAGGAGAAATCCAAGACAACGGGGAGTGATACCCCTTAATTAGGCAATCCTGATAGCCCTGATCAGAGTGTGTACTATATATATTTACTATTAGTTTATTTTGTAACCCTCTGCCACATTGGGGGGGGGGGGGGGGGCACGGTAGCTGAGCGGTTATCCTGCTCGCCCTCCACCAAGGCGAACCGGGTTCGATTTCCGCATGTGGGAATCGTGCCGGACGATGCCGCTAGTATGCGGGTTTTCTCGGGGATCTCCCGTTTCCTCTGACCCTGGATTCTGGCGCTCCTCTATACTCATCTAATTTTCTCTCAAGGTCTCTCCACACTCACTTCACTTCGTTCTCGGTATCTGCCAAGCATCCCACAAGCTCGTGTTTAATGATTCCAGACAACGCGCGTCTACCCATAACACCCGCCGAGACACACCAGCCAATCAAAATACTTTGTTGCTGGCCCCGCCTTCCGCAAGGAATTACGGTGCCGTTCCCGAGAAAAATATACTATTTTACTTTTCAACCTACAATACAAGTCATCTCCTGTATCACGACATTTAATGTGTCATAATTACTTTTTTATCTTATAAATTTGAATTACACAGGTCCACGACGAAAAAACTTTTTTGATAATTTTACCTCTTTTATATGTATGTGAGTGTGCTAAATTCGGAAATCGTACTCAAATTCTCATATCACGCAAGGTTTTTCCACACAGTAAGGTTATGTAACTGACTAATGTAAGCTGCGCATTTTACATCTTAAGGAACTTCTTTACTTACCTACTAATTTTGGGGAAAAAAGTTCTCAAATACATTTTTATGTTTACTTCTGTTGCACTCCTCATCGTGACAATCCGAGCACTGCGCACGTACGGAAAATCCGAACACTGCGCACGTACGGAAAATCCGAACACTGCGCACGTACGAAAAATCCGAACACTGCGCACGTACGGAAAATCCGAACACTGCGCACGTACGGAAAATCCGAGCACTGCGCACGTACGGAAAATCCGAACCAGCTCCTTGATGACCAAGAGAAAAAGGGACTATGACTATTTAATAAAATTAATGAACAAAAATAAGCATTTTGGAAATATTTTTTTTATAAAATATCGATTTACAGGTATGTTTTATTCAATAATTTACCCCCGAATAATTTAGCTACGACATTTTAAATAGGGTTTCAGTACAAAGGCGTATTGCAAAACATTGGTACGTGATAGAGGAAAACTGAGGCCAGTTTCGGATTCAGCATCCCAAACACACGTTAGGGTAGCATAAATTTGGGGGGGGGGGGGGAAAGTTTTTAATGGCCAGCATTTTACAGGCCTATGTTATTTAACGCTAGTTTAATCAAAAGGTGTGGTTTGACTTTTGTAGGCAGATGGTGGTGCTGATGAAGGGAAGGGGGGGGGGAAGGGGGGGTTGAACTGCGTTAACCCCGCTGGCGTTTCTTTAGGAGTCGGGCGGGACGTACATACTTCCCAAGTGAGTGGTCCGTCTGCTTACTTTCTTTGTGTAGGCTCTTGCAGCTCAGCTAGCCATTTTTCGAAATAATCACCCTATGTCTACCGAGTCGGTATGGGAGATCTGCCCTTCCTTGTTATCCACACTGGTCAATCATCGCTTTACAGAGAAATTGCAATTATTATTCATATACGTTTTAATCACTGCTGATGTCAGAGATATCTGATATGCTTGTTACATGACAACTTTAACATCTTTCCCACAGAAAACAGCAATGGAATGTCGAAAGGATGACTTCAGGTTCTCATTGACACAAAATTAATAAACGAAGGAATCTTCTATTTTTGTGAATAATATATTTACTAATGTCAAAATATATGTTATGTGTTTTCAGCATTGTTAAAAGGATTATATTTTTTCGCGTGGTAAAGTAATGTGCCTCGCCAAATATCGCGGCGTCGGAAGTCTCACCCGTTGCTTGCAACCAGTCCGTGGTTCCAGTAATGTTCGTCACAAGTGGGTGAGCGAAACATCAGGATGTGATGTAGCATGTCCATAAACTTGACATTTGGATTTTACGTCACAGGGCATAGACATAAAGCCTGTAAGGACCACGGAACCACACGAACGTAATGGCCCCACGAATATACTTCGGGAATCGACCAGGGAGCTCATAAATTACGGTCCTCTCTGGGGGCGGTGCTGAGACATCGCCTGCTCGTATTCCTGTCCTCACGAGCGTGAAGCTTCAGAGGTCAGAGTGGCACTAGGGATTCGTATTTCTGTCGGTTTTTATTTCGTGGAGAATAAGATGTCATGTGTCAGGCTAGACGTTCTCGAGAGCGTTTGTTGACGAATGAAGGGCATCGCAGACGTTTGGTAAAAACACCCGTGATTCAAAAACTGTTGGACATTTTACAGAGCGTGTTTGTGCCCACAGATAATTTTGAAGTTCTCATTTCAGCTACAAGAATTTTTTTGAGCATGAAAGTGGTTAAGGGGCCCGCTTGCGCGCACTTTTTTCTCTTTTTTTTTTTTTGCCGAAAGCCCGGGAGCTATAAGGGCTACACTGGCACGCGCTACAAGTGCGCCATCGCCGCTACGCGCAGGGCTCTGAACTGGCGTGCAGTGTTCTCGTAGTGCTGCGTGTACTTATGGATCTTTCAACGCTGACCCTAATATTTTATCAGGGATGGAAAATGGGCAGTTAAACCAGTAAAAGTCAGTTTTTTTTTACTATTGTAAGCAATTTTCCAGTTTTCTTAAAAACTGGTCAGTTATGTCCGGATAATTTTTGTTGGACTGAGACTTCATTACAATTTGGAACCACATTGCAATATGACATAGCTTCTGTCCGTGGTAAGTATTTTTTCTTGTATTATTGTCTACATTATGCCTGAGAGACTTATTTTTTCTAGCTTAAGATTAACTGTATTTTATTGAGTAAGTCAATAGCTTTCCAACTCCAGCAATTGCCCCTTCTACAAAATCGTCGCTGTTTGGATTCAGTTCAGCGGGTCAAGGTAGGAGCTCAAAAAAATATTGTGAAAGTCGCCAAAGCACTCCCAGTTGATGTTCCTGTGAACATTCTCGTAGATGAGTGGAAACTTCTATGCCTTGAAGAGGAGAGAATTGTGAAAAGCTCTTATCGAATAGATACATACTGGAATAAGTTCTTCAAAATTACAAAACCGTCAGGAGTTCTCAAGTATCCACTTGTTACAAGGGTAGTCAAAGCAGCATTATCGTTATATCATGGCAGTTCTTATATTTAGAGGGGATTTTCCGAATAATGCTGTATTTTGACCGTTGACAGAGCTAAAATGTTGGAGAGCACTCTGAATGTTCACCTGTTGGTCAAAGATACACTGCATTATATATATATTTATTTATATATAAGATTCGACGTGTGAATGTTGGCCATGAGATAATAGAGATGGATGGAAAGACTCATGTTCACTATAAGATGTACTGTGAAGGAAGCCTTTTTATTAAGGAAAAAGAACAAAAAGATTCAGAGAAGGAGAAATACAAGGTAGAGGAATTAGAACGAATTAAAAAGATGCAGAGTGAAGAGGGACATAATGAAGAGAATGAATTAACATTACAGAAACTAAGAAAATAGGAAAAAGAGAAGAGAATGGTGGCCAGAACAATGCCGAGTATTACTGCCAAACGTTTGAAGGAGGCGTCTGAGAAAAATTATGTGGTTGTTTTGAACACTGTCCAGCTCATGCTTGAAGGAGTCCAAAAAGCTCAGGAAGAAGAATACAAAAAAAAACACATGGATGCCATTCAGACACAAGTAGAGAAAAGAAATCCATCATTAATAACTTTATTTTTCATCAAAGAACAAAAAACCGATCGAATCGGAAACTTTTTCACTTTTGACAAATTTTTTTTTTTTTCATATTAATCATATTCAATTGTAAAATGATCTCATGTTCATGTATTGCAGTGATAAATAATAACTTTTATAGCGAAAATTTTCTTGCTGTGCAAATAACTTAAAATCTTCAATGATGTGTAAAATATTTAGTGTTCTTTATGAAACTGATATTGTTTGCACTGTATAATTTCTCAGGATTTTTAAAATTGAACATTTCCAAATTGCCGTGTGTTATTGATAGTGTTGTAATATTTATGCATAATGTATTATAATTTTCATTAAAATGTCACAAAACAGCTTTTCAGTAAAAGAGGCGAGAGACAGCTGGCTATGGGGATGGAGGAGGCCACATATAAGGAAAAAAAGAAAAAAGAAAAGAAGTCCCCACAGTTTCCTTTTAAGTAATATTTGTTGTCAATAATTATTCATTATTTGGTCTGTATTTGGATTTTTTTTATCAATAACATCAGTATTGTTTACCTTTTGACTAGTTTCCATCCCTTTGAAAAGTTTGTGGCAAAGTTTAATACAGGATCCTATTGTAATTTGACTAGCGTCCGGCCAGTATGTTTTAAGATGCGGTAATCTGAAAAAGCAGTTTTTAACTATATAGGAAGGCTCCAAAATAATATTTACAGCATGCATGGTAACTTTGAAGTACCATTCCATCCTCGTCTGGACTAAGATGTCTTTTCGTAGTTAAATATACTGGAAGCACGTTTATAGAGGTTTCGTCAAAAACCCAGGTTTTCATAAACTCTGCGCCATGTAAAAGGAATCCTTAAAACTGGTGTCTTCAGAATCGGTTTTAACAACTAAATATTGTGCACAGAAACTTCAGCGTTGTCTTTGGACACGCAACATACTTTAATCTTTATTTGCGCGCCACAAAAAAAGCCGGGGTTATCGCTTAAACCCACGTTCAGAAGCACGTTAAACAGCCACGTTAAACAGCCGACGAAAAGGGTGCACACCAGGTGAGCGCCGAGCGCATAGACGCGACGAGGCGAGCTGTGAGTGAGCAAGAGTCAGCCTTACAACTGGCGTGTAAAACCGTCGCAAGCACGCGAAACGTTTGGGCGAAGCCTGGCGTTTCTCATTGTGACGGAAGTAGGGATATGCATCAAGGCTCCCGCCGTGTTCGAGGCCGAGAACCGCGGGAACGATAAGGTCGACACTTCCACGCACATCAAGGGCGCCATCGCCTCTAAGCGCGAGGCTCTGAACTGGCGTTCAGTGTTCTCGTCGCACTGCGTATGCATACCGGACTTTTATTGATGAGAAGTCTGTAGCGAGGTTCAATGCAGGGCCCTTGAGTAGTTTTCTACGGATCTGAAGCGTACATTCCGAAATACAGTGAGTTTTTTTTTTTTTTTTTTTTTTGAGTATCCTGAAGTGGTGTTTCTAATTTACGTGTCTTGGAAGCACTCAACAACCCTCGCCTGAAGTGTGTGTTCTTATCGTAGATCAGCACATTAAACGCACGTTTAATAGTATCGTAAAAAAAATGTGTGTCTCAAACACACTGCAACGCCATGCTAACCTCGCCGAGCATGCAGAACTCTGATCACTGGTATAGGCCGTTCACGGTAAAGAGAGCACTTTTGACGCTCTAGCTACAGTTTTCCTATCAGCCATTTTTTATACTTCCTCCACTTTTTAAAATAAATGTTGTTATGTAAGTAATAAAGAAAGTGTATAAATTTCTCCGGACTCTGAAGTTAACGATAAAATATGTTTATGGCTATTAGTACAAGTGCCAGGAAGGGCATAGTCTAGTCACGGTTACTTAATACTATAAGTACAAGTGCCAGGAAGGGCATAGTCTAGTCACGGTTACTTAATACTTTTTAAATCAAACCTTTGAAAAAATTCACCCCATGTATGACGTGTTTAGTTAATTCCTAAATATTCCACGTATCACAATCGTTTAATACTTCTGTTAACATGAACGTAAATTATGTTCATGATAAAGTGAGCACATTTTAAATGAACTTTAGAAAGAAGCTACTGCCCCTGCCTGCGTATACTTAAAGACATATATCGATCTGCACTTTTTTTTTTGTGAAATAGTTGTTTGCGCGAATACGCGTATCTCGGTAAATAAATGTACTACAAATACGATTTTCTGTCAGAAAAAATTAAAAAACAATTACCTATGTCATTATTGTTTTACTTTTGTCATATTTAGTATATTCTTGAAGAAAAAATTCGTGAAGATGGTCAAATATCGCATTTTTAAAGCTTGCCTATGCAGTTTCCTTAAGCGACAAGAGAAAAGTACAAAAATACGGACGTAAATCTGTGGTCTTTCATCGCGTGTAATAAAACACCTATGTTACAGCTGTAATTTGCACAGTACAGAGCCATGACGGAAACACTGCACGCCTCGCGCGTAGGAGCGATGAGGCACTAGGCGTGCGTGTTAGTGTCGCCCGTATCGCTCCCTCGCTTCTCGACCTTGGACGCGCAGCTACATAGCCCTCGTAATGGGGGCACTGAGTGACGTTAGTCCAGTAAAGTTGGTAACGATGAATAGAAAATATTTCCAATAAAAAGTGTTAGGTAACTGTTTGCGATAACTTAAATTATTTCTTTCACTTTCTGTTTTTTTTTTTTTTTTTTATGCATCGAAATGTAAAAATGACTAGATTTGTAAAATATTTACTTCCTAATAATTGCACAGTTTCACTGGACCGACGTATTAATAATGTGATGAGGCCCATGGCAATGTTAATTTTACGTAAGGCAAAGAATAAACAACGTGCATACAAGTAGATCTTAAGCATGGCTTTCAAAATTGCTCATTTTACCGTGAGCAGGCTATATATTATTTTTCATTAAAGTTTTACATATATTTTATCTATAAATTATAATAAGTATGAAAATAAACAGTGAGAAAACTTGTGTGTTGGTAGCGCCCAGTAAGAAATAGTTCACATGCAAAATATCGTTACAACTGAGTGCGCACGAGTTAAGCTTTGGTCGCATGAGGTGGAGGAATATCCTGGAAGTAGAACTTTAGCAGGGCTTCAGAAAAGTGTGAAGTCACCGTGAATGGATTATATCTGCATACATTTCAACAAGATCATGAGGTGTCGTATACTTACATATATGTAAATATTGCTAGCATAACAAAAATTCATTTTCGAATTGTCTTGAAAATAGCTTGGTGTATAGGCTATTAACGGTAAAGTGAGATTTTTGAAAGCCCTGATTAAAATCTACCTCTATGAACATTGTGTATTCTTCCGCCTTATGTAAGATTAACATTTTCGTGGGCCTGATCACTTTATTAATGCATCGGTAGAATGAAACTGTGAAATTATTTGAAAAGTAAATATCTATCAAATCTGCTCGTTTTTACAATTCGGCGCATTAAAAAAATAAACAGAAAGCAAAATAAATTATTTCAGTTATCAGAAGTGGTTACCTAATACTTTTTATTCGACGTTAAGATACAGAACTACTTCCCATCCATCGTTACCAGCTTTACTGGGCACATGTCACTCAGGGCGCCGTTGAAATATATGCAGGTAGGAGCAGTGACTTTTTTTTCTAAGGTTGAGTTCAAAAGTGCTCACTTTATCGTGAAAAACCTTTAGTTAATCGGTAACAAAATGAAGTTTTTGATTGACGGATAACCCACCCCCCCTCCCCCATTTTTATCATTCCGGAGGAAAAAAATTAATGTATGTTTTATATAGTATGTAAGTTATTTGAGGCTGTTAAGTCTCTCCATTTTCTGATCGCTGGGCAGCTCTCTGTTTAATTTTCCCACCCAGTTAGAACTCGTTATTTTGGACTGGAATTAGAAAATCCTGCCGACCTTGAAAATTGAACGGAAATATAAAATCCCGATTGAAAATATGCCCTAAACACGCGACTGGAGTGAAATAAAAACTCGCAAAGAAGATCACCGTATCATCAACTAGTTTTCTCCTCGCATAACGAGGTGTTAACAGGTTATAAGTGTCCAAGGAAAAAAACTCGTTACTAAAACTTGCTATGTAGTTCGCAGATAGTAACCTGACACTTGCGATACAAGTAAAATTTTCCATTACATGTACCTTTTTTGCGTAATGACAGCAATACATTTCACGCTAGGTTTTTAATTTTCTTGTAGGCAGTTGCATTTAGTTCCATTTCCATTCATTATTGACTCAAGAGCACAACCCTGACTGAAATATTCCTTTTTTAAAAAAAGGCAAGTCACACAACCAACTGCCTCTCCCAACTGATGCCAGCGAGTGTAGAATAAAATGAATTTATAGATTTTCGGCTTACGCTTTCGATGTTTTGCCTTGTTTGTGAAGCCTCTCGCATCTTTAATTTTTGTAATCTCAGATAAAGGCTGTTCACGATAAGGTGAGCACTTTTGAAATCAACGTTAGAGAAATGTGACTGCCTAGGCCTGCATATATTTTTTTACGGGCGCACTGAGTGACATGTGCCGAGTAAAGTTGGTAATGACAGGATGGAAAGTAGTACTATATATTAACGTCGAATAAAAAGCGATAGGCAATAATGTGTGCCAACTTGTTATTTCTATCGTTTACTGTTTTCTCTAATCCATCAATTCTGAGAATGACCAGGTTGGTGACATATTTACTTTTCTAATAATTCCATGGTTTCTCCTAGCCGACGCAAGTATAAAGTGATAAGGCCCGTGGCAACGTTAATTTTACATAAGGCGGAGGAATACACAACGTGCATACAAGTAGATCTTCAGCAGGGCTTTCAAAAGTGTTCGTTTTAACGTGAACGGACTATAACAACTTGTTACGGCAACTACAACGCTATTCAGAAACTTTTGACACAAAATTGATTTACATACTTGAACCTTGGAAAAAGTAATTTTTATGTCTTTACATTTGCAAATTTCTGCCGCCCGAACTGTAATCTCAGCAGAACGTGGACACTGCGGACCACAGGAAGGCGGCGGCAGCAGGTGTTGGAACTGTTGTTGCTCTCTCTCTCTCTCTCTCTCTCTCTCTCTCTCTCTCTCTCTCCGCTCTCTCTATCACTCAGCACCGCGACTGTTGAGATGACCTTGGCGGAAACGCGCAAGGTCACAGCGCGCTCCGGAGCGAGTGTGGAACTCGTTTCCAGCGATCGCGTGGTACCCGCGCTAGAGAGAGAAGAGGAGAGTGGAGGAACAGCGGAGATGCAAACCTGGACCAAGGAGAGGAGATGTAATTTCACCATCACTACAGCAGCAACAGCAGCGCGGACGATGCACCAGCGACAACATTCCTTCCGATATCTCATTCACGAACAGTCTTTGTTACTCGTTCGTTTGTTTCATATGTATTTATTTATTTATTTCGACTTTATTTATACTGGCGAAGTTAAGGCTTCGATGCCGTCTCTCACACTTACCCAGGTATAACATAGTATACACGTACGTAAACATAAATAACAAGAGAAAATACTTACATTAATAAGGGGCGAAACAGAAATATGATAGCTCAGATAGTATTAAATCTGAAAATGATCAGTGGTTTCGTATAATGCACATATCTTGAGCAGGACTAGAGAGAAGATATGTTGATTTCGTTTAGTTTCGTAAAGGTTGTTCACTATAAATTGAGCGCTTTTGGCGGGATCCCTGCTTGCACATTGTGTATTCTTACACTATACGTAAAATCATCATTGCAATGGGCCTTATAACTTCATTCGTGCATACGTCAAACGAGAGAGTGAAATTATTCTTATACTTGTGTGTATTACAAGGAAAAAATCAAAATTAATTACTTTATTATTTACAGATGTTTACCTAACACTTTTTACTAAACGTTGAAGTACCGAACTACTTTCCCTCCATCGTTACCAACTTTACTAGACGCATGACAGTCCGTGTGCCGTTAAAATATATGCAGGTATATTTCATTCAAAGTTACTTCACATATTTCTGAAGCCCTGCTGAAGTTCTGCATCCGGGAAATTCCTCCGCCTCGTGGAAACCAAGCTTAAATAAGTCTACAAAATAAAACCAAAACGACATTGCACCGAATTCGTGCGCACTCAGTTGTAAATAGTATTTTGCATTAGAACTATTTCTTACTAGGTGCTACCAACACAAAAGTTTTCTCACTGTCCTTTCTTTCATATTTATTATAAATAAAATATTATAATTTATAAATAAAATATAGGTAAAACTTCAAACTAACTAAACGTAAAAAGTTTTGTGTTAACAGAGCTATAAAACGGCTGTGACACATGGCATATTTAGGAAATATCTAAACACGCCATACATGGGGTGATTTTTCAAAGGTTTGATTTAAAAAGTGTGAAGTAACCGCGAATAGATTGTAGGAGCAGTGACATTTTTTTCAAAGGTTCATTTCAAAACTGCTCACTTTACCGTGAACAGCCCTCAGAACTCTTGATTAAATTCCTTTGGAATTATTTTCGTGTACTAAATATCTGTTGAAAACAGCTAGTCGCGACTTATCTCTGTGTATATGTCTAAATCTCACCTGTGTTTTCCTTGGCGACTTGGTTCTGTAGTGGCGTATCGCCGAAGTAATTTTGCAGTTAATCACTCACTTATCTCCACTGTAAGTATCACTCACTTACCTCCACTGTAAGTCACTCACTTACCTCCACTGTAAGTATCACTCACTTATCTCCACTGTAAGTATCACTCACTTATCTCCACTGTAAGTATCACTCACTTACCTCCACTGTATCACTCACTTACCTCCACTGTAAGTATCACTCACTTATCTCCACTGTAAGTATCATTCAAAGAACAGTTTCCTTCCCAAATGTACACGACCAAGTCAGTTATTTTCTTTTTTTAATTTTGACATAAAATTCATTCTCGTTTACGTAAACGTGCAGAATTAACTATAGTTAACTTTTTACCTTTTTATCCCAGTCTGGCATATTCAGTTGTTTGCTTTTTAGTATAATATCCCCTGATTGAAATATTTACGTATTATTATTATTAATTATATTATATTTCAAGATTTTTTTATTTAACAATCCTGTAACAAAATTTAAAAATCGGCTCAGAATTTATTAAGTAAATAGAAACTGTAGTGGAAACATTATTTACTGAATTTATCACGACAGAAGTTTCACGCAAGTTTTAAATACTAGCTAATGAACACTTCAAACACATATAAAATTTTTAAAACGATTTTTTTTTCCACTTACTGCGAAAGAAGTACAGGTTCGATATTTAATAACAACAAAAATCACACACCGCTTGTCTGTGGAACGAATAAACCAGGTTGTATTTTCGCTTTTAAATTTAAAATGTGTGTTTTGTATTATATACACTTTAACAAAATCAGCGGAGTGAGTGCCAGGTTAGGCGAAAGCATTTCGCATTACAGGCAATGCTGCTAAAGCTCAGTTTGGCATGCATTGTGGGCACAAGTGCTTGTTAAGTGTTCTTTGTGTAAGGTTTTATTAAAGTGTTGCAGTCTGGTCGGTTTTATAGATGTCGTAAATATATGGCCGGCACAGCCAATCAGAATAGTGCGTCAGCTGTCATTTGGCACAAAAGTTGACTCATTTCTCAGTATAGACCACCATCGCGGGAAAATTAATAACATAAATAAAACCGTAAGTTAAATAAAGCACAGGATACTTTAACACTATTCTTGCGACTAAACACCGCATGTGACTACAATGTTCGGAATGGCCGCTGCCCTGTTTAAAAGTTAATATAGGCTATTCACGATAAAGTGAGCACTTTTAAAAAGCTTCTTATTTGGAATAATATAGTCAACAAATATATTTTATTTTAGCCATAGACGTTAATTTCCGTGTGCGGTGGAATATACGCTGTTTTTATTACTTATATAGCAATATTTACTTTAAAAAGTGGTTAAAGAATAAAGCATGGCTGAAAGGAAAAACTAAATGTGATCTTTAAAGTGCCCACTTCACCGTGAACAGCCTATACCGACCAACAGGGCTGTGCCACATGGCGATATATCGATCACGATAAAAATTTTTTTGATAAAATCCACCTGCTTTCACAAGGGATTATCTATGTATCTCTCTACCCCCCTCTCTCATTCTCTCTTCCCCCTTCATTCTTATCCCAGGTACACTCTTTGCACTCTTACAAGCAACCCAATGCTTCACAGAAAGAGATAAATTAATGAAAAATTAACTAACTTAAAACGAATGGAATTGGCCGAAATTGGAAGTAGTTTTTTAGAGTAATGAGAGGCAGTGAAAACACGTAAATAGCTATAATGAATTGTTATCGGATTCAGAGTATGTAAAAATGTGTACAGTTATTAATATGTTAGTTTAACTCAATTTAACCTAAACTAACATAATCTATTCTAAGCATACCTAAGCTAACTTGATCCAAATTAAAATAACCCCAAAACCCGGAGAAATGTGATGTAGATAGTGATATTGCAGTATTTCAATATTTTTAATATTTGCGACTCCGACAAACTTGTAATTCCGATTATTCATATTGGTCTGCTTTTATGACAGAGATCGGAGATATTTGCGATGTCGATACACGCGGGAGCGATATATCGCAATCGATCGTTTCAATACAAGCGCGACCGAACCCCTGCAGATGTGAGGTCCGAGGCAGACGCGCGGTTATCCACTCGCCTTCCGAAGCATTTCCGGGAAAACGTCCACCCGGTCTGGTCGCAGAAGCCAGGTTCACACGCTCTCTTATGCACACTCTCGGCTCACACTTACGCCGGCCACAAAAAAAAAAAGTTGTTGAGTTGAGAGATTTGGACGGCTCTTAACAACGAGGTCTTGAGAGCCTATGAGGGTGAAATGAGGTGAATGGAGCAGCGCTGGAATGCAAGGGCGGGGGAAACGGGAGATCCCGAGAAAACCTGCCAACCAACGGCATCGTTCGGCACGATTCCTACTTGCGAAAATCCGGAGTGACCCGGCCGTGGATTGAACCCGGTTCGCCTTGGTGGGAGGCGAGCAGTCTAACCGCTCAGCCACCGCGTGGACCCTGGCAAGGAACTTGGAACGGTTATAGCGTTTTAGGGAGCAGATATGTCACCAGTTCGAGACGCGTTAGGTTTACAAACCAAATGTCTCGTAGTTAATGACCAATAATAGAAATCGACCTTTGAAAAAAAATTCACTGCGTATTAACGGGAAATATGCCACTTTACACACTGGCATGCCACCCATCAATTAAGTTTGCTGCGAATTAAGTAAAATTGTTCAGAGTCCTGATGTTGCGATGTGAGTGCAACTATAACAAATAATTTTTAAAGGTTTTTTTTCTTTATGCAAGTTTAAGTATTAGCAGCATATTTATTTTTTGAGCAATTTCTCGTTTTCACAAGACTGTAGTCAGAATAAAACGATGAGGCCGTGCGCACGGGAGGGTTACACCACCATCTGAAGATGTAGACCGATCTCGCTGGCCGCGCACAACTAATCTCTGTGTCCTAACTTTGAACTGCTTTTTCGCCTATACGGTTAGCAAAAACGGCGTGGACTGGATTTAAGATTAGGACACTGTTTAGTAAACAAGTGCTTTGAGATGTGTGTATACTTCCTCTAACCAATTAATGCAGTTTGATTAAATTCAAGTTGATGAATGTATTATATTCATACAAGAGCGCTTGTCGTTTGAAAATTGAGCTATGAACAAATGTGTTCATCAGCGTTGACAATGTGACTTTGACAGTTAAGTTGCTTTGGAGTAGGTCAGTGTCATGCGCAGATGACGAATAATCGGTTTATTTCATCTTTAGTCTACCTATGGGTTAAATCACTCCCATCAGTTGTAAGAAATAATAGAAAACTAAACCACATTAAAAAGGTTGCAAAACGATTGTGCCAATGTCAGCTTTAATTATCCTCTAAAATGTGATGTTATCTGATTTGTCTTGAATATTTTTATAATTGGGCTGTGCCCAGAAAATTGCTATAGTGAATGGCTTCGTCCCTACCGGAACAGCGCATCTCACTTTCAAACCCTACGCAATGTTAATTTTCTCTCGTGGCGGAAAGATACTAAATGAGTAAGAAAGTAGATCTTAAGCAGGGTTTTCAAAAATTTTCACTTTAGCGCGAACAGCGTATACTTAGGACAGTGCTTGAAAACATTTAATCGTCAAAATATACATTTGTCAGTGAATTTGTACTACAGTTATACTTACAGCTCGGAGCTTAAGAGTTAGTTATAGC
This sequence comes from Dryococelus australis, assembly GCA_029891345.1. Lineage (NCBI taxonomy): Eukaryota > Metazoa > Arthropoda > Insecta > Phasmatodea > Phasmatidae > Dryococelus > Dryococelus australis. The sequence goes on along the minus strand of CM057007.1, from coordinate 11,265,555 downwards.
TGCGCGTCCAAGATCAAGAAGCGAAGGAGCAATACGGGCTATACTAACACGCACGCCTAGTAGCCCATCGCTCCTACGCGCAAGGCGTGCAGTGTTCCCGTCGTGACGCTGAACTGTGCAATTCAGATCTGTAACAGTGGGTTTTATTACACGCGATGAAAGCCCACCGAGACCGTATATTTGTACTTTTCTTTTTCTCTTGCTGCTTAAGGAAACTGCACATGCAAGCTCTAGAAATGCGATATTTGACTAGCTTCACGAATTTTTTTCTCCAAGAACATACTAAATATGACAAAAGTAGATTAATACGGACATTGTTTTCTATCTTTTCTGACAAAAAGTTGTATTTACAGAGCATTTATTTACCGAGATACGCGTATTCGCGCAAACAACTATTTCACAAAAAAACCTGCAGGTCCATAACTCTTAAATCTCAAAGATACGGTAGAGATGGCAAAAGACGATGCTGGTGGTCCAGATGGTTTTTCGCGGAACCGTGCCTGCTGATCAGAACATGCCGAGTTTCTGCAAAGTGAGCGGGCGTCATTGACCCCACACGGACCTCTGCGGAATGCCGCAGGAAACCACTCCATTATCATTCGTGAGAACTTGAAGAACGCAAGGCGTCTACTCCTATATCTGTTCACTGCACTCACTCCCCTGTTCATTTCACTCACTCGCCATAGTGTCGATTATCGCATGGTTCATTATTCAACAAACTCATACCTAAATACAAGGTAAACTGACCACTTCTGAAAGCCCTGTTTAAGAGAGCTATTTGTATGCACGTTGTGTATTCTTCCAGCACATGTAAAATTAACATTGCCATGGGCCTGCTCAATGTATTAATGAGTCGGTCGAGTGAAACTCAAAAATTATTAGGAAAGTAAATATTTTACGAATTTTACAATTCTTGCACTTAGCCTATATGCACAGCAAAAAGAAAACAAAATAAATAATTATAGTATTCACGATCGTTTACTTATAGATTGTTCACGTGGAAATGAGCACTTTTGAAAGCCCTGCTTAAAATATACTTGTAATCACATTGTGTATCCTTCCGCCATATGTAAAATAAACATTTCCGTAAACGTGATCACTTTAGTCATACGTCGATAAAGGGAAACTGTATAGGCTAATTATTATAAAAGTAAATGTTTTACAGTTTTTTTTAATATGCACTTATATGTATTAAAAAATAATCCGAAAGAAAAATAAATCACTGTGGTATTGACAAATGTACATCGAACACTTTTAAATTCTACGTTGAGACATGGAACTACTTTCCATCCATCGTTACCAACTTTACTGGGCGCATGCCACCCAATAGTGCCCGCCAAAATTATATGCAGGTAGTAGCAGAGATATTTTCCAAAAGTTGAATTCAAAAGTGCTCCGACAACCGTGAACTGCCTATGGTTATGCGAAATGTAACGGGCACAAGTTAATTTGTTTTTTAACACGTCTGGATTGAATAATCTAAGGAGCACACACCGGTTAAGGCATATTGTAATTACACTTTAAAAACACTGAATTTCAGGTTTATGCGCTCAGTTATGTTAATTGCGGAGCAGCTTCAAACTTTCAATAATGTAACAAAGTTTTCACCCAGCTGTAAAGGTTTCGTTCATGGTGTTCCAACCTCTACAGGTCAGTTATTTACCATGCACTACACAAACTTTTCACGTATCAATGTAATTTCGATTTGAGAAATTCAACTATGTGATATTTCATGTACATTAGTGCCGGAAATATACAATCAACATTCGAGATAAATTACTGTTATGGTACTTAACTATTGATATTAGTGGTTGAAGACAAGGTCCTTGGAGTAATCGTTACTTAGAGGAGTATTTCCGAAGAACGGTCAACTCACCAAGGACACGAGTAGGATAAAGTTACCAGTTAGAACAATTTAAAATAGCGTAAACTACGCAGACATTTACCTGTTGATTGCATAGATGAAATGAAAGAACAAATTAAGAATGTAGACAATTTTCAAAAATGCATTAATCATGTGTATTTTTTATTATATAAACTCTTTTATTTTCAATATAGTTTTATTGTTACAGTTTCTTTCCTTTCAAAAATACCAATACACATTAAAAGAATTGTTAGCACTATCTTCACAGAATATTTAAAATTTGATGCTAAATATCGTTTAGCCGGTTCACATGCAACTCTCCACGATATTAATACTGGTAATATTCCAAATGTTTCATTGGGAGCAAATGTTATAGTCCATTCACAGTTTCTTTCAACGTTCCTGAATCCCTGCTGAAGTTCCACTTCCAGGTTATTCCTCCGCCTCGTGCAAATATATAGTTTAGGAAATTACACCAGGCGGCCAACGCACCATATTCGTGCACACGCAGTGTAATAATATTTAGCATAGGCCTAAGAACTATTTCTTACTAGGCATTACAAATACATCTGTTTTCTCTCTGTCTTTATTTATATTAGTGATAAATCACATATTGTAATTTATAGATAAAATATACTTAAATAAAAGTTCAATTTAACCAAAAATAAGGTGGTTTTGTGTTCATCCCAGTATAAAACACTTTGAGATGCATGACACACTCAAGAAACATCTCTCTCTCTCTCTCTCTCCTCTCTCTCTCTCTCTCTCTCTCTCTCTCCTCTCTCTCTCTCTCTCTCTCTCTCTCTCTCTCTCTCTCTCTCTCTCTCCTCTCTCTCTCTCTCTCTCCTCTCTCTCTCTCTCTCTCTCTCCTCTCTCTCTCTCTCTCTCTCTCTCCTCTCTCTCTCGTCTCCTGACTCTCTCTCTCCTCTCCTCTCCCTCTCTCTCCTCTCTCTCTCTCATCTCTCTTCGCTCTCCAATAAGTGTGTGAAGATACCGCAAGGGAGTGATTGCCGTAAAGCCCCTGTCACACTGTCAAATTCTTGCTTCCAACTTTATTTGACAACAAAATTTTAAGATACAATACGGCCATCAAACTTTTCTTTTCAATAAGTTTTATCAAATTATGTTGATATGTTTGAAAATGTGTCACACTGCCACATTTTTTTTACTGGGAGAATCTAATTTGAATTATTAATTAAAAATTATTTTTATAGTGAGATATTGCTTTTGTTTTTCCATGCGGAATGAAATGTAAGGAATGTTGTAATTTATTTTCGCTTATTTACCAAACTCAAATTATATTTATCAGAGATGTTCCCTGCACAATGGCATTTAATGTCTCTTGAGTTCGTAATATTATGTGCAATATTCCCTTAAAATATAATTTATTCCGAGACTGCTTCTGCAAAAATTAATTATCTTCATAACCTACTTCGTTTCCAGCAATTGTTCGTTATTCTAAAGTTACTTTACGTCCACTTTTGTCGTGCACGATTCTTATTGGCGGAGACCGCCAAACATCGAAAAAATTTTAGAACCGGTCCGATTTTCAAATGTTTGATGGAAACTGAAGCAATACAACTTTTCAGGCAAATATGACGGCCATTATGACGTTTCGATGACGTCATAACTGTCCAACTTTATTTGACCAAACTTATTGGAAGCGCAGATTGACGGGAAAATTTGACAGTTTGACAGGGGCTTAACCCCATAATATATGTTAAAATCTTGATTAAAAATTGATCACACAGCGAGCTTATGGCCCCTGCCACTCCTGATTAGCCTTGAATCTCGTCGTTATTTTAGCCGAGTCTCCGCTCTTTTTCAACCTGCGTGCCTTTAAATTATGAGTTAAACTTACTTAGAACTAATTTGTAGTCCATCTAATACTGAGTAATACACTATCCATGTTTCAATTACAAAATGCACTGTCATTAAGTCACATGCATAATAAACTCTGAAATGTACTTAAAATGTTAATTAGCAAATTCGCCGGGCAGAATGCCCGCAATACCTGAAGGGTCATAAACACTGTAGTACTTAACTGCGGCAATCGCCACCGCGGTTGACGATCCATGGAGAGACATCAGTCGCTCTCTGATTCAAGCACTGTTAGCCCTATTTATACCGTCAACTGGGAATACTTTCACTACTTGATTAACTTTGCCCAAAAATTAAAAAAAAATGTGGTAGGACATCTTGGAATGTCTGTAGTGCGCCCATATTTTAAGTTTATTTTATTAAGTATATTTTTAAATGAAAGACAGTGAAATACCACTGCTGAAAATACTAATGTCGTAAATAAATCTTACTAGGTACGCAATTTTTGTTATTTTGAAGGCCATTGTAACCTCCTGATGTGGATATATTGAACAGAGACCCTCAATCTTTGGTGTTTTAATGGGTGGTCAAAATTACCCCATACCGGGGATAACATTACGATTTAAGAAAAAAATCTCCATCAAAAACCTATTAAAATAATGTAAAAAAAAAATTATATTAAGTTCTAGAGTTAAGTGCTACCCCCAAATAAGCAATGCTCGTTTCACGTTAATTTAATACTTACAATATTTCCAACTTAATAACAAAATTGGTCAAAGTATCCGCCGTTGATGGTAATCAAATTTACATACACCAGCGAAACCTGTTGACACAAACGAAAACTGCATTTTTTTTTTTTTCCTGCTGTGTCGGTTAATTATTTTATTGGACGGTCTTCAGTTTGGTTGTTCTCATGTGCGAATATCCAAGGCAGGGAGACTGCAGCGCTGTGTACCGTAGTCGTCTGGAAACACACGTACGTTGTTATAGGATATTCACGACAAAGTGAACCCTTTTGAAATCAACCTTTGAAAAATGTCACTGTATCTACCTGCGTGTATTTTAACGGTCGCACTGACAGTAACGCGTCTAGTAAATACCGAAATGATTTCTCTTACTTTCTAGATTTCTAATGAATATATAAATAAAAATTAGCCCATTTGTAAAATATTCACTTCTATAATAATATCACAGCTTCAGTTTACCGACGCATGAATCAAATGATAAGGCCCATGACAATGTTAATTTTAAGAATACCCGAGATGCATACAAATAGATCTTAATCAGGGCTTTCAAAAGTGCTGATTTTACCGTGCACAACCTATAATCTTTGGAGTGTAGACAGTGAAGCTATCACGAAGCATGGCCGAGACCGGAGTGGAGTTTAGAGTTTTGGGCGCCTCTTAACATCCAGTGAGGTCTTCAGAGCAGATGAAGGTGAAGCGAGGTGACTGTGGAACAGCGCCGGAATTCAAAGGCTGGAGGGACGGGAGAACCTCGAGAAAATCCGCCGACCAGCGGAACGATTCCCATGTGCGAAAATTCGGGCTACCCCGCCGGTAATGGACCCCCAGTTCTCCTTAGTGGGTGGCAAGTAGGCTAGCCACTATACCACCGCGGCCCCTCCAACGGTCCAGGATGATAATCAGTTTTTGTTTAGCGACTGGTCGGACGGAATAGGACGTGTGGATGTTGCTGCCTGCCCGCGCGGCCTCGGCGCCTGAGGCCACCCACACCACGTGGTCCGCACAACAGACTAGCCAGCTGATGAGTTGTGTTCAACACCGTTGGGTCATCAGAAGTTAAGTTTTCTTCGGGTGCATAATTTTACTAGCTTCACGTGTGCTGGGCATGGCATGGCCATGTCTCAGAGATTCCAGCCCAACACCCGACATGACTGGGGAATTTCGGAGCACCGGCTCGTTATAATATCACGTTGTTCGGAACCCATTATAATCAAGGGTGTCCCATCGTCTTCACACTCTGCGTATAACCGTGCGACATGAAACCCAGACGACTTGGGCGGGTATGCACGTCGGCCATCAGGATTTGATCGCCGGAGAGGCTACGCTACGCACAAGTTTCGCGCATGGAGATGATGCCGTTGGCCGGCGGGTTTTCACTGGGTCCTCCCGCTTACCTCGCCGGTGCATTCCATCGCTCAGCCTCCACTTCACTTCGCCACCACGGGCGCTAAAGGCCTTGTTGCCAAGCGTCAGTCAGACAAATTTCTCTCAACACGTCAAAACACAACGTCGCGTGAAGATCGCCCTTAAGAGGGCACGGGACATAAATTAATGTCATTGAGATTTATTGTATTTTGCCAATTTTATGGAAGCCAATAGAGAAAACAAAGAAAGGCCAACTGTAGAGAATAGTTTTTACTAACTACGAGAGAAAATATTTTACCTGAGTGACGTTATTCTGCCGAGATATTTCTGACGCCGTCAATTTTTGTGTTTTCGTGGCACAAGAGATCATGCTAAATTGATACAGTAATATTGCAAAATACTTGGTCGTTAAGATGGCAAAACCTATTATCTACGATTGCCATTTTTACTTTTTTCTATGTTGGCTTTCAACAACCAGCAAGCATCAATTTACGTACTTGGTGTTAATTTATGTCCTACGCCTCCTTAGTGGTACTGTGCGTGAAGATTGCCTTTAAGGGACCCCCCACCAGGCGCACGGACTGCGGAGCAAAGAGTTTGAAATTCAGTTGTTTTTTTTCTTTCTACGAAACTATTAGACGTGCGTCTGATCCGCTGAACTACGGAAAGCACACACACTTCAGACTACGCCCGTCGATTACTTACAAGGCACCGTGCACATTAGAAACACCATTTCAGAGTATTACAACACACAGTAGTTAAAAACGTACTCGAGGGGAATGTACTGAACCTTGCGACGAGAACACAGCACGCCAGTTCTGTGCCTTGCGCTTACAGGCGACCGCGCACTTGATGCGCGTGGCAGTGTCGCCCTTAGCGCTCCCTCGCTTACAGGTCTCAAAGGCGCTAAAAGTTTCCAAGACTTAAATTTACTAAGCATATTTGTATTTCAATATTTTTCTTAGACAAGACATGATATATCACTCACATGATTGAATTAATGTAATATAAATTGAGTACCTATATTTGTTTACCAAGTGGAATAAATGGACCCGAGAATTTCGCGAGTTAATCCAAGGACATTTAAACTGTATCCGCATGTAGACGAAGTATCGTTATATTGGACCACAGTTTGTCGGACACGCCCCAGACGACTTTCGACCAATAACGAACCTGTAGGGAAAACAAGGACCGAATCCCGTGTTACCCGGTCAAGTAATTAAAATGGAGAAACAGGCAATGAACAACTACCTAAGGCTCAAGTTCCTAAAGGACTGGAGTCTAGCTTGTTGCCAGATGTATCCGCGAAATTGTCGTGTCTCTAGTTATTAATTATTGATTTCCTTTTGGAAGTGACTTCAGAAGCGATAGTAGTACCTGCTTGAAGTCAAAATATAATCGTCTATAAACAGAGACTTGAAGAATTCGCGGACTCATATTTAGACAATATAGACTTCAAAACACGTGTGGGTATATAACCTTAGCCATTGGTCCACACGGTGTTTGGCACCTCCTGGAGAACGCTGGCCCAATTATCGCCTTCCAATGTGACAGCAGACAACCAATCTGCAGTTAATATCGTCATACTAGTACATAAGACTGTAGAGTCTAGTTTGCAGGTCATTGAACTCGCGAATTTTTCAGGTCTCTATGTACAAGATATAATTAATTTATGTTCTATGCTCCAACATAGTAACATTTTCAAAAATTAATATCAAGCATAAGTGATGCCATATATATATATACAAGATAGCGTCCAACTATTCCCGTTGTGCGCCCGCGACCCAGCTACCAAGAGGGTCGCCCCTCTCAAAACACTAATAGTGTGTCGACATGGAAATAGCGCCGATCATTGCGGGCAACCTCCTTCTCCGTTTTCAAAAGCCCGTATTTTAATTACGTACACATATTGGACGCGGTAATAGACGGAGTATAGCATGTGGATTGTTACCTGTGTTTGTTTATGGGTTCGCCGACCAGTCGACCAGCCCCCTACAGCAGACTTTGTAATAACCAGTTGCCGGTGAATTATGGACCCGCGCGCGGATGCAGGCGCCATGTTTAATTGCGCTGCGGCCAGAGGAGAACCGGCGCAAGCCCAATCACCTGTAAGAACTGTTCCCACAGTGAACATTACGTGTCGGGATAGGTTCGGGGCAAGAAACAAGACGCGCGGACGTGAATACTACCCCGTGACTTCTGTTCTTGCTGGCAATTATCAGAAGAACGAGTATCGTGCTCCTGGATATCGGCTCTCGTAAAAGGCAAACGTATGCAAAACGAGCAGCTTTAAACGGTAGCACTCGAATAGCGATGTCGAAATTTCGAACGCTTACGACGCGGTACGGCGAATTTCATTGCTGCTCGCACATTCTTGTTTCATTGTCGGTGAAAGAAACTTTCAGGGAATTATAAAGAGGCAATGACCAAGAACACTCGTGGAAAAACATCCACTACAGACGGGATCCTTCCACCTTAAGCCCTTGTGCCACGATACAATGGCCACGTTCCAATTGGTACCGACAGCAGCTGAAACTACTGACAAGCGTTCCTTTACACACTGATCCTGCTGATCAGTAACTGGACGAATGGCGTTGTGGCGTCTGGGTTGGAGGTTACGCTTCCGACTGAAGCTACTGACGTGTGGAAGATCAGACAGTCTCAGTAAAAGCAGACGACGCAACATGGCGGCGATAGGTAACCAGCAAGTTACGTTGTTGTTGTTGTCTGTAGAGAACTATTTGATCTAAATCTATACAGAATGTTGTTATAACGTCATAAACCTCATTATCGCAAAGTTTTAATTTTTATATTTTTTTTTCAATGGCCTAATTTTATTTCTTAAAACAAAATAAACAAAATTACTGCAACTATCGTCAATTCCACATTCCACCACCTTCTCTGACTCAAACCTTGTGGAAAACCTTCCACTGAAAATTACAGCCAATCACAAAAAACGTCCATGGCAACGGCCAGCAGTCGGCCGGCTAAATCTTCGGTAGAATAATTTATACCACGCAAGCTTGCATGGAATCTTCCAAGGAAACTTCCATCACGGCACATGGGTTTTAAGTTACGCTGCAATAAAATGCACAGTCGAACGGATTGTGACAGTTCAGCAGAAATGCATAATCTTTCTGGCAAAATATTTCTTCTGGACATTATAAAAAGCAGCTCGTGTTGTTTTGCTCTCTCCTAGTTGTTTTTATATTGGCTTAAAAAAAAAAGTACATTTTATTCAACAACTTTGGCCTACGTTCATGCCCGTTCCTGCTCGATATTTAAGCCCTTGGGACAGGCTTGCGAAGAAAAATATATCAAAATAACAAGAGGATAGTCTCGCAGAGAAGTATTGCGGCGTGACTCAAAAAGCCTAGCTGTATCGCTGCTAGACGCAGACATTTCTTGGTTTACTATTAAATTGTTCACCATTCTTGTTAAAGAGGAAGATAGTGTTCAAGTTACTTGGATCACTTGTGAACGACCGCAAACAAACTTAAACGGTGTTCAAACAAGGAACATTTATTACCATTACGCTGGCTCTGGTTTGAGATGGAGTTACAAACGTGATGGGAGATAACTGAGGGAAAGTTCAGTTTTGATTAAATACGTCGTTGAATTTTAAGCATACGTCAGGCAGACATTCAGATGTAACGTTTGGTCCAGCAGACATTTGTTCAAGGTGACAGTAGTAACACGCAGTGCGTTATATTATTTGAGTGATCGCCATTTATACCTACGTCTAAAATAAATTTCCCGTGGCCGCTATGTACGTAAAGAAACATTAACTGATACAAGTTGTAACCTTTTGCAAAGCTCACGTGTAAGATTTATGGTCAACAGAATAATTTGTATATGCGTTGTTTACAGACAGGTTCTTCGATTAGCCACACTTCCCAGCCAACAGAATACGTGTTTATATAGAGCCAAACATATATTAGGTCCCACAAATAAAATATTTTGAGTAAACAAAACTTAAAAAAGCAACAAATTAAACTATTTTTTTTTTCACTCAGCAAAATACACGTTTGAATAAACAAAACCTCCGCAGTGAACAAAAAAAAAAAAAAAATTAGACGGTGAACAAGATATTTAATTGAATCATTGTATACATTTGTTTGGACACTCATTTTATCACCTTCGTCAAAAATACAGATCGAGAGTTTGTTTGTAATTTTTGTGACGATTGAGATAGTAACAGTATTTTTTGGTGCATTCATTCGCGCTTAATATTGGTAGAATAATTCCAATAAAACAAAAAACAGAAGAGTAAGAAGTAAATATGTAGAACTTGAAATATTTATTTACGCATGTTGGTCATTATATGAAATGTGTGTATCAGCTGTTCACGGTAAAATGAGAATTTTTGAAAGCCCTGCTTAATATCTACTTGCAAGTATACTGTGTGTTCTTTCGCCTTTTTATTCGACGTTAAGATACGGAACTACTTCCCATCCATCGTTGCCAACTTTCCTGGGCGTATGTCACCCAGGGCGCCCGTTAAAATATATGCAGGTAGGGGCAGTGACTTTTTTCCAAGGTTGATTTCAAAAGTGCTCACTTAATCGCGAACAACCTTTATTTGAAAATATTCAAATTTCATCAGAGTAGCCACTGTACCTGAGATTGCCAGGGCGCGCAACCCTCGAGCGCAATCCATCAGGTTGGTATCTCAGCCATTTGATTTTATTTATGCAAACAGAAACTGTTTGATGCACGTAGATACTAACAAAATAACTTGGTTTCAGCAACAAAACATTTCAATGTAAAACTTACCATATCAGCAGCGTATACGTACTGTGACAAAGCGCAAATGGCAAATCATTTTCCCACAGATCCATGGTAACTTTCCTACAGTTGCTCAGGAAAGAGTCAAATACGTTGGGGAGTTCCTAACCCTTGTCCTTTCTTTGTTTTCAGCCTAATACGTAGTACTATTTCCATACACTGTGTAGGTTCAAAACGTCCATTACAGTTTAGGAAGTTTATCGGAAATGGTTTTTACAGGGTATACACTATACAGACAATTAATTTGGTTGCCCCAAACAAACTTTGTTTGATCCGACAAAACCTATTTCTCAGTTCAGCATGTATTAATGATAGAAATTTCTGAGGGCACCAAACAATAAAGTGAGCACTTTTGAAATCAACCTTAGATAAACGTCACTGCCCCTGCCTGCGTATATTTCAACGGGCTCACTGGGTGACATGCGCACAGTAATGTTGGTAGCGATGGATGGGAAGTAGTTCCGTAACTTAACGTCGAATAAAAAGTGCTAGGTAACCATATCTGATAACTTAAATAATTTCTTTCGCTTTCTGTGTTTTAATGCATCGAAGTGTAAATATGAGCATATTTGTTAAATATTTATTTTTATTTCATAAGGGAATTGAGTGAACGAGGAGGATGCTGTACTTCTCGAAACCTTCCCCTTAATCGCAGATGAGAAATTGCCGCTCAGTCCGCGAACTCCAGCCGCGCAGACCAGAAAAAAATGGCGTCGCTGACCAGCGACACGTGGGAACGCCGTTCGACAATCAGAGCTCGGTCACTCACTCGCCAGCCGGCAGCCGGGCCAATAAGAAACCTTTCACAGCACGCGGTAGCCAATCAGAGGATGGGTACGCCCAGATAAAAGGAACCGCCTCACGGTTTCATCTCTGTGTACTTACTTAATCTGTATCCGCGTAGTATAGTACATTCGTGGTTTCTTCGTATTTTTTTGAATCAAACGTTTGAAATATCTCACCATGTATGACGAGTCTAGCTATTTCCTAAATATGCCATGTATCACAAGCGTTTCATATTTGTGTTCATAAAAGTAACTTTTTATGTTTAAATCTAAGTGTTATTGATATTTCATCTATAAATTTAAATGCTTGATTTATAAACAAGTATTATGAATAAAAACAGTGAGCAAACATGTGTGTTTGTAGCGCCTAGTAAGAAATAGTTCTTATGTAAAATATGATTACAACAGAGTGCGCACGAATTCAGTGCGTTGTCCTTTGGAGTAATTTTCCACGCTTAGTTCGCAGGAGGCGGTGGAATATCCTGTAAGGGCTCAGAAAAGTGTGAAGTAACCATGAACGGAGTTATAAAGCGTATTCGCCTAGTTTCCCACACGAACATAGCATTCCGAATATTTTCCCACCACGTCCCAGCCAGGGGTGAAATCGTGAGTGGGGGAGGCAGGGTTGGCCGACCACAGGTCAGCATGTCTCACGTCAAAATGACCCCCGTTTCCTTCTCTTTGAACATTTTCAGTCAGAGTGTACAATGCCCATAAAAGGTGTAAGATACCGAAAAATTAATTATTTTATAATTGTTCCAAACATTGTTAAACTTGTACACGTTGCAAGTGATGACATTTTCCACGAATTCAAAAAAATTTCTCTTCCATCCCTACCATAGGGACGGCTTCGAACATGAAACCAGATGCTATATTTATCAATGAATCGGCTCTGTATAAGTTAATATTTAAATCAAATATGCCTCTAGCTGAAAAATTTACTAAATGCGTAACTAAGGAAGGATATTTTTTAAAACAATTTTATGTCAAATTCGAAATTTTTCCGTTTTACTGCAGCTATTACGTAAGTAATGCCGTGGGATACAGCTCGACATGTACCTATGCAGTTCAAATAAGAGTTCATGCATTTTTAAAGAATGTTTAAAATATGCAAAAAAAAAATATTTTTAACAATTTCTTTTTAATGCATGACCTGTTATTGGCGATTACACGTGTGTCTCACGCCAGTCCACGGTATTAGTAAACGTTGTAATTTTTTAAATTTTGTACCTACATCTCACTTAGTATTTATTATTATGGCTGCAGGAAAATAGAAAAATTGTGCATCTAACATTAAATTATTAAAAAACATAAATTGTAAAATTTGTTTTATTTGAGGATGATGGCATCACATACAACGCATAAAAGTTGAACCATGTTTGGTAAGAATATAAAATAATTTATTTTTTGGTATCTGCCCTCTTAAGATTGAAATAGGCTACTTGAGCCGATAAACAAACGTGTCTAGCTACCTATGCGGTAGTATAACATTCCCAGCATTCGGGAAATGGTGTGTTCGATCTGAGATGGCCGCATAAATTGGTTTGTTTTGTCTCAAATGGTTTCCCATTCTTGTACTAGGTAGTTTGTTCCTTAATGCGTGCCTTCCTAGTTTCTCATCGATGACAACAAGATGTTGAGTAGCCTACGTGCGTACAAGAGAATAAGAATAAAGGTTTCTATAGGCTGTTCACGGTCAAATCAGCACTTTTGAAAGTCCTGCTTAGGATCTACTTGTATGCACATTATGTATTCTTCCGCCTTATGCAAAAATAAACATTGTCGCGGGCCTCGCCACTTTATTCATGCGTCGGCCAAGTGCAACTGTGAAATTATTACGAAGGAAAATGTTTTGCAAATCTGCTCATTTTTACACTTCGGTGCATTAAAAAAAACGGAAGTGAAATTAACAATTCAAGTTATGACAAATGTTTACCTGACACTTTTTCTCGACTTTAAGATGTGGAACTACTTTCCATTCATCGTTACCAACTTTACCGGGCGCATGTCACTCAGTTCGCCCGTTAAAATACGTGAAAAACGTCACTGCACCAGTGACGTTTTTCTAAGGTTGATTTCAAAAGTGCTCATTTTATCGTGAACCGCCTTTAGTCTTTTATTAACTACCGCATTGTTCCTGGCAACCTACCCGTTCATTTGCTTTTCTCTCTTGCAGACGTTTCTTCAATGACTTGTATTAAAAGCTCTCAAACATAGCTAAAGAAGTACTTTCGAGCTCCAGAGCTCGCATCGGCTACGAAAGAGATTGGAGAATGAATGGGTGCCAACGTTAAGTACCTAGTGTTTTGCAACACAGCAGTTTATCTCTACTCGTAATGACTTTCATAAAAACAGACCAATGAACTGAAGACGTATGCGATGGTACGCTGAAGTAGAAAATTAAGGTTTAGGCTGTTCACGAAATAGTTCTTATAGGTTGTTCACGTTAAAGTGAGCACCTTTCAAGGCCCTCCCAACAGGCATTAACCGCTAATAAATATATTTTATTGCAGCCTAAGGCATTAACTATTGGTGGTGGTGAAATATATATATTGACTGGGTTTATTGGTCGCATTGCAATGTTATATTAAAAAGCCGCCGGGAGATGGAAATTGGATGAAAGGAAAAACTTGTAACTTTACCGTGAACAGCCTATACAGACTAAGTGGTGACATGAAAATTCGTAACAGTTTGTAGAAACAATACTAGGAACCGCGAAGAAGTCCACAAGATGTAGAACTGCTTACACCTCGCTTTAGTGGGTGCGAGTTTCCTTTACACGTGGGTAATAAATATTTGGACAATGAAATACCGACTGCACTGTAATTCCTACCTAAGTAGCCAGTTACGCGGGAAGGATTTATGACGGAGCTGAAGAAATAATCGCTAATAATAGGACAAACGCAATTATGTCTCAATAAATATTTATATGATCTGCTCTATCCAGTGATTATGATTTCACTGTGTTGAGATATGGGTTAGGGTCATTTTGTTTGTGAATCCAAAGACCGCTAATTATTTTACATCCTTGTTCATCGAATGTGAATTATACATTCGAAATAATTGTGTGTGCCGACGTATGTAGTTAAACTATATTTTCATACTGCAAAATTTTAACTTCGCGCAGGTGTACTTACAAAGGCTTGCAAGCGACCAAACCTCCTAATTAACATGAACTACGAAATATTTGTTTACTGATTTGGTATTTATAAATTATTAGCCATATATGAAAGGAAAACATTTATTTGGAAATATGATTACGACGTAGTAGAAGAAAGGTCTTCAAGCACGTGTACATATATCAGCCTCGCATTCGTTGTAGAGTTTTTAGATATGTTCCTGGTTTCCAGACAAAACATAGACGTGCTGAAGTTCAACGATGTCTATTTATTTTAAGATTCCTGTTGTTTCATGTATTAAATTTCTCAGAAACCAATAGGTACATTTATTTGGAAGAAACTCTGTGGCAATCGACGGACCAGAGTAGGCGGGGCAGTTAACGTTTGGTATTCGACAATCCGAGGACATCCTGTTTTAGATTGTTTCCTGCTTGATCTATCGGCTGCTAAAAGTATACTTCAGATAACGAAGACATACTCGTGGAAGTGGTTGTAAATATGTTCGCTCATAAATCTCGTTCTGCTTCATCGAATACGCTGAGAAGCCATTATATATAACATAGTCTAACCTTAGGAAAATCACACGTCTGGGGAACATTTTATACTTCTGTTGACAACAAAATATCTTATTTATGGTTAGATTGAAATTTTTACCTAGGAATATTTTATCTGTATATTGTGATGCGTCATTTACAAATGACATGGATAGAGCCAGAGAGAGAATAGGCTTGTTTGTAATACCTAGTAGGGAATAGTTGTCATGCAAAATGTGTTAAATATAGTTCGCACAAATACGGCACCTTGTTCCTTTTGCGTAATTTTGTAAGCATAGTAAGTTTTGTTTGCACGAGGTGGAGGAATAGACTGAAAGTAGAAATTTATCATGACTTCAGATAAGTTTTAAGTAGCCGTGAAGGAACTATAACAGATATTTGCGGTCAACAGAACCATTGGTATATGTTGTTAAATAGGTTGAGCAAGGGCAATTAGCCAGTGTGTATTGATATGCAGATTTTTTAGGGTACAAAACGAAGGAAATTAGAGGCAAAATACAGGAAATATAGTAGAGCTATGAAGAAAACATGGTTATAGGATGTTCACGGTAAAATGAGCACTTTTGAAAACCCTGCTTAAGATATACTTGTATGCATGTTGTGTATTCTTCCGCCTTACGTAAAATTAACATTGCCATGGGCCTCATCATTTCATTCATCCGTGAAACTGTGAAATTGTTCTAAAAAAAGTAATTATTTTACTAATGTGCTCATTTTTACGCTTCGATGCATTAAAAAAAAAACAGAAAGTGAAATAAATATTTAAGTTATCACAAATGGTTACCTGACACTTTTTATTAGACGTTAATATGTGGAACTACTTTCCATTCATCGTTACCAACTTTACTGAGTGCATGACACTCAGTTCGCCTGTTAAAATATATGCAGGTAGATGCAGTGACTTTTTCTAAGGTTGACTTCAAAAGTGCTCACTGTATCATGAACAGCCTGTACAGAGGACTTCAGCTTATTGAAGCGGAATAAAATGAGCTAGCTGCAACTGTAACGAAACTAGTTAAGTTACAGCACAAGTTTATCCCAACACGAGTTAGTAAAATTCATATGAACTTTGTCAAGAAGAAGCCGTTTGCTGTGAAATATTGGATTTGTATTTTTTTATGAGAAGGCATCCATATTGTAGCGGCGACCAAGGCGCCACACACAAACCACTTAATGTTCGACGATATATAGTTTGTGGAGCGAGGTAGCTCTTTATTAAACATGCCCCACATACCCGACTGCCTGGATTATATATAAACGAAGCGCAGTGCGCCACCCCCCCCCCCCCCTCCCGCAGCCGTACAAAGAAGTTCAGTCAGTTTGATATTCGTCGGAGTCGAACACACGAAGAAGAGGGCATCAATATAACCAGGCCTGGAGGAGCTCTAGGCCATCCTACAGTCTGCATACTTGGTGAACATAATTCCGCGTGGCAGTTAGGCGTAACGCTATCTCTCGAGTCCCCGTTACCCAGTCATCCTAAGCATTAATATCTGGCAAGGTTAGGCAGTTTCGTTTAGACTCTAGTGATAGTTAATAACGTGTAACTTCTTGGATATTAGTAAAGAGTTAAGGATCTGTATGATTCAATCTTGTAATAATAACATACATCTCAAATGTGTAGTAATTGTTACAATAAAGGTATTGTGTTTAAGGAATTCCAGTTTACCAATCCATCTTAGAGTTACGTACCCCACGAGCAGTCCCCCTCCTATGATGAAAGCTATTGCATACAGTAACTGAGTTCAGTATTCAGATATGAGTTATAGTCCAGTGCTAGGATTAGGTGGAAGGGGGAGTGTTACAATATAAAAGCAAATAGCACGAGTATAAACAGTATGACAGAATAACCGCGAATGTATTAACTGAGAATACAATTTTTTAACGTGAGCAAGATATGGGCCATCTCCTTCCATAAGCGCCCCCCCCCCCCCAAGAATTGGCATGAGTCAAAATAAGAAAAATTGTTCGGATCAAGAATTTAGAGGGCGAGGGAGAGGGAGAGGACTGTTTCAACAATTTGTTCGTCAAGTCCTTCTGGTACATATTTTCCACAATTTTGACCCCCCCTCACCCCCCCCCAAAAAAAAACTAATAAAATAAGTCTAATTGAGAATGGAGCGGTTGGGGTGAAACATAAATACCTTAAAAATGATTGAATAATGAAGAACACTTTTGAGTAAGTAACTGTATAGAGGACCCCATTATTTTAGTTACAGATTACTATTTCAGAAATATTACCGTTTTTATTTAAGACTTTGCAAATTGAGCGAGATTGCATTTTTTTTACGATGCCCTTACACTAACCTTGTCAGTTGACCTATAATTTTCGGGCCGTAAAATATGTCATGGACAAGGAGAAAAATATGATGTCTAGAATTCTTAATTTAAATGTCTGAATAATTATTTTCGAATTGACTGAGCTCTGTAACCATGCATGCTTGAACATAGCAATCGCAGTAAAAGCACAGTTACTGGAACCACAGCAACAGGAATTACATTTATTATGAGTAAGGAAAATGTACTTCGAGTTTTAAGGCTTTTCCGACCTATCCTCGCGTATGCAATTTTTCTTCTTCCGGTGTTCGAGACAGGCATAATTACAGTCCATAATTCATAAAATCTGTTAACAGTACATCTTTCGACCAACTCATTACAGGGTGGTTTGTAAACTAAACACCGAACTCAGCCTCAAACTAGTAACAAAAGTGGCAAACACATCTATAACTTAATCAGAATAGTCAATAAATATATTTTATTTTAACCTTACACGTTAACTTCCGAGTAGGATGGAATCTAAACGCTGTGTTTATTACTTACATGACAATATCTATTTAAAATGTTGTTAAAGGATAGAAAAATGGCTGAAAGGAAAAAGTAACTATGGCCTCAAAAGTGCTCACTTTGCCGTGAACAGCCTATTCCGTAGGATTCAGAAGGTAAATATGCTCCGTTTTGCGACTCGTGTAAAACGCGTGCAGGTAGGAACTGCCATCATTTCACGTCTACATCACCTCTGTCGCGCATGAATCACGCGTGGCAGTTCAGGTATTTCTCATACTTCGTACATGTTACGGCCCGGCCGTACAGTAACGTGTTTCTCTCCAGAGCGAGAGCATTGCATGGCGACAAGACTATAAACTCGGGCAGGACACTAGACTTGGCACTAGTCTAGTTAGTTAACCGGCTGGTGGTTGATGTCTCTACTAGCAACGAGAGAGAGAGAGAGAGAGAGAGAGAGAGAGAGAGAGAGAGAGAGAGAGAGAGAGAGAGAGAGAGAGATATATATATATATATATATGTAACCAAGATCTATGTGGGTAAAAGAGTCTAAGGTCGATTTCAAAAGTGCTCACTTTATCGTGAACAGACTTTATATATATATATATATATATATATATAAAGACTGTTCACGGTAAAGTGAATCCCTGCTTGCAAATATTTTAACGGGCGCACTGAGTGACATGCACACAGTAAAGTTAGTCGGTAATGAAGGATGGGAAATAGTTCCATATCTGAAAGTCAATAAATACGGTTAGGTAACCATTTGTGTAAAGTGAAATTATTTATTTTCCTCTCTGTTTTTTTTTTTAATGCGTCTATTTATAATAATGAGCAGAATTGTATCACATTAACTTTTCTAATAATTCCACAGTTTCAATTGAACGACGCATGAATAAAGTTATGAGGCCCGTGATAATGTTAATTTTACATAAGGCGGTGGAATACACAGCGTGCGTATAAATAGATCTTAAGCAGGGCTTTCATAAGTTCTCACTTTACCATGAACAGCCTATGTCATATAAACTATTTTTGTTAATGGTTTATGTGTAACTTTAAGATACTGCTTGATTAAAACAAATATAATAAAATAAGTAGCTCTCAACTTAATTTAAATCGTGTTAGTAAAAAAAATGCTGCAGAACATCCAACAAAGCTTTTGCTAGGGTGGGAAGATCCACTCCTCTTTTCCCCCACCACTAAATGACCGGCAACGGATGTATCACTACTGAGGTAGTGGTACACAACTTTCACGGGACTATAAAGGAAGTATTTAACGTACACTGCTCACAAAAAGTTTAGCATATTCCCCGCTGGGGAATCCGAAGAATGAACTGGCCAGCTTATTCAGCTGACATGAACTGCATGCAGAATATGTGGTCCGTCTTCAAACGAGCTATTTCAAACCTTACAAACAGCCGCAATCGGTAATGGGACAATTTGCCTCCGGAATCGTGGAGGTCCTACACATTATTTAAGTTTGTAAATGCATCTAAGAAGATATTTAATTTTTGTTATTGAAACTGCTGAGATTCCTTTGTTTATGTTTTTTTCAGTTTATACCTCTTGTTTGTTTTATACTGGGATGATGTCAACGAGTATTGTTTTATCTTTGTATGTGCTATTGGAAGTACAATATTAAATGTATATGTATATATAAGATGTGCGCGGTAAAATGAGCACTTTTGAAAGACCTGCTGAAGATCTACTTGTATGCACGTTGTGTAGTCTTACGCTTTATGAAAAATTACCATTGTGATGGGTCTCATCACTTTATTCATGCGTTGATCAGGTGCAAATGTGAAATTATTGAAAAAATAAATATTTTTCAAATCTACTAATTTTTACACTTTGGTGCAGTAAAAAAAAAACGGAAAGCGAAATTAATCATTTAAGTCGACACATATGGTTGCCTAACACTTTTTATTCGACGTAGTTATATAGAACTACTTTCCCTCCATCGTTACCAACTTTACTGGGCGCACGTCACTCAGTACGGTCGTTAAGACATATGCTGGTAGGAGCAGTGATATTTTATAAGGTTGATTTCAAAAGTGCTCACTTTATCGTGAACAGTCTTTATACACATATATAGGCTGTTCACGATAAAGTGAGCACTTTTTAAGGCCCTGCTAAATTTTTTCTTCCAACCAATTTCTAGCTTTTGGGCCACTTTTTAATATAAACATTGCTATATGACTAATCAACACAGTGTATACATTTCACCGTCTCAAAAGTTAAGGTCTAAAGTTGCAATAAATTATATTTATTAATGGTTAGTGCCTGTTGGAAGGGTCTTAAAAAATGCTCACTTTACCGTGAATAGCCTATACATATATGTATATAGAAACATATATATATATATATATATATATATATATATATATATATATATATATATATATATATATATATATATATACGCACACACACACACACTATACAAAAGCGAAATAGTGTGGCTGTTCCTTTGATATAAACAAACTCGATCGCTGATTGGTGGCGCAAAGCTGTGGAAACGGGCCTCGAGTCTTATTGGCTACTGCGCGTTGTGGAATGTTCCGGATTGGTCGGGCTGCCATCTGGCAAGTTGTTCTCCGATAATTGATTGGTGAACAACTTAGCGTTGGCGTGTGGGGCTGGATTTCGCAGCACACGCACACATTTCACCTCTGTGTCCTTAACTACTCTGTGGTAAGGACGCAATTTTGAAATGTTTAAATGAATTCGGTTGGCTAACGAAATTATAATATTCATTAATTACACAGATTTTTTTCACACGGAACTGTTCAGGTGATTTCTGGAAGAACTAGGGAAAGCGAAAAAAATACCGCGCACACAAATAAACAACGAACGACCCATTTGTTTGCTGTCTTCAGTACAGTCTGTTGTACGCCGGTAGCTGCCATGAATTCTTCAGGTAGGCGAATGCCAGATAAAGCCTCATCCAACAAGTAAGTCTTTAACGATGATGGCTTTGACCTTCAGGTTTTCTACATTACCAACTCTTAATGCTTTTTTCGTGAGAAGTCGCGAGGTCGAGCCCGTGGGCGGACTTAATTAACACGTCGTGGGCGTAGCAGAGTTACTAATCGAGGTAAGATAAAGGTTGTAGCAAAGTTAAGACATAGCCGTAATTTATAGTTCACAACCAACGAGAGTTCTACGGTACGGACATATTTAGTACATGTACAAGACATTTGACTTTTTGATACTATAAGGAATAATGCCTCTCTAAATTAATTCAGCTGTCGTAATCATCCATCAGGCATCCGTTCTGTGTTAAAGTAGCAAGATATCAAGTTTACCCATGGCACACGGTATCTCGTAGAGACCCAGCCAGACAGTCCACAGACTATTGTCTAGCGAAACGAACCCGTGAATGAATTTATTCTTTCTGATTTGGCAACAGTCTACAGCTCTATTCTATTAGTGTATTTTATCTTTACCTGCTGAAAAGGATCTATTCCGTTCCTCTCACTGACGTATTAGTCACCATGATTTGACAACTGCATTAAGTACTCATAAATCAGCGCTTATAAAATTATCTCATCCATAGGCCTACATCCCTATTTTGATTTTTGTTTTAAGTTATGTGTCACCATCATAATATACCTTTCTTTACAGGAAATTAAGAACTTTAACCACGTCGATTTGTTTACACTAGCAGCTAAATTTTTTCACGGGAAATTCAATATTTTAGTTTGTTTCATTTCTACGCCATACGTTTATTTTTATTTGCAAAATAATAATTACTCTTCAGAGAACCGACGCGATCACTTGGAAGCAAAGAGAAGGCCGCCATTCCCGAAGTTTCATGTTACTTACAGACTTGTTCCGGGAGTTATACTTGGCGGGCAGCTTTTCATTTGCCAGTTTAATTCAAAAGAGCATCCTCAGAGAGGTCGACTATTGCCAAAGCCATTTTTGCGTGTCGTGCTTGCGAACCAAAAGTTAATTAAATTAGCTTGTGGATGTCTTTTTGAAAACATGTTTCATACGTCTGTCATTCATTGTTGTAATTTGGTGAAGAGTTAATTACACCTCGCATCACGAGAGGAGAGTGTAATGAGTAAAGTGCGTATTCAAATAAGCCCCAGACACCATCACCGCTTCACGCAGTGCTATGCCCACCCGAAGTATTCTTTCGATTTCATTATTATTCATTGAAAACAATCGCAGACGTCAGTCATGTATATACAGAAACAGGTTATAAACTCGGTAATCAAATTTGCCGTACCTTCAGTGTGAAAAGGGACTATGTGACGCCAGTGAATACTTGCCTTTATACCTGCGACATTTAATAATGCAGACTGTAGAAATCTGTGAATAGTTGGATTGTTTATTTAACATTAAATATATAAATCCACAATAGAGTGCCTTATATGAAGCGTCCGAATGGCTGGTGCACTGAGAGAAAGATTTAGTTCCAGATACAAAACAAATTTGCTTGAAAAGTTCTCGTTCACAATAAACAATATTTCGTTCACTCATCTAATCTGATGTTGCTCCAAATGTCTGCATTATTTCATTGAACCAAATAAATCATTTGAAAATAATATGTTGACCCAAACAATCATTTGGTTGTTCCAACATCATTATGCCACAAAGACAGAAATTGTATTTATTGTTTCAAATTGAAGTTCTGGTAAGTAATTATAGAGGAATTAAAAGAAAATATTTTGAGATTCGGCACCGTATAAGACCATAAATAAAATGGAATATTATATGCAAATAAATGATAATTTCATATATTTTCAATCAGATCAACATAGCATTAGTATTGGAAATAATAGGGCCTATATCTTGAAACAAAAATAGTGCTTTTCAAAAACAATTTATTTATGGTTTATCACATGTCTTGATGAAAAGTCGGAAATCACTCTACAAGAACACTACAAATCATTACATATTCCCAACCATTAAAATATGTAGTAATAAATTATTCAATTACTGATCGTACAACTCTCAAAAAGTACATACATATGTAATAAAGCATTCGAAAATAGTTTTTAAAGACATCAATGACGTAACTAATTTTTGAAACCGAATTTCTATGTATAGATAATTGTAAGGACGATCAAACTAAGTGAGCGATATTTACAAAAAATTTCCCTACTTCTAAAAAAATTTA
Source organism: Dryococelus australis (assembly GCA_029891345.1). Lineage (NCBI taxonomy): Eukaryota > Metazoa > Arthropoda > Insecta > Phasmatodea > Phasmatidae > Dryococelus > Dryococelus australis. The sequence continues at coordinate 11,242,598 of CM057007.1, read as the reverse complement.
TAGGTATTATAAATTTATCCTTACATTAATCCCGCCAAATTTTATCATAGTAATTGTATAGGCTGTTCACGGTAAAATGAGCACTTTTAAAAGTCCTGCATAAAATCAACTTGTATGCACGTTGTGTATTCCTCCGCCTTATGAAAGATTAACATTGTCGTGGGCCTCATCACTTTATTCATGCGTCGGTCAGGAGAAACTGTGGAGTTATAAGAAAAGAAAATATTTTACGAATCTGTCAATTTTACACTTCGATACATTAAAAAAAACTGAAAGCGAAATGACTGATTTAAATTATCGCAAATGGTTACTTTAACACTATTTATTCGACGTTAAGTAATGGAACTATTTTCTGTCTATCATTACCAACTTCAAAGGGCGCGTGTCACTCAGTGCGCCCGTTAAAATATACGCAGGCAGGAGCAGTAACTCTTTTGTAAGGTTAATTTCAAACGTGCTCACTTTATCGTGAACAGCCTTTATCACTGGAGCCGACCGCCTTGGTGTAATCAGGTGTTGAAGGATAGTGCAGAGGTTCCGAGTTTGTCTTTCAAGCACGGTATGGATGTTCTTGATATATGTTAGGTTGATCACGTTTCACCCCACGGACGCAACACTTCATCCTGAGAATAACGTTCAGCTACACGAAACTGAAGATGTAATCCGTGGGTGTGAATCGCAACTGAATCACATATGAGAGTATATTATCAGTTTGGTTTCAAAAAGACAATATCCCTCTAATTTATTGTACTATTATACCTACGCTATTGCGATATATTTCGGGATACGGAAAAATTCTTCTTCTGACAATTAGACAGCAACTTCTCAAAATTTCAGGAATTAGGGGCCTAATTGAATAGACCCTACCCTAAAGATTTGTGATAAATTACTAGTAGAATAAAAATGGGAAGTTTGGCGCAAGATGCTGAGGGTCCGAAGCCGAAGCCGACATCATGCTCAATTATTCCGACCGTCCGGTGGCCATATTCCCTTAAAATTTTCCTTTTTCCCCTTCAAAAGTGTCCGCTTTTCCCTCAAAAGCACCGATCGCCCAACTGCAAAGAACGATCCCTCCATTTGCGTTCTATCCTTATAATTATTTTGTACATTCTATATTTGCATTTATCAGATGTTTGCAGATTATGGATAGCAGCGAACAGACTAATCTGATATAACCCCGATCCTTCAGCGAATTGATGATTGAAGATATCTCAACAATGCGTGAGAGATCTCCGCATTTTTGTAGACCAATCAAATATCTGAGTCTATCAACAAGTTCATTCGGGAAGTATTTAACGAGATTTCTTGACGCCTTCTGCCATCTTCGCACCACTTGTCGAAGGAAACTCGTTGATTTAATGCGTGGAAACGCCGAGAGAATTACAATCCTTATCATCAGATACTTAATCATCACTGTCGTCATAGTTATCATCAATGCAGTCTTCATGATCGTCTTCACCTACTGTTTCATCCTCAATATCAAGTTTACTTTTCATTGTAGGAGTCGCACTGTCATTATCAGTATTCAGAGCCAACGACCGTTTATTTTGAAATTCGTACATTCCACGCAAACCGACTCTGCTGCACTCATTCCGTCTTTAGCATTAACCGTTTCACCGTTATCGCCAGAAGAAAAATTACCGCCCGATGCCGCAAGGGACATTGACGAAAACACTTGCTGGCTCCCAAAAGACGAATCGTTAAAGTTTTTTGATGTGGTTCTTCAATGTATCACCTTGCATGAATGTGAGTGGCCGTTGCTTCATCACGCGAGAAGGATTCTCTCATGTCGCCGAGTATGGCAGCTTTTGCTGAAGATCTTTCCACTCTCCACAATAGCAACACTGTTTTCCGTGTAATTTTCCAGCCGTGGGAAGAGGTGAAGGCGGATCCTAAAGGTAAGCTCTACAGTGGACTTCGTACAATCATTGGATTGCGTCATATTCATGAAAAAACTTAAGTACTTTCTACAGTAGTAACTTGCATATTTATTTCGCCTAGCTAGTGCCCCTAGCAGCTAACTCTAAAACCGAGATAGCGGAAAAAACACCAGCGCCCCCTAGCATCAGCCGATGTAAACAAAATACAAAAATAAAAAAGAAAGAAAATGGTAGTCCCTTAATCACATTACAATGCAGTTACACCTTCGACAGTTTCTTCCAGATAAGTTCTTCGCTCAGCTTGAGCTCGTGCTCCGCAAATTACCCGTGATTCGCGGGCAGACAGATAAGACGCGTAACAATTCAAATGTCCTGAAATATTTTAGCGGAAAACAGGTGCCCCTAACAATATCTATTTTTGGTACGCTCTTAATTTAGAGTTGAATATAACTTCCGAATACCACGATAACAAATGCAACCAAAATTATTCTAAAATATTGACTAATAATTACATTCAGAAGCATCTGACCAGTGCGCCGTAATATTTGCAATTATTACATAGAATTTAAGTTTTCGAATTTTAAAAGCTAAGCATTTTATAAGACTGCATTTGTTTTACCTGATGTCAACTGTACTTGACAACCATTGACTGACCAAGCTAAACGCATGCATTCACTTTCAAAAAGTTTTTGGTATTGTTTTCGTTAGCCGCAAATTACAAACGACAAACCCACTTGGGTGAAGTTGTGTTTATAAAATTACATTTCTGCTCCTATAGGTTATTCACCGTAAAATGAGCACTTTTGAAAGCCCTGCTTAAGTTCTACTTGTATTCACGTTGTGTATTCTGCCGCCTTATGTAAAATTAACATTTCCAAGGGCCTTGTCACTTTATTCATGAGCCGGTCAAGTGAAAATGTGATATTTTTCAAATTTGCTCATTTTTGCACTCCAATGCATTAAAGAAACATAAATCGAAGGAAGTAATACTGTATAAGTTAGCACAAATAATTAGTTAACACTTTATATTGGATGTTAATATACGGAACTACTTCCCATCCATCGTTACCAACTTTACTGGGGGCATGTCACTCAGTGCGCCCGTTAAAATGTATGCAGGCAGGGGCAATTACGTTTTTCTAAGGTTGACTTCAAAAGTGCTCACTTTAACGTGAACAGCCTTTAGAAGTTTTTTACCTCAAGCACGTGATGTGATCAGAGTGTAACAAAGATATCCATCAGCTGACGAGTAGATGCTCGGAGGAGTTTGGCAACTATTGGTCATAGTAACAGATGTCCCAGTTTACCCACTAAACAATATAAAAATCACATCAGTTAAACCAGTGCGCATTTGTAAGTAATCTTTCAATATTTTTCATGTGTGAGCTTACCGATGAAATGAAGCATTACTTACTCCTTCCAGAATTCGCAGGGGAAGTGGATAAGTGTGAACAGTGCACAAACAACACGAATTCTATTTTTTCTTATATAAACTGGAAGCAATAAATCTATAAATAAACTAATAAACTGTCCTTCAAAAGTTTTGCTCGTGATTTTCATTGCTGGCAATTTTTGTTTGCTATTGTTACTTTTTTCGAAGCCCAACAAAAATTACGTGGGATTATAAAGTAGACATCACACGGCAGAGTGCTTGACTTAGATGCTGGCTCATACTAAGCGGCAGGCTAGTGTGATACGGTACCATTGTTCAATATGTGTATGATTAATTCCTCGCGAGATAAGTGTATGCAAGTGAATCTTCATTCGGTTAATGATCAGGAGAGAAAAGAACCGCGCGATAGTCGCAGACAGACGTAGTCGACGAAGTAGAAAAGAAAGAAGAGAGAGAGAAACAAGAAGGCGCCAGCAAGGCAGCTGGTCCACTTTCACGCAGTCTCGAGACGCAGCTGTCGCCGACACCTTCACAGTCGCTTTGCCCCACTGCGCGCGCGGCTGTTCACGAACAGAGTACACTTCGTTTACCCTAAAAGCGAATGGCCTAATGCCGTTTGTCCTACTGCGTTTATCCTACATGCGTTTAACCTAATTTCGTTTGGCCTAACTTCGTTTATCCTAATTTCGTTTAGCCTAACTGCATTTAACCTAACTTCGTTTGCCCTAAAATGTCAATTTTTGAATATTCTCGACAGAAACTGCGTTTGTCCTAACGACGTTTGGCCTAATTTCGTTTCCCCACACTTCGATTAGCCCAACTGCGTTTATCCTAAAACCTGAAGCTTGCGTTTCGCCTAACTGCGTTTGTCCTAACTTCGTTTGACCTAATTGCGAATAGCCTAACTGCGTTTATCCTAATTTCGTTTGGCCTAACTACGTTTACCCTAACTGCGTTTGTCCTAACTGCGTTTGCCCTAAAACATATTTTTTCATAATGAAGTGGTTATCGTTTTAGAATCCAGTGTTCTTCAGTGTGATGAAAGTGTATTCAATTTAACATAAGCGATAAAAAAAATTTCAACCGTAACTTTGCTTCAAATAATGGTTAGGATTGTTACTGAAGAGAGGACGTGCTTTTCTGTAACAACTAACTAATGTCTGTTTTGCCCGCCATCCTTTGGTCGAAATAGTTACACTATCTCGTACTATATGTCGCATTAGTATGGTTTTGATACAAATAACTTATATAGTTTCATGGCCTGTCAACAGAGGTCAATTTAGTACGATGTTTGGGTGATTTATGGGAATCGTAAAGAAAAGTGACATATATCGAGACGGATCTCAGAACTCACGTAATTATATTGACAAGTTGCAAAATTGCCAGGCGTTGTGAAGCACCCTCTGGAAACATGTGTCCGTTGGCATGAGAGTGTTAAAATCTGAGCATACTAGTTACTAATTGGTCGAAAAAATATTGATGAAGTTCATGGTTACTTATTTTCAAGCATTTCTATAATGGCAACCCCCCCCCCCCCATGTTAGCCTACTAATGACAAGGGGACGATACTACCAAACAAATGTTAACACATAATAACTTCATAAAAACGGTATAAGATTTATTTTGTTTAATCTCGCGAATTTTTTATTTTTTTATTTTTTTTTTTTTTTTTAGGCCTCTTGCATGAAGTGTATGCACCTGACTAAATGATGGCTTTAGGCTGCATGCCCCATTAAGTTTTTTGCCTAATTATGTTGAAGTATTCAGTTTTGTTGATGGTATGGGGTTTTGCAATTTCCTGCTATGGTATGTGCAAATGGGTTGTGTGTGTGTGCGCACGTGCATGGATATGTGGATCCTTGTGTGTGTATTTGGAGTTAATGAGTTAAGACAATTCCCACTGAGAAAAGCTTACACCTTTCGATTATTCACATTTACCATTCATGGTTATTCTGTGAAATTTCTCAAGTAATAAACCTAAATCTAATTAGTTTAACCCGGAATTGGTTCGAATCTCTAGCAGGGTAGCTTTATAACCTATGGCTTAATCAACTATGCTACCGAAGTGCCCTACCTTACAGCACTTAATACGCTCACTTCAAAATACTAAAAAAGTTTTGAACCAATTAAAATGGATTATATTTTTAAAAAAAAGTTTATATTGAATTCAATTTAAATAAGAGAATAAAAGCTTACTTTTCATAACAGGGTAAACTTCAAGAAATCATTCAACTCTAAGAAGATTTTAAGGTTCACGAGAATACATAAAATATTCAAACGTACGACTGTTTAAACTGTAGAAAGGAATAAAGTGTAGAATATGTTAAAGGTTAAACAATGTTAAAGTTTGAAGTTTAGAAAAAAATATAACGGAATTTCAAATACTTTGTCCATCTGTCTGCCTGTGTCAATCTACTCATTGTTCGCTATATAGCTCCCGTCCTGTTAACTCTTCAAGTCACGGTGCTAGCTAAAGGAGATCCATGGGAAGCCTGCAGTGCGTAGGGGTATAGGTGAGAGTGTGTGTATGTGTGTATATATATATGTGTGTGTTTGCGTGTTTGTTTGTAACGGAACGAAAACATTTGTATCGGAATGAAAAGTATAAGTGTCCATCCAATGTGTAAATAATACTTCGTGTGGTTATCAATTGCTTATTATACTGATCTATTTACCTTGACAAGTCTCGCTCGTCGTTCACTGTTTATATTTCAAAGTAATAAAACTGAATATAATGTAAGTATCCTGAACGGGAATCGAGTTCAGTACCGATCTGCTCGCCGTTCATTCGAGTTGGAGTTTGTTGAGTATAGCTGCGGTAGATGGGTAATTATGAGTAACTATGCTAATTAAAAGGGTTTAGGTGTGTTAGACCTTGCAGTCTTGATTTTTGTTGGGCTGATGTGTATGTTATGGATTTGATTATTATAGCTTAGGTATATGGATAATTATGAGAAACTATGCTTATAAAATGTTTTTAGGTGTGTTTGACCCTATTACTCTTATCTATATTGGGGGTGATGTGTATGTTATGGATTTGATTATTATAGCTTAGGTATATGGATAATTATGAGAAACTATGCTTATAAAATGTTTTTTGGTGTGTTTGATCACACCAGAAAGGGTTTAGGGTCTAAATGACATTTCCATTGGGGGGGGGGTATGTCGGGTATGGTGCCTATGTTACGAATTTGATCACTATAAAATCGGTAGTTTGGAAATTATGATTATATTTACAAAAGGCTTAAATGTATAATTGGCCTTGCCTGGAAGAGTTTAGGACTTAAATGACCTGTTGTAAGGTTGGCGATAAGTTGTATTTGATGGTTGGAGTGGTTGCATAAATAATTTAATAATAAAAAAAAACTTCTACGCTTACTAAAATTCAAGATGACGGCAATTATAGTTACACAATCATTTTTTTCTGACCGCATATTCTTATCTGTCTAAAAAAATACAAATATTTTGATATGTCGCTCGGTTATGTATGTTTTGTAAAAGTTTAATAAATCTGCTTTTGATTGAAACACATAAATTTAATTTTATAAAATTACGCTTTGAATATCTGACTGTTGTGAAGACATAAACTTCATATTCTTTAAATACGAGTTCGTATACATATCGCTTCATACGTATATGACCGAAAATTTTTAAGTGATAAATAAGAAAATATTGAATATAAATTGATAACTTTTTTTAAATAAAACTATGCTTTAAATAATCGATTGTAAATCATGATAAATACTACAAGTCCTTTTTGAATGTGCGAGTTCGTAGGTGTTTCTTTCGTTTTTATACCTTATTAAAACTTCCATTGTGATCCAAACTTTCGTGGTCGAGAGGTCAAAGGCATCAGTTAATCTGGCGACCTAGGGGTTCCCGGTTCAAAACCACCAGAAACCAAAGTTTTCTATAGTGTATTAACAATAAGACTTCTGCACATAGCATGTATAATTTATAATGATTTAGCTAAAGGGTATCCTAGCACACGTAGTATCAGCTAATAATAGATAGAGTAATAGCTAATAATAGATAATTCAGATAATAGCATTAAGCAATAATAGCTACCTAGCAGCAGTCGTCGACGACATCATCATCGAACTCGCGCGCCATATAACTAAGATGGCGGTTGACGGCGAAAGCAGTGCTGTTTAGCTGTCAAGTTTGGAACCGAACACCGTATATCTTGCTGGGAAGGAGTATAAGAGGGTTGGGGGTTGAGTAAACACAGCAGAGGGGAGGTGTGTGGATGATGTTAACCGTATCTGAGGAGAACCTACGGGCTCGGAGCAGGGACCCGATCTAACCCAAACTAATTACAGCATGCATGGGGGTGTATGTGTGAACGGGTGGAGAGGGGTGTTAGTGTGTCAGGCATTAGGTGTAGACAACCACAACAGTATAGCTCAGTGTGAAGGAGGATGTAGAGGGGGTGGGGTTGGGGGGTGTAGGTAGGTGAAGGGTTGGAGCAGATGGATAATGCAGAGCCGAGTCTGGTGCTAATGGTGGTGAGTGCGGAGTTTTCGGAGCTGAAGGCTAAGTGAGATGAAACTCTTCCCAGGTTAATCTTATAGCACTACGATTTTGTGATTGGGGTAGTTGTTGCAAGATTGTTCCACGCTTAGTGGAACCTTGTTGTTTTTTAGGTGTGTGATTAGTATATTTTAGTTATTAGTATATGGTCTCATAATGTTATTTTCTCAAAAGTGTATAATATTTTAACATTACCTAACCACCCTCTTTTCAAATATATGTTATTTTAGTAAATAGACAGTGTATTGTAAACCATTTAATAGTATCGTTAAAAAATATGTAAATCAAACACACTGCAATTCAGCTCAAGCATAGTGTAGGTGGGCCTCTTATTGAAAGTGAAAAACAAAAAACCAGTAGCGGACAATTTAAACAGCATTGTATATTAAAGTGTATATTAAAGTGTAATTTAAAATGTCTCATTTGTTTTATGCCTCTATTTTTGTGCTGATTAGTTGTGTTGATCAGGAGCAAAACAAGAACAACATTGGGGGGGGGGGGGAGGGAGTGTGCATACTACCTATTCGCAACCTTAAAAATTTCATAAAATGTCAAGATTGGCCACACATTAACTACACATTTTAGGGTGCCATACGGCAATAATGTATAGTTGTAGGCAGTGTAATCTTAGTAACACTGTAACTATTATACAAAATATTTTAACAATTTTGTATACAAAACACAAACTCAAGTTTTAAGCTGTAAGCACATGCGTCGAAAAAGTTAGTATAATGTTATAGATCGTACCCCAACTCAACATAAAATCAACTATGCACCTGGCCCTTAATCCCGTTCCCAAATTTTCATTTTCCTTTCGTTACTACTTCCCTGGGCACTGGTAAAAAACAATGAATTAAATATTAAAGGACCTGTTTATTGTCCCATAAATTTATGCAGAGATGTTGTTATTTTGGCATAAAGGCTATGTTAGCAAGAATCTTCTGTGAAATCTCTTGAATCCTAGGTTACGATATTTAAGTTACGTCAATTTAGTATTGTTTTTATGAGTAATGAATTTTTAAAACGCAATCTTTAATGGTACAGAAAATATTCCACTGACACATTTGCAATGCCAGAGTTAGCTGTTATAAAGCAGTGTCGGAAACAGTGAGTGTGCGCATATTACTGAGTCTTGAAGCCTAGCAAATGGTAATTAGATGTGGCACTATAAGTAAACCCAGCGAGGTGGTGCAGAGGTAATTCACTGGATTCGCATTCGGGAAAACCTGGGTTCGATTCCCGGTCCTGCCACCCTGATTTCTGTTTTCCATGGTTTTCCGAAATCACTCCAGGCGAATGCTGGGATGGGTTCCTAACAAAAGCCATGGCCGATTCCTTCCCAATCCTCCGCCCAATTCCTCTTCCCTGAGCAACTTGCACCGTCTCTAATGACCTCGCTGTCGACGAGACGTTAAGCCCACTTGCCTACCTACCTGCTATAAGTGTAAAGCTCACAATGCCATCTCAATTTAACTTCACTGCATATGGGTATTGGTGAAAAAGGTTTTAATGATCAAGTAATCTTAGGATACTTCATAGATTGTACACAAGGTAGGTAACAAATTAAGTTTTTTTCTAACTATGGGCACGGAATAAGTGCACACTTCAAAGGTGCAGTCTTTCTAGTAAATTTCAATTGAAATACAAACTAACTGAAATAATATTTATATATACTGGTAAACCTCGTGCCAAAATAAACAATATATGTTCCATGTTGAGCCCATGTTAGCCCCTTCATGTCCCCCTTTTCAATCTGCAGGTTCAAGCGAGGAGTTTGTTCCTGCTGTACTAACAAGTGTAATGTCCAAAACAACTGGATTTGACATACAGGTACATTACAGGTTTAAACAGTTTCGATCTGAGCACTATATTATTTAAAATCTGATTAATAATGTTACAGTACTTGTTTATATATCTCCAGGACAATATTATGTTGTTCCGTAAGTATATGTATGTGTACATATATATCTGCATGTGTGTGTGTGTGTGCACACAGGTAATTTGTGACAGTGTATTTAGATCGCATACATTTTATTTTAGGTACATTAACAGCTGTTAAATCTGGCATGGTTGTTTTTCTATGGAAACCATTTTATTCCTGACGAGGTCGTCCTCGATGTTCGCATGTGGGGAAACATGACGGATGTTTCCACTGGCTTGTTGGCTTTCTCAGGATTCTGCAATTTTCCATACCATTGCATTTCATTGCTGCTCCATTACCACGTCACCTCATCTCCATCAACACTGAAATTTTCTGCTGTTAAGCGATTCCCAAATCTATTACTATCACTATCATTAAGGCCAAGGACTAAAACGATAACTGTTAAAGTAATATGTTTAAAAATGTTTTAAATATGGTGAGTTCTGAATGAATGTATACAGCAAGTCTCACATTAAATAAGGCGAGTTCTGAATGAATGCATACAGCAAGTCTCACATTAAATATGGTGAGTTCTGAATGAATGCATACAGCAAGTCTCACATTAAATATGGTGAGTTCTGAATGAAGACATACAGCAAGTCTCACATTAAATTAAATTTATATCCCGTCTCACATTAAATTAAATTAACATCTCTCAAATTATTTTTGGTTTGATCAGATGACAGAAAATATCAGGGTGACTGCATTATCTTTGGAGCTGAAAAATTTCATTTTCTTATTTTTTTCTTCCCAATTTCATAAATGCAGCTAAACTGCATAATTAGAATGATGAGTTATTTTTAAATCAAATTTCATGTTCACTAATACAATACGTATGGTCAAAGCGCTGACGCAGCACTAGTAGCTACTGCTGCAAGCCGCAATGCAGGTTCAGCTGAATAAACTGCTGCTAGCGACAATGCTTTTTCTTAGAGGGGTGTTCGTTTGTCACTTTTCTGCAGCGTGGTTCTGAGATATTGAAACCGAGTATTTTTTAATTTACCCAGAGGATAATTTCACACTAAAAATAGTAATTGCACGAGTTGGTAGGTAACAATAAAGACATTTTGTCACAAGTGTGTCTGTGGACCGCTTTGGCAGTGGTTAGTACACATGCACTAGTTATCGACACCATTGCGGTGAATGCATCTTCCACCCATTGTAGTTCAACAGTATATCATAATCTAATTAAACTACCCAAAGTAACCTAAAAAGCTGGTGAATAAGTTTTCTTACATTGTAACCTAACTATGATAATAGAGTGGTTGCTTTATTATCTCTAAAAGTGTATTTATAGAAATGATATCCCGTTGTAACCAATGGTTACAGTTGCGAGCACTCTCGCATTCACAAGAAGCCTAGACTCTCCTAAACAACTCGCATCATTTTAACCTCCATTTACTTATAAAAATGAAGAAAGCCTTAAATTATTTCGTTGCGCGGGCAGATGAATTTATTTTACGATGGCAACATACTTGACTCACACAAATTGAGGGAAGGTAAAATATTTATAAAACCTACCTCAATAACTTAAGATTTATAATTATATTTACCTGTGATTACTGCCGACTCGCTCGTCTTCGTTTCATTTTCGAAACTTACGTGTAAATATTTATAACCTGCAAGGGGCAATGACTACTGAAAGAGGCGAGAAAATAAATTGGTGCGAAGCAGTGCTGGACCTATGAGGGAAACGTTGTAAATATTATTCGCAAAAATGTTTACATGGAGTATATTTCAACACGCAGGGAACTGAACCAATTAAGTAACAGTTGAGTCGGAGCCAACGGTCATCGTAAGAGTTGCGATACCCATCGCCAACTAAAAATTTTGTTTGCAAAATTTTCGAATTTTTAATTATCTATAGACTGTTCACGGTAAAATGAGCACTTTTTGAAAGCCCTGCTAAAGATCTACTTGTATGCACGTTGTGTATTATTCCGCCTTATGTAAAATTAACGTTACCATGGGCCTCGTCACTTTATTCATGCGTCGGTCGAGTGAAACTGTGAAATTATTAGGAAAGTAAACATGTCATAAATCTGCTAATTTTTACACACTGGTACATTAAAGGAAAAAAAAAAAAAAAAAAAAGCGAAATAAATAGTTTAAATTATCACGAATGGTTACCTTCCACTTTTCGTTCGACGTTAAGATGTGGAACTACAATCCACCTATCGTTACCAACTTTACCGGGCGCATGTCACTCAGTGCGCCCGTCCGAGTATAAGCAGGCATGGGGAGTGACTTTTTTTTATAAGGTTGATTTCAAAAGTGCTCATTTTACCGTGAACAGCCTATAGTGTTGACTATTTTCCTGAGATAATTTTTATCAGATTTTATTTATCTTATTCAGTGTTTTCCGTATGACAACGGTCATCTTCTGCTCGGATGGTGAGTACAAAATGTGCGTTTTCTTACTATACAGAGAAACCTCTCTTCAGAAAATGAGTTGGTACCCCTGAGCCCTCCCCCCCCCCCCTCCTTATTCCAAGGACTGGGTTGTGTATTCTTTCGTGACAATGAGAACCCCGGCTATCCCACCATGACGTCACGCCAGTGGACAGTCCGCCGACCGGTCAGCTGCTCTCTGGGAGGGTTGAGCAGATATCTACTGTCCTTGAAAGAGATCCGCGTGAACGATCAGAGCCTATACTTTGCCGCCACTGAATATATATTTGTTTAGAGTGACTCTTTCATCTGCCAAAATCGTGTTATCAGATGCATATAGACAGTCAAAAAGCACCGATTTAACATATTTCCCGATAGGATTAATGGCTTTTAGATATCACTATGGCGACATAATTGTAATGGGGGATTTTAATATTGATTTTTCAACGCGAATCGATTGAAAGACGTAGGTCGCTCGACGTGTTCGCGTCATGTAATTTAGCTTCATGCAGTCTTGTCCCCAACACATCATATTTCACATTCAGATACGTCACTTAGCATTCACTTCCAATGGTGAAAAAGTTGTTTCTTGAGGACACTTAGCAGCTCCCGGCGCTTCTCATCACGATATTATTTATATCGGTTTTGATGTCAAGCACACTAAAATACGGTATGTTATGGTTAATCATAAAAATTATTAGAAATTAAATGAAGAATTCGTATTATTTGATGCAGCGCCCTTGCCACGAAACGATATTTATCGAACCTCTAGTATAGATGAAAAAGTCAACTGTCTGAACTCTTTCACATCGAGTCTAATGGACAAGCATGTGCCGCCTTTAAATAAACGATCAAAACGACCACCTACTCCGTGGCTTACTCAATCAATTACAGAACTTAACGCGGTTCCACTTTTCGCCTGTTCAAACGTGCACGTAAAAGTAATTCAATGTTAGCTGCACAGTTATTTGAGACTTAAAGTTACCAAGCAGCTGCACACGTGTTGTTAGGAAAGCTAAACTAAATTACACAGAGAATGTATTGTCGGCCTAATCGTCACCGAGAGCCTCGTGGTATATTCTTAAATAATTCGGGGATAGTTAACAGATCAAAAATTCCACTCCCATCGTTCCACTCAACGAGCTGAAAGACCATTTTGTTGGTACTCCTGTTAGGGCTTACAACATAAATTTAGAGTCTGTCTACGAAAATAATTATTCCCATGCCACAGAAAATCACTACACTTAAAAAAAAAAAAAATTAATCGCTCATGCCATCGATGACTATAGACAATTTATCATCCTGCCAGCACTATCCAAGGCTTTCGAAAATATTGTACACTATCAATATATAAATAATAATTTTGCCTGTGTGTCTCCATATAAGTCTGGTTTCCGAACTAAGCAAAACTTCGCTACAGCATTGACACAGTCTGTTACAGATGACGCAAGGGAAAAAAATGGATGAAGGGAAATTAACAGTTTTAACAATGCTCAATTTAAGTAAAGCTTTCAAACTGTAGATTATAATATGATATTGAACAAAATGTCGCCTCTCTTCATTCTTTCCCTACTGCAGTGCAATGGTTTCAATCATACTTTACTGACCGCAGGCGGAGCATCAAAGTATATAATCTTTCTTCCAGATGGCGTAGTGTGCCGTGTGGTGTCCCACAAGAATAAGTTTTGGGACCATTATTGTTTTACGTTTTCATACACGATGTGCTGGGAAGTTTGCAGTAGGCAGATTATCACGTGTATGCTGATTATTTCCAGATATACTCAAGTGATGTACGAAATAAATCAACCCAGCATTCAGTCACCGTGTCCATGGTCTTGGACATGCTGCTCATGGACAATATTTATGGTCGGCACACCCTGTACACAGCAAGGAACCAATGACCAGTGTTTGGGGCGTCTTACTTGTGAGGAGTATAGTGATTCAGAATGGTAGCATCAGCGTGCTCGCAACTCCTCGCTCATTGGCTGTAACAAGGACGCTCAAGCCAAGTACAACACCGCACACCAAAATATGACAGGTTTGTTACACATAAGCTTAAAAGTTAAGTCGGGACTGAGCAGGTTAAAAAGAGTGATTCAAGGATAATCTATTGCAAATAAATACGCGTGAAACCCAGTACACGATAACCGGTTCGAGGAATGTTTCTCGATCTGCTCAAAATCGGCCCTTTAATGGCAGGCGGTGAACAAATACAAATTACACCGTCAGTCACAAATTCAGGCGTACAGATCAATGATTCTTTCTCCTGTTCAAATCATGTTAATACGATATGCAGAAATGTTTTCACATCCTTGTACTCACTGAAGCGAATGAAAAACTTTCTGCCCATTGCTACGAAAGACTTCTTGTTCAGTCACTTTTATTCTCTTGCATAGATTAGTGTGACGATGGTTATAGAGATCTCACTGGCGATTTATTTGCCACACCACAGTGCCTTCAAACTTGTGCGTACGGTACGTATGCAATTTGAAATCTTGGGATCACATCAGCTTATACTACCAAAAACTAAATGGGATCACTCTGTAAGAAAGGGGAAAGCTACGTTCACTTCACTTATTTTAAAATACACTTGTTTTCAAAAGTCCTAAATATTTGGCCGAAATATTTAAACCCCTTAACGTTAACCACAAACCACACACGTTCATGTGAAAGACCACACCTCATTATACCCATTCATAAGTATAAATTTTTCTCCCAGTCGTTTACGGTGTTTACAGAGAATGATCTCCCCAGTAGGTAATATAAAAGTTTTTCTAAAGGTGAACAGTTTCAAGCATAATTTAAACACTTATTTGGCGCAAACGAATTTTTTTTAAATAAATAAATGTATGGTATATTGTCTTGTACAATTTAAATATTTCTATTTGGTAAAAAAATATTGTTCGTGTCTGTTTGCCAACTCAAAATTGTTTTCTTTGAATTTTTTGTTTTGTTTTTAATACTTCTTTGTTCTGCAGTGCTTTCTCAAATTTTAATCTCCGACATCTTAGTCTGAGTCATGAAAATGTCTTAATCTATTCAAATGAGTTTAACCCATTCTTATATGACAATTTGTTACAATTTGTGTGTTTATTTTTAGGTGCCATTGTTGCGGAAAATATACTGTTTTGCTTAATTTTTGGTAATATTTTTTGCATAAACGTTTTCTTGTTTTGATTTTTCAGAGAGTATTATTGGGAACGTAGTCTTAAGTAATATTTAAATAATACATTTATGTAACATTTTCCGTACACTTGGTTAAGTGTAAAAGTAGGCGAAATCCTTAACCTCATGACAAATAAATCCTGTAAAAATTAATAGAACAATTGGTAATATGAAGAAATCCATATGTTCGTAAGCGCTACATTTCTCTAGAAAAGAACATTCCAAGATTTTCATATAGCTATCAGAGAAATTTCTAACTAATTTTCAATATTTATATCGTTTCTGTAATATTTTTATGGAGAAAATGACTCAAAATTTCATAACTTTAAAGCAATAATCAGTTTAATGATATTAATAAAAAAACCCACTAGCAATATGTCGGGATTGGACAAGTGTAAAAAATTTTTTACGTCGACAATCATAGCCACATTTTTTTTCTCTCGCCTACAGAATACATGTGGATCGTACACTGGGAGGTTTATATTCATCAACACGCAGTCAGTTTTCCATCTTCCTGTTACTCTTCATATTTTTGTAGTTCTACCACCTTTCGCAGATTACTTATGTTCGCTTTTCCCATTTTAGTGTGTGGGTTTAATATTTTCAAGCCACATCAGGCGAGGAAAACCTCGTTAATAAATATACAGGACAATGGAAAATATTTCTTACTTCATATGAATAATTATCTGTTACGGTTTTACTCTGTACGAAATTACTTAGAAAGTGAGTTAATGTACATAATTTTATTCACAGTACACGTTTGCTTTGGCGTTTCTATGATATTTGAATTCTTGTTCTTGGCTGCCGGTAGTTGGAAACGTACTTTAATTTTTAGCTTCGCACACTAGCCTCAAAATTATTGGACTTACAAATGCCTCGCAAAAAGGCTTATAAACTTCGTTCTCGAATTTAAGCATGGTTTGCGCGATATTTAATAAATTATCGCCAATTATTGGCGAGGATATCGCATGTCCGCGAACAGAGTGTTTCACGAATACCACCGAGACCTTGAAAAAGTCACAGTTTAAATAGCGTGAAATTTTGTACTCAATTAGGAAGAGTATTACTTTTTGATAAACTATTTCAATGACGCTGCCATTTCAAACAGGAACACATCTAACCAACATTTCCTACAAGGGGAACAGGGCGCAGGTTAGTTTAACTCCAAACCAAATTTCTACAACTGCGGCCACCGAAACATAATTTGGAATAACTAGCCACTGGTCCACCCTAACTCTTTACTGCCGATAAACCATTAAAATCCAACTGTCAACTAACACTTGCATCACACCACGACTTACCTTTTGCTGGTGTTGCAATCATGGCGAGTGAGCTCTATCACGCATATAGAAATTCGTCGGGCGTATCTCAGACCAAGGACACACGCTTGTAAAATGAACCCAATGCGTGCATCGTCTATGTAGTAGAGGCTGAACGGTGAATAATTCAAGAAGAAGGGAAAAACTAGGTGCGCACGTCCTAAGTAATTACACAAATCCCTTATGACGGAAGCAGAGGAGGGGAACGAAGGAGAGGGTAATCAAGGAGACTGGAAGGGGACACCAAGTCGGCATGGAGATGGTTGATTTACATGAAGCCATGAAGGCCTATAAAGGCGACACTAGCGCCAACGGCGCAAACTAGTACCACACAGTTTGCACATTCCCGTGAGGATATTGGTGGGTTACCACGTACTGCCAACTTCCGTTCAGAAAATTTTTTATTTGTTTGAAAGTTTCGATAGCAAATTTTTGAACTCTGTAAAACATTTTATTTTCAAAGCGTCAAATATATTTTTATTAATAAAACCCTAAAATGCTATTTGTAAATAATCTTTTTTTATGATCTAGCTGTGCTGATGTGAAAATGTGTGGTAAAACATAAATAATATAACCGTACAAAAAATGTTTATGTGAAACATTTATGAGTTCGTGGTATTTATAATATTTGCAAGATCCATGACTAAAAAAAAAACTATTTAAGAATGAAAAGGCATGGTGCTTGCTTGTGATTTCAAGACTTTTGAACTGTTTATCACCAGATATGAACAGAGACCATCTCATCCCTGATCATAGTTTCATTATCACAATGATATTTCTGACCAGTCGACATATTCTTAACTTCTAGCCCAACCCACCGTCCAACGCACTTATTACATAATTCTGAGTAGTCTAAGATCACGATCACCACGATCAGAACTATACAAATTTTCAAAGTAAAAAGATATCCTAACATGACCCAGCAGAAATCACAGGAAAATAACACAACCGAAAATAAACAATTCTTCCATAACCTGACATAAATAGGGTGGTTTATGTTTTCGTTGGGTATTTTTAAGTAACATAATGTACTGTTGGCGGTACTGAATATTCATATTTATATAAGTTCTTAATAATCATAACATCGGAAAATTTATTGAAATACTTAAGCGTTGATAAACGTACGTGATTGTAGTTTGTTGCTAAAATCTACCAAATATGTTATTGAATATCATGTTTTCATAAACAGGGGAAAGTTGTACAGTAAGTGATCGTTAGGCCTAGTGCTGCTTGCAGCTGGAGCCGTAGTTGTGTAGCGGCCAGGGACTCGCCGCTCACCAAGCCGAACCGGGCTCCATTCCCGACGGCCGAGATCATTCACAAAATTTTCGCATCCCAGCGCTGTTTCACATCCACCTAGTTTCACCCTCATCGGCTCTGAAGTACTTGACGTTGTACATGGTTGTTGAAATTATTGTTCATTTAAGATTTATCTTCTTTCAGCTTATTGTTATTTAGTTGTACGCCTGTCGACTGGTACTTTGTCCAAAAAGTGTTCGCCATCTTGTCCTGTCTGCAGCTTCTTGCTTTAAGTCTTGGAACTTCATCTTGCTGGGGCCACGGTGGCTTAGCGGTTAGCCTGCTTCCCTCCCACCAAGGCGATCCGGGTTCAATCCCCGGCCGGGTCACTCCGGATTTTCGCATGTGGGAATCGTGCCGGACGGGTTTTCTCGGGATCGCTCATTTCCCCCGCCCTTTCATTCCGCCGCTGCTCCATACTCACCTCAATAACCCTCATCGGCTCTCAAGACCTCAATGTTAAGAGTACTCCAAATCTCTTCCCTGCTTAAGACTGTCGATTATCTGCATTAATCATTTTCCCAGTCCTCGCTTTCCTTAAACCTTGCCTTCAATGATATCACTTAGTAATCCATTACTTCACACATGTCCCATCCAGCTGACCTTCCTTTGTATAATCAGGTTTAGAATTCTTCTCTACTTGAATCTACGCAAGACTTCTTCGTAATTTACTCGAACTCTCCACTTTATCTTCTCTATTCTTCTCCAACACCACATTTCAAACTACCTAGAAATTTTTGTTCCCTTCCTCTTTAACCTAAACTTGCTAGTCTGAATTATTCTCTTCTAGTTACAAGCTACTTTTCTCCCAGCTTAAATAATTATATAATATATGCTACAAGCACAATAATAAAATACGCCCTAACGCCTATACGAAGATTGAGATTTTTTTTTTTAAATATAAAGAAGTAAAATTTTATCACTGCAAACAAATTGATTGACGCGATGTATTGAAATTATCAAATCAATACACATATAGCATGCAATTTAGCACACAAAATAATAATTAAATTAATAACGATAATTGGTTTTTCCATCTAAACTGATGATTAAATAAAGAATTTACATTTACTTACGACTGAGTAAGTTTAAACCATTATTAGTTATTTAATGTCGATCTGTAACTGTAAATTCCTCCCATACGGATTTTAAATTTGCGAACTTTTTAAGATCCTGTCAAACTGTATAAGCTGCGTCGATATCAAAATGACATACACCAAAGAGTTAATGAATGACAGGTAAAATTGCAGCTTCTAGTATCTTAAGAAGCATCAAAACCCGCGTTTGTTTGTTCTTAGATGTATATCCTTACTTCATGATTTCAGCCGCGATTTCCGAACTTTCTTATAGCTATCACCTTACCACTTATATATATATATAATTATTAATTATATAACAATAATAACTAATTATTCGCGGACCACAGAATCTTGTTTGATTACACGGCAATATCCGCGGCGTCGTAGACTGGTTCCAATAGTCATCCACGTCTTTTCGCGCCTTCGGTGACGAGCTGTATCGACGCCCCTCCGTTGTCACACAACAAGTAGAAAAATATAAATTAAACTTTCAATAAACTCACGACCACCTCAACGCGTTGCAGTCTAGCCACCCGCCACTCTGGTCCAGGCAACTGTAAATAATCCAAATTATTCTTCAATACATATTTCACTAAAAAACAATGATGGTCACGCATACATGTTTAAGGTTTTTTTTATTTAATTATGATCAGTATTTAACACCTCCCTTTAGGGAAGCACAAGTTAGCTCTGCCCCACCATAGCTTTAGTTCACGGAAACGTGGTTAAACAAATTGAAACACATATCTCTCATATTTTGCTTTTTCGGGGCAGCCTAAGACATGCATTCCCGTTTTCCTCTACTCTCCTCCTATGCTGCAGCTAATTTCTTGCTTTTAGAACAAGATATCGAATTAGAATTTAGACTTGAGAGTCTGAACCCATGCAAATTTGAATGGTGATCCTTAATATTTGAGCACCTGTAGTCATACATATGTCGTTTCTTGTTTAAAAGAGACGTGTCATATGCCATAGTAGTAGATTTTATCATATTTACGTTGTTATAAATGTTTTAATTTAACTTACCGTGATAGCATATCTCTGGACTTTGTGTGGAGAAATCAAGCAAGCCCTCATGGCATCTGTGGTTTTCTTGTTCTCATATTTACAGCATCCAAAATGAATCATTACAGCTAAAATTTAAGGGAATACTAGTATACAAATCTCCCCCTCCCCCAAAAGTATCTACAAATATTCTTTTAGAAATGCTTTAAGTCGTCAAGATTCCGACGCCGTATTAGAATATCCAGCAACCTATAAGACGCCTCGTCGATTTATTGCTGTAAATCTACACAATTTAGTAAAGTTTTCGATGCCAGATGCAATTAGGTCCTGTACACACGAGCTGTAATTCTGGAATCAATCATTTCCTCAATGAACTTTTCCAGCTATGGTAAAGTTTTAATGCAAGAATTTGCTCGAAAAAAATACGATTTCGCATACACACGATATCGTATGAAAAAAAAATGACGAATGTGATTTCTCTTAAGATTACGTAACTAAAAACAGAATATCTGTTTTTATATATATATATATATATATATATATATATATATATATATATATATATATATATATATATATATATATATATATATATATATATATATACATATGGCAGAAGAGCGAATTGTCTCTCTTTTAGAAACAATGATAGTGCTTTTAAGACACTGCACATGTGTGGGTCAATAATCCGAGCTGAAAAATAAACTAAAATTACATTTGAGAATATATTCTTCTGGTACTGTTGATGCGATTTTGGTAATTTGTTATGTTAGCACTGCTTAAATCCGAAAGCCTTTCATATTATTTTCGATTGGCACTATATGTTTTCCTTATAGTATATTTTTCAGAGCAAAACTATAGATCTGAATTCTTGAAAGAAAAATTTTTAATTTGGCTATTATTTTCCGTGTCATTTTAATGTCAGTGCTTACGATATTTCTCTTTTGTAAAATTAATTCAAATGTTCTGTAATGTGCAACATACATTATTTAGTGGCGAGAGCAACTAAACAGCGAGTGTCTTGCGAACTCTGTTGGTTGGTATTTGAAAAGTAATGTTCTTTTGCAGAGCTACTGATGTATAGGCGATTCCAAACGTCTCCACCGGGAACTAAACCTTACATAACTAGCATTATTGCTCTCTAGTGTCAGGCACGCAAACTGAATGCAGTGCCCTCTACTGAGCAGTATTTGTCACTACCTTTCCATTTCGTGTGGTGATCCCAACAATATTTTTTTTCTGCACATATGGTATGTATTATGAAAGTTATCAAACATGCAGCATATTATATCACCACACTAAAGTCTTGTTATTAATTAACAAATTACTAGATTGTGGTTAAAAAGCATCGTTCCAGACTTCGTTTCGCCTAACTTCGATTAGCCTAACTGCGTTTGTCCTAAAATCTGAAACCTCCATTTCGCCTAACTGCGTTTGTCCTAACATCGTTTAGCCTAATTGCGAATATCCTCACTGCGTTTATCCTATTTTCGTTTGGCCTAACTTCATTGACCCTAATTTCGTTTAGTCTAACTTTAGGGCAAACGAAATTAGGGAAAATGCAACGCCACCTCACGAACATTCTGTATACTGGATGCCGTGTTCTTCATCTCTCTTTATAACGATGCCGTTGGTCGGCGGTTTTTCTCGGGAATCTCCCGTTTCCCCTGCCCTTTCATTCCGACACTGCTCCATACTCACCTCAATCGCCCTCATCGGCTCTCAGGACCTGCGTGTTAAGAATCGTTCAAATCTCTTCACTTTCTAATCAAACCTTTGAAAAATCACCCCCAAAGTATGACGCGTTTGTTTTCTAAATATCTCATTTACCACGGGCTTCTAAAACCCTTTTAACATTAAAGTATCCTACGTTTGGTAGAACTGAAGTTTTACCTATATTTTATCTATAAACTATATTTACTTTAAATTAATATGAATAAAACAGGGAGAAAATCGCTGTGTTGGTAATTGTCAGAAAGAAATAGTTCTCGTGCAAAATTATATTGACCTGAGTGGGCACGAATACAGTGCATTTCCCCTCTTTGTTTGCATGAAGCGGAAGAATATCTTTAAAGTAGATATTTAGCAGGGCCTCAGAACAGTTGGAAGTAACCGTGAATGGAGTATACGTGGTGCTGATTGGCGTTCCAACATGTCACTGTCTAGTGCGACGCAATTTTGCTGGAGCGTACCTTCACGAGTTCGCGGAACAAACTGCTCTGTGCATTGCAAAGTGCTGTGAATGAAAGCGTTAAAACAATGGCATTGAAGCTCTAGAGTCTGGAACGGTAAACATGTATGTGGAGAGGATAGCTATATTCATCGCGAGCAGCTGCACGATAAGCACGCAGACATCTGAATAAAACCGAGGGCGCGCACCGGTAGAACAAGCATTCAGAGGCGTTCTCCTCTCTCCGGAGCTGTCGCGTGGGATGCTGTAGATAGACACGGAGATACCGACGGAGAGCAAGTAGGGTGGAGAAACCTTACCAGTTCATGCCCAACGCTGCATTACGATGGCCGCAACCCGACTCTTCGCGTCCATAGATGCTGTAACTTGCTCCCACGTGCTGTATCTTTACAGCCCGCCCACCCCACCTCCTTAATACCGCCATACTCGCCTTACAAACATTAAACTGAGTACGGGAATTCATAATGAGTTCCTATCCAGTTTTCCTTCGCAGCTCACCCTCTCTCCCTTCCTTTTTATGTCCTATTTTATAGATCAGGGAACTTCAAGGACGGTCTGTTTACTCCTAGCATCGCGTGACTGTTCCACCAGACGTATAAAAGCCGTTTAATTAATAGCCGAGGAGAAAGTAACTGAAGAGTTTTAAATGTCGGCAAACCTCGACTTTCGAGTGCCGTTAAAGTTTACCTGGGAGAGACCGGGGGGGGGGGGGGGGAGACGCTGGATTTTGATAATTTGAAATTCTGCCATAAAAGGTGACAGAATGCGCTTTGGTTAGTTTTGTTGGGCTTTGAAGTTTGGAAAGAAACACGCAAATTAGCTGTCGAATCTTGTACACCTTACACCAGAAAGCTCAGTTGAGGTTGGATAAAATCTCTTCCTTCATTCCACAGAAATGTATTTTTCCGAGGTAAACTAACGTGTTGGCCGAATTCCTCGCAGGGCTTCTTTTCAACGCATGAGTTTAGTTATTATTATAGACCGCAGGATGTCTACAGCTATACGTGTAGGCTGTTCACGGTAAACTGAGCACTTTTCAAAGCCCTGCTTAAGATCTACTTCTATACACGGTGTGTATTCTTCCGCCGCATGTAAAACTAACATTCCCGTGGGCCTCATCGCTTTTTTCATGCGTCGGTCAAAGGAAACTGTAAAATTATTAAGAAAGTAAATACTTTACAAATTTGTTCATTTTTATACCTCGGTGCATTACAAAAACAGAAAGCGAAACAAATAATTTTAAGTTATCACAAATGGTTACGTAACACTTTGTATTCAACGTTGAGATAAGCTATGAAACTACTTTCCATCCATCGTTACCAACTTTACTCGGCGAATGTAACTTAGTGCACCCATTAAAATATATGCAGGCAGTCGCAGTGCCTTTGTTTTTAGGTTCATTTCTAAAATGCTCACTTTATCGTGAACAGTCTTTACCTGCGAGCAGTACAAGTTGCATATCATGAAGGCGAATGGAACTGGCGCGCCATGCGTAGGGCGCCTGAACATAGGACAGCATCACCTCGAGGTGCGTGATCGCTACTAGTGTTTGTTAGTACACGTGTGTCAAACTACGTTAACAAAGAGAGATTAGCAGTTGAGTAGTAAAGGCTGCCAGCAGTGTATTGCCTAACTTCAAGTCAAATTTAAGTTACTTCATAAGACATGGATACTGCTTACATGTTTTTTTTTTTTTTTTTTTTTCATTATATATGAATTTAAAAATCACCAACAAAAGTACCTATGGCGAACAAATCTTACATGCCAGGATGTTAGATATGGCATACTCTGTAGGCTGTGTCTCGTGCTACAGGCAAATATTCCAAATGTGCACCATCTGCATTAACAGGGCCTTCTGAACGTCTTTCAAAAGTTGATCACGGCCTTATTTACGAATATGTTGTTGGCGCGAATGTAGTCGAATGCACCAACACATGTGCTGCCGAAGGATGCCAACACTGGCAACACAGGAGAGCTGCGCACCAATACCCGTAGGTAGAAATCGGTGAGATTTCAGAGGCATCCAGCGTGTATACTCTGTCCGCGGTAGGAGGACCGCTAGGTTCGGAAGATAATTACTCATAGCAGAGCTGGCCATATGTTTGTTATAGACTATCCACGGTAAAATAAACGCTTTTGAAAACCCTCTCATTTGGAATAATAGTCAATAAATATATTTATCTTAGCCATAGACGTTAACTTCCAAGTGTAATGGAATGTACACACTATGCTTATTACCTACATAGCAATATTTATTTGAAAAGGTAGCTAGAGGTTAAAAAGTGGCTGAAAGTAAAAAGTAACTAGAGCCTCAAAAGTGCTCACTATACCGTGAACAGCCTATAGCATCTTTACTTTTACTTTTCCCTTTGTGTATTACATACAACAGAATTTGTAAGCAGAATATACGTTTACTGAAAAGTGCGTGTGTGTGTGTGAGCGTTTGTGTGTATGTGTGTGTTTGTAGGGACACCCGAATTTCGCGAAAAGATTTCCTCACATGTTATATTGCAATACCCTTTCGAGCGTACCAGCAGTTTCCTTTTGGCGGCGTGTGTCTGTGAGAAGACATTTCCTTAGTTGACGGGTCAATCAGAATTAGGTTACTCCGGCACTGTACGTCTATGACTCTGAATCGTGGGCAGACACTCAAGACGCGTAACATTTAGATCACCCAATAACAAAAGTGTATCTTAGACAAAGTGTTATGAAATACAAATGGTCGTGAAATCTTTTCGCGAAATTTGGATGTCCATATATATATATATATATATATATATATATATATATATATATATATATATATATATATATATATATATATATATATATACACATATAATATATATATATACATAATATGCTGTTCGCGTTAAAATGAGCACTTTTGAAAGACCTGATTAAGATCTACTTGTATGCTCGTTGTGTATTCTTCCGCATTATGTAAAATTAACATTGCCATGGGCCTCATCACTTCATTCATGCGAAATTACTAGGAAAGTAAACATTTTATAAATCTGCTAATTTTTACACGCTGATGCATTAAAAAAAACCATAAAGTGAAATAAATAATTTGAATTATCACAAATGGTTACCTAACACTTTTTATTCAATGTTAAAATATGGACCTACATTCCATCTATCGTTGCCAACTTTACCGGGCGAATCTCACTCAGTGCGCCCGTTGAAGTATATGCAGGCATGGATGGTGTTTTTTTTTTCTATGGCTGATTTCAAAAGTGCTCACTTTATCGCGAAAAGCCTTTACTTAGATGTATGTATATGGTTTGACCTTGTAACAACTCGTTCTCAGTTGTTACGTGAAGTCGGCGCCAACTGTGCAGAAACTAGGTTACGTCTGGGTTTTTTACTGCAGGACGGCTGGCGAAGTCTCCGACGCCGGCAGTTTTTTTTTTTTTTTTTTTTTTTTACCTCGGTGCAGACCTGATGGAAACAAGTCCCGCAGCTTCAGGTCCGCGCGACTCTCCGGGCGTTAAACGTGGACGCCTGGCCTGGTCGAGCGAACCCAGCATGTGCGCTGAGGCTTCCACAGAGGAAAAAAGAAAAGTTAGACGACTTGCAACCATTAATCACGATGACTGTCCATCTCAGAAGTGAGCCGACCTCCGCATCGAAGACATTTCCGTTGCCGGGTCCCATCCGTACGCAACGCACAGGCTTCCAGCGAAACACGCGTTTTACTCAGTTAATAAAAACCAGGCCTTTATGGATTTTTTTCTTGATTTTCCTGAGAAAAAAGGAGCTGATAGTCTTGTTAAAGGATGTTCACGGTAAATTCAACCTTTGAAAAATGTCACTGCTCCTATTTGCATGTATTTTAACGGCCACACAGACAGACATGCGGGCAGTAAAGTTGGTAACGACGGAGGGACGTTTTAACGTTGAAGTAGAAGTGTTATGGATATTTAAATGATTTCATTTGCTTTCTGTTTTTTTTTAATGCATGAAAGTGTAAAGATTGGCAAATTTGTGAAATATTTTCTTTTCTGAAAACGTTACAGTTTTCCTTGGCCAATGCACGAATAAAGCAGCGTTTACAAAGTGCTCAGTTTAACGTAAACAGTCTTTACACAATTAGTCGGTTGGAAACCGCCTGTAATCTGCCTGGCTCTGAGAGACGCAAAGTTCTGATGCAAGGGATATGTGAAATAATAATAATAATAATAAACTGTGTCTTATTTCTTGTACGATGCCCTACTGATTTTCTGATAGCCTTCACAACAGAGTGCTGTAATCGTTCAGTCGTAAACCTGCTGAGTAATAGAATCAAAAATAACATTTTAAAATCCAGTTAAATTGAAGGATATTCGATCTGGCATGCAATATGCCTGTGAAACAAACTCTTGATCCACAATCGAGAACGCCCGACCACAGCGAGTGAGTCAATAAAGAGATTGAGGCGGCTTTTAACACCGAGGTCCTGAAAGTGAAGCGAGGTGAGTATGGAGCAGTGCCGGAGTGCAAGGGTGGAAGCAACGGGAGATCCCCGAGGAAACTAGCCGAACAGCGGCATCGTCCGGCACGATTCTCACATGCGAAAATTCGGGGGAGGGGCGGGAATCCACCGGGAATCCAGTCCGGTTCGTCTTGATGGGAGGCGAGTAGTCTAACCACTACACCACCGCGGCCCGCCGACCATACCGAGTATACCCAAAGCGTACAACCTTCAAATCTCAAAGTGCAATTAAAAATATATATGGTTATATGCATAGTTGTACGTAGACGAGTAAGAGTGCAGCTTTAACTTAAAATATCAACTTAAAAACCACAATTTTGTATGTAGAACATGCAGGCTCTACTATGCTTCAGCTTTCTGTAAAATACTGTCCAAAATGTAAGTACTTAAGGGCGAGGGCACACTTACTCCAAACAGAATATAACTCAACTGTGCACATGGCTCATAGTGCAGGGCGAAGAAGTATACACAAAAAAAAAATTGTTGAATAAAAAAAATTGTTTGGCGAAATTAAATTAATTGTTTGTATAGGGGCAATGAAATATTTTGTTGTTGAAATCAAATTATTTTAACGTGAATGCATCTTTAAATTTGCAACCATAGCTGGAGGCAATCCAGAAAATCCGATGATAACAAAATCGGGGAATACAGTTTGGCATTGCAGCTCCGAATCTATCGTCTACATTCGAAATTCCATTACACCACTCGATTGCCAAAGAATCAAAGAATATGTTACGTTGAGCGAGGACTGCGAAGCATATCGTACCGCGTCTCATAACTTCCGCGTAGTATAACTTTTGACTAGAAGAGGCTACAACGCTCGTTTAGGTTTCAATAGACAGCTCTCGTCAAGATCAATCGATTGTGTGTATAAAAACATTTGTGTGTGGTGGTTATGGTGAAATTTTATGAGTTTAATGTAAAAAATTAAGAAAACTTAACACAATTCCGGCCTATGCTCGTCAAAAAGTCAAGTCGAAATACAGAAATCGTATACTGTTGGAAAGAGTATCTCAAAAGCAATACTGTGATAGCCATAAAACCCCCATGTGATCGAGTGAAGCGGTGCCGGGAACGTAAAATAAGCATCAAGGCGTCCGAGCGCATCAACGTAGACGTAATCACGCAAAACAAACGACCGTGTCCTCCAACACAGCCAAACCCAATTTTTTGTTGTTCTTGTTTGGATGCCCAAAAAAATGTGAGATTGGTACAACCAAAGATTGGTTTGGTTCTACGTACATTAAAGAGTTTCGGTTAACACAAAAAAAAATTGTAAGTTTGACTGAGATTCGAACCTAGACGGCTTCCGCTTACGCTCCAGCGACCTCCACTAGCCTGACTACTGGTGACATCGGAGTACATACCGTTCGAATACTGGACGACGTGCGCTAATAAACATTTCAAATTTTATAAATTTACTTTTTAGTTTCCTGTTAAAATTGTTTTATTAGGATATTTATACCATTATTAAGCATCAATAAATGCACTAACAAACATTGTTACTAAATGCTGTTGACGATAAAAGTGAGAACTTTTGAAATTAACCTCAGAAAAACGTCACTGCCCCTGAATGCATATATTTTAACGAGCGCACTGAGTGACATTTGCTCAATATAATTGGTAACAATGGGTGGAAAGTAGTTCCATATCTCAATGCCGAATAAAAAGTGTCAGGTAATAATTTGTGATAACTTAAATTATTTATTTCACTTTATGCTTTTTTTTTTAATGCATCGAAGTGTAATAATGAGTGGATTTGTATATTTACTTTCCTAATAATTTCACAGTTTTAAATGACCGACGCATGAATAAATGAATGAGGCCCGTGACAATGTTAATTTTGCATAAGGCGGAAGAATACACGACGTCCATACAAGTAGATCTGAAGCAGGGCTTTCAAAAGTGCTCATTCCACCGTGAACAGCTTATATCCTAATTGTTACAAAATTGCAAACAAACTCTCGTGCTGTATTTTCGAACGAAGGCAGTCAAATGAGTGGTCAAACAAACAGGCCTATATACAGTTGATTCAACTAAATATTTCGTTGACAGTGTAATTTCTTTTGGCCCAACACACGAGGTTCCGTTAATTCGAACGTGTATTTTGCTAGACAAACATAATTTTTTTTTTTCAATCGTTTACTCAACAAAATATTTTGTTGGGGCAAATAATTATATTTTTAACC
The DNA here is from genome assembly GCA_029891345.1 of Dryococelus australis. Classification (NCBI taxonomy): domain Eukaryota; kingdom Metazoa; phylum Arthropoda; class Insecta; order Phasmatodea; family Phasmatidae; genus Dryococelus; species Dryococelus australis. Next base: position 11,213,756 of record CM057007.1, on the reverse strand, counting down.
CTGTACAAATATTTTGTTGGCCGGGACAAACCATAATCTCAGTGTAAGATTGTCTGTTATAACGGGCATTCAGTGCGGTATAGGTTGTTCACAAGACTTGACCACTTTAGAAAGAACTGCTCCGGATCTACTTTCCTTCTCATATTGTATCCTTCAGCTACAGTCTATTAGCGGTTTCTTCACTATTTTTTTTCAAACCTTTGAAAAACCACCCCATGTGTGAAATGTTTAGTTATTTCCTACATATGGCATGTATCACCTGTGTCAACATAAAATTATCTTATTTTTCGTTAAACTGAAGTTTTACCTGTATTTATGTATAAATTATAATATTAAATTTATAATAAATATTAATAAAAACAGTGATAAAACATGTGGGTTGGTAATGTTGAGTAAGAAATAGTTCTCATGTAAAATATCATTGCTCGTGATTGCGCACGAATTCGGTACGTAGTCCTTAGGTGTAAGTTTCTACACTTAGTTAAGCTTAGTTTGAACGAGGCGGAGGAATAACCTGTAAGTAGATCTCTAGCAGAGCGTCAGAAAAGTGTGAAGTAACTGTGAATGGATTATACATGGAATATTAACATCGCAATGAGCCGCCTCGCTTTATTCAGTGGCCGTTCAAGTGAAAATCAATTATTTATTTCGGATAGTAGGTGTGCTAATAACGTGCAAGTTCGTGTTCTAAGTTGTACGGAACCAAAAACCTCGGCTTCGGTAGGCAAAAACCTAAACATCAGTAGGCAAAACCTAGACTTAAATAGGCAAAAACCTAGACTTCAGTATGCAAAACCCTAGACTTCAGTATGCAAAAACCTAGACTTCAGTATGCATAAACCTAGACTTCAGTAGGCATAAATTCACATGTTACGCTCGCAGTACAACGTTAGGTCATATAAATATTTTTATTAATTCATTACCACTACACAGTGTGTATGTATGTTATCGACAGTGATTTTTTTCAACGGTTGACTCAGAAGTGCTCACTTCACCGTGAATGGACTTCACATTGTATACCTATCTCTGTACCACATGACCGGTAGTCTGATGGAGATATCTTTGATCCTTTGACCGCCCCCCCCCCCCAATTATCTTAACAACCAGTCACACCTGTCTCTCGATCGATGTGGTACAGGCCTGCGGGGATACAGAGCGGTCTGGAGGATGTTTGGATGCAACATCACAGATTTTAACTGCTCGCTACCTATCAGTGTCTCGCAGGACAATCGCGCAGTTCCGTTTCTGCCAGCCACTTGTACCCGTTTATGGCGAACGCCTTCCCACACACCCGAGGCACTTTTCTCCGAGACAGCAGTCTGGGTCGCCAGCCTGGCCGGCTCCACACTGGCTCGAACAATTCTCATCCGCTGTGGTTACCCAAATTGCATAAGTTAGTAAAATTGTTGTTACTAATGAAGGGAGGTTCGTACTTATGCTAACGGCTGTTCTCGTTAAAGTCAGCACTTTTGAAATCAACCTTAGGAAAAAGTTACTGCTCCTACCTGCATATTTTTTAACGGACGCACCGGGTAACATGCGCCCACCGTAAAGTTGGTAACGATGGATGGAAAGTAGTTCCATATTGTAAAGTCGAATAAAAAGTACTAGGCAACCATTTGTTATAACATCATTTATTTTATGTTTTTTTAATGCGTCAAAGTGTAAAAAGTAAGCAAATTTGTAAAATATTTACTTCTCTAATAATTCCACAGTTTCACTTGACCAACGCATGACGAAAGCGATGAGGCCCAAGGCAATGTTAATTTTAGATAAGGCGGAAGAATACACAACGTGGATACAAGTAGATCTTAAGCAGGGCTTTTAAAAGTGCTCGTATTACCGTGAACAACCTATACCAACATTTCCTAGCACCACGAATTTATTTTTTTGTTCCAAAAGTGAAGACAGATGTAGGTATACAACTACTGGCATAGTTTACCAATATGCAACAGGTTCAACAGTTTTGGCGTTGTTCGCGTAAGGGTTAAAATAAATTTCCATGAAGTTACGGAACGCTGTCAAAGTATTATCCAGAAATCTTCGTAAAATAGGAGAACTCCGTTTTCTCAGTAAAAAAAAAAAAAAAAAAAAAAAGCGATACTTCACGTAAATTCCTGTAAATTCGCGGGAATTCCCGTAAATTTTATAGTTGTCTATCCGTGTTTGCGAGAGTTACGCGCCACCGGGAAAGTGTATATAAAATATATTTAGTTACAGAAAAAAAAAAATTGCAGAAAGGGCGGTAATCTCCGTGAATGCAGTAAGTACTATTAAAAGAAGTGAACTACAGACAAAGGAATTCGCTGCTGACATCACAACTTAACAGTAATACTACAGGAGTCGCCATATTGTGTTCCCAGTAAGTATGGGGTTATTTATGTTACTATAAACATTATAAACTTCATGTCGTAAAAGAAAAAACATAAACCGTCACACGCCTTGTTGCAAAGCTCCCAGTCACACCATTTCACAATAAAACAACATATACAAGGAAAAGTGCACACCCTAAAATAAGTATAAGATTATACGGCACCCACACAATATAAATATGTAGGCCTACTTATGTATATGTACATATAGAGAGAGGTGGGAGGAAAGAGAAGGTACACATATTCACAACGTGTTATTATGTGAGGAATCATCTCACAAAATATGGGGGTGTAATTACGAATTAACACGAATGTATGATGTTTCTCCTACAATCACACATAAAAATAGCCACACCAACCGCCAATGTATATTCGCACAGCATTCTGGAAAAATGTCTACTTTCTTACGTGAAAACCTATGTGTAACCAAAAGCAATCCAGCTTTAGTATTGTGCTTGTAACACGCCTAAATAAAAATGAAGGAAATCTGACAAATGCCAATTTTGTAATGCTCCGGCTAGCTTAATTAGAATATACGCTGTTACATAAAATAAGTTTTCCTGATATCAATTAAAGAGGAAAATAAATGAAGAATTGAGTTAATAAGACTACTAGATGAATACAATAATCACCCTTAACATGATTAAACAAACAATAAACAATTATGATTGTTTATTTTTACTTTATAGTATTAAATTTGAATATCATATTTGTAATCACGCTTCTTGGTAACAAAACTTACATTTATCTACCACAAAAGCAAAGGCATGCAACACTATCGCAATATGTGCACCGGATTTACCCATATCTCAACTGCTTCATAACTATTGTCCTACTTTCAGTGTGCATGCATCTCTACATTAGATATTATATGCGCTGGACTTAGTTCTGAACGATACACCACTGTAGTAGTGTCTAGGGCCGCAATACTCCTTTGGTGACTGCTGCTGGAATGACCTGCTACTATAATGGATCTCGCCCCTCGCCAGCAGGAACTGGTCATCCTCGGCCGCCTACTGGTACCGTGGTACTGGCGTCGACTCTCGTCCCAGCTGCCTCGCTGTGGTTTCGCCTTTGCTGATCGAACCCCGTGTCTGGCTCCTTTCGCTCGTCGTACCTCTCCCGATCAGGGCAACAGACGGTGAACTCCGTATTCGGATGCTGTGCTGGATCCGGCCTGGGTCCTTTGACTACGTGTTGGCAACATCGCCTCTACGAAACTGACTTAAAGACTCATTACAATACTTGTTCTCTTTCAATTAACGTATAAGTGGAGCCATCTACTTATGGTGCCTCCATTCTTAGAACACTTCTTAGAAGAACCCACATTGTTCGATTATTTGTTCCTAATAAAATCTCCGTTGTAAATGCCAACCTGGCTTGTTTATATTTACCAAAGAAAATATTTCTAAACATTCAAAATGCAAGGATAAAGTAGTTACAATTAAATATGAAACTACCATCTGACAGGCTTTCCAAAACAATTTTTTTCACATACACTTTGCATACTATCCTTCTGACACACTGGATATCCGAACATAAGTTATGGCAATCAAAGATAATATTATTTCCCTATTTCACTTCACGAATTCGTTTTAATTGTGTACTGTTAGAAGATGGACAAAAAATATGTTAATACAGCGTAATGTTTTCGTGGCACGTTAGCCAACTCAAAGGAAATAACTTTACTTAAAAGTTCTGGTTTTAAAAGTGAAATATAATTTGACAAGGAACGAAAACACCCTGTGTTATCACGACAGTTGCAGCGAGAAGATTTAATCGTGGCTGTGGCAAAAAGTGCGTGTATAGTTGTGTTGCGGGTGTGTGTGTGTGTGTATGTGTGTGTGTGTGTATATATATATATATATATATATATATATATATATATATATATATATATATATATATATATATATATCATCACATAGTAAAGTTTGGACCGCGAGGCAAGTTGGGAGTCCAGCGGGAAACGCCTGAGAGAACAGGGCAGTTGGAGAGCGCCAAGGCGCTCGTTTAATTACAGGCGACTTCTTTTCTTTTTTGCCTCCCAGATATTGCGGCCAGCGTGACGAAAGCCATAATTACCAGCTGCTCCGGAGTTCCGTAAAGTTTTCGAGTTATTACAAAACATTAATGCCTCTTTTTTTTTCTTGCGACCACGCTAATGCACTTGAAACATTCGTTTCATGCATGAGCTGCAAGTCCTCCGAAAGTTTTGCATGAAATTCACCTGCGGAGACGTCTGGGCTGGAAATGAAGCGGAGGATGCCAGGCCTATTGTAGATTACCGTAAAATCACTAGTCATGTAATGTAAAGGCTATTCACGATAAAATAGAGCACTTTTATCAACCTTAGAAAAATATCACTGCTCCTACCTGCATATATTTCTCGGCCGCCCTGAGTGACATGCGCCCAGTAAAATTGGTAACGATGGAAAGGAAGTAGTTCCATATCTTAACGTCAAATGAAAAGAGTTATGTAACCATTTTTGATAACTTAAATTATTTCTTTCTCTTCCTGTTATTTTTAATACACAGAAATGTAAAAATAAGCAGATTTGTAAGATATTTACTTTCCTAATAATTTCACAGTTTCACTTGACGAACGCATGAATAAAGCAGTGAGGCCCAAGGCACTGTTGATTTTACGTAACGCGGAAGAATACACAACTTGCATACAAGTAGATTTTAAGTAGGGCTTTCCACAGTGCTCTGTTTACCGTGAACAACCTATACCTAGAGATGTGCATCGTAAATATCTATCGGAATCACTCAAAAACAAGGTTTTGCTTACAAGCTATCACGATGTTTTGTCATGATAAAAGTTCCATTTTACAATTGGGGGACGGAATAAAATACAAAACCGCTAAAAACATCGATTTACCTTAAAAATCCACAGTGTTTGTATAAAACAAAGGACCTGAGTAATGTGGTAAAACATGCACTAGGCTCTGAAGCTGCAGCCCGGCGCACATGAAAAGATTTTGATGTGAATACGTCATTAAATTTGCAACCATAGTGGTAGTGGGAGGAAATCCACAAAATCCTATGATAAAATCGGGGGATAGAGTTTGGCTGAATGGTGTATGGTTAAATTGTACAGTTTAATATAAAAAATTAAGAAAACGTAACACAATGTCGGTCTATACTCGTCAAAAAGCCAAGTAGAAATACAGAAATCGTATACGGTTGGAAAGAGCATCTCAAAAGCAATCCAGCGACACCGATAAAACCCCATATGATTGAGCGAAGCGGTGCCGGGAACGTAAAAAATACATCAAGGTGTCCGAGCGCGTCAACATAGACGTATGCACGCAAAACAAACGACCGTGCCCCCAACACAGCCACACCCCATCTTTCCTGCGAGTTTCGCTAAGATACTATTTGACAGCTAGGCAAAGAGCTATGTAACATCTCGTGTCCATCACTGGTTTTGCCACACGGTACACTGTAAGAAATTGTTCGCAAATATACCACACCAGTGTATATCTATTGTGAGAAAGCGTGTATGGTTAACATTTGTTCCAATACATCCATGGTAGCGTTCCTACATTTGCTCAGGAAACAGTCACATGCATAGGGAAGCTAAACATTCGTATATTTGCAGCCTGATAGATGGTAGTATTACCATTATAGGTTAAAAAATTTCCATTGCTGTTTTGGAAGTTTAATGGAGAATTTTTAACAATGTATGTATGGGTTTCCTTGCGATCCGAGTTACTCTGTCAACTAATAACGCCGGCAGACATAGCAATTTTTGAGAGTTGGTGAAAATAATAAACATTAAACTCTTTACGACGAAGAAATATTGCTGCAATTACACTTCTTTCAGTTTTAGTCCATGAAAATATAACATGTAGACGAAATGAAGGACTGTAAACAAGAGAACGCTTAGCCTGAAAGAACTAAAACATAGAAGTGTACTGCCGATGTCGTTCAAAGAATAAGGGTGAGTACATAGAAAACCTCAAAACTGTAGACATACACTTTTACATGTCGCATACCTTACGAAAATACCACCGAAACAATCATTTTCCATGTAAAAAAATCACGTGACACGTTTCCTTGCTCTCATTGGCTGAGATCGGAAACAAGCAAAGAAACACACAGAGAAAATAGCACTATTCCAAATACCGAGAAAATAGTAGACTAGCCAGCTAAACTGCACGTCGGCATCGATATTTCCAATGGACGAGCACGTCCAGCATAAACAAATTGTTCCCGTTGGTAAAAGGTGCCTTGGTGGTTGGTATGCCTGCGTTTCACCACACTGGACAGTGCGGTAGGCAAACTGTTATGATCGTTTAGAAGAACCCTAACTGGGAATCCAGACATAAACCCGCCAGCACAACTTTGATTAGATCAGGACGCCAGGAATTGCGACAACTTATTGCAGCGACCATCGGGCGAGGCCGCTTGCAAAAAAAAAAAAAAAAAACCCCTCCACCAGCCAGCGATCGGGGACATGGACGCTTAAACGACGCACCGATATAGGCCACGGTAAGGCAGAGTCCGACGCCTTTCCAACTCCGACCAGCTTCAGGGAAGGACAGAAGAATGGATATGCCCGGTCGTCTCTAACCGATCTACAAGATGACACAGCCTCCGGCATCAAGACTAAGGTGGGGACAGTCCATAGCCGATAATAAGTAAAAAGGCGTGAAGTATCCATAATAATAATATATCAGTTCTATTAGCTCCCCGTTACAGTTATTATTACAGTGTCGTATTGTCTGTGTCACATAACATGATTAAAACTCCTCATTTACAGCAAGCTCTACCATCTATCATTAATCAACAAGCTGCGACCCCTAAAGCCCCAATGCCCGCAAGGCATATTTATAACAAAACTATACGAAAACTATTTACAGAACGTTTATTCTGTGGATTTTGTTTGGTTATGATCATTGCTGAGAGCGTGTTATATTTTACTGCTGTTACAGTTTTATTCAAACGCTTGTGGGTTGTCATTTTCTCCACGTGAGGGATGAATACCCGTTGGTTCGTTCGAAGTACTCTTGACAGCATTATATGACGCGCTACGAGTGTAGTAGAACACCTGCGTCTTATGCACGAGGTTTCCCGACGCATTAACACGTTCCCTCAGAATGCAATGCCCACTTGCCTCGGCATCACTTGAATGTGTAGCGACTGCCCGCGGAGTGTGTGTTTATTACACAGTTGGCGGTCGTGGTACCGCCAATATCAGGCTTCCCTTGTTTTCTTTTTCTGCGAAGAAAATATTTATGAAGTGTCAGTAATCAATAATTACCACTTTCAGGCCAGCTCACATTTACAGCATTGCAAGACAGGCTATAGAAACAAGTCTTCCAATGGCTGTTCACGGTAAAGTCAACACTTTTGACATCAACATTTGAAAAATGTCACTGTTACTACCTGTGTATATTTTACCGGGCACACTGACTGTCAGGCGCCCAGTAAAGTTGGCAACGGTGGAAAGTAAATAGTTCCATGTGTTAAAATTAAATTACAAGTGTTAATAAACATTTGCGAATACCGGAATATTATATTTTACTTTTTGTTTTAATGCATATAAGTGTAAAAATAAAAAAAATGAAATATTTTCTTTTCTAAAAATTCTATAATTGCTCTTGACCTACGCACGAATAAAGTGACCAAGCCTATGTGGTAACGTTAATTTTACACATGATGAAAGAATACACAAGATGCATTCACGTAGATTTTAAGCAGGGCTTTCGAAAGTGCTCAGGATATTGAAGCCTATTGTGTGTGTGGAACTGTATTTCCGAGAAAATCGAAGTTTCCCTAGTTTCGTGTTCCATCTTCGTAACTATACAAAAATAATTTGTCTTTCCTTTTATTTCAAATTTCATGTAATGAAGTGATATTGTAAGGTTATGAGTAATAATGGAGAAACTAATCGGTGTACGTTTTCTTTGGAAGGGCACAGAAATTCCCATAAAATCACTGCGCAAGATGAAGCACAGTCATCAAAAGTGTTCATTATTTAAGGCTCCTCTCAGCATACACAAATCTGAGATTTTCTTGTGTAATTACAACAGAATTACGAAAACTAGTCTTCAAATTTCCGTTAGCAAAAAAGTAAATAACGTTTCTTAATAAATTTATAATATGTAAACACTCACTCAAATCAAAAAAAAATATTTCTAGGAGATTGAAAATGTTATAGAGCGGGTGACATGACATGTCATAACGCTCCCCTGACATGGCTGCTTCTTATTCATTTAAGCCGCCGTGTTTACGTAGGCTATCGCATTATGTTGACCATTTATTGTGCGTTCACTGAAGTATATAATACACGAAACACAAATATACAGCTTCTCAATTAAGGCTGTGTCCCAATTTCAAGAATACCTTATCGAGAGAGCACTCTTTCGCACAACCTGGCGAGAACACTGCTTCTTGCTCTTGCTCAAGCTCTTGGAATTGAGACAACCACTCTCTCATTTCTCTCTGACGACAGGCAAGCAGCTGATGCCAAAAGGCGGGAAATTATATTAAGCTAAAATTGAGGGTTATAGCTAGTGTAAGTAATTTATGTGTGTTCAAAATAATTCACAGATAATTATAGCACTACCAGAATAATTACTAAAGCATAAAATACTATTATTTTTATTTTATATTTTACCGTCATGTTACAGCAAAGTGACAAAAAAAAACTAGACGTAGTTAAAAATCCATATTTATATTTTTATAAATACATGTTGCGTATGTCATTTTGAAGTTTAAAACAGTTGGAATTATTCACCTACAGTTAAAACGCAACGTTGTTTTGGTCGAGAAAGTTGCTATAATCTTATTCAAACACGAAAATAATGTAAACAAACATGGATCCTGCGAGAGAGCGCCAGCCTCCGACGAATTGAGACGACCAGAGAGCGTTCTCTCTGAGGTCATAATGAAGTCGTCGCGAGAGCGAGAGCGCGAGAGAGCGCTCTCTGGACCAATTGAGACACGGTCTGGTGTTCATTGGAGAAATTACTCCACTCGTTCAGATTAAAGATAATTCTTGTTTTAAAACACAATTAGAACCGAAGGATTTTGTGTAAGTTAACCCATAAGAATCTTACTACGGCCTCCAATAAGTTCCGGGCAAGAGTACATTCTTGTTAGTATTTTTTTAATGTATCGAAATGTTTAAACTCGCACGGTTCTTCAGTAGCAAAACAAATTGTTCAAAGAGCGGGACGGCCAATTACTCAGCATTATGTTCGGCGCAGAGTATTTACTGTAGCGGTACTGGCTCACGCTTTTATTATCCTTCGTGAAGAGAAGACCCAACGCCTTCGGAGTTAAAACAAGATTGCTCAAAGACTGCAGAAGTCTGTGTTTGAGACGCAAGGTTATTAATTCATTTCATCTTGGTGGCTCGCTGAGCAAGATATTCTTAACCCACACGTTACTATAACCTGCTGCAAATATTACTTTACGAATTTTTCTTAATTGTGCAACCAAGGGCTTGGCGAATAAATCAGATTCTGTTTTACTTGACTTTTTTTGGGACGAAGGTTTATCTTCTCCAGTGCTGTTAAATTGATCCCGAAAACAATGAGTGAGACTTCTTATCTGCGCACCATGGCCATCAAATAAGACCGTCCCCACTGCAATAGTTGAATACTTCATTCCCCTGACGTATGACCTGCACTTCAAATACAACCGCTCACCACGACTAATGCCAATAAAATAAACGTTCCTTGGCCATGACAACGAATAAAGTTCCACTACAAGTGAGTGCGTGAAGAGATTTGGGCGGCTCTTGACATGGTGGTCATGAGAGCCGACGAGGATGAAGCGAGGTGAGAATGGAGCGGTGCTGGAATGCAAGGGGCGGGGGAAACGGGAGATCCCCGAGTAAACCCGCTTACCAGCGGCGGCGTCCGGCACGATTCCCACATGCAACCCCACTGACCAGTGTGCCAGTAAACATTACATTTCACAGTCTGTTTAAACTAGCAACTAATACGGTGTCAAAAGTTATTATCTTGTTTACGGTTGTCGAAACCGTAATTCGGAACAAAGCGGTGCCTTAAAAATTTCAACAATTTGGGCAACACTTTACAGCTCCGGTCTTCAGTGCATTTTGAGAAAGAAAAACGAGGGGTGAGAGAGGCATAATATTGATAGTAATAATAATGATATTAATATTACTGATAACAATAATGATGATAATGAGCACTGGCCACTCTTGGACTTCCTTGCCGGGGAGTCTAAATTATTCTTTTTATTTCTTCTTCCCTCTTCACTTCTTCATTTTCTATTATTTGTAAAACTGTTCATTAACGTTATTCTATTATTACCTCTGCCAAGGGATTTATCCCAAAAACATATAAACAACTATCAAAATTCCAATAAAATACACACACTCACGCGCGCGCCCGCGCACACACACATATATGTGTGTGTATATATATATATAACATACTTGGGAACCCGGTGATAATTTGTAGCATTAGCGTATGAATGTTTTATGGATGAACACCCGCTCCCCGCTCCATTAGAATCAACCTCAAGAAAATCTTATGACAATGATGGGAAAACCGAAAGTACCCCGAGAAAACACACTAGCCAGCAGCAGCGTCCGCCACATTTACCACGCGTCAAAATTCCGGAGCTGGCCTCGCCAGGAATCAAACCCGATTCGCTATGATGGGAGACGAGTGGTCTGACCAATACACAGCCGCCGCGGCATATACTACAGTCCATTCACGGTTTCTTCGGCCTTTTTGAATCAAACCTTTGAAAAATCTCCCAATGTATGACGTGTTTTGTTATTTCCTAAATACGCCCTGTATAACGAGCGTTTTATACTTGTGTTCATAAAAGTTACTTTTTTTTTCTGTTAAGTTGAAATGTTATTCATATTTTATATATAAATTATAATGCTTCATTTATAAATAATCTGAATAAAAATCAGGGAGAAAATAGGTACGTTGGTAGCGCCTAGTGAGAAATAGACCTTATACAAAATATCATTACAACTGAGTGCGCACGAATGTGGTGATTTGTCCCCCTGGTGTAATTCTCCAGGATTAGTTAAGCTTAGTTTGCACGAGGAGGAGGAGGAATATCCTGCAAGTAGAACATTAGCAGGGCTTCAGAAAAGGCTGAAGTAACCGTGAATGGATTATTATATGTTGTTTAATGTTTGGGTTTGTAAATGAGTGGTTTTGGCTCGACACAATACGAGCCGAGTCAGTGTGCTGCAAAGACTTGGAATGTTGAACCGGCGAATAATGTTTATTTCCTGTTTAAAAACTTGTTACGGTAGCACAATGAACAATGGATTTCCCATGCAGTTTAAAGCTATACAGGCCCACCAGTTTGCTTGTACTCGAATCTTCCTAGCTACAAAAAAAAAAAAACACTAAAACTTGTTATTAATTTTTTTTAATTTATTTTCCATGGACGTGTTTTTTTAAGAGTGAGATTCAGCGTTTTCCTGTGACATAATTTAAGTATAATTGATTCACGATAACTTCGGCCTTTTCTGAAGCCCTGCTAAATATCTAATTTTGGGTTATTCCGTGGTTGCGTGTGTGGCATTTTGACTGCTGATTCACTTGCAAGACATTGTAGAATATGTGGTGTAAGAGATGATATTTTAATTGTCATATATTACATTACCCTACAATATTGGGTAGATCTGCCATACACTTTTGTGTTGGTAATAACGAATTCTCGTAACAAAATTAAAATGCCAATCTTTGTTGCGTGTGTGACAAACTGACACGCCTTCTTCCCAAGCAAATGTAATTTTTATTAAATTTCTGTTTTCAAGGATGGTGAATCTCAATGAAACTTTTTGGTGATATAAATAAAATATGCACTTTTTAAATAAAATAATTGAAGTTGTTCAAAAACACTAACATCCCATATAAACTTCAATTTGAAAATGTTGCGTGTGTGACATGTGGAGATATTTTAAGAATATGAATATATATATAAGCTGCAATGTGGCATAAACATTTTTTTTATAAAGAAACAAAAACAAGATCACTGCTACAATAATTAATTCTAAAAACCAACAGTTTCTGCAAACATTCATAGCAACACAAATGCTGGCACAAGAGTAGTCACATAAAGGTAAATTGAGCCATGTTATTAAATGAATTAAGAGGTTACTCTATCCTCAGTATTACTGACGTGAAGCAGGTTAAGAGCCAGCAGTCAGACCATGACGGCGCTCACCGCTAACCTAGCACGTGGGTGGTAAACGCGTGTGCGGCACCGCTGCAAGGACTTTCCCAAAACAGGATATTTGTTTTCAGCATGTTAATATTTCTTTTCAGGGAAAAATATGTTATAAAGTGTAATATGTTAATTTCCAGATATTGTGCAATGTTTACTTTTCAAATCCAAAGTGCGCACTGCGCCAAAGAACAGGACATTGCTATTCAGGTTAAGATGCCTTTCAAAGATATTGAGATAAGAACATACATTCATTATTAACAGTATACTTGTGATTCTGTATTAAAATGCTTTGTGTGCCATTTAAATTACAAATATTAATATTTTACTCAGCGTGCATAGCACCTCCGCTTGTGTGAACCCCGTAGGCAGCCATGGCAGGTCAGCGTTACCCCTGCCTCTGGGCAGTCATTCTAGGAGAGTTGGAGAGGTAAGACGCTGTCACGTACGCACTTCATATTTTTGCACTGACTTAAGATTTCCATAGTTAAATTTAGTATACCGGTTAACCTTTGCTTGGCGTACGTTTGCCAGACATCCCCAGCGTAATGCTACCCGCTTAACTTTATAATTTGCAGCCCTTGTGGCTTTTTCAAATTAAACAAGATGAGAGGAGATGATGTCAGAGAGTCCACACGGCCCGCGCAATTTGTATATCAAGCACCATCCGCCCATTTTTAGGGCTTTTCATTGTAATTCCTGCTTAATTCCGGCAAGCAATCTTAAGAGTAATATTTGTATGTGTGTATTTCAGGGTTTTTATCATGTTTAATTGGGTTACGGCCACATTACCCATGGCCACGTGGTTAGCTACCACCAAGTCCATATCCGCGCCATCGCCGCGTTTACAGGGTTAATTCTTCTTCCATAATGTGCGCCTTAATTGATCTCAGGGTAATATGTGTAATTTTCATTCAGGATTCATGTATGTTGGATGTTTGATGCTTTTAAGTATGACCACGCGGTCATTTCATATGTTTGTATTTTCCCGCCACCCGGCGTCTAACGAGCTTTTGTATGCTCGCATATTAAAAGGAATAATATTTTCCTAACGCAGTTATCATTTTGGCCAGTAACATTTCACCAGGTTCAAGAAGAAATAATGTGTTTTACACCCGCACACGTGGTCCTCTAAGAACTTATCATCCAGCGTTATCCGCGCCATATAAAGTTACTTTCACGCCTCTGCGTGATTATTCTGCCTGTTCATTGGCATTAGATGTAACTTGCATTAATAAACAAAATCTTATCAGTGAACAGTATGTATTCTTGTAGCGTCAGCGTCCAGTTTTCTACCAGCATTTTGAAGTGCAATATTTAGTATTGAAAGTGTTTTGTAAGAACGCACGGGTGAGACGAACACACAGAACCCACAGCATCCCTGAGATTCCTGAGTCTCAAAGTGCGGTGTATGGAAAACACCGCTGGAGCCCACCTACCAGGTGAAAGTGTATCGTAATCGTCTCGTGTCTCACCCGACAGCGGCACATGGCTTCCCAAGAACTATCCTCATTGCTGGCCAAACACAACACTCCCCACTGGGGTGCATATACTTGAGTAAAACTTGATTAGTTTCTTCCTCATACGCCACCACAACAGCAAAGAAGTCTTGTTTCCTGCTAGACTTTTCTGTTGCAGTTAAAGATACAAGTACAAAGTCCCCTGGTTCAATTTGAGTATTGTCCTTGTTGCTGCATGAAATTTTGGATTTCACTTCATCACAATCACCACCAAAATTATCTTCATCTTCACTTCCAAATTCTTCAACTTAACTACCATCTTCATTATCACCACCATCATCACTATCTTCATTTTTTTCTTCTGCTTCAAGATGACGCAGTTGAACTGCTGTTAAATCTTCTTGTTCAAAGGTTACAGATGTTTAGAGATGCAATTCTTGTCTCATGTAGTGATTTTAGTTTTTCTATATGTTGCCTCTGTCTCATTTTATCTTGCTTTCGCTTTAGCGTAACTTTACTTTGTCTGTTTGAAGTGCCAATTTTTGTTTGGCCTATCGTAATTTAAACCTTTCTCACTCTTTGCTTGTGTAGGCTTCATACTTCATTTGATCGTTTCTCTAAATGCCAGTGACCTCTCAGTAGATGAAATTATTTATATGCAATAATGTCAATTATTAGTACTTTTACCTCAAATAAATAAATAGATACATGAATACTTAACTTGTAAAAGTTGTAACACAGTCACAGAAATATTTGTGTGACAGTAACATAATCTCACACATACACATTTTTAAGTATGTCCTTAAAAGACTCGTGTTAAAAATATTAGTTCTAATAAAATTCAGCCCAATTGGTTAATTCCAGTATCATAAAATCTCACAGTTAAGTTAATTATATGAAACATAAATAAGAAATGTCTTATGTTGTGGGTGTGACATTCGATGCAAGTTATTAGCCTGTCACACACGCAACACAATTTTGAGTGCAAAATATTCATGCTTCCAAAAAAAGTTAATTGTAGTAAAATGTATACTACATGGATAATCTCACTTCCAGAAAGTTTCACATTTATAAGTTAATTACTATCCTGTGAAAACAAATAAAAGCACGTTTTGTGATGCGTGTGTGACAATGATCATTACATATTTTCATTTAGTGCTGTATATGGAATATTCACTCAGTTTGCTCCAAAATATCACATTAGATTCTGGAACACCTATACCGCAAGTCTGACGCAAAACAATTAAGTTAAGTCACGTAACACAAGATTAGGGTAGGCAACAAATATGGCGTATTTTCCCATTTTGTCAACCGTACTATTAATAGTTTTGTCAAACATCTAAAAAAAAACTACAATTTATTATTTTTATGAAATCAACAGTTTATATGGTAGAAGGGATCCTCTGTTTTACAAATATGCGTATTATAACTAATTGGAAATATTAACACATTTTTGTCGTAAGGGTCCTTTGACGTGGAATAACCCCTTTGGTTACTGATTACGTATCCTTCCGCTACACGTAAACATAAACACTGCCATGTGAATTATACTTTTATAACTGTCAAATGTATTGGTTGCTGTTTACAGCTGTTCAAATAATGTTGACGTATTTCCCACGAATGTTCACAATTTAGGCCTATAACAACATTCGGGTCGGCTTTATAACTATTTGTTACACATGATATAGCACGTTACACATAATACACATTAATATTTTGCCAGGACGGTGTTTGTTACGACTGTGGCGGAAACAATAGTATTTAACCTATTGTTATCAATATGTGTTGGGTTATTACGTTAAAAGGACGGCCTTATTCGGAATAGAAATTAAAACGAAGGGATAACCAGTCCAACGAAACGATACAGTAAATTCAAGCACGCAACTCGTGTCGCGTATTTATTGTTTGTAGTATTGACAAACGTAAAAGATAGTGGCGTACATGCAAACATATAGCCCCCCCCCCCCCCCCGGTAACGTTTACTCTTCTAATATTTACATGCATTGATACTTACTGGGTTTTTAGGTTTATTTTATTATTTATTAAAATTTATTTGTTTGGGCTTAGTATTTTGTAGGGATTGTGGCAGACATTCAAATCACAGAAACATAAGCTCGTTACACAAATGTGTTTCAACCACCTATGGCAAAGGTACAATGCTGTGATAAACAGACGTGGCTGAAAACAATTAACTTCGTCATAAAAACAGTTCACAGTTAAAACGTATAATAGTGCACATCAAATATTTGAAATCACGCACACACACAGGGCTAGCCAAACGACCACCACGCAGCAACGCCCACGCCATTTCACACGCTGCGGTTAACGAAACATACGTAACAGTATATTTATTACTGCCGTGGAAAAACATATTCATCACAACATTGTAATTTGCTTAGGAAGTTTAAAAAACACGAGTACGAACTTGATGCTTCGTTCAAAAACACACCGTGTTATTGACATCTCGCCATATCACTGCCAGTCGTAAGGCACTATAAAAAGTGGGAATAATCGCCCGCCATATTGGAACAAGCGCATGGCTAGGGGAAAGCGGGTCAAATTCTAGATTCTCCTTTCCATACCACGTCTGCCAGGAAAGCTGATCAAATTCTAGATTCTCCCTTCCACACGTCTGCCAACCTGCTGGATTTGTAAGCGCATCTAAATAACATACAATATGTATTTAAACAAGAAAATCTCGTTTCAGTTGTAAATTACAATTTCAAACCTCATCATTGTTGTTGCTGTAATTAGTATGAAATGTGCTGAAATTAAAAATAACGAAATGTATACCTTTCCTGCTACACAGGTGGTACAAACTTCCCGAGAGAGATCAGAGAGAACGAGAGCGACACGCTCTGCTTCGCTTATGGAACCTTGGACGGAAAAATTAACATAGTGTCACTAGAGTATAGGCATGGTAATTTGCGCTGATATTTTTAACAGCAGCAATGAAATGTGTTTCCGTCAGTGCTACCTAACAATACAAATATATCAATTGGCAACGTTTAATTTATAAATAGTATACACAGAAACGATTATAAAAAATATTATAACTGTGAACTATTTCTTACTGGCCGTTGCCAACACGTCACTTCTCTCGCTGTTGTTAATTCGTATTTAATACGAAATGAATATTACAAGTTATAGAAGATACTAAGTATATTATTAATCTATTCAAGAACACAGTACTTTAACGTTAATCACAGGGTTATATAATTGTGGAATAAAAGTGATTGAACACAACAGGTTGACATGTTACGCTTAGGGTGATTTTTCAAAGGTTCTATTCCAAAAGGTCCAAGAAAGCGTGAATGGGCTATATCTGCAGTGGTATATGTCCGAAATCCGTCAGCTAACCACAATGATAGTTGTCTGGCTATAAGAAACTACGTAGGTATATAGTAAAAACGCATATTTAAAGAGTGTTTTTGCAACTAAAATAGAAATGGGCACATCCTTAGTTGGATTGTCGTTCTAGCAATCGGTTTTACTAGCAGACAAATATACATAAATTGCAGACTAAGTTTTTGTGAGGTTATTTTTCACTGTAAAATCCTACTGCTTGATACTTAAGTTTTCAATTGTGTGCACCGCTTAACACGGATTCAGCCTCGCTATTCTTGGGCATCTACATGCCGGAGGTGTCATCGTTACTGCGCAAGCGCTGCTTCAACATGTTGACGTCATTCCCTACAGAAACGAAACTGAGTCATCCTCGCTCAGTCGCTACGCCGTAGCAGCCTAAACCAAAGTGACTACTGATGAAATTGGAATGTATTTTAATACGCTGTGCGAACACTCCGAACATTGTACAGCGTGGTCAAATAATAATTTCAAATTTTACAGTTTCACTTTTTAGTTTCCTGTTGAACTTGTGTTTATTGGGATGTTTATATCGTTACGCGCTGATGCGAGCTTTGTGCGCGGTCCGGCTCTGTGTGTGTTGGGGGGGGGGGGGGGTGAGACCGACCTCCACCCTCCCCTCCACCCAGGCAGACCCGCTCGCTGCCCCATCGCTCGCCCGGGGGGATGATTGACAGCTGACCTGGCTCACGTCACAGCCCCTCCCCCTCCCCCTCCTGGATAAACC
The DNA here is from genome assembly GCA_029891345.1 of Dryococelus australis. NCBI lineage: Eukaryota > Metazoa > Arthropoda > Insecta > Phasmatodea > Phasmatidae > Dryococelus > Dryococelus australis. The sequence continues at coordinate 11,195,640 of CM057007.1, read as the reverse complement.
GATGTGTTTAGAGGATGCGCAAGAATTTTTTGGGAACTAGAACTCTTGACGCAACGAGGCATTCAGAGAAATTTCTGCGCGATAGTCTACGACCCTGTAACTACATGCCACAGCTGGACTGTCGGCAGACTTTATGTGGAAGCCAATGAGCTGAGTACGGCAATCGAGCGACGTGCGGAGGACAGACGACGACGGGCGATTGCGAGACGACGGCAGACGAGGTGTTTGTGGTGTGAACGGATGAGAGGGCGTGAAACCCGACGAGTGAAGGTTACTGTGGGTAAGGGCGCTCGGAGAAATCTAGAACATTGCGGACTGGTGGGACCTGGACTGAACTGAGGTGGGACTGAATAACATGGGATATGGATTTTATTGTAAATACTGGAACTGTCAAATATGGACATATAATTTATAAAATAATTGAATAGGGTCTGATACACTGCCTAATGGGACTGATTTTTAATTATTTAGTCACATTAATTTATTTGAGGTAGTTGTAAATTTTATTGATTAAATTCATTAATTGTAAACAAGTTATATCAATTTATTGTGAGATGTAGGGCCAAGAGAATTTGCTGGTAGTTATTGTAAATAAAATTAGAAAATGATAAATAACTCTTATTTAATTAAGATCTCCGTCCTTGGACGAATTTGGTTTAATTCGCAGACATCGAGATAAATTGTAACGATTCCTTTATTGAGCATCAATAAATGCACTAACAAGCGCTGTTATTATCCTAATTGTCACAAAAAATACAAACAATCTCTCAAACTGTATTACTTAACGACGGCAATCAAATGCGTAGCCAAACAAATATATACAGTTGATCCATACAAATATTTTGTTCACAGTCTAATTTATTTTGGCCCCACACACAGGGTTTTTTTTTTTTTTATTCAAAAGTGTATTTTGTTAAATGTACAGATTTAATTTAGTTGCTTTTTACGTTTTGTTTACTCAACAAAATATTTTGTTGGGGTAACTAAATATATTTTGTCCATATACAAATATTTTGTCGACTGGAACAAACCGTTCTCTCAGTGTAAACAAATAATTGTGCATAACCACTGCCATATTCAAGGTTAACTCCTCCATAAACGAAAAAACAAAATCATTATGGATACTCTCCTACATTACCGACACGAAATATTACTCTGAGTAAGGTTAATTCTTAATCCTATTTTTTAACGTAGAAAATAGAGGAAATCTGGCACACATGCGACACTAGCGCTTGCCTAGTGTGATAACATAAATCTCCCCGGCCTCTTTGAGCACAACATGCGCGCCGCCTTCTGAAGACAGCCGCTGTGCGAAGTGGACCAGCACGGCAATGGCGCGGCGGTGCGGCATCATGCAAGGTCGCGCGAGTGTAACGGGAACTGTGAGAGCAGCCCAGCCTCCTCGCGTTCGCGGCGCACGCCCTGCCCCGGTCCGCGCCGCGCCGGGATTAAGCACCACCGGGTGCGTCATCGCTAGTGACACCCTAATTTCGGGAAAACATTTCACGGCCGGTTGTATTTCAACAGCATTTCAGCTCTGATCCATTTTTGTGATTGGATGATATATAGGCGTTACGCGTCTAATGCTCGGTTGCACCATCGCGATTCAAAACTCGATCCAAGACAGGACCTAAGGTCGACACAGAAAACTGTTGCACCATTCGAGTTCAAAGCTGGACTGGAGATCGAGATGAAGTTCATTTCGAACCGCCGAAATTGGCGGTTCGAAATCTCTACCCGAGAAAAGCAGCCATCGTCGACATATGTAGTTTGAAAATACGCCGATAGAAGTACGTTAAGATTGTTTTCTTGGGAAAGTAAAACAACATTATACGCATTTGAATATTATTTAGCAAAATTTGTACAACAATAATTCACTTAAATCAGATACAACATTGTACATCTAGTTCTATCTATAGTGAAATATACGCCTACTTCCATGGCGTCATGTATTACGAACCAATAGCAAAATTTGTCTCATACTTAATATCGATCTCTCACTTTGGAACCAAGATCGACGGATCGGAGATCCAGAATCATGAAATTTCGTTGGTGCAACACTTTTACATAGGAGCCTTGATCAGACTGGATCCTGGTTCGGAACTAGGATCATTCGATCTCGGGTCGGTGAAGATGTTGGTGCAACCGGGCATAAGTGTCTGCCTACGAATTAGAGACGTTGAGTATCGGAGTAACTTACTCTGATTTGCCAGTCAACTAAGAAAATGTCTTCTGACAGAGACACGCTGCCAATAAGGAAAAGGAAACTGCTGGTACGTTCGCAGGGTATTAAAATCTAGCATGTCCGGGAATCTTTTTTCGAAACTCGGGTGTCCCTAACCATCGCTATTGAAGGCTGTTCGCGATATAGCCAATTCACGGTTACTTCAAACTTTTCTGAAGCCATGCTAAAGTTCTACTTTCGGGTATTCTTCCGCCTCATGCAAATAAAGCTTAACAAAGTCCAGGAAAGAACGCCGAAGGGACAACGCGCCGCATACGAGCGCACTCAGTTCAATAATATTTTGTTTGAGAACTTATTTTTAATAGTGTTATGATTGTATGAAAGAGCCCTAACTTGGAATCCTAGTATGGGCCCGGCATCACAACTTCAGTAAACCAGGACGGCAGAAATTACACCAGCGTATTGCAAAAGAAGGGCCGACAGCAATATCCTACTCCACCAGTCGGCAATCGGGGACAGTTATGTTTAAACAACGCGACGATATAGGCCGCTCTAAGCAGGACTCGACATATGTCCACATCCGACCAGCAGCCACGGAAGATCACAACATGTGTGCCTTAGATATAAACAGAAATGGCGTGAGATAGTCATAACTTAATTTATGTTAATAACTTAATTACATTTAAATTCGCTCGCCGTTATGTAACTCATTCAGTATTGTATTATCTATGTCTCACATATCATGAATAACCCCCCCCCCCTTTTTTTTTTTTTCACCGTTACCATAGCAGCTCTTCCATTCATTATCATTTCAGCTACGCCCCTAAAAACTTTCTTGTATGGATATGACGTAAATCAAAAATCCATAACACTAGGCATTACCAACATACCAATTTTCTCCCCGTTTTAACTCATATTAAATATGTTTTATTTACAAATTACGATATTCAATTTATACAGTAAGTGAAAGTTGAATTTTACGAAAAATAAGATATTTTTATTTTACAAAGTATAAACAGCTTGTAATGCACGACATATTTAGGAAACAGTCGAACACGTCACACATGGGGTAATTTGTCAAAGGTTTGATTCAAAAAGGGTGAAGAAACTGCGAATAGACAATAAAATGAGCACTTCTAACATCAATCTTAAAAAAATATCACTGCCTCTGCCTGCGTATATTTTAATGGGCGCACTGAGAAATATTCCCGGTAAAGTTGCTAACAATGGAGGGAAAGTAGTTCCATATCTTAACACCGAATAAAAAGTGTTAGGTAACCATTTATGATAACTGAAATTATTTCTTTCGCTCTCGGTTTTTTTCAATGCATCGAAGTGTAAAAATGAGCAGATTTGGAAAATATTTACTTTTCAAGTAAGTACACAGGTTATCTTGATCGACGCATGAATAAAATGACGAGGCTCATAGCAACGTTAATTTTACTTAATTCTACATTCATAGAAGTTTATCTTATACAGTGCTTTCAAAAGTGCTCATTTTACCGTGGACAGACTCTAAGCGCAAGGTTCTCAACAGCCGTGCTGTGTTCTAGTTGCAGTGCATGTACCTAAGGGGCTTCCAGCGGTGACCCTTATTGTTTTGTTGGTGGAAAGTCTGTAGGAAGGTCCAGTGCATGGCCCTTGAGTAGTTTCGTATGGATCTGATGATGCGTTTATATTAAAATACAGCGTTTTGAAAGAAAAATAACCGTTTTTGATCATTTCGGAAAACTCTGAAGTGGTGTTTCTAAAGTGCGTGACGTCATAAAAGCAATCAACAATGTTTTCTTTTGTAGAACAGCACGTTGGACACACGTTTAACAGATACGTAGAAAGACGAGTATTTCAAACACACTGCAATGCATTTCAAGCGCCACATAACACATATCACGTATCAGGTAACACGCATCGAGTAACACGTTTACGTAAACCGGCTACAATTTGACTAATGTGTTCCAAGGATATCTAGCACGATCATTTCCCGTAACGTACACGTCACGGAAAAGCTTGTCAATGTTTAGCTTTTGCGTGACACGTCATACGTGACTCTGCGCCACGTGATCTCGCTGACCAATCACAACAGCAAAGATAATTGTTTCATTTTTGCTTTTCATGGGCTCGTATTTATTTTCGCGAAGTCGTCTGCTCGCTTCATGTACCGCATATATGAATAATTGGACGAGATGAGGACGAAAGAATAATTGAAGAGGCTAGGATAATTTCTTTTATTCGTAAATATTTAAGGATGTTTAAATTGCCACAGTTAATTAATTATTTTACTTAGAGATGTACAAATGCTTTCAAGAAAGGCACATACGTTTATCATTAAGTTTGCAGTTTTAAAGAGGCTTACTTCATGAAACACAGTTTAATTTCTCAGCAGATCCAAGTTTATTACATACGATTTATAGCCACATACACGAAAAACATGTCTACATCTCCCAGAGACATTTCGTTCTGGAGGTTATGACGGAGGTTTCAAAGTGTGTATAGATCACGCACACCATAATTACATACGTTTGCATTTGGTCCAAATTGTGATTATATATATATATATATATATATATATATATATATATATATATATATACATACATACACACGCGCGCGCGCGCGCGCACACACACACACACACACACACACACACTTGCTCCTGTCAACGTATTAACAAGGGACTTTATTTTGTATTTATCAGACTTCCCCAGTGGTTTCTGCAACCGAAAACAATAAAAAAAAACAATTGTGTTTGGCTATGCGCATTCGCAAACACGTTTATTTAGAAGAAAAAAAAGTTACGATACAAAATAAAGATAGCTGTCATCGAAAGAAACTTTTTTTTCGTTTGTCGTCACATTTAAAAAAGGTAATTGCTAACGTTAAAAAAAAAATGTAATTTTGTGACAGAAAGGCCACTTTTGTTAAGTTTCCATTGACTGCTCGACCTGACCACAGGTATCCGTTCTGACTGATTGCCCCTGAGAACTGAAGGATAGAACACGCAAAGGGGTGAAGAAAAAAAAAAGGGGAGGGGGATCGGAACTAGGTGGCGGACATGCTCTGGTTAACTACGGGCAAGATGGTCGCCTAGCTGAAGAAATTTTTCGTACCTGAAGAGGCGCGGGAGAGCAATTAATGGCGACCCAGGCAAGCGTCATCAGCTGTCTCATCGCCTCTGCACACAATGTATATGCCGTCCACAGTAAGATGAGCACTTTTGGAAGCCCTGCTTAAGATCTACATGTATGCACGTTATGTATTCTTCCGCCTTATGTAAAATTAACATTGCCATGGGCCTCATCACTTTATTCATGCGTCGGTCAGGTGAAATTGTGAAAATATTAGAAAAGTAAATATTATACAAATATGGTCATTTTTACTCTCCGGTGCATTAAAAAACCAGAAAGCGAAAAAATAATAATTTACGTTATCACAAATTGACACTTAACACTATTGATTCGACGTTAAGATATGGAACTACTACTGTTCATCCATCGTTACCAACTTTACTGGGCGAATTTCGCTCAGTGCACCCATTAAAATATATGCATATAGAGGCAGTGACTTTTTTCTAAGGTTGATTTCAAAAGTGCTCACTTTATCGTGAACAGCCTTTACTGAACTGACGTGCATTCATCCCGTCGGTAGAATGCCTCCAAGCGACTTTCAGGGGGCGAAAACGTTATTTTATGACGTAATAACGAAAATAAAGGTGTGACGTGCACTTCTATAAGTCTTCAAATGTTGTGTACCGTAATGTTCATACCTAGAATTGATTGCGTGCGAAAAAGGGTCGTTTTAAAATAGTTACATTTTTCAGATAAATATAGAGCAAAGGAAAATTGTGTATTCACAAGTGTAACGTCCCTTAAGAGTGATGGGATGGACCTCCGCGTCCAAAATCAAGAAGGGAGGGAACGATACGGGCGACACTAGCACGCACTTCTAGCGCTTCATCGCTCTTACACGCAAGGCGTGCAGTGTTTCCGTCGTAACGCTGTACTATGCAAATTAGATCTATAACAGTGGAGTTTCATTACACGCGATGAAAGACCACAGATTAAACTACGTCCGTATCTTAGTTTTTCAATATGCCGCTTAAGAAAACTGCTTTAGAAATTTGATATTTGACCATTTTCACAAATTTTTTTTTCTCCGAGAATACACTTAATATGACCAAAGTTAAAAAAGGTAGGGCATAGATAATCGTTTTTTTTTTTTTTTATCTTTCCTGACAAAAAGTAGTATTTACATTTATTTACCGAGACACGCGCATTTGCATAAATTTTTTTTTACAAAAAACGCGGATCCATCCCACTGTAGATGATGATTTAGTAATAAATATGATTTAAAATCAGCGACAGTTGTGCTGTGTTGGTAACGGCTAATAAGAAATTGTAAAATATATATGTAAAATATTATAAAAATGAGTTTTGATGTGCTATTTAAACCTTTTTATTGATATATTTATACTCTCAGGTAGCATCGGTGGAAACATATTTCATAGAATACTCACTAAAATATTAATTGTTTCATAGTAGGGTCAGTTTAAAATAAAGAGGAAGAACTATAATGTTTTTGTTTATATGTAGCGGAAGAATGCGTAATCGGTACCTCGAAGTAGAACTTAACAGGGCTTCGGGAAAGTGTAAACTTACAGTGGACGGGCTATATACTTACTTATCTGCTCCATGTCCAAAGGTTGATTTCAAAAATGCACAACCGGCCGCCAGCATTCCACAGCCGCGGGTCGCCATCGCCAAACTTTCACCGCTCCGCGCCGGCAGGTAATGTGTCCGCAGGGAGAGTTCATTGGCCGACCTCGGCGCTGCCGACCAACCAGCAGCAAGTCTGCCGACTGCGGTAACGTGTCTCGCGCAGATTCGGGAGGTCGCGGGTTGGATCCCGGTCGAATGTACTAGGGGAGACTTCCCAGTGTTTTTGTTTCCATCGCCATTACAAATGGATAAAGGCTGTTCACGATAAAGTGAGCACTTATGAAATAAACCTTAGAAAAAAATCACTGCCCATGCTTGCATATATTCTAACGAGCGCACTGAGTGACATGCACCCCGTAAAGTTGGTAACGATCGAGGGAAAGTAGTTCCATATCTTAACGTCGAATAAAAATTGTTAGGTAAACATTTGTGATAAGTTAAATGGTTTATTTCGCTTTCTGTGTTTTTTAAAGCACAGAAGTGTAAAAATGAGCAGATATGTAAAATATTTACTTTTCTAATAACTTCACAGTTTCACTTGAGCGACGCACGAATAAAGTGTTGAGGGCCATGGCAATGTTAATTTTACATAAGGCGGAAGAATAAACAACGTGCATACAAATAGATCTTAAGGAGGGCTTTCAAAAGTGCTCATTTTACCGTGAACAGACTATACAACGTGTTATGATCTTATATTTTATACTTGGGACTAGGGATGGTTACGGTAACGATCTGAAGTATTTTAATAAGACTAATAAGAGTTTTAATATAATTATTGTAGGTACATAAATACTAGTAGTTGGCGAGGGAGTTCCTGTGACTAAGCTGAACGATATCGTCGCCGTAAACTGAATGTTGGGCCGGTAAGCGACGAGCGACTTGCCAAGATGCATCTTGACGGTTAGTCTATTCTCTGCGTGGGTCCACAGACAGACCCCGTACAAAGTGTTGCCAAAGTATTATACAGTTTATGTTGGCGTAATAGTCTCAGATATCGTGCCTTCGGGAGGGGAGATCCACTGGCACTTCTGTGCTACCTTCAATAAACTATTATCGTTGTAATATATTTTGGATTCTTCGCCTGACCTGGATACCGACGCGTCCCTGCAGTTCCCTGAGCTTGTACGCATTTGCCGACTCATAATAACTGGTACACTTCCTTAAGGGGGTAATATCCACTCCATCTTCGAATTTTCTTACATATCTTCGTAATGAAAATGTATGACCAGAAATAAAAAATCAAAGCTAGACATGACATGGACGACTCCTTAGCGAATTTGTCTTAATTTGTAGGGTTTTAAATATACTTGTATTTTCCGATGTGGGACTAAAATTATTAAATAATTAGACAATGTTCCATTACAGTTACAGATATGACACTAATCATGTGAGAAAAATAAGTGGGATTTAGAAATAACTGTTACAATGTTCCCTATGTCATTACTAGCTTAGTTATAAGTATTGACTCCAAAAATTAAGTTAATGAAGAAAATACGTAAATCCAAGATAGCAAGGATACTTCCCCCTTAAAATGAACTTTTCCAGCCCCCCTCTCCCCGTCGGAAAGGTAAATATCCTCCTCCGTTTCCCCCGCCCATGCGCCAACCTCATCGGATCTCAAAACCAAATCTCTACACTCCAATTTAGGTCCCGTCCTCAATCAACTTTGCTTAAATAAAATAACTTGCAAAGCATAACAAGCGAAACCGTCTGTCTACAATCGGCATTAACGCGAAAGAAAAAAAAACTTTTCTAACCAATTAGAACGAGCAAACGAATAGGAAATAATTCTTACCGCGCTATAATATGTGTATGCATAAGTTGGCTACAACAGTGTTTATGTCGTTTCACAATCTCATTCGTCGGCGTCAAAAATTTGGCGTAAGCTACTAAGAGATGACTATCTTAACGCGATATCCCGCATAACGCCAAATAAGTCACGCCAAATACTAGTTCCGGACGTTACCATTTCATTAACAGGTTTTTACTTCTATATGCTATGCATGTTATGTGCGCAATGTCTATTGTGCACGGGGTCTTTACTCTACTGGCTGTGCTGCGATGCGAGGTGCAGTTCTGGGAAGCCGGCTGGACCGCGCCGCACTCCACGGATGACCAAATCGCGCGGGGTAACGGTCAGCGCGTTCGACTGCCGACTCCGTGAAGGGAGCTTCTTTCCTTGCACACGACGCTACGGAAAGACGACGATTAAGTGGCGTAGGGCTTAGAAGGGGGGGAGCGGAGGGAAGGATAGGAACGTCAACGCTACATCATAAGGAGGCGGAACCGCGTTTTTGAAGGCAGACTACTTGCCCCTCTCTCACCAAAACGAACCAACCGGGTTCGACTTTCTGCGAAGTCACCCGGATTTTCGGGGAATGTGGCGGACATTGCTGTTGGACGGAGGATTTTATCGGAGTACTCTCACTCCTCCCGCCCTTTCATTCCCTCGTTGCTCCATCTTCACCCCAGCGCTCAAGAACCACGCAGTAAAACACCGACCAAACATCTCAATTTGAAATTAAAATAACCGGAAAAACCCAAAAAAAGATAATCGGATATTTACAGAACTCTGTAAGAAATTTTTAATACAGCACAAAAGCACAGTCTTATTTAAAAAAAAATAAACTTAGAGCATTGTTACAAGTTACAAGTTTTACAAACAAATATGCAAAATTCCTGTTATGGGCTTCAGCTGGCACCGGCGGCCGGTTCCCATTATACGTGGCCTGGGGTGACCCACCTCTTCCCTCCCTCCCCCGGGATGAGAAGCTCGCTACCTTGTTTCTCCCCTTCTTCTGGGAAGCCCGTGGATGATTGACAGCAGCGGTGAAGCTGTGGCGCCACTCGGCTCCTGGATGGCGTCGCGGCCCTTCTCCTCCCTCCACTGAAGAGGCCGACAAGTGTGACGAGGGCGCACGAATATTCTGGTGGTACTGGCTGGCGTCACAGGCCCTCCTCCCTCCACGGAAGAAGCCGACAAGTGTGGCGAGGGCGCAAGAATATTCTGGTGGGACTGGCTGGCGTCACAGGCCCTCCTCCTCCCTCCGCTGAAGAAGCCGACAAGTGTGGCGAGGGTGCAAGAATATTCTGGTGATACTGGCTGGCGTCACAGGCCCTCCTCCCTTCGCTGAAGAAGCTGACAAGTGTGGTGAGGGCGCAATAATATTCTCGTGAGACTGGCTGGCGTCATAGGCCCTCCTACAACACCCCCTCCCTCACCACTCGTCCACCGCTGAAGAAGCCGACACCTGTGGGAGGCGCAGGAGTGTTCTGGGAATTAAGACACTCAGTGCGGCGCGCGAGTTGGAGAGAATTCTGTGTGACAGCCTACAACACAATACAGGATGTATCTAAATTCCCATTACATAATGCAAGAACTTGTAGTGGGGACCAAGACGGTTACGTTTTGCATAGGAACTTAGGTGCGTAAACGTACAGTTTCCCTGCGACACACAAAACACCACCACATCACATGTTGACCTCTCCCATGTCTGCAACATTCTGTACATTGTTTTTATTCAGGGTCCACTTACAAAAAGGGCTCGATGTGACGACCAGCGACCTCTACACAAACACGGTACCTACGTACCATGTTCTGATACACACGATCACCAATACCTGGAAGTTTAAGATCCGCCGCAGCTATAATCTGTGCCAACAGGTCTTCCTCTGAGTTCACAGGGGTCTCGTAAATATGGCCCTTCATGTGGCTCCACAGGAGATAGTCTAGTGGAGTCAAGTCGGGTGAACATGCAGGCCAAGCAATCGGGCCACCTCGACCTATCCACCCCGTCGCTTGGCCTGCACGTTCACCCGACTTTACTCCAATAGACTACTTCCTGTGGAGCCACATGAAGGGGTTTAGCCGACTGAATTTCGAGAGAGAAATTGTAACAGTCTTACAATTTATTTTAAAACGTAAGGCACGTTGTGATGGGAGTGTGACCAAGTTAAGCGGCTAGTAACTAAGTTTTACAAACGAAAAATTAACACGTTTGTTTTGTCTTCGCATGACAAAGAGAGTTCATGCATTCGTCCATAATCATTGTCACATTCACTTTATGATTCAGAATTTTTATGTTCAAGGCAAATAATCTTACAAACGGAATTTTTCATAACTGTGGAAAAAATTTTAATGTGATACAAAAGTACAGTCTCGTTTTTAAAAAAACTGAAAGCACTGTTGTAATATAGTAAATTTACTAGTTACAGCAAGTTTTACAAAGAAGAAAACAGAAGCACTGTAAATTCTTTTAAAAACCAAGTTTATCTAATTATGTTTGCAATTTTTCCAAAATTTATATTTTTTCTGGCACCAAAATTTTCTGGAAATTTTGCATCTCTACAGTGTCAACTCATCTGCAGCATCGGAGGCCTCCAGGTCTGAACTCTCTTCTAGGGATAAAACGAGAGAATTTCAAAAGCATTAGATAGTTAACAATAAGATAATATGAAACATGCTGGGTAACTGCTAGTGCTATTTCGCAATATAGTCGTAGCTGCTAAAATCTGCAGTGCCTAACCTACCCAACGCAAACTTGCTTTCTTTACATTATAAATGATTTAATTCTATTTGACTTTGACGGTCCGAATAATTGCTTGCTCGGATTATAGTTACTAAAATAGGTCATTATTACCGTACAAGCAAACACAAAATTTTATATGAATTACGCCTACCTTGTTTACAACTCACTAGTATATTTAAACATATTATAGACGACAGCGAAAATTGTTTCAAATCGGAAACAAGATTAAAAACCTGTAGAAACGGTTTAATTAGAACCCCTGAAATCTAAAGATTGTTTGAGTGACTGAATCTTACTGATTAAACGTTATTTCCCGCGGTGATTTATATTTGCAATTGTTTTCAAATGAACAGAAATTATACAAATTATAGAATACAAGTCTCATGAACAGTACTGTAAATTGCTCTTCCTGAAACATTATTTTCATCAGACACATTCTTATTTCATTCCGCACTAAAAAAAAAAAAAAGACAATTTATGAAATATCTGTAATTCGCCACACTTGTTAATTACAAATTCTAATGTTGGCAGAAGTAATTTCATAGATATCCTCTTATTTTGCTTTCGTATCCTTAAATAAAGTAATACATGTATTTGGATCATGACACATTCATTTAGAAGTATTTCCACACATAACGGTTTCCAGGGAAGTGACATCACAAAGTTGCTTATTTTGACTGCGTCAGGCCAACGATGGGCGGAAGAAATTTTACTTTATCGTTGGGACACGAATAATTCGGTCAAATTGTGACTGCAAAACGGCATTCTATTATTGACTGCACTATGTTGTACGTGATATTGTACGGCACGCAGAAGTCTGCAAGTGAGATGACGTCATGCCTTCCTGGTTCCGAAAAAACTGCTGGACGAGTCGCCGTTCAAAGTTTTCATCATGCCGCAGGTCAGTTTCAAACCACTGCTGGTTCGGCTTCATCACATGAAGCTTGAAGCATTTAGAGACATTCGCACGACTTGCTGGAACTCTAATACGCCAACAAGTATAAGTACGAAAAACTAATTTCACAGCATTTCTCTAGTTTCGCGATTGTACAGGATCTGCAGTTTGATACAAAAAATTGATGAGTTCTTTTTTTGACTATTCAGGTCGTTGGCTCACTTAACGATGAAATTACTAATTTCAGTACTCCATTGTGGTTGATACCACGTTACAATATTTACGCAGTAAAAAAAAAACCTCGGAATATGACTAAATTAATTAATTAATCTCACTGAGTTTTTAAACTTAATCATATATCAGTATTCACACATGGAAGTCTTATTTTAACAATTTTTACGACTGGATGAACCGCAACATCTTCAAATAAGAAACGTTCCTTGAGTTTTTACATTGGATACGAGAAAAACAGCGACACTAATTAATGTAATTAAATATTCTATACGAGGGCTGTCCAAGAGGCGACTCCCGAACCGTATGCGACCCACGAGCAGTATAGGCTATACACAGTAAAGTGAGCACTTTTAAAACCCTCTCGTTTGCAATAATAGTTAATAAATTTATTTAGATTAGTTTCAGACGGTAACTTCCGAATGATGTGGAATATTCACAATTGTTTATTACTTCAGTGGCAATATTTATTTTAAAATGTGGTTAAAGGATAAAAAATTGCTGAACGGAAAAAGTAACTAGGGCCTCAAAAGTACCCACTTTACAGTGAACAGCCTATATTTACCCGAACCCTCGTGTCTTAACTGCAGCTTCCGCACTGTCAACAACAGGCTCTGATCAACTGATATTCTTGCACTATGCATAGTTCATTCACGGTTACTTCCAACTTTTCTGAAGCCCTGCTGGAGTTCTATTTAAGGCTATTCCTTCGCCACATGCAAACAACGCTTAACTAAGTCTAGAAATGTAGGTACACCATACGGACAGCGTACCGCATTCGTGCTCATACATTTTAAATAATATGTTATGAGAATGATTTAGTAGTACGCATTTACCTACCGTTTTTATTCATATTAATTAGAAATGAAATATAATAATTTGTAAATAAAATATAAGTAGTAGTCCAATTTAAGCAAAACTAACATACTTTTATGTTAAGACAAGTACACAAAACGCTTGCAACATATGACATTTTGGAAACAACCATACATCTCATATACATGGGGTAATTTTTCTAAGGTTTGATTCAAAAGGTGTGAAGAAACCACGAATACACTATAGTAAATACCTCAGTAGATCGACCTAACTTGTCATATTGAACTCTATTTTAAATGGTTGTATTATTTCATTTGGTAGGTCAGTTCGATATTATTTTCCAATGTGCCGATTTGTAAGTTTCATTTTTTTTAAAATAATAATGCTGATCATCGCTGTTCCCATGCTGTCGCCTACAGCCCAATAAGATAGGTTTTAATGAACGATTTTATTCATATTTGCACCATTTATCAGCCAAGTTCAGCTTATTTCTGGATGCGGTCTCCCGACAGATAAACATATACCGATATGTAGATCTGGTTTTGGCATGCATTTGAACAGTCCTGCCTTAGACAAATGACGATTGCAATAATATGGTAATCATATTCACATCGCCTACGCTTACGTTCATATACACCTAGCAATACTTACCGTAACAGCTTATTTGAACATGAACCACTGCAAGTGCATAAGCTCACACGCCAAGGAACTGCCGATAACTACATACCCGTTGAACTTCAAAAGACGTGTACCTTAGCTATATGTTTATCGTTGAACCATACTTCATTTAACATGCCCTGGATAACTCTGCGCCAATAAAAGAACACTTCACAACGGCGTGCCCCAATCACGTGCAGTTCAGTCGTAAAGAGAGTGAGTGACGTCATATGTATGCAGCCACAGGGGAAAAGACGCCGACTCGAGTGTATACAGTACTGTGACGTTTAGCCTGGTGCCAAACAATAACACGAATGTTGAAGGTCCCTGCCGATAACTTCCTCTTAACTTCGAAAGTATCATAATTGCAACGGCATATTCTGAACAATGTTTACGTATTTAAGTATAATTAACTCAGCCAGACACATTTCCTCAACGACGAGTGTTTTCGGACACGCACAGTAGTTACGTTCAAATTTTTCAGTTGTCAACCCACACATAATGAATAGAGCTTCGAGATGAGATTCGATGTATGACACGTGGTTTTTTATTTGTCGTGAGTACACAAACGTATAACAAGGAAACTGTTTCTACGTTTCCACGAGTCGTATCGATTCAGGAAGCACGTAGAGTCCTTCAAAATCGGGTGCCTTGGGCGCTGCCCCTCTCAACCGACAGCGAGGGAAAACACGGAGAAGGGAACAAAGCTTTCACCATATCCGGCGACACTTATCAGTTCGTCTGCTGCCACGCCTTCGCAGAACAACCCTGCCCGGCGATCGAAGACAGCGCTCGCATTGTCGTCTGTCCCGCATGAATAATGCTCCGCTGTCGAGAATACGGCGCGAAGTGTCGACTACAGGATACCAAGATCACTGGGCTTCACTCAGAGCTACTGAGGACACCGTGATAACACGTGTGACTTCTGTGCTGCTAGACATCCGCGTGTTGTGGCAAGTCATCGCAGGTTGTTTCACGTATGTGTTTTTTATACACGAGTGTGTCTAATATTATACCGAAAAATTTCGGCTGTAGGTTAATCACGAAAAAATGGTGAAAACATCTATACGACCTATTGTCTAATCATAAGGGCAATAGACAACTTTGAAGTTGGACCTACGGCGAAATAAGGTCAGTAACGGCGATTATTTCCATGAAATCATTTGATAACGGCGACAGCCAGCAGATGTGATGTTTACATACCTTTGTTCCGTTACATATTAGTACCTATCCAGACACTCAATTTATCCACCTTAAAGATTTCCTCCAATATATGTAATAACTAAACAGGTCCAACTTTAAAGATAGCGTAGCGGCAACCAGGCGCCGCTACACACCGCCTAGGATAGGAGGTAGGGAAAGTGTTAACAATATGCACAGACCTTCGGATTCACTTTAGACCAAAAGTCGTATACAGTATGTAAGGCTTTCTCCTTTTTTCTTGAATAATTTGCAGCCGAAGTTTGTAGGTACAATTTAGATACATCCTGTAATGGAAACAGCTATTGTAGACGAAATTCTGCAAGTAGTTTTTAAGATCTGCGGCTGTAATTGAAATATAAAATACGCGCGCGCGCGTGTCTATATATATATATATATATATATATATATATATATATATATATATATATATATATATATATATATATATATATATATAGAGACACACACGGCGGACAAAGAGAAAGAAGCTTTGTTATTTGGAATTTCTGCATGCATTAGACAGTAGGTATTCATTCGTTAAACAACAGACACGTTTTGCAGACCATTTTGCAGCACACGCATAATGGCTGAAAGCGTGTGTTCGTGTGAATTTACTCTCCGTCGCTCGAGCCCTCTCAACTCTGTTCCCCAGCGCGTTTGACCAGTCACTCATTTGACAGAACGGACATTTGGCAGCATCACTCAATGCTTGTCAAGTAATTCTTCCAAATAACTTTTCGGCCAAATGGCGGGTGTCCAAGCTGTTGGTGTCCGAAAACGTATATTTCCTACGCCCACTCGGCTAACAGCCTAACTACTGTGGCCCATTTAAAGGTGATCGGTCGGTATGATGCGTGATGTTAAGATGATAATTATTTGCAACCAAACAGTGAGGAGGAATGGCCCTAATTACGAAGATACTCACAAACTTCCATGTTGGAAATTCTTTCATCTTAATAATATAATCGCAAGCCAGTTTGGCGTGTTTAGCGAACGTCCCGATTTTTGTTTCTCTTGTCAACCTAAAATTCTTCCTTTTGTCGTCTATGAAAATTACTCCTTGCTATGGTCTACACCTTCGTGGGTTTTTTCAGCATTGATATACTTTTTCTGTGTTGCTGATGAAGTAGTTCTGTTAAAAGTTTAAAAAAATAAAAGGGCGAAGTTGGTTTACGTGATACTATTCAAGAAATGACGAATATGTACCACCTAAAATGCGGACAACGTCTGATGATATCTAATCTTAATATGTGTTTTGGCCAGCAACGGAACATAATTAATTATTCTTTTCGCGCACTGAATTCCTTCCGTTAGTATGATCTTGATTCTTGGCTATTAAATTATTCTAAATCTTACGTACTACGAGATGCTGCTAAGATATATTCATTTTCTTTTGGTTCATTCTAAACTAGATGCTCTGAATAGAATATGAAGTATTCATGCTTAGTTACAGCTTGAAAAACAGAAAAATTAAGAACGCTTTAATTATTTTGCTACGTTGACTTACGTGTATTTCAATTTGGGGCTTATCATTTAATATATTTTTGTATTACTCCAGTGAAATAGCAGAGTGAAATATATTACACGCAGTATTATCAATTTTGAAACGCATTTTAGAGAAATAGTATTACAAAAATTAAAGAATTGTTCTGAAATAGTTTTTTTTTATTGGCAAGTAGACCTATCCTACGCGCTGTATTACTAGGAAAATGTTTTACTACGGTAATATTTGGTGGTGTCCATTGGTAATCTGTACATTATTGAAATCCATTCAAAGCAAGTTAGGAAATACTATATATTTTATACGAGCTTAATCTAATTGTTCATTAGACTTAATTCTCTGCGACAGTCACCGATAAACATCACCAAATTTACTTGGCATTTTTTTTTTTTTTTTAAGAAAATAAGAAAGTGAAATGTTAAAATTAATATTTACCTACATACGTTAACAGCACATCCTTGCAATATAAAAGCGTATTTTGTATACTTATGTTCAAATTGGTTATGTTCCACTTTTCACTTTATACTGTTTACAAGTGATTTAAATTAAGCCTAATATACGTAGTGTCATAAAACTGTTAGGTACTGTAATAACTCATATTTATCTTGCAGGTCACAAATGGATCCTTCAGAAGTAAGTGAATTCATTTCGTCATTCACATTCGTCCATGCTATTAGCAGGATTTTTGGTCTCGAGACATTTGTAACGAGAGTTAAAGCAACTGCAGCTTGTCGGACAACAGTTGTCTTAGAGCGCTCTGCATTGGCAACAGTGTACGCCATGTTTGTTTTAGCTGCAGCAAGTGTAATATCCATTTATGATACTACAACACATCTCATTATTTTCAGTGCCCATGGCGGACTTCAGTTGGCTATACTAGTGTCAACTACATCGGTCTATATCACCTTCCTGGCAAGTCTGATACGCATGAGTTTGAACAGCTCCTCAAGAAGAGAGCTAACGCAAATTTTCTTAGACGTGGACCAAAATCTATTCACAGCACCATATGAATACTACAGAAAATGTAAGAAATGCATTTCAGCTGTCTTTGCTGTTTCCTGCATCTATTGTATTGCTCATGCGAGCTTGGATTGGTGGGTGTACGGCCGGGATAACAAAAATGCACCAGTCATGATGTCTATGCACTTGCTTCATTTCACTACGCTGATTACGACACTGACATATGCCAACTGTGTAAATCTCCTGAAACACCGACTCAAAACTTCTAATGTAAAATTTCGTGGATTTTGTCCCTCGCAGTCTCAGGCGGTCAACACAAGTTTCTGTAGACATAGCGTGGCCGTGGTCTCGCACGCATCTCAGTCGCTGACCCCACAATCTCCAACAGAAGTGATGCCACGTGGTGAGATTCTGCTTGGATCACAGCCTCGCCTCACACCCAAGATTATATTCAGGATGAGGGAGCTACATGAGAAACTTTGTAAAGTCATCACACTGATGAATGACGCCTACGGTGCACAAGTTTTGGCGGTGCTCTTCAACTGCTTTTCAGTTATAACGAAAAGCATTTACAGCGCTCTGTGCTTCAAGAACCACGAAATTGTCTCCGTATATGGTCTCAACCAGGAGACGTGTGTCGGGATCACGTGGACCGTACTGTACTCTTCACAAGCTGTGTGCATCGTCTCAGCCTGCAGAGCTGCCAGCGCGGAAATCAGGAACACTCTGTCCATCATTCAAGACATGATGTTGCAACCGCCGCCTGACCAAGACACCACTGACCAGCTCAAAGACTTCCATGATCAGATCTCCAGCAGGGACTTCTCTTTCAGCGCAGGCGGGATCTTCGAGCTCGACTCTCATTTGCTGGGTACCATGATTATGTCTGCTGTGTCGTATCTGCTGGTTCTAATACAGACGACGCCTTCATGTACTCGTGTGGCGTCATGAATCATTAAGAACGTGGTAAAGGGCATCATTTAGAGCTGTTTTAGAAGCCAAAAATTAGAGGTCAGGCTAGTTGATGCAGACGAGTGAGATTTTTGCATTTCATTAAGGAAAGTTACGGCGAGGATACCTTGTTTTCAAAATTTCGCTTATATTATTTTTAATAGCCATAATTAAATAGCAAAAATGGACAAGTTCGTTAATTCATAGTAAATGAAGTAATTCAGATATCATACAAGTAATGAATACAAATCCTACCTATCACCTTCTTGCACAGTTGGTTGTTTACAGAAAGAACAACACTTATCCCAGAGAGAAGTATCCTGTAACGCCGCGATCCACTGCAATGGTACTTAAATCACTGAAAATATTCCGCACCACTGTCTGGAGATAGGCCATTTTTATCCTGTAGTTTCAGTTCGGCGCGTGCGTCGGTTTCACAGGATCCCCTCGCGGTTCTTATCTGCGGTTCCTGTATCATACCTGGGCCCACACTGCTTCGGCAGTTCACATGTCTATGTTCCGCAGCAGTGATGTCAAACAGAAAGGGAAAGGGGGATGAAGAACAAAGGTATTGGTATTTCACACAAACTTTGGTACATATATACAAGCAACTTTGAAACCATAATACATTATTTATTGAATTGAGAATAATATTGTAATTGGAAATATTACAAGAACTTTTTAGCAATTTTTACTGAATTTAAAATACATAATAATAACACCATGCTGAAGCTGGATATTTAAAATATTTCCTGGACTCGAAATTTTAATCGCTACGTCTCTACAAGCCAGGCAATTAAAAAAATGAACAAACTGCAAACAAAGATTCTTATACCAATATTTGCAGAAAAATGCGTAGAAAAACACTTAAAATTCACGTAAAATTGCCCTCTAGAGTTTCCCTGAAAAATCCATGTAAAATTGCCCTCTAGAGTTTCCCTGAAAAACCTTGAATAAAACTAAGTAAATCATGAATAATGTGTAGACAGAAGTTGAAGTACACAAAATTTACGTCAAGCTTTCCAAAATTACTCAAAAGCCAGAATTTTTTCTCACCGTGAATAAAATTTATTAAATAGAATAAAGTACATCTTAAGAACAAAAAGGTCAACACTGCAATTAAGGCACATAAAACTTCCAATAAAAACGCCAAAATTTACGAGAATGCACACATCATTTTTTTGTGATTTTTCCTGTCTTTTTTTTCCCCAGTGAAAAAAAAATTTTCAGTAAATCTAATACAGTATATCTTACGAATAAAAGGCCTATAGGCTGTTCACGGTTAACCGTGAACAGCGCCTATATATATATATATATATATATATATATATATATATATATATAATTGCCGCCTTAGGCATTCAATTTTGAGGGTGGTCAAATGTATACACTATGTTTATTGGTAACATTGCAATGTTTATATTGAAAAGAAGCAGGAAGATGGAAATTGTACGAAAGGAAGAATTTAGAAGGGCCTTGAAAAGTGCTCACTTTACCGTGAACAGCCTATAGTATGATGTAAAGGACGCTACATTTTCTACAATATTTCCAAAATATGCTAAACACACCACCTTTGCCGCAATTAAAAAATTTAATAAATATAAAAAAAACAAGTCATACCTAAAGTTCAATGCTAAATTAACGTTCATATTTTTTGTTCATAACATATCCGGAATATACAATAATTCACCAAAATATCTCGCAGTCGGCAAGAACAATATGTAACCTAGAGACGCAAACAGGAGCGGTAATGGCAAAACACTCACAAGACGAAGGGAACCAGTCTACTGTCAACTTATATAAACAATTTACATATTTCGAAAACTTCACAATCTACTTCACGCCTTTTTGAGTGGGCCTCGGAAAAAATTGTACAGCCAGAACACTTCAAGAACGCACAACAAACTAAATACAGAATGCGCTAGTATAGTAAATAAACTTGGATGTGAATCCTTCCTTAAATACATCCCTTTACAGTTGCGGGGTGCACTGAAGAAAGGGCGTGGGGAGACACAAGAGTGATGTGTACTTACCTACAATTCTGAAACAGGTATACTTTTGGATGGGTTTCAGTTTACAAACGTAATGATTTAAATAAAATTGCATAATTTTACACAAACATAAATTACAGAACTAATGTATCACAAATTTCCGCAATGTGTTTGCTGCATTCGAAACAAGAAGCTACAGTTCGTAGATTACGCAATTCCAATAAGTAACTCTTAAACTCAATTAGAAGTAGGCGTGTATTTGTTTAAAAAAATACTACAGTTACAAATTCCCGAAAAATTATGTAGGGCTACGAAATTCAAAAAGAGGGACAGAAAATGAAAATATGTTTTTCTATTAATAAAATTTCAATTACTATACTGTCACACTGTTAAACATTTCAGTATTAAATTTGCAGAGTTAATATACTAAAATGCGCTCCGACCGAGATCTACACAATCCAAGTCCGAATCAGTGATATAAATCAGTGAAATAACATTCACTGAAAGTCAGTTGATAAGCTACTGCCGACTAGCAAATAAAGCAAATTAACTGGGAAGAAGTGACTCGAAGCAGAGAAATTCTCGGCATTCAGTGGGAATCACAAATAAAACAGTGGAATTCAACTATCATATTAATTAGTCATCTGGCACTATCAGTATCTAAATTTTCACTTGTTTTTAATGATTTGGCTTAATTCTCCCTGGTTCAGATTTAGTGTGCACAATGCGGAAACCCTATGCATTATTTATAGTGTTAATATTTCTCCAAGTCATTGGCCCTATTCATGTTCTTTAAGGGATGGAAGTATGAATTAAATAAAAGCGTTAATAAATTTTCCTAATTTATTTACAACTACTACAAAGAAAACACTTTCGACTCAATATCTCACAAATTACTATCACTTACTATTTACAATAAATAAAATCAATCAATACAATTTACAATCACCTCAAGAAATGAACATAATCAGATACCTAAAATCAGTTCCAAAAAACCTAGGCTGTTGAATTATTTTATAAACTATATATCCATATTTGACAGTTCCAGTATTTGCAATAAAATCCGTATAACATGTTCATATAGTCTCACGTTAGTTCAGTCCAGATTTCACCAGTCTGAAATGTTCTTAGAGATCTCTGAGCGTCCTCATACACAGTTGGCCCACTACTCGTCGGGTATCACGCCCTCTCGTCCATTCACCCCACAAACACCTCGTTCACCTTCGTCTGTCCTCTTCGCCGACGTCCTTCGCTGCACCAGACTACACCCGATTACCACACTTTAGGGCCCACAAGTTGCGGTAGTATCTACAAGATGATTCTCAATTAGACCGACAAACTTCAGGAGGTGATTCGTCATGAAATAGTAAAAGGAAAACATATGTGACATTTTATACCTAAACCGAATATTAAGAGATGTATGAGCTTTTTTTTTAAAAAAAAAAAAAAAAAAAAAAAACCCGAGATTTTAAGCCGTATTTGTGCAAAATATCAGCTCTTACATTGAAGGTCCCGATAACATACAATAATGTTCCGACATTTGTCATTGTATTTTACTTCGTTATCGATAATTTGCACAAATACGGTTTAAAACCTCGTTTTTTTTCAGGGCTCGTACCTCCCTTCATATTCGGTTTAGGTACTAGTGTCACATATGTTTTCCTTTTACTTTTTCATGACGAATCACCTCCCGAAGTTTGCCGGTCTAATTGCGAATCAACCTGTATATGATCGTTGGCCACAGCCCAGAAATTTCTCCAAATGCCGCGTTGCGCCAAGGGACATATAATTACCAAAATACTCTTACTTATCCTCCGAGGTCGTCGTCGGATCCGTCAACAAAAGGGGAAGGAGGGGCCGTGAGCTATCTACATCAGCTGTCAATCATTCCCGACCGTCGGGCGACGGAACAGTGAGCGAGTCTGCCTGGGGGCGGGAGGATCGAGGTAGGTCACCCCTCACAGAGTCAGGCCCACGCAACCCCTGGTTAACAACACATAGCCCGCATACTCAGTGCGGGAATCGGCATATATAGGCTGTTCACGGTGAAGTGAGCACTTTTTAAGGCCCTTATAGAATTTTCCTTTCATCCAATTTCCATCTTCCTACTGCTTTTTAATATAAACATTGCAATGTGACCAATAAACACAGTATATACATTTCACCACCATCAAAATTTAATGCCTGAGGCTGCAATAAGATATATTTATTAGCAATTAATGCCTGTTGAGAGGGCCTTAGAAAGTTCTCAGCTACGAGCAAAGCTAACACTGCTGTAACCAGAGAATTATTTCGTCACAGTTACGACATTTAAGCTAACTGTACTTATAGCTTCAAATGTCAGAAAGTTACACAAGCCATTTGTATCAAACAGGAACACTGCAAATATCCAACATGATATAATTAGAAAAAGGGGGGGGGGAACACATATGCTTACACCCCACGTTATCGTGATAGCTAAGCGGTTATAACAATCGCGTTAAAAACTTTTATTCGAATTCAAATCCTGCTTGTAAAAATTTCTTTCATTTTTCAAAATAACGGTTTTGCATACAGTAAAACATGTAACCCTTTATTGTAACCCTTTATTGGAAAACTTAAATATAAAAAATAAAGGGGCAAATTTCCTCGGAGGTTCCATGAATTTACGGAAAGATCTCTAAAAATTAGAGGAAATCTGTAATTAAAAAATAGCAAAGTGTGTAATTTTACAAAGAGACCTGAAAAATTCTTTCCAGCAGATTCCATAATTTCATGGACATTATTTCTAACAATGCAGGTAACCATTAAATAACGAACTATAAAAACAATATAAATCAAGTGTTGACATGTAACAAAAAAAGAATAAAAGGACCTAGGGCTTATTCCATTGCAAGAATTATTGCAGCATCGCATATAATGGTTGTGTAAACCTGCGTTCTGACGTTCAGCTCGTATATCTGTCAAATGTAACTGGAGGCATACAAATATAATAAACTTTATTACCTTGAATTCTTACTAATTAATTCAGAATATAAATTACGAAAAGAAACGTTATAATAAATACAGATATATTTGTACACTATGGCCACAGATAAAGTTTCTGCCAAATGAAGTGTACATAGATGGCGAAAATTATGTAGGAGCTGAATTTTTTTTTGTTAGACTGATGCATTCAGTTAAAATACAATTATAATTAATTAATTATTTTAGATTGCTTACTACTGTATAGTCGGGGCTCAGAATAGCCTGATCGAACAGCACAAGTATTGTAGGATGGCACGACAAATTTTGTTAACAATAAAATAAAATATCTTTTACACCATAAATGTTCCCACAGGTAACACTGCGTTAGAACCTGACATATGACTGAAGGAAGCAGTCATAGCAGGCTGTTGTTGTATAATAAGCGCATTCTCCGGATGTCTCCATTAGTTCTCCGTAGGCCTGTGTGTTTTCGTGTCGCATCATACACGAATAACAAGATTGCTACTACGATGCGACCTAGTTTTTGTGGTTTCTTTAGTTAAATTAAAAAATTGGACATATGCCCTGTTCCATTAGCACTTACATGTCATTAAGTATAGCTCACAAGCACTTGTCGGTGACTTTGCAAGTAAAAAATCGCGAAAAGGCTATCCATGACGGCATTGTGAAATGTAGCCATGCACTGCATCGTTATAATGACCAAAATGCTACAATTACATAAATAGGCCTACTACGTTTCAAGTCACCACAATGTACAAATATTTAACTGTTTTCAAAATTTGCGGTGACTAGTTAAAACCACGACTTCACTTGAGTGATGTAGTCTCTGTAAAAATTGTCTTAAATTTTAATATTATAATGCTTATAACTGTAACCATGAACAGGCTTTAATACAGAATGAAGTAGATAACTTACCACGCCCGAAAAAGAACGGTCATTTCTCTGTTTCTCCCTACAGACGGCTTTGGCCAACTTACATCAGCAACCACGGTTAGAACAGGTATACCGTGTTTATCAATTTCGTTGCGCGATAAAGCAAATATCGCTTCTTCATTTAGGAGTTTTTGCCATTTCTTCTACCGCAGTTTATTCAGATCCACAGCGCAATTTATATTTATACCCATAAGTTGGGCAGGAGATGTTTGGTATGGTATTTTCACTAACAACGTTCATGTCACTTATGGCACAAACAATAATTTTATTGTTGTGAGGTACAGTAATAATGTTTTACGCACGCTTATGATTATTCTTATTATTATTATTTCCACTTTCTCTGATGGGATCTTAAAAATGAAAATGCATTTAGGTCATGACATATGCTGGCAAATGACGATGTTTATTAATTACGCCACGTGCATGTAAATATTTGTTTATTGTCGTGTGTATTTCTTATCTTAACCGTGTTAAAGTTTCATTTCGTCAAATGTTTTAATAACATCCAAACTCTACACATAATAGCCTCCAGCTACGAACGAATTCGAATTTTAAGTAAAGTACATTAAACATTTCAGTGGCACATACATATAGTACAACCATTTGATTGTGATGATTTACCTTCTGCAGGCTCTGGATATAATACTCTATATCGACTTTTCGCCTAACGGTAGTTTGTGTAACCTCGCCCTTCGTGATAAAGTTCCTAATGCAGCTTTATCTTTAATAAAACGCGAATTCACCCCTCCCTCTCTCAAGCAGCCCAAAATTTCAAAGCGAAAATGTTTATATAGGCCGTTCACGGTAAAGTGAGCACTTTTGAAGCCCTAGTTACTTTTTTCATTAAACCAATTTATATCCTTCCACCACTTGTTAATGTAAACCCTGCCATGTGAGTAATAAACATAGCGTATACATTCACCATACCCTAAACCAAAAGTACGAGGCCTCAGTGAAATGTATTTATTGGTTATTATATCTGATGAAACGGCTTAAAAAAGTGCTCACTTTACCGTGAACGGCCTATAGTCTTGTGTAGAAACGAAAAGAATGAGCTTCACTCCTTCGCTGCGAAGGGCTGATAACACTAGCCATGAGATTACTATCTGTTTTACTTTGCAGCGAGCTCCGAGCAACACAGGGCTAACAGACAATGCCATGTCCACAGATTTTGAGGCAGCCAGTTATACAAAGTATTGTCATCATTTACTGCAGTCTTAAGAGTCGGAGGGAGTCATTTTGCCTCCATTTACCACCAATGTTAATTTTTACCAGCAAATTACAACAGACCTATGCGCTCTTTTGAAACGCAATTTTCTGGACACACAAAAGGAACTTAAAACCTTCACAACAATTTTTTTAAAAAGTCTAAATTGTAATTTTAAATATTAATTTTTGTCATTTAAAACACGCAGTTTTTCTGCACATACACGTTATACGAGAAAAAAGTGTTTTTCCCATCAAAAAACTAGTAAATGTTTTTATATATCTGGGTAAATAACTTTATTTGTGATTGAACTGCATTGACCATTTAATTGCATTAACAAATACTATTTTAATGTATAACACTGCAAAGTATGTTTCGGACAGAGGAGTGTTTTGAACTACAGAGTATTTCACGTCGTCTCGAGCTTCTCGTCTCGCGTGACAGCTTGACTCTTAGTGACGAGCGACCACATAAGCCTGTGAAGAGTATTTGCAGTTCAGGCGTGGAAATCATTAGTATCACCTAATTTCAAATGTTGGCACCGTAATATTAATAAATAAAAAATAAAAAAATAGAGCGTCGATACGGTACGAAGGGAAGTGGGGAGTGTAGTGCTCAGACAAAGTAAAGGAAGCGAAAACATTTGCAAGAATACTATGTTTAGTAAGTAATATAGTTGGAATTAACACCTGCGAACGACACACACACGTCCGTGGCCAGACCGAGATTCGAACTAGAAACCTTGTGATCTGAAGGCTCCTGGCAACGAAGGTGGCATCCATTCGCTAAGATGTTCATATTTCCTCACTGTTCTAAAATACATTTGAACACTTCTTGTACACACATGCTTTCTGACACAGTTTCGACAAGAATTATAATCTGACACTTATACAGTAGTTCATAAATAATTTAAAATGTTTCACTTTTTATTAATTAGACATTTATTATAAAATCCAAAAATGGACTGAAATAATTGCGAATAGAGTATATATCGTCTCGCGAAAATGGTTTGTTATTGCTTTTAAATAGCTACAGAAAGTAACTTGTTTGCAGTAGTGTTGTTTACGACGTGCCGTTTATCTCATGCAATATTTCCAATATTTGAGAGCAGCTGTTGCCAATGTATTTAAAGCACATCAAAATGGCATCTCACTTTAAATAAGGAAATGTCAGCTAATTGTCAAGTGAAGTAATTGTAGCATTTTAAAATAAAAAAATTGCCTGCCATAAGCGGGGGAAAATATTCGCAAAGTGTAAATAAAAAGTAGCGAATTATTTTGGGATAAACGTGATATTATATTACGTTATACTATGTAGTATTAGCCTTTGCAGTGTCGTATTAGTTCTGAATTTGTTCACGTATATATAGGAATTCATCACGAATTCATATGTTTATCTTCATCTTTGTGCAACGTAAACGAATTTTCAGCTATGTTGCTTGTGTGAGCGATTTTTTTTTTTTTTTTTTTTCGTGTTCGCGTGTCCGATTTAGTGTGTTCCACGTCAGATTTGAAAATATTAAAAAATTTTGTTAAAATGCCGTTACAGAAAACCCCGTGTTTGATATTACAGTGTGTATGCCTATAACTTCAGTTGCGATACATTGAAATACTTGGCCAAGGTTGTTTTCGTCCATTATAAGCACATCGTAGTCGCTGGTATAACGTTTCGATTATTTCCCGGTTTTTACAGCTACTCTCACGTGAATTTATTTTTTCGCAACAAATTTTGAAAAATCATATTGGGGTGCAATTTTGCCGAGTTTAGCAGCGTAACAATTGTCATATAGGTAGTGAAAAATCACTTAATAGTTCTTCGCTCACAATCTTTGAATGGCTGTACTGAACATGACATAACTGCACCAGAATACTAAAATTCCAATACCTATTTGAATAAAGAAACTATCATCTCGTTTTATTTTCAGATTTAGTTTAAAAAAATATATATATCTATTTTATCCAGATTTAGTAAATTTCACTTCCGCCTTCTAGATTAAGCAAGACTATTGTATAGTTCCACATTCTAGTACCAAACAAAGGCCTGGACAGAAATGCATGGTACTACCACAGATTGTCGTCAATAACATTCATGAATTGTGCCCCGTATATTATTAAGAAATTACATGGCTATTTGCTGAAAGCAATAAACATAAGAATATAGGCTACTTGTGTTAACTATAGGCCCCAGGACTAATGAAATAAATACATACAGTATGTACAAAACATCATCTGTATTAAAACACACTCAATCACTACTTCTTGAACTTGTTTTGGGTCATTCCATGAAAATTGTGACATAAGAGTTGAATTATAAAATTGTATATTTTCGCGATATTTCATCTACTTTGGCAACACAAGATGTTAAATTATGTTGGCCACACTGATTTCAAAATAGTCAGCCATTTTCATGATTGTTGTGGCTTAGGGTTCATGGTCTTTGTTTGAAAGAAGCTAACTTGTTGCAGAAGCTTATATTTTTAAAATAATTTCAGGTCAATCCTAATATGATTTTCAATATCATCTATGGTAATTCTATTTAGTCAACAATTTCTGTATATGGATGATATAAAATATGGTAACAATGACTTATTTAAATGAACAATTTCCTGTACCTTCAAACATCTGATTAAACATGTAACCTGAGTTACTGTAACTTGAAATTTGTTGTGGTAAATGTTTAAAAAAGGTTACTTATTCATGGTATCCCTTGCTACGTGTTCAGTACATTCTTTAAACATTCGTTTATTAATAAAGACTTTGAATAAATATTTACTCTGAAAATAATGATATTTCAATGTGTAACCTGGGATACCACATAACCTGTTTTCTAGTTCAATGTGTATTTATAGGCTTGTCATTCACCAAAAATGTTGACAAACCTTCAAAATGTTAATTAATTACCTTGGGAGCATCATTCTTATGGCTAGAGTGGAATTACAACAATGCCATTAACACCAGCAGAAAAAATTAGTCGACAGAGGCAGAAACTGAAGGATGAAGGATGCTATGAGGACTATAAAGCTATACACAGTGAAACAAAAAAACAAGTACTGATAAACGAAAATATCCTATAAACGAAAACATCCTATAAAAAAACTTCCAGCATGTGAAAGAAATGCCACACTGAAAAAAATGAAGGAAAATAACAGACTTAAAGTAGGCCTAGCAAGATGTCGACAGAAGGAGCAAAGAGTACCTCAAAGTGTTCCATCAAACAAGACCTATGCATCTTTAAGCAGAGCTATTTCCCATGTGAAAAGGACTACCCAAATCTCCACGGAAAAAGAAGATTGTCATAAAGACGCTATTTGAAAGTAACAATTGTGAAGATCCAAAAAGTCCAAAAACGAAATCACTAAATCTGAAAGCTACCAGTGAAGAGACAATAACAAAGGTTGTGGTATTCTATGAAAGAGGTAATATAAGCAGACAAGCACCTGGCAATAAAGATGTAACTGTTAGAATGTCTGATGGAAAAAAGAAAAAAAAAAAACCAATTCGCCATTTGACATTGTCAATTAGACACACACGCTTTGTTTTGTTCAGAATTTGGAAAAATAGTTGACAAAAGTAAATTTGCAGCATTAAGACCTCAACGTGTTTCCCTCAGTAATAAAATGTCGTGGAATGTTTGCGTAAGCAAATATCATGAAAATTATATATCTGCAGTGAATTTTTTCACAAAGTACTGGAATCCCTGACTTTTCTTTGTATGCCAATAATTCCATTGAATCTTATCTGTGAAGATGGTACAGAAAATTGTTGGTTAAGAAAGTGTAAGGAGTGTAGCAACAAACTTCGTACGAAACAACTCCAGTCAATTGAGAATGGCGATGTTACAATAGTGAAGTGGAATTTATGGTTTTCTAATGAAGGGAAGCTGCACAAGAAGAGGGTTCAGCTCATGAGTTACCACCATAACACCTCAGTTTCTGGAACACAGCTTTGTAAAGAGATAGCAAGCAACACGTTAACAAGAGAATGGCGATGTTACAATAGTGAGGTGGAATGTATGGTTTCCTAATGAAGGGAAGCTGCACAAGGCACAAGAAGAGGGTTCAGCTCATGAGTTACCACCATAACACCTCAGTTTCTAGAACACAGCTTTGTCAAGAGATAGCAAGCAACACGTTAACAAGAGAATGGCGATGTTACAATAGTGGAGTGGAATTTATGGTTTCCTAATGAAGGGAAGCTGCACAAGAAGAGGGTTCAGCTCATGAGTTACCACCATAACACCTCAGTTTCTAGAACACAGCTTTGTAAAGAGATAGCAAGCAACACGTTAACAAGAGAATGGCGATGTTACAATAGTGGAGTGGAATTTATGGTTTCCTAATGAAGGGAAGCTGCACAAGGCACAAGAAGAGGGTTCAGCTCATGAGTTATCACCATAACACCTCAGTTTCTAGAACACAGCTTTGTCAAGAGATAGCAAGCAACACGTTAACAAGAGAATCGGGAGGCTGTTGAAAGCATTAACTTTGATCCGAAATTAGCATTTTGTCAGGTAGATTTCTCTGAAAACTTCACTTGTATTGCACAAGATGAAGTTCAGAGTTTCCATTGGGTGCAACCCCAAGTAAGTTTATTTACTATATCTTTCTGGCACTCTGAAAAACATCACCCTATAGTTATTGTCTCCAGTGATTTAAATCATGGTGGAGACACTATCCTTGCTTACATTGATAGAGTGATGGAGGAAGTACCAAACTGTGTTGAGAAAATAAATATATGGTCAGGCGGACCATTTTCTAAATTAAAAAATTAATTTGATTTTGCAGGCTAACACGTTTTAGAGGTGCGTCATAAGAAAACTATTATATGGAATTACTTTGTCACCACGGCAAATGTCCCGTTGATGGCATAGGAGGTGCACTCAAACAAGTCAGAAATTGTATCATTCGAAGGAAAAATGAAGTATTTAATGCAAGTCAATTTGTTTCTGCAGCAAAAAAAGTGTCATCCGTGACAGTAGTATAAATGACACCACAGAACATAATAGACAGAAATGAAACTGACTGCAATATTTGATAATCCTCCAATGCTGCCAGGAATTTCTAAATTCCATTGCTTGCAAATAGAAGATTGCCATCCCAAAGGTTACATGTTAACAAGGCATGTCAAAAATAAACTCTCTGCCCAAGGCTCGCACAAGCAGTATCAGCAAACAAACAAAATCCACAACAAATGTAGAAAAGGAAGAGATTTCTGCAGGTTGGTCTACAGTTCCTCCTCTTCAGGCAGTGAACCTGAGTCACAGAATTCGACTTCTAAGAAAGAAGAACTGAAAACAGGGAAATATATTTCGGTGACGTTTGAAGGACCTCGTAAAATCATATATCGTTATGTGGCAGTATGTCAGAATGTGATTGAAGATAATGGTGAAATTAAAATCATGTGTCTTAAAAAATTTGGCGAAAGTGGTTTACGCTTTAGGGCTAATGATGCAATTGTATCATATGTTAATAATTATCAGGTTTTATGTAGTTTGTCGACCCTTAAATTGGTCAAGCAAGGAAACAGAGTTTTGTACGAGTTCACCATCATTATTGATGTAAATGAAAAGGTGTATGTGGAAAACAAAAGGTTTCCATGACATTGACATAAATGTAACCTGAGTTACCATATTGATGTTACCTGAGTTACCATTTTATAAAAATACAAAGAAAGTAATTTGATGTTATTAATAATATTATATGTGAGGTTGTTTACTGTAAATGTTCACGTATCACCAGTATTTTTTTTGAATTATTCTTATTAAAATAACAATAGGGATATAAAATAATGTGCATCTTCACATATGACCTGTCCTTTTGACGTAATCTGAGTTATCAGAAAGAATTAATTTTAATAAAAAATGTACAATGTATTTATTGGTTTCTGTTTACTACAAAATATGAAGTGATTATTGTAACATCATAGCAATAATAAAAGTAAACATTAATATTAGTTTTCATGTTGAATTATTCAAAAATTTCCCAAAAAAATGTGTTGCTTGTAACCTGAGTTACTGCGGAATGATCCTTTTGGGTATGTAAGTATTATAATAGTCAACATTAGGCTTTGTAATATGTCACTGAACTGCACTGCACTGAGTTGTTATACATAAGTCGTCCGGGAACGAAACAGTGCACTAAAACTGATTTAAAAAATCGTTTTATAGCATCAGTTCCATAAAGAAACTTTAATAATGTTTATGTCTGGGTAGCTGGGCATCAACTTGAAAAGCCTTTTTTTTTTAGGCTTATGTTTAAAGATACACACAAATAGTAAACACAACACCACATTCTAAATTTAAAATAGGCTTGCTGTAAATTATTCTAGTTCATATGTTTTGAGATTCCAGTGGAAAGCACATAGTGGCGGAAGGTTATTTAGTCAGTTTGTTTACAGAGTGCTACTTTGATACAATCTGTCAAAACTGGAAACTCTAAGTTGAGATAGATTACATCACTGCATTTGCTAGTTATTTTTTTGTATTCCTCTGTGACGTAATATGAGTAGACCAAATGTTTTATCTTCGATCAATTTATGAATCATTGGAGAATGACTTGCTGTTACTTTCGCTATAAATAATTCCCAATAAATAGACCACATCGCCGACCTCCCGTGCCGCAGTCGATTGGTGCGCCGCCAGTCTGTGGTGCGGGAGGTTCTGGGTTCGAATCCCAGGTATGGCATGGGTGTTAGTCTAAGTTACGTCATCAATTACTTTGTAAGCCGTGCCCTGATAAGCCTTCAGGAATAAAACTAGGGGACGTTAATAACCCAATCCAATAGACCACGTAATCTTGTTTAATTTATCGTTAATTTTAAAGCATGTCTCAAACTGTAGAATTCAAGTAGGTACATCAATAAATATATACTGGTTAAATTTTTGTAGTTGCAATATGTTTTGTTTGGTGTTTGTCGTTTCTAATTGTTTCTCATTGGATAAAATCAAGTTGGTTCTTAGCGAGATGTCCGTTTTAAAATAATTATATTCTGATAGCGCACCAATAAATTCCGTATTCTACAGTACAGGTATGTGAGTAGAATGCCTAATCTGTCATGTTTTAGTATCAAATGTACTGTACTAACAAAATTAATCACATAGGCATATGTCCTAAATGTTATGCTACGTGAATTTAAAATGAAATAGTCAAAATTAGTTCGTTGTTTCAGTATTGCTAGTATAACAAAATTTTTTTCACGCGTGAACTGAATGACGAGATTTCATCTGTGTATGTACACTAGAAACAGTTTGCCGAAAATAAATATACAATATAGTTGAATTATGAAAAAGTGATTTAATACAAAAAAAAATGTTATTGAGGAGACTTCGCCATTTTTTCAGTCAATAAATCCATTATTTGCAAAACTGTTTTATATAGGGCCTAGTGCGAAATATCGATAACGTGATTGTAGTTTCTGTTCGGGAATATTTATAATATGATTATCAATAACTTCTGTGTTACAAAAAGAATATCGTCAATTACAAACGGCCAAACATCAAGTTTTTCATCACTGAGTAAAAAATTCCTGTAATTAATATGCCTATGTTATCTTGATTTTCTTTAATATCCCTCTGTCCCGCACCCAAACGCCCCACCAATACGGAAAATTTATTACGCTATTCAAAAACAAATAAGCTATTAAAATGTTTTTCGGTTAAACTAAAAATTATATATACTAAGTTAATATTATATTAAAAGTAATACTAAAGTAATTAAAAATTGAAAAATAACAGTTTCTCACTTGAGACTGCCGAACATAAAAACTGTCGCAGAAAGCGGGATCCAGGCACGTCTCTGTAGCATTGTCAGGTATACGGGAACAGCAAGGAGACAAGCTGATGTTTACAGCGATAAAATGAAATCTTCCTTCCCAAACCTCTCATTTGTGCTACATTAATCCTCAACAGCCGTCGTGCAAAATGGGCATAACAAACACTACGTACCGCGTATCTTTTCGGTGAGAAAATCACGTATTTGGAGTCAGCTCCCTCCGACTCTTAAATCCGCTGTAGTTTCCAAATTTCGTGTTTTGATAGTAATAAATTCGAGTAGGTCTACAGAACGATCTATTATATCTTCAATTCAAGTAAGCCAACTATAGTTCGTTTTATGCTGTTTAGTTTTTACTCAACCTTAACCCAAATTGTGTAAGCTAAATTAGTGTGTTGCCACAAAGCGACAATTTTACTTCAGATTTTTTTTTTTTTTTTTTTTCAATTTAGGGATTTTAAGCATTAAACAGCACGCATAAGTATCTCACACGGCCTCTTAAATACTTTTTCACATACATGTGCACTTCATATATTTAACTAATATTTGTATACACCTTTGCCAATCTTCACATTTCATTAGCTCCATGATATCGTACTTACAAGTGGTTCCACCTGTAATAATTTAGATGAATTCATTGTTATTGTGAATACATTTGTAGACATTGTCGGTATGTAATAAGTGAATACTTTTACATTTATGCTTCTGATGTTTCACAAATTGTGGTTTATTGGTAACTGGGTTATTTATACGCCAATCAAATAAGACTGTGAACTTAACAATTCTGTGGCAGTGATCAATCACAGCTTGGCACAAGTAGTTGTTGAAAGGAAACTATTATTTCCAGTTGCAAGTGATAGTTGAAAATATGAAAAGAGTAAATGCGTGAGCAACTTTATGATTACTTTGGTAAATTTAAATAACAGTAAGAAGAAATTCTATCTGGAAATGTCAGTTTTGAAGAGTCATGTGACTAGATGCTGGTTGGCAGTACGTGAGGTTGGGTGGAACTGTACAGATGGCATGGTTATCGCGACTGTTCACTGACCGGTATTAAAATTATGACATATGCACGAGACTGGGTTCCATGTGCTCAATGGGTGTTAACTGCATAATCGTTAAACACACAGAAATAAAAGTACGTTTTACAAACAGTTCCCTGGAAAATAGCAGGCAAAATTTTCGTGTGCAACTACAAATAAAATATTGTATCTTTACAGCAAATTGGTGTTTCGAAACGTACAAAAAAAATGTTATCTACTTAGTGCCTGCAGTATACAAGTGTTTTAATTCAATATTAGTTTTACACATTACGCAGTACCATAGGGTAAAATTTGCTCTAATTTACTTGTAGCATTACTAAAGTAATCTTGGCAGTTAGCTGCTAAAGAGTTGTTCGTAGAAAAAGTATAAACACGTTCTTTTACAGTTAACAATTTTACAGTTGTGAACCCGCCCTAAGAATGCAAGCACTGACCACCAGAGCCAAGCTCACTGGTATTTTCGGTGTGCGAAAGTCGCGCGGCCACCTGGGATGGGAGATCTGAAAGGGTCGCTGATTACCGAACATCCGCGTAGCCCCGGACACGGCAGTCTACTTGCTGCTTTCACTGCAGCACAAACCGGCCAGCTTCCGAACACTTAACACGCCGCGAAAGAAGCGTGAAAATTAAGAGTATCAGACCCATCCCCCCCACCACAAAAAAAAATAATTATTATGTATTTGTACCAAACTTTGTCCAACTCCAACACATTTTATGTGGTGGTATTTTTCTAGAATAAAAACATTTTCCACTATATATATATATATATATATATATATATATATATATATATATATATATATATGTGTGTGTGTATGTATGTATATGTGTGTGTGTGTGTTTTTAATATGTGATGTCAGATACAAAATTATTCTGTTTTGTTGCAGCTTAAAAAAAATACCAAGTAGTGCAAAGGAAAAAAAATTACGAAGTAAACTAATCCCGTGGGTTACCGCGTGACACACATATAGGCCTAATCACCAAACAAGTGATATAAAAAAATGAAACAAAATAGTTTAATATAAAGAAATTTTTTAGAAAATTGTGTGAACTGTTATTTGGTGATTACATATATGCCAAGCAGTAGCCCACGGCATTAGTCAATGTTTTAAATTTTCTCATTCGTAGGTACAACTTGAACAATGTTTGGTGCAATTTTAGGGTCCGACACCCTTAAAGTCTTCGAAACCCGTCCATAATGCTGTAATTCGTTGTTGTTTTCAAAACAAATTATAACAATTTTTCATTTTCAAACTTTTCTCTTGCTTATTTCGTTCGTAGTTGCTTAAACGGTCATCAATAAGTAGTGTACACTCAGTGGTAAAAAGAGAAGGAAGAGATATTCTTATTAATGTGATTCAGCGCTTCTGCTAAAACTGTGCACTGCAGGACAAACTTTGGTGATGAATATTTTGTTTAAGTACGACTAATGGGAGCAACCATGGACGTGGGAGATTTGGGGTTGTGGGGTTGTGGTGGAACAGGGAAAACGTGATATCACATACTATCATCGGTTCCGTCTTGGCGCTGTCAAGCTTAACCACCATTCATGGTTACTTCCGACTTTTCTGAAGCCCTGCTTAAGTTCTACTTCCAGGATATTCCTCCGCCTCGTGCAAACAAAGATTAACCAACTCTAGAAAACTACACCAAAGGGACATCACATCGCATTCGTGCGCACTCAGAGTGCAATGTTGCATAATAATTATTTCTTGCTAGGCGTTAACAACGCACCTATTTGCTCCCTGCTTTAATGTATATCAATTATAAATTAAATATTATAACGTATAGATACAGTACAAAGAAAGTTCTAATCAACCAAAAATAAAGTAATCTTATGTTAACACATGTTTTGATACACAACATAATTTAAAAAACAACCAAACACGTCATACATGGGGTGATTTTTCAAAGATTAGATTCAAAAAGGCGAAGAAACTTCGAATAGGCTATACGCACTTTTAGAAATGAACCTTAGAAAAAGTCACTGCCATTCATGCATATATTTTAATGGGCGCACTGAGTGAAATTCACCCAGTAAAGCTGGTAACGTTGGGTGGAAAGTAGCTACATATTTTAACGTCAAATAAAAAGTATTAAGTAACCATGTGGGACAACTTAAAATATTTCTCTCTCTTTCTTTTTATTTAATGCATCGAAGTGAAAAGATGAGCAGATTTGTAAAATATTAATTTTTTAAATAATTTCACAGTTTCACTTGACCGACGCATGAATAAAGTGGTGAGGCCCATGGCAATATTAATTTTACATAAGGTGGAAGGGAAGAATACACGACGTGCATATAAGTAGATCTTAAGCAGGGCTTTCTAAAGTGCTCATTCTAACGTGAACAGCCTATACCTATTCTGCCTCACGTAAACTTTTGGTGGCCACCGGTCGGTCACGTATCAAGTGGATTTATATCTTAATTACTGTATCTGACGTTACCAGGATATAACGCTTGCCTGGACAAAATGTGATTACCAGAATGATTTATGTCGCAGAAAACCCAATGAATATACAGTATTTGTGGGGGGTTAATTAGGAACCCCATATAGGAATGGTAAAACGCGACGACCTTGGATTGTGTGCGATGTTGGCATCCCTCGCCCACAAAGAGGAGTGAGGAAGTAGGACAGGGCGATGGTTAACCGCACTTGTCCCTAATCTGAATCCATTTTGGATGGATGAGGAAGGACAGAGAGTAGTTTACTGCCATGCCGAACATAAATAGGCCTAAGAGAAGTATGGTGCGGTTGCAACGCTGATTTAACTGAGCGCAAATTTGTATTGTAAAAAATAAACATTTGCTTTAGTGGCATGCTAGATTAGAAACTTTACAACATTTCCCGAAACGTGGTTTGAGATAGATTAGGAAGCCACAAACTTGTATGGGTTGTTCAGGGTAAATTTCATGAAGTCCTGCTATATATTTACGTACGTGTATTCACATTATGTATTCTTCCCCCACATGCACAAGTAAAACTGCATGGGCCAGATCACTTTATTCATACATAGGTCAAGTTAAACCATAAATTTTTTTTTAGAAAAGTAAATAGCTATTAGATTTGCTTATCCTTGCATTTACATGCATGAAAAAAAATAACAGAAATCAAAACAATTAATTTCAGTACCACATATGTTTGCATAGCATATTTATTTCAACATTATGGTATGGAACTACTTTCCAATCTGTCACTACCAACTTTACTGGGCGCAAGCCAGTCAGTGTGCCTGTTAAAATATATGCAGGTAAAAGCAGCGACATCTTCCCAAGGTCGATTTACTAAGTTAACCGTGAATAGCTTATATGTGGATAGGTAAAGTGGCAAGTACTCCTAGAATTTTCAGTTGGGGTGGAGAGGCCAGATGCGACTACGGCCTGGGAAGCATTCTCTCCTAGCATTTTGCCATCTCACGGACTTCTCTAGCTATTCCTATAGGCCTACTACATTGGGTAGTAGGCAGCAGACCTAAAATCGCGTTTAGGTGTATTGACTGTAGGCTAAACGAATTTGGCTCTACTGCCTGTTGTTGTAGTTAAGACATTTTCTCGAACAGAATTTATCTGCGTCTTAGGAGAAACGACTGTAGATCACACGAATGTAGGAGAAAAGCCTTTCGCTGAAGTTAGGTTTAGACTAAACGAGTTTAGGTCTAGTGCCTGTGGATGAAATGACTTTTAGGCGAACTGCCAGCTCAAGAAACTGTGTAGGAGAAACGATTTTAGGTCTACTGCCGCGTCCCCACTACATTATCTAGCCTGGTTGCCCTATCGACCTTTTTCTTTGTTCGCCGAGTAACGTGACGTATATTTCCGCAGATAATCCCTTCTCCTTCTTCCGGAACGATACAACAAATACAGAAACTATACATTTACAAGAAACTTATAGTTTGCTGTGTAATGATACAAAAATTCTAACTCGAAGTAGACCGCTGAACGACCACTCCATTTTTATACCCAAATTAAAAATGAATACAAATCTACTACAAAAGTGGAAAATATCATCAACCATATTCTGGCTCTTTATTAATCAAAATATTACTGTTAACGGACTACGTAGCAACCTCAAGTAAATTTACCAAATCAACCAACCCATTATTTTTCATCTGTTACCTTCATTTGGGATAACTTTACACAACAAGTATTCGTTTAGAATTAGGATGTGCAGCCCTCATCTTGATGTATACTCCAAGGTTAACTCTTTTTATTTTAATAATGAACACAGCAATGATGGTACTTCATAATTAATAATTTCCATTTACAGATATACGACGATGCATTTTCTCTCTCGACATTCTAATAATTACAAGTAATAGCGATAAAATAAGCCATCATAATTAGCATTATTAAGAGTAACACTAAATTTGTTTGAGCTAACAGCAACTATCAGCGAGGTATGGCGTCTCAAATGAGTTGAATGGCAACAGTGCATTAGCACTAGAAACACTCTTCAATACCCAGTTAACATCTAACCACGATCTATAAACAAATTAGGATGTGATTCCTCTGCCAAATGCTGTCACAAGAAGGCTTGTAACTGACTAACAACAAACCATTTAAGTGTTGTTTTGAGATTCACTGTTCACACTCAATTTATATTCCACATAAAAGGCCTTTAAGCCCATTAAAATAAAGAATTTTTACATGGTTATTTACATTTAATAAGGCAATCACAACAATGTTTTATTGCCACGTTCATTTGCCACGATGTCGCAGTTTTTTGTTTATATATGTCTGAATAACTGATATACAAACGGTTTTGCAGCCTGCTTATCATATACTGGACGGACTATAGGGAGGTCTACATGATACCGGCTGAGAACTCTTCAAATAAGTGACGCGCGAACCTGTACAAGATTCAGACAATTTTCCAGATTAAAAGGTTCACTTCTGGAAAGCCTGCTCAGGATCTTATTTTATTTTAATTTTGTATCCTTCCACCATATGTAAAATTGACATGGCCATGGGCCCGATCACTTTATTAATGCGTCGGTCAAGTGAAAATGTGTAATTATTATAAATGTACATATTTCATAATTCTTCTAAGACCTACACTCATATGAACTTAAGAAAAATAGAAAGCAAAAGACATCGTTTCAGTAATCACAAAATTTTTACCTAACATTTTTTGTTCAACGCTACGGCATGGAACTACATCCCTTTTGTTACCAAATTTACTGGGCACCCAGTGCCACTCAGTCTCCATTCTTCAAGGGTTGATTTTAAAAGTGCTCACTTTATCGTGAACAGCGTTTATTTAAATTTAAAAATTTCACTCGCAATATAACAAGTGTTGAGAACCACTGTATCTGCCAACTTGAGGCTTAACTTGGAGCTTGTAACCCAGGGTTTAATGTATGTAGCTACGGTCAGCGATTTTTTGTAAAAGTGCTTACCTAGTTCACCGTGGACAATCGACAACCTGGTTTCTGCTGGGTTACATTAGGCCTTCACTGTTTGATTTCTGCCGCCTTCTCTCCCGCGGTCGATCTCTGTTAAGGCCTCAACGAAATCGCCTCGTAATGGAATATTGTTTTTTTTTCCCACGCCGTCGTGATCGGCAAATTTACCGGCCACACGAGGGATTTTTCTTCTTATTTTTTTTAACTCTCGGTTCATTGTCACTACACGGAGAGGGTCCACGACCCTCGTAAAACCGACGACGTTTTACTGCGCTCCTCCTGCTCTCTCTCTCTCTCTCTCCCCCCCTTTTTTTCTCTCTCTCGC
The DNA here is from genome assembly GCA_029891345.1 of Dryococelus australis. Taxonomy (NCBI): domain Eukaryota; kingdom Metazoa; phylum Arthropoda; class Insecta; order Phasmatodea; family Phasmatidae; genus Dryococelus; species Dryococelus australis. Next base: position 11,155,357 of record CM057007.1, on the reverse strand, counting down.
TCAACTATTTAAAGAGCTTTTTCCCCGCGCTTTTTTTTAATTAATCCATGTCGTAATACATTTAGTCCCGGCGTGTTCCTGTTTTTACCCATTCTCTTCTCACACTGATACTTTTTTTTTTTTTTTTTTTTACGTATCTTCAATTGTGTTTCTCTATTTTATTGTTTTCTTTCTGATGGCTGTAATTTTACTGAACACATTTTTCTTACAGGGCTTACTAGTACGTGACAGTACCAACTGCATTCACAGTCGACTAGTTCCGGATTTTCCCACACGCTACTGATGGCAGCTTGGTTTATTCCGAGTACATAGTCTTTACCAACACGGTTCGCTTTAGTAATCCCATATTGTGTCCCTAGAAGCTACATTATTACCCCATTGCCCCATTTTCTACCTTTGCGTCATTCTGCACCCTCAGCATGTTTCCTCAATCCTCATAACGCACCAATTTCAACAACACTCTTTTAACACCTTTAGAGCCTGGTCAGCGACACGCGATTGTGAGGACTATGTACTGAAACAATTTCGGTGGAATAGTTTGCGCGAATACGCGCATCTCGGTAAACAAAAATTCTGGAAATACGACATTTTGCCATAAAAGGTCAAAACAATAATGTCACTATGTTTTTACTTTCATCATATTATGTGTATTCACGGAGAACAAAAATCGTGAAAATAGTTAAATAACTTATTGCCCTTTTTAAAGCTTGCCTATGCAGTTCCCTTATGCGGTAAGATAAACTATTACATGTGCGTAGTTTAATCTGTGGGCTTTCATTGCGTGTAACAAAGTCCCACTGTTATATATCTAATTTGCTCAGTACAGCATCACGACGGAAACGCTGCACGCATTAAGGGTAGAAGCGATGAGATGCTAGGGGTGCGTGTTAAGACCCTTACACAATTGAAAACTTTAACATTTGACTTTACGACTTGACTTTACGTTTGCTTTCCGACATGTTGTTTCTTATGGAGCTTGACACAATGGAACTGTCAAAGGTAAAGTCAAGCACTCTTGACTTTACGATTAGGAAAAGTTAGAATTTAAAGTCAAAAGTCAAGCAGTCATTTTGTCCAGAATATAACAGAGGTTGTGTGGAAAGTGCTTTATTTTATTGCAAGGCGATTTCAAATTCGGTATATTAAACAAAGCTCGTCTTAAATTAATAATATGGCAAATGAATATAATGTAAATAGGAAATGGTATATGAATTGACATATTTTAATACGTAAAGTAAATTAGATTTTTGTTTTGAAATAAACTTTTAATGAATTTTAAGCCTATTTTTTAAAACGGTACGTAAAATGCATTCCTGGATAATATCATAATTATTTACATAGCAAGATACACATTTTTAAGAAGCTCGCAGAACCGATGTTCAATTGTCTGAACTCTTGACTTTACAACTGTATTGTGTATTGGTGGTTTCGTCAGAGGAAAGGAAATGAAAGTCAAATGCTAAAGTTTTCGACTGTGTAAGAAGCTTTAGTGTCGCCCGCATCGCTCCCTCACTTCTTGACCTTGAACACGCAGAAAGTGGCTTCCAATGGAGCAGTGCACCCGACTGTACCACATGCAGATCTCAATACAGACGGTTCGCGATAAAATGGGCATTTTTGAACTCCCTGCTTAAGATCTGCTTGGAGGCTCATTGCGTATTCTTCTACCTTATGTAAAATTAGCATTGGCACTGTGCCTCATCACTTTCTTCGTGTGCCAGTCGGATGTAACCACGAAATAATTCAGAAAGTAGATTTTATAAATTTGCTTATTACATATTTAAGCTTTAAAAAAAGACAGGAAACAAAAAGGAAATGTTTAAGAATTCACAAATGTTTGCTTGGCACTTATAACTCAACGTTCCCTCGCGTCGTTGCCACCCAGTGTGCCCGTTAAACCATATGCAGGTAGAGGCAGTGAAATTTTTCAAAAGTTGATTTCTAAAGTACTCACATTAACGTGAACAGCCTGTACGTATATGTAGTGTTAGGAATTAATTACATCCTTACCAACACGCCAGGTCCGCCATCTTGCACAACATTAATAACGTGGCTATTTTTTTTTTCATCCCGAAACAAACCAACAAATAAAAATAATTCCAATTTGCTAACACATAATACACTTTTGCGTGTGCACAAAGCATTATAATATTATAGAGAATTAAAAGTCACAAATAATGTAAATTATGTTAGACCTTAAAAATTTCAAAATACCGTCTGAACTATTTACTACGGTAATGATACTGCGAACCGACTGACACCAGGCAAAGGCCTTGAAAATTTCACTGGCAATATCATAACATCTGATGCCACCTTCGGATGAATTGCGTACAAACATGACGAGTGCCCGGTGCTGGTGGTATTTGGTCTCCTGCGGAGTCTGCGGTGCAAACTGTGCAGGCAGCGGCGGGTTCCTTTCCTGAGTTCGCCAACCCTGCGGAACGTGTGGAGATTCCGTTAAGCCCGCCGCGGCACTGGAAAACCACTTTCACCGCAAACGCCCATCCACCCGCGCGTTCAAGTCTCCTGACCGCTGTGGCAATAGGTACGCGTCCCACGGTCTCAACCGCAGTGCAGCAGCTGTGTTACCGAGTCGAGAGGGAGCATTATCTATCCGCCGGGAACTCTGGCCAAACGGGGATTATTGTAATCATTTAAAGAGAAAAGTAGCTACATCAATATACTTTCAAAACCAAATGCAAAAATTTCGGTATTTTTTATTATTATAGCGAGAAGCTACTACAAAAGGGTAGCATGTTTTCTTTACCCCTGGAATTACGTAATATCTCGGATGCAACCCGTCACACACCTGGCGCCAGGGAGTCTGAAACTATGACGTACGGTTATCAGTGGTCGGTCGTGAATGCTAGTTAATACTTTTGCACTTTTTGAGTGTATAATTTTACCATTGTATTTAGTGAAACGCATTACGTAATTACACGAGAAACACTATTTGTTATTGTGTGCTATGGCTCCGCAAAAATTCAAGAATGGCAGGCGTTACATAAAAACTAAAAGAAACTTTCCCAAGCGATGAAGAGACTTAATGCTGCTCAATGATCATCGCGTCAAAATGGCTGCAGTTCCAAAAAAATGGAAGCGGTTACACCTTTCACGTCGACGGAAAACATACAGGAAGTTTGTGAAGAGTCTAAGTAAATTATTTATTTTATCAAAGTGACATAAACATTGAGGGTGGTTAAATGCGAGAGTTTTTACCGTCTCTGATTATCTGAGGTCCTTATTTAGTGCCGATGAAGGTGAACTGAGATGAAGATTGAGCAATGATGGGATGCAACGGGTGTGGGTGAAGTTGGAGTAATCCAAGAAAACTATAGACCAATGCTAACGTTCTCCGTGTTTTTTGAATGCAAAAATACGGGGCGACCCACCAGGATCGAACCCGTGTCACCTTTGTGAAAGGTGGGTGCTCTAGCCATAATACAACCGCGGCTTTATTGGTCAAACGTGAAAAAATTCCCGTTGGCTATATCCTTATAGCATAGCCATAACTTAATTTACTATCCATGTAGTTTCTTCGTAAATGTGGTAAGCGTACATAAATCGCGTGCACTAGCCCAAGGGTTTGACTCCGTTCTGTTAGTCTGCAAAACAGCTATAATGAAAAACACGTAAATATTATAGTGTATAAAATTACATGTATTAATCAATAATACACGTGACACTTTCGCAAAAAACTAAAGGTATTTTGAGTTTGGTATTTATATTAATATTTAAGCTTTCATGGGAAATATTTGTTACGGTTTCGTTTAATGATGCAGGCTGAAAACAATTCAGATTTTTGCAAAGTGTATTTTTTTTAAGTTGTATATACACGTGTAACAAATAACGCATTATACGAAAAAGATCACTGGGAATTGTTTACTTTCGCTGGAGAATCGAAAATGTCAATATTTTCCTTTTGAACTACAACAGAACTAGATGTAAATAAACACTACGATCTTCGTCAGCATTTATTTCTGTATATCCCAGCACGCAATTGTGAACAAAACACAATTGCTTATTATACGTGCTACCGATATCATAATATACTGAAAAGACGTATACAAGTATGTCTGCGGGCTGAGTAGCAAACACTATGTTTTATCTTTGGTCTGGTATAAAAATTTAAATGTATTGGTGCTTTTCAAGTTGCACTGTACTTGTGTAATACGGTACAACATGTCGTTTAGGATTAGATCTTTAGTTAATATGTTACATTCAGAATCCTTGGCATTCAAATACATATTTCCAAACAAACCTGCTCTACTACAGCCTCAACATCGGCTCATGCGAACTTGCTTTACAATTGTAACTTCAAGACATGTGCGTTTTTGAAAATGATCGTTTTCGAGAACTTTCAAATGCAACGTTAGAGATTTTGCATGTGTATGAGCGTACGTCTGTTTACATATTCAAATGTTTTGCTGTGTAGTATCTCACAAATACGTGCATTCTTATAATACCCAATGAAAACTACACTTGGTAAGCAAACTTGGTATTCATAAAGTCAACATGAGCCCTGATTTTTTTTTATCTGCTTATTTATAATAGCCAAAAAATCAGTACTTAGAAAATTGTCAGACAAATGTCAAAATAGTTAGTTAAGAACTGTGGTTTTGCATATACAATATCTTATCTTTCAAAGATGATTTGCCACACTAACTGAAGAATGAATGAGTATTCCCTAATTCAGTATATTGACAATTATTGAAGAGGCCACGATCTATCAATTTGCTTGGACGGGTGCCATTTTGGACGTCTCAATAAGCAAAGGTTTAGAACATATGACGTTCATTTCAGACAACTGAAATATACGTAAGAGTGACAATTGTGATGTCTTAAATTATACTTATTTAAGTACTACATTTTTTAATTTTTAATATCATTGTATGCAAATACACAGACACCTACATTTTTCGTGTTGGAATTCGTTTCGTATCTCTCTGCTTGTCACTCCGGACTACATTCACATAATTTTGTTAAATCACGTGCACCTTTAAATGGCCTCATCGATTAAATGGATACTATTTTCATAAACGGATCTATTCTTGCGATTTACATTATCGATGCTTATTCAGTATGGCAATATCTGGAATGGGATAAATGAGAACTTTTTCTTACAATTATTATGGTGTCCGTACCACTTTTTTTTTTTTTTTTGCGAGTTCTTCACGTTGTTTAGTTGGGTGCAGTGCTCCATAGGCAGTTGCTTTACTTCAACCTTAACCTTGTCTGGCTTCCGCAGTAACGTGAGTAAAGCGGACACGAGGTACACACAACAAACACATTGTAGGAAGATGATGTAACATGTTTCCTGGACGAAACAAGTTATGTTTCCATGCTATCATGACGCAGGAAATGAGCGTGTTTACAAATCTACAATGTGAATACCCGTGACCTTAAAGGCCAGGCGAGAGGAAACTAAATACTATTAATACCGCTATATCGTGTGCTCGCGTCGTGCTTAGCGCATTAGATAGCTGGTTACCAGAAAATTCAATAGCCTATGTACGAAACAGAGTTCAACTTGAACATATTATAAATAGTTTTTCCTCGGACAAAATAATTTTATATCGAATACTTTCATCATTGTGGCGTGTCAAAATCACAATTTTAGTATTTTAGGGAGTACAAATAAAATAAATGACATCATTTACAAAAAACTAACAAGGGCAGCGTAAAGATTATGTCAAAATTTATTTTAAGGTATGCTTACCAAAACTTATTTTACAACATATCAAAGACTGCTACAAATAAAAAAACTGCAAACACTTCCTTGTTTTATGCAGTTTTTTTTTTTTTTTTAAATCGCGCAAACATTTCACAGTGTTATTTCAAATATAATCTTATAATAATTCATAGTGTCTTATTTCAATGTGAATTATCTCACTTCGAAAAGTGAGTTAATTTTTACTTTTTGTAAGTCCTAAAACTATTCAAATTGCGATTTTGATCAGCCATTGTGTAAAAAAGTATGCGGCACAAATTTTTTTACGCGAGTAAATAGTAACTCGTAAGTAATGTCTGCAAGTTGAACAACATTTCATTCAAATATGAAATAACGAATTTTTCAACGACTAACGTCCTTAACCTAGAACATTTTCAGGGTGCGGGAGGCTCTGGGTTCGAATGCCGGGTAAGGCATTGGTGATAATTTAGGCTAGGTTATAAGTTAGTCTGTAAGCCATCCCCTGCTAAGCTTTCAAGCATAAAACCGGGGGACATTAAAAAGCAATTTACATTACAATACAGCATTTTCAAGTCCTGCTATTTTTCAACCAATTCACAACTCGAGAGTCTCTAGGACCCTTAATCTACATTGTTTCATTTGGGCGTGAGAGGGTAAATCCCCCCCCCCCCCCGGGGGCTAATATTTCTAACTTCTGCGTCGACGTCCCGCCGTGCACGGCGCTTGCACACGGCGCCCACGGAGCGCGCTCGAGGCTCGAGAGGCGATGTGGCTGGGGGGAGGTCGCCCCGGAGAGAGAGGTCAGTTCCCGAGGTAAGGCGACAGGAGTGGATGGAAAGTCGAGAGGGAGGGGGGGGGCTGGGTGACCACCCACGAGCCGGGCGGTCACCTCCCGCCGCTGCAGGACACTGGAGACCCGCGCGACGTCACAACGCCAGTCCGCCTGGCGCCCACGTCGCTCTAAGGGCAGTATCTACCTTCACACTCCTCGAACCCCGCGCATGGCGAGTTTGTTGTTTACTAAACACGTCACTTACATGGAGGTATTAGTCTATGGAGTGGAAGCCGAGACACGAAAGAGACAAGGACAGGGCTAGTGGCAAAAAGGTGCATGTTTCACATTGCTTACCATTGTAACTTTTGCCACTCGTAATATGGCGGATGACGTAAACAATCGGTCTGCGCATGCGCAGTTGAAAGAAGTCAGACAAGGCATCGGCTTCACTTGATAAACGTGGAGAAGATAGGCTGTTGACACTCCATCATATATTACCTCCATGTTCACGTATAACAAACGTTTTATACTGTACTGTTACTAGCTGATCTCTGTGAACGTTGTTTCATCTGCTGTGTGCTCGATTTTGTGGTCGTCCCTCTCCAGTTTGTGCAGCGCGTGTTCACGTTCTATTTTGCCTTCTCAATGCGTCCTCTCTATTACGTCTGGTACGTCGACGGATGTTTGACCGTGGTATCGCTGGCATTTTTCCCCATTTATATCAACAAACATTTCCTGCAAGTATGAGCAAAATCGGCCCATAAATATATAAGTTAGACTCCAGCCCCACCTATCGGAATGAAACATAACTAAAAACCGTACTCGCCACCTCAATAACATATGGTGTGAATATGGTCTCAATTGGTCCAGTGGTTTTTCAGTGATGATGCGTTTTAGTCACGCACAATGGATTTTATATATAAGGATAATAAGCTCCTCCTGAACAGCATATGGAATTAAGGCGTAGATAGAGGGGAGCTGTGAGTCCTCACAATCAATATATAGGATAGAGTAACATGGCAAATGGAACAATGCATAGAAGACGACCTGGGAGCACCTGATAGCTAAGAAGGTCTCATGTTTACTCTCTATACATGTTATAATCGGCTATTCGCGGTAAAGTGAACACTTCTCAAAGCCCTCTCATTTAGAATAATAGTAAATAAGTATATTTAATTTTAGCTTTAGACGGTAACTTCCGAGTGGGGTGGAATATGCTTACTGTGTTCATTACTTACATGGCACTAGGCCTATTTATTAAAAAATTAAGGGTTGTTAAAGAATAAAAAATGACTGAAAGGAAAAACATCTCAAATGGGCTCAATTTACCGTGAACAGTCTTAAGTATAACATAAAAGTATTTCACATGTGTTTAAATTGAATTTCAAACTTGTACCACTGTTATGGACCTCATTTGAACAGGAAAGCGTAACAGCGGAAGAAGCACTGCACGTAAGTTCAGCACCTTGCGTGTAAGAGCGAAGGGGCGTTGAACGCGTGCGTAATTGTCGCCCGTATCGCTGTGCCTCGAAAGCTATTAAAAATAAATCTCGCTGGGCCATGTACTTCTAAGGTTCGGTTTCGCTTCTTTTGTAGATATTCTCACTTTCGTGTTACAATTTATATTTCAGAATAAAATTATTGATAATTTTTAAGTATAGAAATTTTACATTTCACAAGTTGTTTGATATGCTTGTGCTAAATTTTCACTGTGCGTTATCTTCTAGTTTTAAAACTTCAAGAAGCCAATTTATACTTTATTAATGTGTTACTGCCTTTTTGCAAAAAGTAAATAAGACACAATAAAAATTAGACACAAAAGTATTCAACAACTCGTAAAATGAAAATTTTATATGATCAAACATTTTAAATAATTGATCTGAAACTCAATTTATTTGTCAAGCAAACGAAGAGTTTATGTACAACGTGAAGCGAAGTCTTAAGTGTCGCCTTAAAAACGCACAGCAGCTTCAGGTAACACAGAAACCTTATCTAATACCGAACTCTTTTTGCTTAAGTCTGCAAATCTTTCGAAGCCAGAACTGAAAATCTAAGAAACGACAATCCTGGATAAAACTTGTTGCCAACTTTGTGAACAAATATTTTACCAGACTAATGCATTCTTTCAACACGGTGTCTGACGCCGCAAAGACGTGTGCCAGTTTACGGGGTAAGAAATAGCTTTAGAGGAATGCATCACACACTGGTGAAATATCTGTTTACGAATATGGCAAAAACTGCTGTCTGGGATTGCTATTTCTTGGATTTCCTATATTGACAGCCAGAAATATGTAAATTGGTATTGTCTTGTGTAACATTAATCAGCCAATCAGAACTTTGACGCTAGCGTCGAGAACATTGCACGAACGACGAACATTGGTTTTGCCGCTCGTCGCCAGCGTCGGGGAATAAGAAGAATAACATTTCTGTACTTCATAATAAATAAACTGGCGAAAAGCTGAGATAAAGGGCAATGAAAATATACTTAACAAACTGTTTGCAGAAAATAATATTAATTCAAGTCCAAATTTATTACAATTTTACCTACCTTTAGAAAAACAAAATTACTTTTTCTTTTCTGATTCCTGAAGAGTCGTTTATGTTCTACATCATTTCGAATTTTAATATAAGCCTAATCCTTATTTTTTTTTTATGAATTAAAAATTTTACTAACTAAATGGCAAAAAATCCACTGTATTTCGTTCGCTTTTAGCATTTCATTGCAAGCTTCGTTGCAACGATAACAGATGGCAGCACGGTCGTGTCGCAGGCAGCCGACGCCAGCACATCGCTCTATTGTGAAGACGCAAATAACGTTCGTCGCTGGCGACGAGTGTCAGACGCAACGCGCCGTATCGCGACGCCCTATTGAGAATACCGCTTAACTCATCAGCAGCTCAGTAAATATAGAAACGCTCGTCAGATGCTGACAGTAAAAAAGAAAAATGTAGTAAGACTGTTCTGTCAACAGGGGAAATGGTGGCTGTCCGAGAAACCACACCCGCTTCCCTTTATCCTCCCGCTGATTGAACGTCGGTGTCTCTTGTCCGACATTGATGACTGTAAAACTGTCAGGCCTGGCGTCTAACGGACTGTCACGGAACGTTTCCATCGCGAAAGGCCGCACGCAGATTTGGATGAAGGGGGGGCAGTGAGCCATATTTTCTACGCTAGATAAATAATCCGTGCAGCCTTTCTCGCAGTGTAGGCGATATTTTCTAATTCGTATTTCGAACTTTTGCAGCTCTAGCAATTTTGCTTTTCCTTGTAACCCGATTGGCCGACTAGCTTTTCTGTGGATCAGGTCGATGTTCCTGCGCCTGTTAGAACAGGGCACGCTAGTGATTTTTAAGAGGTCAAATCTATGTAGATTCAAGATATTATCTACATCTTCAGCAATCACACTCCGCCATTATGCACCGTTGACATCTAATTATTCCATTTTGCGTATTCCACTCTGTCAAGCTTACTGACTAGGGCAATCCTGTTTGTGATTATCGGTTGGTCCCACAATGTGGTGATCATACTACTGTGTTAGTTATTATATGAAGCGAAACTAATGAGGAACTTAATCTAATGAGTGTGGTCTGAGTAAGGTATCACAACTTGGGGAGAAACCATCCACAGATAAGACGGCTGGAAATGAACTCACGACTTCCGAGAAATGAAGATTAAGAAATGCTTTGCCGTGTATTCTCTTGTTGCACCCATGTCACGTGATGTTTCGTATTGACTACGGCATTGTTTTCTCTATACTTGAGAGATATTTATTGTTTTTTACCACTAAAAATTATTTCAGTCATATAGCCATTTAAAATATTTGGTTACCACCACAAAATATTTGGAGGACTATAGCCTAGTGGCAAAATAAATGGCAGTGTCCGCAGATTTACTTTTCTGTGTACCGAATCCGTTCTAGCTCTCCTACTCAAGTTCTGCTAAGTTACCATAATATTTTATTATGGCATTGCTACTGGTTTGTTGATTGAATACGCTGCTTTATCACGTCACAGTTTTAGTCTAATGACAGAATTGTTACAAGGAACAATACTGAGGGAATATATTGGATGTAATTATCTGTAGATTTCCTTACAACCGTCTATAAGTAACTTGCAACACAGTGTTTTTAAGGATGTAGGAAGGAATACGAGAAAAGTTTTCGCATAATAAGCTTCCAGTCAGTAGCATATTACTATTTATATATCGCACAGCTATGAAAAGATAAAGTTTAACGTGACGAAATCTAATTACTTGACTTTGAAACCGACTTAATGCTCAAGCTTTGTATCAGCAATGAATCACATAGCCATCGGTTCCACCTGACTATAGTGGAGACAGAAAGAAGTCAACGTGCAAGGTGGACCGAATTCAGAAATAAGCAATAGCGGCCCCGGCCAGCCGAGTTCCTTCAGGCCACGATATTTTGAGTGAGAATCCCGGGGCTATCACTTATCTATATTTTGAGTGGGAATCCCGGGGCTATCACTTGTCTATATTTTGAGTGAGAATCCCGGGGCTATCACTTGTCTATATTTGAGATTAATTTTTGAAAATGTGACTTTGTTAAATCATAGAACATTTGCTTAGTTATATCTTAGAGACGATTAACGCTTGACTGCTTACTATTACTATTGTTTCTGTAGTCATTGTTAGAAGGTAGACCTAATTCGGAAAACCGTTCACGTTTATTTCACATGGTAAACAAATAAAAGTCCTCAGTTTTTACTAAAGGCTCCCAGTTATTCAACCATCTGAATGATGTACTATGCCTTGTCAAAAAAGAAATTTCAATAATCAAAGCTGAATACATTTTAAGGCTCAAAACTGATAACACCACAACGATTCCTTTCTCTCCCCCTTTTTTTTTTTTTTCAACTCTGTACATCGGAGACAAAGGGAAATACAGAGGCTCTAATATGTATTCGTCGCACTGTAGTAAATTACACAATTTAAAAGTATTTATTAGAATAAAAATGTAGGTACAGACATTGTGGTACGAATTTATAATAAATATAACTCATAATGTTAAAAAAGCAAACAAAAAATCCACAGTTTACTTAGTTAATCAACAAAACAACCTAACAGTTCTCAGTGTAGTCGGGGCCAAGGTGGCTAAGCGATTAGCGCTCTCGCTTCCCACTAAAGCGAACTGGGTTCAATTCCCGGCCGGGTCACCGGACTTTCGCAAGTGGGAATCGTGCCGGACGATACCGTTGTTCGACGGGGCTTCTCGGGGATCTCCTGTTTCCCCGCCCCTCCATTCCGGTGCCTCCCCATGTTCACTTCAATTACCCTCATCGTCTCTCAAAACCTCGCTGTTAAGAGCCGGCCAAATCTCTTCTTTTTGACTCAATGTAGTCTCCAAGAAGTATTCGTCTGTTCCTCCTCCTTGTTACTTTAACACAGCTTTTGGTGTTCAGTAGGCTACATCGTAGGACCACCTTTTTTCTTTTAAGAACTTCTGCCAGTCTTCTTGGAATCGACTTCACCAACTTTTCAGTCGTTTCTCTTGGAATTTTTTGCTACTCTTCCAACAAAGCTGCCTCCAAATCATGCTTGTTGGAAATGGCTCTTCTTAGGTTTTGTTCCAGAACATCCCACAAGTGCTCGACCGGATTGGTGTTCGATGATTGAGGTGGGGTCTGCATGCAATGTAGGGTGTTATGCGGTACCCACATCCTAGTATTATGAGCCGTGTGCTTTGGGCCATTGCCCTGAGTAAAACTGTAGTTCCCAGTCAGGCCCATATCTTTCACACCTTTGGAAAGATGATCCTTCAGAAACTGCAGATAGCCATATTCGTCCATGATACCTTCAGTTGGCTGTAAGTCCCCAACACAATTCGCACTCATGCACCCCCAAGCTTGTACTGAACCCCCTGCATGTTCGAAAGTTGCAATCAAGTTCCTTTCTTCCATGTCACTTTTTTTGTGTTCTCCACACTGGTATACTCCCATCGGACTCTAAATGTTAAATTTCCTTTCGTACGTGAAGACAACCTTTTCCCAAAATTCGTAGTATTTATTTCTGCTGGTTTTTGCATGCACAATTCTCTTCCTTCTATTCGCTTCGATTACATATGGCATTCTATGGGCTGTTCGTCCTTGAAAGCCGTCTTCATATAGAACATAATTTACTCTAATCACTGTAACACTCTTTCCTGTTTCATTTGCTACCTCTACTTGTATTTTCGGCGCAATTAGTTTTGAATTCTTCTCTGACCAACAGCCTCTTCCTTCTCAGTCAAGATAGGTAGATGGCAATTCCTTGCAGCATATCAGTATTTTTTTGTTTGCTTAAATCCACTGTTGTGACTGACTGCAAGATAATTTTACTTATTTCTTTGTGCGATTTACCAGCATTAAACTGACGTGCTACGATTCGTCTTTCTTCCTCTGTTGTTTCCTTGCCTTTCCGACCCATTATTCGCTACTCTTTGTACTACACACAACCAACTACCCTCGCTTTATCTAGTCCGTATCTGCACTGGCTGGCCTGCTTGCTGGCTAGCCTATGGTGTGTGTGTTACTGCGCGCGGATGAATACATATTGGAGGTTACATTCAGAACTGTTTGGTTGTTTTGGGATTTTTGTTAATTAAATCAGTAAAATGTAAATTTTTTGTTTACTTTCAGAATATTATGAATTATATTTAATATAAATTCGTACCACAAAGTCTGTAGGCCTAACTACATTTTATTTTTGAAAAATAATTTTCAGTTGTGTAATTACAGTGCGACGCATACTTATTAGAGCCACTGTACGTATATTTTACGAAACCGAGCTTCTGACATTGCCTTATTGCATTTTAGCGCACTTTTCCGAGGTTGCAAAACACCATTGTTTACTCCTACACAGACTAATAAGCGAATTAACCAGTAGGAATTAATCAGTAGGTATAGAGGTAAAGAGCACTCCTTTCAAGTTCCATATTTGAGACACAGTGCACTTTACATCTGATGCACAGAACTATAAACCCATCTTAGTTCAACTCTCCGCCCCGTCCAGCTACTGTACTTCCTCAGAGACGGGTTATCTAAATGCTCTCCGCGTCGATGAGCAACTGATCTCGGAGTCAGGTACCACGCCGCCTTCAGGGTACAGGCCCACTTCACTTATCAAGATATCAGCGTATCGCCGCGATTTCGACGCCGCGCCACCTCAGGCCCTGCTGGACGGCGATTGTGGTCTCCGCGAGTGACTACACGAAAATCACATATCATCACTGCTGATCACGTTTCACCCGGGGCCAGACGCCCAGCCGACTTCAGGTTCTGTTGGATTACGGTTGTGTTAGCTACACTCCCACGCCGTGAAAAATAGAGAGGGAAAGATAATGAATCCCAGTGATTTTTTTATTTTTTCGCGGGGTCAGGTAAAAGTGCTCTTCAGTAGTAGGGCCTACAGTAAGGAAGTACTTCTCTCTTGCTTACGGAAACAGCCTAATTAAAAAGGCTACGGATTCAGATTTCAATACCGTAAAGTGGGGTGAGATTGATTAGTAGGTGTGAAATTGATTACACCAAAATTTTATATAAATATTAATATCAGATATGGTACCTGACCTAAATATGTTATCAATCTTACCCCTGGTAATTGTTTTCACCCCACCTATGTACGTGGACTTAACATATGATCATGTGTTCAATCTCACCCCTGCTGATCTATTTCACCCCACTTTAAGGTACCGTGTCAGAGAACATTATATTACTAACATAATTACTCTTCTCTTTATGTAGACATACACTATCGGCATATTTTTCATGACTGTAGCTTTGTTATTACAGGCTGTTCACGGTAAAGTGAGCACTTTTGAGGCCTGGTTAAATTTTCCTTTCAGCTTTTTTTTTATGATTTAACCAATATTTTAAATAAATATTGCCATGTAAGTAATAAACACAGTGCGTATATTCCACCACCCTCTGAAGTTAAAAGACTATGGCTAACATAAAATATATTTATTGACTTATTCCAAATGAAAGGGCTTTCAAAAACGCTCACTTTACCGTGAATACACTATGCAGTACTTAGTTAAAGTTTGAAAAGGCATATTGTGACAAAGAATAGCTCAAAATTTTAAAAATTCGCACCTAACCTATTGATGTGCGCATGATTATATTTTCTTTATCCACATTACCGATAAAAGGCGAGAGGCGTTCGTCACAAGCTTAGAGGAAGCCTTCTTACAGAAAAATCCCGTATGAAAAGGTGACCTATTCTTTATCTAAATTATAGGTGATCATTCCTTCAAACTTTTCTTTTCATCTTCGAAGCACAATGTGAGCTTCTCTGTCGTTTAATTAAGAACATACTGTAACTCTTAGTTATTTTGACTTCTTAAATGCTTTATTGTAGTCTACCTGCAAAACGTTTCGGCAAACACGTTTTTACTATAGATCTTTCAATTTAATAATATTAATATGTTCAACAGATATTAACTTTTACACCTTTCCCAGCCATACATTACAAGTCTTTACGTAGGCCTATTTTCGGCGACACCCGCACGAGTAATAAAATAAAGTAAACATCTTGCAACGTAAGCAGGAATAATCACACGGTCCGACGAAACACAATCAAAATTTCGTTTGAAGTGCTTGACCTTGGCCTAGAGAAAAATCACTACATCAGAAAAATCACCGCGTCACTAAACCAAATACAGTAAAGTCAAATGTGATAAGACTGACGTAATTAGAACTTAGCCAGTCTCTTACATAAAAGTCAATTTGACGCCATAAAGTTTTTTATACACTGGTGGAAAATGAAAAATGAACGCCACTAAAGCAGTAACGTAGAAACACAATATGCGCATGGTGCACTGATAGATAGCAGTACATACCATGATTAACAGCGCTGTGATGTGGACAGAGTAGGGACAGCATAACACTGCTTAGTCTAATACAACTGTAGTTGACTCTCTGAAAGAGTAGCCTGTTGTTTCAAGCATCGGCCTGTGTGTAGGAAGCATTGTAGAAATGCCACGACAGCATAGAAGACCATACACTTCGTTCAATTAAAGGACTTTGAACGATGTCGTATTGTGGGCCTGAGGGAGGTTGGATGGACGTTCCGAAGAACTGCCCAATGCGTAGGATGTGAAGTGTCCGCTGTGATTAATCGGTGTTGACGGTAGTCCATGCTCGTCAATCTGGTTCCGGACGGCAGCGGCATACAGAATCCCGCCTGGACCGCCGCATCAGACGAGCAGCCATTGCTGATCGTACGCTCAGGGTGTCAGCTTGGACCATCACCAACCGTTTGCTGGATGCTGGTCTACGATCAAGGGTGCGGCTCGCCAGGCTTCCTCTCACACTGCAGTCCGCCTCGGATGGTGTAATGAACGACGCAACTGGAGGGATGAATGGCGCGGAGTTGTGTTTAGTGATGAGAGCAGATTCTGCCTTGGCACCAGTGATGGACGTTCGCGAGTTCGGCTTCGACCAGGAGAGCGGCAACAACCAGTGTGTATACGGCAGCGACATACAGGACCAACTCCTGGCATCATGGTCTGGGGGACAATAACATACAACGACCGTACGCCTCTGGTGTTTGTTGAAGGAACACTACATCTTAAATATCATCCAACCTATTTTGTTGGTATTCCTACTCCAAAGAGATGTCCTCTTCCAGCAGGACAATGACCATGCACACATGTCTCGTGTTACCTAATGCACTTTCGAAGGCATTCGTCAACTCCTCTGGCCAGTACGATCACCCGACCTGTCCCCCATTGAACATGTGTGGGACATGATGGGGCGGCGTTTGGTGTAGTCTGCAATACCGACAACAAATCTCCGCCAATTGCAACAACAGGTGGAACACTATTCCCCAAAATGGCACTATTATATATGACACTATCAATAGCATGAACACTATTCCCCAAAATGACATCCAACACCTTTATGATCGTCTCTATGCACGACTGTAGGACTGTATCGTCACTAAAGGAGGCGACACAAGATATTGACATTGTTGTTCAAGACATTCTATAGACTCTGTCCATAGGTGTACGACCATGTGATCATTATCATAACAGTGTACAACCTGTATAATTATTCAATAAATCCTTCATTCATGTGGGACCATTGCATCCGGATGTTCATTTTCAATTTCTCACCGGTGTACATTAGGCCTACTTAATTTTAGATAACCACAGGGGAGAATAGATTTGCATCATTTTTGTTTCAATCTGATTCATTATGCATTCTTCCATACATTATAGAATGTGACTGAAAACTACCACGCACTATTGCTACAAGAAACTTGTTTTTTTTTTCAGTTACTAAGTACATTGACAACATACTCTAATTTTAGGGTTAAAAAAACTGTAGAAATACCAATATTTACTTTTCTTAACATTTTAGTTGGGGAAGGATGAGTGAAATGCAAAAATAAAATAGGCAAATTATTCTCGATACATCACCGACCGCACCACAGGGCATCACCGACCACCAGACCCAAATAAATGCCCTAACTGCCACTATAGGACATCCTAAGGACGGGCGATCGGTGGTACAAATTACCACCCACCCTTACCACGAGGAGGTGTGGGTCCCCTTGGCCGGTAGAGGCTCTATATTCGCATAACCGGCCCTTTTACAATGGTTGCTATCCTTGGTCTCGGATACTAGGACTGACAGCAGCCCCGACACCTCAAACGACCAGTCCTCCCCACTCTCTCTGCCACCGGGAGCGAGGTGCAACCAGAGGACGAGGAAGACCGCACCGACGGCGGCTCCAGGCAGGCTCACGCCACTGCCCTTCTGCGCTCACCGCCGCGACCCTCCTACTCGTCAGACCCATTATTCTCGATAAATAAATCTATGAAACTTAACTGCAATCATTACATGTGAAAAAAAAAAAGTGTCAACTGTTTGTAAACGGAATATCGACCCTCAAAACTGTGAATTAGCATCTGTATAGTACACATAAAAATACTTAAGACTATATTTACAGCTTGTTAAAATACGCATTTGACTAATGTTTTGGCGGCATTTCTAGCCGACGAAACTAAATTAAATGATTCAGTATCTGTATTTAATAATTTTCCTGCTTCGAAGTTGGAAAAAACCCAAATTAAAAGATCTGTGATCAATGTTTCGCGCATAGTCGAGACACGTGACCACTTTGTGAATAAAAAGTGCCAACCAGAGCACTGCACAAAATGGAACATGGAATATTCAACATCAAACCGCACAGCAATGCTTTGCCTTCTTTATCATCTTCTCAGGGTCTTTTTCCACAGGCAGTGCCTGCCCTTCAGGGAAAACATTTTTCTCTCTTCCATGTTTCGGCCAGCTGTCAACATTTTAATTGCTTAACGGCTCGACCGACTTTTGTTTTAATTTTAAAGCCTTGTATATGCACGGTACACAAAGCTCAGCACAGTAGCCAGGCATATATTTTTTATAATATTCTCTTTAAAGAACTCTAACGTCACTTTTATGAGTTTAGGTACGGGGTAAAGTACAGAATTATGGACAGTGTTTGTGTGAGTGGAGCAGGGGGTCAAGGAACTGAAAACATTTGTCCTAATAAATATTTTGTATCACATGGAGGACGGTAATAAGAAATAACTTAATAAATAAGTAAGAACTACGGCCATTTGGGGTAACTTTGTGTCAGCTAGGGTATCTTGTTAAATTTAAAATGTAGGCTTACAGACTCCGCCTACGCATATTTCAGTGCAAAGAATTTAATTTTTAAAGGGCATTGTTACGTGCAGGGTGTATTCGAGTCTTCATTTGAAATTATATTGAGCAGATGGTACAAAATAACTGTAAAGCTGGAGTCACAATACTCCTACGAACCCGACATGACGACCCCGACACGACGAAATGAGTAGCAGCTAAAGAAAAACAAGGTGACTGTCACAGTTCGACAAAATCGCAGCCCCGACAGCCCGACAAAAGTAGATTCTATTTCTACTTTCCATCGTGTGGTACTCGTCGGGGCGCGCAAAAAATGTAAATATCACATTAGAAAACTAAATGTCGTGAGTATTTCCCTACTGTAGTAAATAACTACTAACTTGCCGCCAAAATAACGTTCCGGTTTGTTTCTGAATACTTTTTATCTCTCGTATAAATTCGAATATTGTCAAAATCAAAATAATCATTCACTTTATCGCGAGTTTTAAAAAGTAAATATTGGACGTTATAAGGATAAATTGCCGTTTTAGAATTTTTCAATAGCCAACTAACATACTCGTTGCGCATATTTCGTCGGGGTATTGTAAAGACTAAATAAAATTTAATATGAAATTCTGTCGAGCTCTGACGTCATATCTGTCTGTCGTGTCCGTCGGGCATAAACTTACTCCCTGGTCATGCTGGGACACTTGGTGATCAGTGAGGCCATGGACCGAGTTCCATTTTGAGGAATACTGATCCGAGGTCACACGTGTCGGTTCCTTTCTGCCAATGCGGCTAAGGCCGAGTTCAAGGTGTGCTTTGCATTTTGATAACATCTCCTAGGCCATGTTCCAATCTTCATACATCGTTTACTTAACAGTCACGTGACCCGAATTGTTAGATATACTAAAACTGTGATGTGTTTGGTTATTAATATTTTGTTTTTAGTGTGGAATATAACATAACCGTAATAATAATTTATTAAATCCCAAAGTGTCACCCGTATTTGTTTTAAACTTGCGGCAAAGCAATCTGTGTAAATGGTCTCATACTATGTACGTATGCATGTTATTTACGAATTTACATACTGTAATGAATATATGCGTTAAGTTAATAATTGTATATACGAATTTAATTCCAATGGTACCTTGAAGAATGTAATACACTTCATTGCAAACCTAACCGTAACATATTTGGCTGTTTCCGAATTCAGTGGATGCGTCCATTGCTCATGCATCCCTACGTCCCTTCGTACATGCATCCACTGTGGAAATGGCTGCACTGAAGGGATGGATAACGTCCGAATTCCGCTACAGCTAGAGAGCGCTTAGGTAGCGCTAGCTATAACACACTTTTTACTACTTTGAAGTTGTATCTTTATTTGTGATATCTATGGGGTCTAGGAATGTCAACAATTTACTGCAGACGAAAATCTTGTTAGAGTTGGAGGTTTTACAATTTCTGCTTGGCGATGGTTGCAAATAGAAATCCAGATTTCTTGTAAATATGACATTTTATGTTTGATGAGCATATACAAATTACGAATGCACATGTTGAGATAATTAATGTCTATAATGAAGTTGATTGCTCTGTCAGTATTTTAAACAGCATTTTATTTTTCGCGATTATGTTGGAGTCCTATTTATACACTGTTAAAAGAAAGAAACAAAGTTTTAATCCATTTAAATCAACTAAAAGCAAACGCACAGCCACATCACGTGCGCGAAATCAGTGAAAACAATAGTATAAACAAATGAACGAATTCCGTAGTTAAGGGATGTGTGAATGCGACAATGGATGCAAGTGTCGTGTCGCTTGGCAGTGGACGCGTGAAGAGATACATCAGCAGCCCTAGTGAGAATTCGGAAACTACACTATAAGGCCGCATCCACTAGAGTGCACTTTCTATGGATACCTTACCCTGAGGGATCCATTAGGCCAGTATTCGGAAACAGCCTCTGCATGCGTTTTTTCGTATAAATATATGTATTTTCGTGTCAATAGCTCTCTTGGAACTACAAAAAGTATTGTCCGAAATCGCCAGGGGACCACTATTTAGGTTACTAAATCGATCACGTGACCCAATTTAGGCCCTAAATATTTGGAGATTTGAGATCGAAACTTACTGAGCTGGAGGGGCACCCTAAATCCCCAAATACTTCCGCAAAAGAGTCTGCTAATTTATAATTTTATGTTTTTTATAATGCAAATCATGCATACCTAAACAAAAAAACAAATAAGGAAAACGTATTTAAGAATTACAAGTGCGTAATGTTGTTGGTTTTATTAATTTTATTTACAATGGAATTTATATTGGAACCTGTTATTGTAAAAAAAAAAATCTAACACGTAAAATACTTTTTTTTATTGCGGTTTTGCTTACGGGAACGAGTAAATAAAACGATTTTATAATTTTTGGAGAGAAAGTACTTGTAATTTTTTATCTTTTCGTTGTCTAGGAAACAAAGGGACATCGAAACATTCAGTAATCCAGTTCCTAATAGGAGCGTTGCTCAGTGTCATTCTAATTCCAACATCCTAGATTCCCATACAACGAATTCGGGCACGACTGAAGTATGTTATGGAGACTAGAACTCGCTCGTTAGACAGTAAAGAAGTGAAATTGAACAGAGTTTCAACAGAACCACGCTAAATTACTAATTAATTACAACACTCTTAATTGGAACACGGCCCTAGCTGGCAAGTTAAATTTTTTCCGGGATGAATTAACAGACGAATTCTTAGACACTTACAAATAACGCGCCAGTAAAATGTATGCGAAACAGGCTTATTTTGCGTAACGAGCTCATTACTTACACTTTTCATAAAAATCAGTGGCAAATTAGGCCTATTTTTTCGTTTGGTTGTACAAATAATAAATTAATCAATGAAAATATATATTTTTTTTGTGGGCCCTAACACCCAATATGTGTTGACCAATATAACCGAAATATTTTACTCCCTCAAAAACTTTTTTAAATAGTGGACCACACGTTTCATTTCGCGCATGGTGTAAATAGCTACATAATTAATCATTAAAATAGGCCTATGACGTGTTCACTTCAGGTTTCCTGAAATTTGAGATTCTTTTATATAAATAAATATAAGACCAGCCCAGTAGTGTGACGGGAGTTTTGAATGAAGAATCTGATTATGAACGGGTGACGCCATAATGGTTGGCATTCTATAACTTGCTGTTCAATCATGCTGAAAATATCAATCAAAATTCGCTGTGCATGATTACGACCTAAACGGCCAACCTTTATATTGTTTTGGTATATTCCTTTTCAGTTGCTAAGATCTCTGTAAATTATTATATTTTTAGCTAGTTCAAATATAAGTTGTGCTTAAATATGAAATTTGACTCACCTGAACTACATAGTTTGTAATCCAAAGTTAGGAAAGTGGCGTGGGCTTAATCCAGAAGCTTGATGGGAGTTTCCAAACACACAATGAGCATCGCACAGAGATCGGTGATCCCAACGCGCGGTATGGACACAAGCACCATTAAAAAAAAAAAAAAATACAAGCACACTACGATCACCAGGTATCAGTATCGCACAACACCAGAGCGCAGAACCGCACAATCACTCTCTTCCACGACGGCGGCTTGCACAGAACCACATGTGTCAAAACACAGAAACGAAGCAGTTATTTTTTCGAATTCCGCGACACGGCGACAAATCCCACGTTCCGCGGCGGCACTCGGGGTAACTCGCCAGCCGCTCGGCTCCGCTGCTGCGCCTTCGCCCGGCCGTTACTGCTGGTTTGCCCGTGCTGCCATCTTGCGGTCGCGGCGGAACCGTCACGAGCCATTGACCAATGGCAAGTCTTGCGTGCGAAGGAATTCTTCTCTCGCCGCCTGTCTCACCACTCTCTCTCTGTCTCGTCTTCTCTCTTCCTCTCCTCCCTCCCACACACACGTCCGCGGCGGCTCTCTCAGCCGAGATCGAAACCGGATTGCTGAAGACTTTCCACCCCAACCCCCCCCCCCCCCCGCACTCCATCATCATCCACGTAGTACCCTCGAGACAAAGTCGTACGTATCATCAAAACCGCGGTGGACACGCCCAGCCGCTTCCCCGCAAGAAGACGGCGAGGCTTCACGATCGCTCTTTCAAACTGTAATTGTTGTGGTCGAGTCGCAGGGCTAAAGCGACAATCAGCCATTAATTACGTGTTTACGGACACCGATTTATATAAAGGGAGAAAAGATTCATTTCGTAAAGCGGAGAGAAACAACGACGACCACATAGTTTCCACTCGGTGGCGGCACAGCGGCGCGAAGCTTTCGTACAGGCAAACAGCTCCTTTCGGGTTTTTTTTTCAATAAACGTCGGATGTACTAATTCCAACACATGTGTTTGTTTGTTTTATTGCGTCCTTAAGATCTTTTTTTCAATACATAGGTGTACAAAGATATTGGACAAGTCAAATTACAGTATACAAAATTTATACACTGGACATAGTAAGCATACGCATATATGTCAGTTTGCACGTACGCACATCATATAGTTTTCTCATAATGTGACTAATCTTCCAACATGCTGTGGGGTGTCATAGTTTTACTGAAACAGAAATAAAAAGAACGAGAAAAACCGGAACAAGAAATGCGTACAATGACTTGTTATAGGCCACAGTAATTTCTTAGTTTTTTCTAGTTTAGATATTTATCTGCACTATGAAACGCACATTAAATAAGGAATTCTTTCAGTTGTTTTTAAAGAAATTTTGGTTATAGAAGCAAATTTCTTGAAGGTGTTATGGTAATTTATTGAAAAGTTGGCTACCAGACTGAACTATTTTTAAGTTAACTGAAGCCATGTGTAAGAGTTTTTTACTCTAGTGTTATGCTTATGAAAGGACTCACATTTACCAATTTTTATGTCCAAAGTCTGCATTCTGTCCTCGTGAGTTTGAGTCTGGGTGTATAAAATTATTATTAGTACCTATTGCTTGCATACAGTGGGAATGGCTACCAACGGAATATGGCTTAATGTGGTGCAAGTTTGAGTCGCCGTACCGAACTGGACTACAGCACAGTAGGCGGTAAGTTTAAGTTCATTTTACGTCATACGTGTTTAGAAATTAAGGTTCGTGCTGAGCTGTAAGGCGCTGTTACGAACTGATGGCATCATCTGTGTGCATCTTATAATCCAACTAGCTTCCAAATAACTCCTAAATTTACTAAATTTTAAGTTTTGAAAACTGATTTGCTGGCATAGCCTACCTACATACTGAATAAGAAAATGGTTGTCGTACGTTATGGCCGTGATTTCTGGATTTCTCCAAGATAAATTTAATTTCCGTGGAAAAAAACGAATTACTCTATATTGTATTTTAAACAGAAGTTTTAAGACAATTATTTTTGGGCACAGTTCTAAGTTTACCTTAGTCTAGAATTTTTTATCAGTTTTGGAAAAGAAAATATGCAATAGCCTTTTGTTCGTGTATGCTACGTAGGTAAAACTAGCTTTTGACTTGCAGAGAATAGGGGCTGCGGTGGCTGAGCAGTTAGCCTGCTCGCCTCCCACAGGCGCGAACCTGGTTCAATCCCCGGCCGAACCACTCCCGGACTTTCGCATTTGGCAATCGTGCCGGACGATGCCGCTGGTCAGCGGGTTTTCTCAGGGATCTCCCGCTTCCTTCATCCCCGAACTCCGGCGCTGCTCCATACTCTCCTCACTTCATCCTCAACGGCTCCCAAGACCTCGGTGTTACAACCGCCCAAATCTCACCACTCGTATGGGCTCGAAAGCGCCGAGACGTGGGCACTTGATGAATGGAAACGCGTAGATTGGAGTGATGCGTCGCGTTTTCATCAAATTCGGATAGATGAAAGAGTCCGAATGTGGAGGAAAATATTTTCAACAAGAGACTGTACCGGCTGGCAATTTCTCAATGTCACGGAGTGCGTTCAGCTAACGAGTATTAGAGCCCTTCACATGTCTGAAACAATTCTGCTGTAACTAGCGAAAGTTATGTGCAAAAAACTGCGGCAGCTACGAAATATTTCGTTACCATTCATTCGTTAGAATTATTTAGTTGCCACCACTAGACTTCTGTGATCACTTGAAAATAATTTTGTTGTGACCACAAAAATAATTGGCAAAATGACTTCCCTACAAAATCTCCACGATCGTTTCCAATGGTTTACGTTTACGTTCGTTCAGGTCCTGCGTCCATCCTAACAAGTTTGGTCTCTTCCAACAGTACGATGTGCCGCCACACTCGTCCAGAGCAGTCAAGTTGTGGTTGGAAGAACATTTGCACGAGTTAGTTGAGTGTCATGATGTCCCCCCCCCCCCCCTCCGCCTCATTCCCATGATCACGTCTTCACCGAGCATATCTGAGTTGCCATCCAATGCGATTTTAGTGCAGAGATTGTACACCTGGGTATAAAAAAGAACTGCACTGTAAAAAATAATGGGAAAATTATCTGACAAGAGTAAGGTAATATTCGCAAACTTGTATGGGAAACAGTTTTCCTTACGGTAAGGTAAAATTACCGCCCTATTGAGTAAAATTCACGTACATGGTAGTGTAAAATCCCATACATGGAAGGGAAAATTACCTTACGATGTAAGGATCTCCTCGTCCATTTGTAACTATTTGATAATTGTATGTTATATATATTTTACCATAAAATTAATTTTTATTCTATTGTTATGCAAGCTGTCCAACATGGCTCTTTATATGTAACGTATAATTACCGCACTCTGGAGTAAAATTCACGTACATAGCAGTGGAAAATCCCTTAAATGGAGGGGAAAATTTCCCGTACGACGCGTGCTATTATTTCAATAGCTAAGTGCGAGGACGGGCGGAACAAACAAACTCTAACAGGCTAATATTCAGTGCTGCTGTCATGCTGCCATCATAGTGTAATGAATAGCGCATCGATCTATCGTGAAAGAGGAATATGGTTAGCGCTCACCCACCAGCAAGTGTCGAGGATTATAGAGTTGAAGTTTCGTTTACTATTAGTCAGAGGATATAGGTAAATAACAAAAATTAACATTGCGAATACTCCTGGATATTTTAAATATAGTTATTAATAAACAATAGAGTTAATATTCCCTTACTTGTATGGGATTTTCCGTTACGTCTGTCAGGTACTTTTCCCGAACGATTAGGGAATAATACTTTACTTGTTAGGTATTTATATTTACTTTACATTTAAGAGGTAATTTAACTTTACATGTAGAGGTAATTAGCTTCCCTTACATGTAAGAGAATTTTACCTCAAATTTTTTTTTTACAGTGTGTGTACTGATCTTGAACAGGCATGGTTTATACTGCCTTCAGCTCTTGGCGTCCACTCCCACTCGAGTTTATGCAGTCTCACAATCCATAGATGGACCTACACGATATTATAGAAGCATCCCTATTTTCTATCGCTTCATTGTAGACATATCCTTGTATACGCTGTTCACTGTTTCAGTGAGCACTTTTGAGACCCTAGTTACTTATTTCAGCCATTTTTTATTCTTTACCAACATTTATAAATAAATATTGTCGTGTAAGTAATAAACACAGTGCGTAGATTGCACCGCTCTCGGAAGTTGTTATCTCAGGCAGAAATAAAATATATATTTATTGAATACTATTCCAAATTAGAGGGCTTTCAAAAATGCTCACTTTACCGTGTTTAGTCTATATCCACATGAAATTGCCGTTATTCATGCAACTAAACGTTGGGATTTAAAATTAAAATTAAACATTTATTACTTAACTGTACTGGTTTTCTGTGCATTTCTAAGATCAAGCCATATACAAACATTCAGTACTTATTGCTACCTCAAAATCCACACTCATCACGCTTATGATAATTATGTCGTAACTTCTAGATTCAACCAGCACAGCTGAGATCAAATGCTATAGAAATATGTTTAAAGGTCATCACGGGAATAATAAACACATACTAAAGATGAGGAAAATTGGTTTTCTTCTTCTGTGCATTTCCCCCAACACCGGCTCGCTAATTGCCAAAACAACTCTTAACTCCACGTGTTTCAACAAAAAAGTTTTGTTGGCCTATATTTGGCTTTGCAACGAACACGCGCTTTTACGGGTAAAAAGAGATATTTTAGTTGACTGATTTGATTATACACAATTATTTAGCTGAGATGTTAACCCTAATATCTTCCGAATCGCTAAAGGTATTGAAATTTCGATTTAAAATTCGTAAATGGCAGTACGGTGCTCATAAGACACCGTCTGTGTCTGTTCTGAGACGTAATTAAATACTCAGATATCGATATCAAATTCGTTTTTTTTTTTTTTATGGGAATGTACCCATGTCTCTCAATAGCATAACGTGCTATCAAGCAGCGAGTTCAGTGACGTGGTTATTTTGAAAATCCGACGAACTCTTTTTTGAGATGTAAGGGTGGTTCATAGGTGCATGCCTCTGACTGTAGCTGTGGCGGGATGGGTTGTCTCATCCACTGGGAGATGCCCAGCGGGGAGTTCCTACACATGTGACATAATACAGTGAGGGCGCGTTTACACCGCGATAGTAACACGCGATAGTTTCCATCACGAGAGCTACTCTCGCATTACTATTACCGTGTAAACTGCATGATAGTTACTGTCACACCGTCGCGATATCAGCTCGAGCTAAATAGTGATAGTAACTGGCATGACAGAACATGCAACTATCGTAGTGTAAACCGTGTAACATCACTATCGTGATAGTGCGGGTCGCATATTTGTACATGTTTTCATTTTGACTGTAACATTGCAGAATTATTTGGATTCTGTAAATATATGTGGCTGTTCTTACACTAAGTGGTGGTATGACTGGACGTATATCATCATATAGGTACGACACGGCAGTATAGACAGAATATTTATTGTCATATAATAAACCACGGGAACAATATATGTTTACATGTCATTAATATCCTGTCACGATATTTAACTACCCCAACAAATACCAACCTCTTAATGAAAGGATATAAATGTAGGGGCCTATCAATGCATTTACACAAGTGTTGTCGGACATGTCCCTTTTGAGGTTAGCTATCATAGCATGTCTCACTCATGTGTGCAAACAAAACCTATCACGGCAGTTACTTTTACACACTTCCGTGATAGCTACTATCGTGGTAGCTTCTATCACCGTGTAAACGTGCCCTAACACAAGTATAAGCCGTTCACGGTAAAATAAGCACTTTTGAAAGCCCTGCTTATGATCTACTTGTATGCATGTTGTGTTTTCCTCCACCTTATATAAAATTAACATTGGCATGGGCCTCTTCACTTTATTCATGCGTCATCCAATCAAACTGTGAAATTATTAAGAAAGTAAATAGTTTACAAATTTGCTTATTTTTACACTTAGATGCATTAAAAAAATCAGAAAGCGAAAGGAGTAATTTTATGTTATCACAAATGGTTATCTAACACTTTTTATTTGACGTTAAGATATGGAACTACTTTCCATCAATCATTACCAACTTTACTAGGCGAATGTTACTCAGTGTGCCTGTTACAATATATGTAGGCAGGAGCAGTGACTATTTTCTAAGGTTGTTTGTAAAAGTACTCACTTTATCTTGAACAACCTTTAGTGTGTTTAAACAGTGTATTTTATTAATAAATTATTGTTTTAATATTATTGGACATAATTTATGCATACTTTACAAAAATTGCCCAGAATTTTTTTTTTTTTTTTGCATGTTCGTATTTTTAATTGGAACTCTTTCATGGAACCTTGTAGGCGTCCTCTTTTGTTTGGTACCCTACACGACTGATTACTTTGCTTACAGCAAGGACCGGTCCTGTTAGTAGCTACGTTGTTTTCTAAAATAAGTGCTTCGATATGGTAGCACACTACCACATTTGACTAAGTTGTAAGGCAAACACCAAGATGTGGCCTTGCATGTGGATGTGCGTGTTAAAATTATGAAGCCTGTACTCCATGTTGTGACATCCACAACGTTGGAAACTTAACCTGTCACAATTAAAATGATACTATTGTATCAGAGAGCATGTTGATATTTAGCCTGAGAGTTTAACTTCTTTAGTTGTTATTTGTTTTAAAAAAAACCTTCGACATTTTACTTGCATTGTATACACAAACCTGCCTAGAAATTTTCTGTGTTTTGGCTGTCACAACATGGCGATAAATGAAAATGCATGTTCATAAGTGTATGCATATGACTGCAGCTGTGGCGGGGTACAGGTTGTCCGCGATAAACTGAGTACTTTTAAAAGCCCTGCTTAGGATCTACTTGTAGGCAATTTGTGTATCATTCCACTTTTTGCAAAATTAGCATTGATATGTGCCTCTTCACATTATTTATGCGTAAATCCAGTAAAGCAATGAAATAATTAGAAAAGTGAATATTTTCGAATTTGCTTGTGATTACATTTTTATGCATCAAAAAACAGGAAACAAAATAAATAATTTCTGTATTCACAAATGTTTACTAAGTGCAACACCTTCCCCTCCACCGTTACCAACCACGCTGGCCACCCAGTGCTTCCGTTTAAATACATCTCTATATGCTGGTTGGGGCAGTGATATTTTCCCTAGGTTTATTTAAAAAGTGCTCACTTCATCATGAACATCCTTTAGGCTGCGCCATTCGCTGGGAGATGTTGCATTGGTGTGCGGACTGTGCAACAGACACGATTGATCGGCGAGTTAATTGTAATCATGCTATAAACATCAAATCAAACAAACGTTTTATTTGTCTGTAACATGCACAATCGAACAACCTTTGCATGCTTTCGATAAAGGCTGTTCACGCTAAAGTGATCACTTTAGAAATTAACATTAGAAAATTGTTGCTGCCCCTACCTGCATATACTGTATTTTAACGGGCGCACTGAGTGACGTTCACCCCGCAAAGTTGGCAATGATGGCTGGATAGTAGTTCTATATTTTAACGTCGAATAAAATGTGTTACGTAACCATTTGTGATAACATAAAATTACTCCTTTCGCTTTCTGATTTTTTAATGCATCTAAGTGTAAAAATAAGCAAATTTGTAAAGTATTTACTTTCTTAATAATTTCACAGTTTGATTGGATGACGCATGAATAATCTCTCATATTATTTATTTATACTGATAGGTAGAACTCTCCGAAATTTATCTTGTGTGTTAACTATACGTCGTTTTCTCTTTATGTTTAATTACTATTTTAAAAAATCTCCTATCTCCCACCACTGTCTACGAGCAATATCACTACCGACCCAAAAAATTAACACTTATGTCATTCGTGCACACAACGCAGTATATATATATATATATATATATATATATATATATATATATATATACACACACACCCTGTCCCCAACACGCCACACTCATCGAGTGCCAGAGCTCCAAGGGCGAGGACGTACCACAGCTGCTCTCCACCCTCCGCCCAAAAAGAAAGATAAATGTACAACTATACACTTATCACACAACAATTTTTGATTGACTAATTCAATTAAATTAATTGGATCAATCAATTACAGTTACATACCATTTTATCCGATGAAAATACAACAAATCGATCGGATTAAGATCGCATTAAGGATTAACCCAAAAAATTTCATGGGATTAATAATTTTTGATCGGATTAATATTGGATTAAGGATTAACCTTTCAATAAATTTGATATAAAATGTTTAATCCGATTAATCAAAAGTGGAATGAAACCGGCCCGCCCCTACTATTTGAGTCGTTCCGACAAGTTACGTAAAGAAAAACAGTTCACTGTCGGGAAACGGAATTGGTTTTGTGCGTAGCTGGCGTGCGCGCTCCATCACGTATTTACTCTACGATAACAGAAATCATTTTTTTAAATTATCCACAGGTGTGTCCAACCTGCGTACAAAGAGTTGAGCGCAAATACGCTGTTGAAGTCGACGTCATTTCCGGTTGCGTTGGCTAGCAACCACGGCGTTGGAGACATACTATCGTTGGTCTGCTAGTTTACCTTATCAGACGGCTTTGTGCAGTCTTTTATTTGATCTGCAGTAATCATTTCCAGAAACCAATATGCATTGTGTGAGAAACAATATATTTAAGCAGTACTAGATAGTATTATTTTCACCTATGCAAGTAATTCAACCTACGTTTGTTTACTTTCATTTTCGTGACTCGTGCATTACCAATCAAACTAATGACCAGAAATAAAAAATCAAGCTAGACATGACATGGGCGACTACTTAACGATTTTTTTTTAATTTGCAAGGTTTAAAATATACCTATATTTTCCCATGTGGGACTGAAATGATTAAATAATTAGATAATGTTTGATCACGGTTATATATGTGACACTAATCATGTAAGAAAAGTAAGTGAGATTTAGAAATAACTTTTAAAATGTTCCCTTGGTTTTTAAATATCGACTCCGAAAATTAAGTTAATGAGGAAAATTCGTAATTTCAAGATAGCAAAGATACATCCCCCTTAATGTATTTTCCCGGACTACTGAAGAACCACTTAATGAAGTAGTTGTACAATTTAATTTCTCAGTGCAAAAGGTGATACAAATAAAGAAATTGGTTTCTTTTAAATTGGATGACTATGAAACTAGCTGACGAATCCAGTGTTTGTAAGTGTCATTTCCAAGATGTGAATAAGGGCAATCGCTGCCTACTTGGGTGGGCTATTAAAATTGGGGTTATTACACATGCGAGGTATCGCAGTCTTTTCATGTTTTCTTACCATTAAATGTTGATATGATTTATGATTATTTAACTAAACACCCATTCTTGCAAACAGATTTCCCTTGAGCTAAAATTTCATATGCTTTATAATTCACGTAGGCTTATATAATATAATATTATTATTAAGCAGCTATATCAATCCTTTTTTTCCGGATGTAGCCTCTTTAAGCCCGATGAGCTACAATTTACAATTTAGTGTCACGTAGAATGTTTCTAATTCCTTCCAGGCTAATCGATCTTGTGCAATGTTCTTCCAATTCGCACTTACCACTATTCGAACGTCGCTGTCCCAGCGATCTGGAGCTCTTCCCCTGGATCTTTTCAGGTCTCTCGGTATCCAATCCATCACCACCGTTGTCCATATATCATCAATTCTTAGAGCAGTATGTCCAACTCACTACCACTTTAGAGTCTTCATTCTTTCTAGGATGTCCCTGGCTTTAGTTACTGATCGAATGTATTCAGCTCTCTTCCTGTCTCTTCTTGTAAACCCAAGCCTTGCTCTTTCCATACCTCTCTTCTGGGCAGTTCTCAGTTTTTGCTTTGCTTGACAGTTCAGGGTCCAAGTCTGACAAGCATATGTCAGGACAGGTAATACGCATTGATCAAATACCTGCGTTTTAAGGTATACTGGCACGTTTGATTTAAAAACTATGGAATTTATTCCATATGCTCTCCAGCCTAATTTTATACGTCGTTAGATCTCAGGCATCGAGAAGCCATCCATGTTAATTAGCTGACCAAGATAGATGCAGTGTTCTACAGTCTCGATATCAATGCCGTTGGTGACTACGTTATCTTTTGCTACTCATTTATCCTGCATGATTTTAGTTTTAGAGAGGTTTATTTTAAGGCCTACTTCTCTGCATACTATCTCTAGCTCATTTAACAATTTTTTAATATCATCCAAACTGCTTGAGAGTACAACAATGTCATCAGCAAATCGTAGATTACTAAGACTTCTTCCATTTACCCTTAATCCTCTGTTTCGCCCCTCAATTCTTGACATAGCCATTTATAGGACTGATGTAAAAACTTGTGTGATATGAGGTCACCTTGTTTCACCCCTCTTTCAAGAGAAAACTCTTTGGTAACGTCAGCAATGTTTATTATATATTAAATGAAAAATTGTGTTGGACACTTGCCTTTGCAGCAGAGCTCATGTCGCAGGAAACTAGAATTAGACATACGAACATACAGGCACAAAAAAACAACCAAGAATAGTTTCCATTGGGTAGGCCTACGTGAAGAACACAGAGAAATCTGTGGAAGGAGTTCAGTTAGTAAGCGGCAAATTAACAAAACAAAAAAGTAATCATGGACACAACCAAAACAGACAAACACAGTAATATTCTTGGAACTAAACAATTCCTTCTGCAGAATTCTATGTGTTCATGTATCTGTTGACAACTATTCCTGTTTGATTTTGTGTGTTTGTATGTGTAGTTCTAGTTTTCTGCAACAAAAACTCTATTACAACAGTGCATATCCAAAACAATTTATTATTTGTTTCATATGTCACTATTGAAAACATTATCATCAGCTTGTCAAAATACTTACCAATGTTTTAAGATTGAGTACCTAGATCTACTGCGAAAGTTTTCAAATGCCACTTCCAGGATTACATGTCTACTCTATATAATTTTCTTTCATTTAATTTTCTTTTCTGTAAATCCCATCTCTTTTCATGTTGTATGTATACATGTATGTAGGTACATAGAAACCAATTTATTATATTTGACAATTTCCAGTATGTTCTGGCACCTAAGAAAGAAACAAGTAATTATAATTATAAAAAATCTAATGCAAATGTGCAAAATACTGTCCCTCCCATTCAGAAACCAGATCAATGATACGCTGGTAGAGAATTATATTAATTGAAACAATAATTTTAAAAAATTTAACAGTGTAATTGACTTCACCCAATTATAATTTAAGAAATGAGGTTCCTATCCTCCCTTCCTAAGGGGCGGCTGTGGTGGGCGTAGTGGTAGTATGCTTGCCTTCCACCAATGTGAACCATCTTTGTTTCCCTGTCAGCTTACTCACAGATTTTCACATTGATTGATGCTGCTGGCTGGCATGTTTTCTCGACGTTTTCCTGTTTTCCCCATCCTTGCATTTCAGTGCTGCTCCATATCTGCCATATTTCACCCTCGTTGGCTCTCAACACCTTGGTTGTTACAAACCACCTAAACCTCTGTCAATTCCTCCCTTATTAAGGTGACAGAGGCCGTAGTGGTGTAGCGGCTAGAGTACTCGTTGTTTCACGAAGCACGCCTCTTTTTAATACCCGTGATTCATCATCAATATTAAAATTAACTCATGTCCAATTAGTTGCCCTCAAAATTAGTATTTCAAAAAACCTTAAGAAGGGTGAAATAGCGTTTAAAGAAAAACACGTGACGTTTTTCAATTTCGCAGAGGGTGCAAGTACAGGAAAAGATTGGCTTTATCTAAGTTTCCTTTCTTTTAACTGCCTTTGGAAAACGATAAAATGTAAGGAGTTGTAATTTACTGTAATGGTTACAGCCTACATCACCATCTAAACACACAAGTAAACTTTATTTATTTAACTTAACATCTTGTCGACAGCAGGTTCATTACAAAATGGTGCAAGAACACAATTAAGGGAATACAAGGAAGGAATTGGTGATTAACTTTATTAATGAGTCACCCCAGAAATTCCGTGGAGTGAGTTCGAGAAACCATGGACATTTCAAATCAGGATGGCTACATTTAATAGCTATTTAAAAAATGAGAACTGATTTGGTTGTATATTCGTGTGTTGATAAACAGCTGATTTGTTGTTTGTCACTGCAACTGCTGGCTTGGGAGGAAAAAATTGTAAGCGAGACGTTCTTAAGGTGCAGCCTTGTATTGATTTACGAGTCGATTTGCCAATAATGTTCTCAAACAGCTATTTTTTTCACGAGGAAGCTAAAGGTTATGTTAGAACATTTTTGGATCAGTTGTTAACGTTTATGTTTACATTCACTCTACAAACTTTCAAACCCTCAGCTACTAATAAATTAATTCCATTAACTCCTAGACTGAAAAAGCAAATCGGCATTTAGAAAAATACGTATCTGCAGTTCTATAAAAGTGCCTGTACTTCTAACGATGCTTGCAACTAGTAGGCTAGACATTAAGGTAGGTTAGTAATCACAACCGCACTTGCAAAAATAAACACACTGTTTTTGTTCATTTACAAACTGACGCAGATAACACATCACTATACACATCATTTACTGCGCGATATCTTTCACGCATGCATCCACGGTATATACGAATACACTACTTTCGGAAATATGCACCTCTGAACTCGCATGGCCTGGCTCGTACGCATTCCCATCCATTAATATTAATTTTCATTCGTCGCCGAATAAATCAAACACAGGTAGTAGTTTTAAGGCGTGTTTACATACCAAATTCACATTTCACAAACGCAAGAATAAAACAAATTTAGAGAAAAATTCAGAATAACTACAGTTCATATAGCACTCGCAAGGTTATTCAATGAAAATAAATAAGTTGTGTATCTCCAATATGGCTACGCACTAGTAACGCACTAGCAGACGACTTCAACAGCGTATATGGACCAAATTACTAGCATTAGGCGACTCGATCGTAGCTGAAAAATACATACGTTAGATATAAATATATAAAAGTCATATCAGGCGTAGCTGTAATGGTTCGAAATTAGAAACTGCAAAATGATGCTATCACAAGTTTATTCCACATCAAGTTTTACTTCTGCAGACAGTTATCAATGCTGAATTACACAACCGCAATCACAAAATAGCAGGTAAGCTGCATTGATGTGAGCTTCGCTTAACTATATTATTGTTTTAGCCTGCTGCTTGGGAATTTTTGTAGGTGGTGTAATTATAGGCTG
The DNA here is from genome assembly GCA_029891345.1 of Dryococelus australis. Taxonomy (NCBI): domain Eukaryota; kingdom Metazoa; phylum Arthropoda; class Insecta; order Phasmatodea; family Phasmatidae; genus Dryococelus; species Dryococelus australis. The sequence continues at coordinate 11,120,683 of CM057007.1, read as the reverse complement.
TTTACGGTAAAATGAGCACTTTTGAAAGACCTGCTTAAGATCTACTTGCATACACGTCGTGTATTCCTCCGCCATATGTCAAATTATCATTGCTATGGTCCTCGTCACTTCATTCATATTTCGGTCAAATGAAACTGTGGAATTATCAAGTAAATAATTACTTTACAAATCTGATCATTTTTATACTTAGATACATAAAAAACAGAAAGTGAAAGAATTAATTTTAAGTTATTCAAAATGATTTACCTAATCCTGTTTATTCGACGTTAAAATATGGAACTACTTTCCTTACATCGTTACCAACTTTATTGGGCAAATGTCACTCACTTTGCCCGTTAAAATATATATGCATGCAGAGGCAGTGACTTTTTTCTAAGGTTCATTTCTAAAGTGCTCACTTTGTCATGAACAGCCCTTAAGGTCATATTTCACTTTTTTTTTTTATTTGGACATCTCAAAGAGTTTTTGAAAGTTAGTGCAGTTATTAGTTGTCAAAACATTGTAGTTTTCAAACTATAACACTCAAAAGTTTCAATTTCCCGAATTCTGCAGCATACTAGTCTTTGCTCCTAGATATTTTTTTCCAATCAACTTGCATTTCATGCCTTCAGTATGGTGTGCAGAACATACTGATTCTGTACTAGTGCGATTCATAAACAGATGAACGAGTATTGGCACTCTGAATTTGGTTGAAAATAAGAGCCAGACTTGTCGCAAATATATTTTTATTCATTCAAGCGAAACTGTTTACATTAAATTAATAAAAATTCTAAACCATAAACTGTAGGGGAAAAGTTGTTTTCGTCCCTCTCGTAGCTTGTAACACAAATGCAGTATGCCGCACATAGACTCTAATTCAACTTTTTGAACCTGCGTATAACAATGTTGTGTCGGAATTCGAGTGTTAAATTTTGAAAACTATAATGATTTGACAACTAACAACTGCATTAAGGGGGAATTTTTCGAGACCTCTCTTAGATAACCGAATTCAAAAAAAGAGAAATATGACCTTAACAAGCGTGCGCACCTGGGGAGATCGCACGATGGCCCGATGGCCGAAGCGGCGTTCACCGCCGGCTCTGATCCAGAAGAAATCCGCTTTTGGGAAATGAACTGTGGAGAGCGGAACATGAGGGACGAACTCTCCTCTGGAGGTTAGGTTATTGAATAATGATTCATCGTTACTTCCAATTTTTCTGAAGCCCTGCTAAAGTTCTACTTCCAGAATATTCCTCCGCCTCGTGCAAACAAAGCTTAACCGAGTTAAGGTCTACTCTACTCAGGTTAGGAACAAAGCGAGATTTCTTACGGGAGAATTTGGCATGGGGAAATTTTCCGCCCGTAGGTGCGCTGCGTTCCGAAAGGTAACTTTTCATTAAAACGAAAAGCTACGTGAATTATATAAGGGAAAGTTTCTACTTAGTTGTAAAGTTAATTTATATTCGATTTAGGATTATTGCAACTATCCTGCTTTTCAACGTAGGTAATATACAGTAGAAAATGTGGTACGTTACCGACACTAGCGCTTCCTAGTGGCGAAAATCTTTGGTTGCCAAACTCTAAACATTGATCTTCCCAGCCTGTAGTAGAGGTAACCTTAACCTACTCTAGAAAATTTCACCAAAATGGCTGCTCACCTCATTCGTATAGGCTGTTCACGGTAAAGTGAGCACTTTTTCATGCCCATTCATTTGGAATAATAGTCAATAAATATATTTTACTGCAACCTTAGACGTTAACTTTCGAATTAACTGTGTTTATTACTTACATGGCAATATTACTTTTAAAAAGTGGCTGAAGGGTAAAAAAATTGCTGGTAGAAAAAAAGTATCTAGGGTCTCAAAAGTGCTCACTTTACAGTGAACAGTCTATAATAATATTATGCAGAAGAACTATTTCTTATCAGGCGTTACCAAACACCTGTTTTGTCATGATTTTTATCCATAATAATTATCAGGGAAATTTAATAACTTATAAATAAAATACAAGTAAAATTTAAATTTTACCAAAAATAAGGTACTTTTACGTTAACAGAGGTAAAACGCTCGTGATACGTGGCGTATTCAGGAAATAACCAAACACGTTATACATGGGATGATTTTTAAAGGTTAGGTTCTAAAAGTGTGAAGAAACCGTGATTAGTTTATGCTCAAATGTTTAATGTAATATTTAGTATCTGAAAAATATCTGTGACTTCTGCAAACATTGATGCAGTCATTAAAATACTTCCCGCAAATGATCAGTGTTACCATCCTAATTTTGGGTTAAATGTTATGCCGCGAGAGTGGAATTCGAATTTCAAACACGGGTTATACTTATTAACTTGCACGCCAAAATAAAAAACCAACTAAGGTGTTTTTTTTTTTTGCTGATTTAAACATAATATTCCAATAGTTTTATGACAGCCCAAGGTTACAACAAATCTCCTCCTATTCTCCCGACAAACTTTAGAAAGGTTACAGATTTATATCCTTGAAAACACTGTTCAGGATGTTATCGTTTCATGTGGAATTGTTTCTAATATTTCGAAGTAAAATTGTTCGGGAATTTCGATTTGCAAGGACACGTAAATAACTTACTGATTACTGTAGGTCTTAAGTGGCTCACTTTGCATAAGAATCATCTTCCAGGGTTTTTAACTAGCGTTCAGACGAATATACGAAAGGTATCCGAAAACACATGTTACGTACTGTCGTGCGATAAATGTTTGCTTAGTGTTCAATGAGTTTTTCACACACATAGTCGATCATCGCCTAACGCGTTGCAATAACAAGTGGATCGCAACAATATTGCGTCTAACCCAACTCGAGAGGTAAGTATATCACGTGGCGGGGCCGCGGTGGCGCAGTGGCTAGAGTGAGTGAATGAAGAGATTTGGGCGGCTCTTAACATCGAGGTCTTGAGAGACGATGAAGATGGAGCGAGGTGAGTATGGAGCAACGTCGGGAGAAACGGGAGATTCGCGAGAAAACCCGTCAACCAGCGACATCATAAGGGCACGATTCCCATGTGCGAAATTCAGGGAGCAACCTCCGCCGGGAATCGAACCCGGTCGCCTTGGTGGGAGGCGAGTAGTCTAACCACTACACCACCGTGGCCATTGCAGTGGCTAGAGAGCTCGCCTCCCACCAAGCCGAACGGGGTTCAATTCCCGGCGGAGGTCGCTCTCGGAATTACGCACGTGGGAATCGTGCCCTTAGGATGCCGCTGGTTGGCGGGTTTTCTCGGGGATCTCCCGTTTACTCCGCCCATGCATTCCGGCGCTGCTCCATACTCAACTCGCTTCGTCTCCAAACCTCTTCATCCCTATGTTATGTGGATATTCGCGTGATTGTGGGTCGCTGTCTGGAGCGGAAAATCATGGAATCGGATTTAAATGAGCTTCGACTACTGATTGCTACAGCTTAGGATGACGAAAACCGTCTCAATCAACATTAGCTCACGTCAATTTGGAAATATTTACTACACTTTTTAATAAGTACACTATAAATTGGAATACGCTGAATCTTCACTGACGTTGAAAGGTTTTTCACTGCTAAAACAGTTTTTTTTAAAATAGTGATTGATCAAATAGTGAGAAGACAGATTTGATAACAGAGTGAAAAGTTATAACATTTCATTGTTGAATACGTGCAATCATTACTATTCAATCTGTAACTTAAAAATAATAATTTCATTCTTATCGTGTGGCTACTCTCTTTGAGTTTGAGTTTGTTGTAGGTAACCAGAACGTTAGGAGGTTAGATCTATACTTTACTACTTAAGTGAGTAGCAGAGTAGCAGAGTGTAGGACAACGATATGGCACGTGTATGAAAACCAATCTCCTCTATGAACTGTTCAATACTGCTGTGTCCTGGTAATTGATTGTGTGTACCGCAGTGTATGAGAGCAATACCTTCTGTAGGGAAGTACACAACTTAATAGCATATACGGCCTTGATTATCATTGGGTACCTTTTCAACAAGTATGTTCATGTACAAAACTTCGATGATTGTGTGGTGGGAGACTGAAATCACACTTAAATGTTCACACAATGTAGACACCATTGTAACATAGCAGTGGAAAAATAAAACTGTTGGCATTAATGCTGAGTAACAGAGATGATGTACTCTATTTGGATGGAAACTCTGTTGGCCAGCAACATACACATCTAGGCAGCACCGTACTCCCCATTCCTTGTTCTACAGAGAATATTTCGAGAACAGTGTGTCAGGATATTTAATTGATGATTCTCAAATCAAATGTTTGATTACCTTGTATAACAAGACATTAGACCTTAAGCTCTGTGAGTTGAGAAGGAAGATATATTGCCGTATTACATGAACTGAATTCCATTGAATAACCAGACTTTCTAAACTTTGTATGTTCATGTAAAACTTACTAAAACCCAGTGTTACAGGTAGGTTGCCAGAAAAAAAAACCACTAATATTCTAAATGGTTGTTTAATTGAAATTAAATCTCTTTTAAAATATTTAAAAAAAATTAAACGCTTCCTTGCATACACCTTGAGCCTGCCATTAATACTACTACTGTGCACTGTCACTAATGAAGAATTAATAAATCTCGTTAATCAAGTTTTTGCTATGAACTAGTCAATGGTAGAGTTTGTTACACGAGACCTTCCTTACAGGGCATACTCTATGGGCAAAATCCTTAGTGATGTCATCAGACAATACTTTCAAGTCACAAATGAGAAACCTTTAATTATTCCAAAATGTCATTTAAAAAATACTTCTGCAGTTAAAGTCACTTTAAAAAGGTTTTGTAAAAGGATTTCCTATGAAATTTTATTCGTCCACAACTTTTACTTTAGGCCGGGATACCAGCCACGGCCATTATTGATGCATTCAGGGTAGGCTATTACTTATTTTCTTGAAATACATAATTTATGGCATCAGGCCTCTTATTATTACTGCCTGTCCATATAAAACAACTTTGACGACTGTTCTGAAGCACTTTCAACAACTTTAATTTCATTTCGTCGCACACAATGATAAAATGAAAGGACGGCTATCCTAGCACATCCTACCTCGGTAAAGACTTAACCCTGAGAGACCGTTTCCAACAGAATTAGAAACGAACTTCCAGAATTTCAGCGCCTTTCCTACGTAACCAATCACACACCGATCTTCGAAAAGATTCTATCTAAGATTGGGATACGTAGGAAAGCTCACTCTCAACACACGTCAAGATCAGCTGATCAAATTATGACGCCAGTGACATCGCTTACCCATTCCTATTTGACTTTAAATTTCCGCTCTTACATGCAAATAATGATGTACAGGCAATTATTACGAAATTGCAAATTTAAATCATTATTTAAAAAAAATTACTTTTAATGTAAGTTACATCTATAAAAAAAACATATTATTTTGCTAACTCTTACTTTCAAAACTTAACGAATGCTTTCAGCACAACTTGAAAATGGTGGAAAATATAGAGTAACAAAATATAATATTATATTTACATATTCCCGCTCATATCACAATATAAACATAACATAACCTCAAAGTAGAGTTAACATTACATTCAATACAAACGACCTTTCTTTAAAATGTAAACAAATGAGAATAAAGGAATAAATATATGAAATATACATTAAATACACTCTGTGAATCAAAATAAAGAGGTGTAAACAATAAACACATAACATAAACAACTTGTAAACTATTTGAGGAAAAATAAATAAATAACTCTGAAGCTATCTGAAATGCTTCATTCTGTAAAGTAAAAAAAAAAAAAAATGGCGACAGTTTAATATTATGTTAATGTACATGTTAAGTGTCCATCTACCATTATTCCCAAAGGCAGTAGTGGTTTATTTTTTGTGGCGAATAATGCAGTTTTACAATGTTATATTTTATGAAGCCGTGTTTTAATTTGTTGGCTACTTATGTGGTAGTTTTGGGAAAATACACTGTGCGGGTTTAAGATATGCAAAAAATTTGTGGTATTATGGCATATTATTAAGCTATGTACTAGTGGTATGATCGTTTAAAGGTAAGCATAAGCAATATTTAGATAAGACGTTCATGTGTTTTTTGAACTACGAACAGCTTTTGGAATCACACAGATACATCCAGGGGCAAAGATCTTCTGAAGCGTATAATGTATCGTACCACTACACCATTCAGTCTTTACGGTGCATCGAAGCGATTCTTAAGCGATGAACATAAAAATACTTTCACGTGACGAAACAAGGTCCGATGCTAATCAAATGCACGTATTTTCATAGGTAATTTTTTGCTAAAAATAATTTTACTTACTTTATTTAAGATCGGAATGCACTATTTTTAAATGCCGGTGCTTATATGTACAGTGTTATGTACTTGACAATCAGATATAGATAACTGATTTTCCACTGTCTGAACTAGAGGATTTACATAAATGAAGTAATTGGTAGTTTTCTGCCATTTCCGAATATACCGAAATTCAACACAGAACCAGTGGACATTCATTGGCTATCCGTGGATATTCACTGATTCCGATTTACAGAGAATATACATTTAATTCATAAATTAATTTTAGATGATATTGCAGGATTTGTTATTAAGTTAAGTGAAACTGTCCACCAGTGTTCTCATGTTTCCCTCCAATCAGCACAGGAAAGAGTTAACTGGATAACAGCTTGTCCTATTATCTTGCTCCATTTGTTTAGTCACTGCAACTGTTAATGTTGAAGAGGGAAATGGTATCCTCTTTTCGGGTTGTAGAAATATCTGTCACTATGTCGGTGGCTGTCTCCACAAAATTAAGGCGATCTCATGAGCACTATTTATTTCAACCATTGCCAAAACTTGATGCTCTACTTGCGTGGTTAGGCTGTATTTATGTGCTGTAAGGGGCAGTTCCATGGGGCGAGGCTCAAGGTACTTGAACCCAACCTCCTTAGAGATTGGCTTTACCCTGGATAACCTGAAATTATTCTTGAAACCAAGCACATTATTAATAAATCAGTTTTTATACCTACGCTCAGTTGAGCAAAACATTACATTTTAAAAAGTATTCATGTAGGTAGTCTATCCGCGAAGTACTGACATTTATACATAGCATTAAAACTTAATTCTTATTTGTAAGCGTACGGTTTGAACGTACTGAACAGTGAGTGACCCGTCCTTCAAGTTTCCCCCATCCTTAATGAGTCTCTAGATATACCACTGTGTGCTCTGCTAAGGAATTTGGTTTTTCTGATGATCTGCCACTTGTTTTCCTTAGCATCACTTCAAAACATTAGTTTAGTTAGGATCAGTAATTAGTTATAGGTCTTTTTTGACGTGAATACGTCTTTAAATTTGCGAACATAGCGGGAGGCAATCCAGAAAATCAGATGATAACAAAATCGGGGGATACAGTTTGGCATTCAAAATTAAATTACACCACTCGATTACCAAAGGAGCTGAACATGCGTGCAGTGCTTCCGTTCTCAAGCGTTCCTGTGCAAATTGAATCTCTAACAGCGGGGCATCGTTACACGCAATGAAATCCCGCAGATTGAACTAAAAACGCGTAGTTGTACTTTTCACCTCCCTGTCAGCAGCAATGGAGAGATTTGGGTGGCTCTTAAGAGTCCTATGTACTGAAACGTTATCTGTGAAATCGTTGTTTGCGCGTAAACGCGTGTCTCGGTAAATAAATGTTCTGTAAATACGAAGTTTTACCAGCAAGGAAAAAAAACTAATGTCTATGTCGCTATCCTTTTACTTTTATCATATTAAGTGAATTAATGGAGAAAAAAGTCGTAAAAGTGGTCAAATATCGCATTTTTAAGGCTTGCCTATGAAGTTTCTGTAAGCGGTAAGATGATTATAAGCATGATTATACGCAGGTAGTTTGATCTGTGTACTTTCATCGCGTGTAATAAAACCGCACAGCTACGCATCCAGTTTACACAGTGAAGAGTTAGGACGGAAACACTGCACGCCTTTGCGCGTAGGAGCGATGAGGCGGCAGGCGTGCGTGTTAGTGTCTCTCTCTCGCTTCTTGACCTTGGACGCGCACGTACTAGCCCCCTTAAAATCGAGGTCTTGAGAGCCGATCCCAAATCTTAAAGCCTGTTCACGGTAAAGCGAGCACTTTCGTAATCACCCTTTGAAAAATGTCACTGCCCCGACCTGCAATACTTCAACGGGCACACTGGACTGACGCGCGCCCTGTAAAGTTGGCAACGGCGCACAGAGAGGTATAGTAGCGATCTGGATATATATATATATATATATATATATATCCAGATCGCTACTATACCTCTCTGTGCGCCGTTATATATATATATATATATATATATATATATATATATATATATATATATATATATAAGAATTAAACCCATGTAGAAACAAAGGGTTTTTAGGTAGCTAGACTTTCTAGGAATACAATACGATTTACGAACATCCTGTACTTCTCCCATCCGTTACCCAAATCCCTGCCGGCTACGATCAGTCTAAACTTGGTAGTTACTTTGAGTGCACGTATAATTGTCTGACCTTCTACGTGTTAACGTACATTTGACATTTAGTATTATCATCTTGTGTGAATTATTCCAAATGACAGGCATGGATAATGATGGAACTGGTGTGTCTACTTTTCTTAATAGCATTGTTGATATAACCCAGAAACTTACTAAATAAAGTGTTTTGAATAACGGCTGTTTTGTATGTTATTTTTACAAAAATATTTTCACTCTCGAGTTATTTAGTTATAGTTCCGAGCAACACCCGGCATAGATTTTGGTACTTATAGAAAACTAACGGTGTGTACTTTGTAATACATGTATTTTTTGTGAGAATTTTTTTGTTTTTTAATGATATTGCTTATTCAAGAAGACTAAAAATAAATCTAGAAAAGTACAAAAAGTCACACTTTACTCTAAATAGTTTCTTCTTTGCTATAGGATCAGCAGAATTCAGAGTTATAACTCGAAAACAATTAATCACAATTCTGTTGCAAGAAAAATTAAATTATAATAACGAAAAATTAGAATTTCTGGAGAAACACTTACTTCAATTGAATGAATCTTCTGAGAAATATAGGAAGAAATTAAAGCAGGATTCTTCATTTTTTTAAAGCCGAAATTAAAAATACGATGCGCCGAAGCTCTCAGAAAAGAAGACACTTTTTTTGAAGAAAAATAAAGAATGGTTAGAAGGCACAGTTAACACGCCAAAGGTGCTCGATACAGTAGGACGACCACATAAATCGTTTGCTGAATCAAGCGAAAGGATCAAAAGAAGGAAAACTTAATATTTACGCAAAAATACCAAGTTAGAAGTGCTAACCCATGCCACTCAGTCAAAGTTAGGTGGAAGTGGGAAGAGAGATGCCTCATTCGTGCTGAAATAAATCCCCACTATACCAAAAAGAGCTACAAAATACCATGACCAACAAGAGAATACCACGGCTACCATGAATTGGCTTCAGAAATCACCAGTGTTGACGTCGATTTTATACACCACCTGAAATTAACTCTGGAAACACTAGAGAGTGAACGTAAGATCGACACAGAAAAATTTTCTGCTTACGCAAAGGAGACTGCAGAACTGTACGTAAATATTTACCCATGGCATCCTACGACACCAACATTACATAAGATATTGATACATGTGCGGAAGATATAGGAAAGGTGTTGATACTGATTGGCGAGTTGTCAGAAGAAGCTTCAAGAAATAAACGTACCCGATTATATCGGCAATATTTTGCAAGAAAGTTCTCAAGATTAGCCTGAAATATGGATGTTCTAAACAGACTACTCTTGGGTTCAGATCCGGTCATTACAGGAATGAGACCAGTGCCCAAGGAAAAAAAAAAAACCAAACCTTTTTTGACAGAAATGGTAGCCATGTTGCTTCCAGCTAAACCTTACCAAGGCACGATATCTGATGAAGAATTATCGGATGAAGAGTCAGACATATTATCGGACGAGGAACCATGGCACACATCTTCTTCAACTGAATAAATTGTTTTGTTTTCTTCTTAAATACATAATATATTATATACATGAGGTGGAATATACACACTGTGTTTGCTACTTACGTGGCAATATTTATGAAAAAAGATGGTTGAAGGATAAAGAATATCTGAAAGTAAAAAGTGACTTGTTTTTTATGACTTAACTAATTTCGATCCTTAATATGTTTATAATACTATGAATTCACGGCAATAAAATTAATTAGAATGACAAAATAATTTTGGCCAGCCAGATTGCTACAATACACCTCTGTGCGGCACCGAAAAACTAGTTTCATGTGTTAACGTTAAATTAGAAGTGTTAAGTAGAAATGCTTCAAATAATAAAATAGTTTATTTTACTTTTTATTTTTTAATACATATAAGTACATCAATGAAAACATTCGTAACATATTTACTTTTCTAAAAATTTTACACGAATTAAGTGATCAGGCCCATGGTGACGGTAATTGTAACACAGCATTTTTGCCACCTGCATTAAGTTTCATAATTTAGGTTGGTTTCGCATATTTGACACCTATGTATAACACCTGTAATTTGCCTATATTTTACGTATGTTTTGATTTTATTATTTTTATTCTTATTTTTCTCATGCTTTCGATTTTTAAAACATAAATGTACGAATGGCAATAATTCATGTTCTATTGGGTTAGATAGGGAGATTTTATTTTTGTTTGTATTTTAATTAATGTTTAATATTTTTATTTTTTGGTCTCACGTTTATTGTGATCGCTCCAGATAATTTTATTCTATTTGTTATCTTCTGCGAGACCCATAATTCTATGGTATAGAAATATAGACCGTTTGGAGAGTGCCATTTTAAATGTTTAATTATTGAACCTTCCGATTGGCTGGCAGGTTCGAACCCTGCGCTCCTATTGGCTACAGAGCTTAGTATAGGGTTGGACCGGTCCAGTAGTTAGGAAGCTCGCTTTCTCCGCCGCCATCTTCCAACGACGCATGACGTAGACCAGGACTCGCGTCCAGAAGTTGGCCGTAGTGGACGATATTTTAATTTAGTTGCTAGGGTGTTTTAGTTTCACAACTTGCTAGAGTTTAATACCATGCGTTTGCGTATAGATGTGTGCTTGTAATCCCCCCCGCCATGTTTTAAGCAGCTGTTAGGAGCTTAGGTAGATAGCTAGACGACACCACGTCCGTGAGTCAGCGAGCCACGTAAGCAGCTCCCCAAAACTACGTTTGCTATAGGCTATTCACGGTAAAGTGAGCACTTTTGAAAGCCCTCTAATTCGTAATAAGCGTCACTAGATATATTTTATTTTAGACTTAGACATTAACTTCCGAGTGCGGTGGAATATACACGCTGTGTTTGTAACGTACGGGGCAATATTTATGAAAAAAGATGGTTGAAGGATAAGAAATATCTGAAAGTAAAAAGTAACTAGGGCCTCAAAAGTGCTCATTTTACCGTAAACAGCTTTTACAGAACTGCGTAGATAAACTCTAGATTTTTTTTTTCTTTTTCCCCCACGATTATTTCCTCCTCGAATAACGAACTTCGGATGATTGATTTTTAACTTTTCCGGCGGAAAGACGTATTCCTAGAATATTTATTCGCTGAGAAACTTGCAATCGCGCAAACATAGAATGGAACAAAACAATTTCATGACTACCGACTCTTTTTAAAGCGAGGACCGTAAAAGCAGCTATAGGATATTCACGGTAAAATAAGCACTTTTGAAAGCACTGCTTAAGATCTACTTATATGCACATGGTGTATTCTTCCGCCTTATGTAAGATTAATATCGTCATGGCCCTCACCACTTTATTCATGCGTCGGTTAAGTGAAACTGGAAACTGTGAAATCATTAGAAAAATCAATATTTTATAAATCTGCTCATTTTTACACTTCGATGCATAAAAAAAAAGAACAGAAAGCGAAATAAATAATTCTAATTATCAAAAATGGTTACCTAACAATTCTTATTCGACGTTAAGATATGGAACTACTTCCCTTCCATCGTCACCAACCTTAGTGGGCGCATGCCACTCAGGGCGCCCGTTAAAATATACGCAGGTAGGGGCAGTGACTTTTTTTCTTAAGGTTGATTTCAGAAGTGCTCACTTTATCGCGAACAGCCTTTAACAGGTTATTTCTCCAGCTCGCGCGGAAACACGGGATGAAGGAACAGGTGCGTAGAAGCAGACGTCACGCAGTCTCTCCGTACACAAAGATGCTTCAGCTTGTGTCTCTGCACTGGCCCGGTGGCCGTGTCCAGTAAATAGCGCGGTTTTACGGCGGACGTTGAGAAGCGTGTCTGGCAGGTGGTCCCGCGGAGGCCGCCCTGCGAGAGAGAGCGAGTGCGCACGCGGGAGGCGAACGCGTCTGCAGAGTTGCAGGCCGTTAAAACCGGCCGTAACACCTGCCAGTCTTGTTACGACTGCCCAATCACTTTACGATAATTACCAACTCATGTACACAATCACCTCACCTCACTTCACTGCAGGCGACGCATTCATCCAGACCTTTCGCGATTAAATTCACCAGATGTTTAGGCTTAGCTTCCGCTTTTACAAGGAAAGACTGGCCGGGAGTTTGACAAACTCTCGTCCAGTCTATAACTTAACCTGCATTTTTCTAAATTACTGAATTTAAGGGACAACAAGTAACAGCATCACTGACACCTCCCACGAACCTGTGCAGGCAGGGGTGTGGGGGGGGGGAAGGGGGGGGGGGGCTGTCAGCTTTCGGAACCAGGGTTTGCTGGCGAAACTCAGCATTCCTTAAAAACAAACGCAGCTGGATTGAAATATTTTGATGGGGTGTGGAGGAGGGGTGATAGCTTCTCCTACCCGTTAAACTATATGCAGATAGGGGTAGTGACATTTTTCAAACGTTAATTTCATATGTGTTCACTTCGCCATGAATAGCATTTGAACAATATAAAATGCCTGAAGGTCAAAACCGACCATAAGGAAGGATTCCTAAGGCGGTGTTTGGAAAATAGTATAAGCAAGCAACATGTGTGTTCTGCTAGAAGAATCTCAAGCGGTGGCTAAAGGTTTTTAAGTTAAGAGAAGAGAGAACGTTTTCGCTACATGTAGTCGAGGACGCTGTTTTACACAAGAATAAATATGGCAAACAGGGAGGGCTGCATATTTTTGCCGACTTTTAAACTTCTCGACGACCACATTTATATTTCATTGGCCAAAATTATAGATGTGAAACAAAATGTCGACTTTCATGTCTGTCCTGAAAAAGATTTACATCGAAATATTTTTTGTATGGATTTTAAAATAATTTGAATAGACGCAAGCTTACGATTAGACTCATATGATAACTTTGATCTGCCTGTACATACAATGAGTGTCATTCCACCATACGCCCACCAAGGTGAACCGCGCTCAACACTCCCGGATTTTCGCCATGTGGGAATCGTTCCGGACGATGCCGTTGATCGGCGGGTTTCGTCGGGGATCTCCTGTCCCCCCCCCCCTTTCATTCCGGCGCTGCACCATACTCGCCTCACCCTCGATGGCTCTCAAAACAAATATCTTCACCCACTCTCTACCATACGTTGAATTAGCACTTACATGGGCTTCTTCACTTTATTCATACATCAGGTTAAATGAAACTGTGGAATTACGAGAAAAGTGAATATTTCACCAATTTGCTAATGCTTACATTTGCATGCATTAAACAATCAAGAAGCGAAAGAAATAATTTCAATATTCACTTTCAATCCATGGGATTACTTACCATCCGTTGTTGTAGACTATTCACGGTAAAGTGAGCACTTTTTAAGGCACACCCAACAGACATTGACCACTAATAAACATATTTTATTGCAGCCTCACACGTTCACTTTTGGGAGTGATGAAATGTATATACTGTGTTTATTAGGCACATAGTAATGTTTATACTAAAAAGTTGCAGAAAGATAGAAATTGGCTGAAAGGAAAAATTTAGCAGGGCCTTGAAAAGTGCTCATTTTTCTGTGAACAGCCTATGCCAATTTTATTGGGCTCATGCCAGTTAGCGAACCCGTTTAAAACGTACGCAAGTAAGGGCCGTGGCATTTTTCAAAGGACGATTTCGAATGTTCTTAAATAACTATGCACAGCCTATAGGTAGTGTTGTAAGATGCGATGCCATCAGTAAAGTAGTGGTTTTTATGTTTAAACACCCCGTACTGTGGCAGGGATTATTTTCATAAGTTGGCTCACTGTTGTAAGCTTGTCTACCCTTTGTTGCTATATGCAGTGTATTATGGGTAACTTAAATTACGAGTGTGTATACAGCGTGCATAGGAAACATGTGTACAAACTCGGGCACGTGATTCGTGACCGAAAGAGAGTAAGATTGATATAGGACACTCATGGTCCATCTCAAATAATAATGGCTGTAGCAGCCCCTAAAGGTGGTGGGTGACAAGGACATTAAGTAGGTATTAGGCAAAGTACCTACGTTAGAAGAACACAAATTGGTATACGGAGCAAGTAAACCAAGATCTTGGATACACGATAGGTATGGTTCATCATTCACCTCCCCCATCATGTAAATAATAGGGATTGGCACCCTTTGATTGCATGCAACATGCACACCATGAGGTTAAATTGACTGTAGATATCATGGGATGAAGCAGAGCGACGTAAGTAGCAAATAAACCCCCATTGTTGCAACTCTCTAGCACCCACTGTTTCCGGTTGAATTGCAAATGAAGGGTACAATGGTAACAATAGCATGGCCTAGTGAGTAGGCAACCCTTCCTGGACCCAGAGGAATTGAACGGGGAGTCCCTGCCGAATCCATGAAGAGAGAGTGGCGACACGTAACAGTGAGGTTGTGAGAGCCGATGAGGGTGACGGAGGTGAGTATGAAGCTGCGTCGCAATGAAAGGGCGAGGCAAATGGGAGAACCCCGAGAAAACCCGCCGACCAGCGGCATCGTACGGCACGATACCCACATACGAACATCCGGGGGTGACCCTGCAGGGTATTGAACCCGGTTCGCCCAGGTGGGAGGTGAGTAGTCTAACCACCGCACCACGGCGGCCCCCTTGCTTATGAAGGTTTAAAACCAAACAGAGATTTATTTTTACTGTTTGCGCTTGTAAACACTATTGGAGGGCGCGAATTATAGTTACGAATTAAAGTTAGTACTTAACATTTTGGCCGAGGTTAAGTATATCACAATTCGAGTCAAAAACGAACATTTGCGCCGAGGTTAAGTATATCACAATTCGAGTCAGAAACGAACATTTGCGCACAAATAAATAGAATTCCTTGATTTACCGCTAGCTTAAAAGCGACTAACGGCTGTTCTCGATAAAGAGAGCACTTTAGAAATAAACTTTAGAAAAAAATCGCTGCTCCGGCATGCATATATTTTAATTGGCGCACTGAGTGACAACCCAGTAAAGTTGGTAACGATGGATGGAAAGTAGTATCATATCTCAAAATCGAATAAAAAGTATTAGGTAATCATTTGTGTTAACTTACATTAATTTTTTCGCTTTCTGTGTTTTTTTTAACGTATCGAAGTGTAAAAATGAGCAGAGTTGTAAAGTACTAACTGTGTTAATAATTCCACAGTTTCATTTCACCGACGCATGAATAAAGTGACGAGACCCATGGCAATGTTAATTTTACATAAGGAGGAGGAGTATACAACGTGTATAGGCCGTTCACGGTAAAGTGAGCACTTTTTAAGGCCCTTCAAAATTTTCCAAAAAAAGCTTTTTTTTTTTTTTGTTTAAGCCACTTTTTAATATCAGTATTATCATGTAGCTAATAAATACGGTGTATACTTTTACCACTTTCAGACGTATTTGTCTGAGACTGCAATAAAACATATTTATTAGTGGTTAATGCCTATTGGGAGGGCTTTAAAAAGTGCTCACTTTATCGTGAACAGCCTATGTACAGGTATATCTTAAGCAGGGCTTTCAAAAGTGCTCATTTTACTGTGGACAGCTTATAATTTGGAACAGCAACGACCTTGCGGTGAACATTTACCCTCAGCCAAACTCTCCCATAAGAAATATCTCTTTTTTTGTTCCCGACCTAAGAAGAACTAACCTTAATCGATGTCAGAATGGCCAACGTAGGCGAACCGAAAGCAGTCTTCTTAAATGCAAGTCCAGTAGTTTGCAATTGCGCCACGTCGCTCTGTAACAGCTGTACGAAGCTTTGTAATTTTTGTTTACATAAAGCCTGGTTAACATCTACGTCGTTCTCTCCAAACATAGCGGACAGTACCTACGGATCTTCACATGAAAGTTAATTGTCTGCATTACAGTTTTGGTGTTTCGCTTGGATTGAATTGGAAAGACCTATTAACGTCCCCCAGTGTTATGCCTGAAGGCTTTATCAGGGGACGGCTTGCAACGCCCTTCTCTAAGGTCGTGGCAGGGGGCTTATACGTATCCCAGCAATTCAAGAAACAAAACCTCAAAAACATTTGCTTAAACAGACGCACGAAGTGTAAGGATTCCCGGCAAAAACTCCAAGGAGTCACACATGAATTCTCTTGTGTGTCTTTTGAATATTTCCTTTGTATAAATTCACCTTAGTATTCTCAAAACATTAAGTAAATTTCATTAAACTTTATAAACTGAAATAATTTTCTTTGTGTAACACCCTTTACTCCTTTATACCAAGTAAAAAAGGTGGTGCCTTTGATAGTATACACAATTATAGAATAGTTAACAGAGCGTATGAAATCTATGCATAAAAAATTGATACGCCCTTCTCCTCAAGGCGTATCAAAGGGGCAGTAGAACCACCACCCAAAAGATTAACAAAAACCAAACTTCCAAATATTCAAAGATAACCTCTTTCCAAGTAACTGAGGGCTGAACATCAATATTAAGGAGGAGACCTCCACCCTTTCCCCAATTTACAACACATGAGATTGCACTTTTGTTTCTTTATTCTGTTTTGTTTTCACTAATTCAGAAAATTCACACACACACACACACACACACACACACACACACACATATATATATATATATATATATATATATATATATATATAATATATATATATATATATATATATATATTGAAAAACAACACTTCAAAAGTAATTTCTTTATGTCCACATGGCATTGTATTAAACTCTATATCGCCTACAATACAATTAGAAAAAAATGGCGAACAAACATTTTTGTAAAACCAGTGGTTTCTAATATACCACCCTTGAAACTTTTACTTTACGGCCACATTCTCAAACAAAAGCCATTTGACTAGATAACTGACCTAAATAAATATAAAGCGAATATTTTACTGGCTGTTCTCAAACAGCTAAGCCAAAATTTCATTTAAAAAGGGATACATTACTTACAACAATAATTATGGCAATTCAAAATACTACAAAGGCCAATTAAAGGAAAACCTTGAAAAATATTTTAAAATTTTGTAAATTTACTATATCTGGCCATTCAATAAACTACAAAAGCCAATTAAGAAATGGCTTGGGAAAATATTTGAGTATTTTATAACTTTACTATATCTGGCCATTCATTAAACTACAAAGGCCAATTACGAAATTGGCTTGAAAAAATATATTTGAAATCTTTTGTAACTTTACTCACAATGTTTCTGGCCATTTCATAAACTGCAAAAGCCAATTATGAAATGGCTTAGAAAAGTATTAGAATATTTCATAACTTTACTATATCTGGCTATTCATTAAACCCAAAGGCCAATTAAGAAATTGGCTTGGGAAAATATAATATCTGAAATCTTTTGTAACTTTACTCACAATGTCTGGCCATTCAAAACTACAAAGGCCAATTAAGAAAATCGCTCGGAAAAATATAATATTTGATATCTTTTATAACTTTACTCACAATGTCTCCACAAGTTACTATGATTTTAACCATTACTAAATCCTGAATATTATTTTTACTGAAACGATTGTAAATCACTCTCATAGTCACTTAACAAAACGAAGGCCATTTATGACTTCACTAATTAAAATTTGCTAAAATTTCATAAAAGTTACAAAAGAAAACTATCCTGAACTCTTACATTTTTCCTTCAGGCAAACTACTTTCAAAATTTGCCCCGAAAGGACTTTGAAACGCCCAAGTCCTGCCAGACTTGTTTGATTTAATTTTTTTATACTTAACTCAGTCAGGGAGGGTCTGCTTAATCTTGGGGACACCTTCTCTCCCGAGTCAGGAACCTCCAAGGCATATATAACCAGCCAAAATTAAACCCCAGGAGGGGAGTAAAAACCTAGTACTAATCAGGTGGCTCAGAACTCCCAACCCCACACTACTGGGGAAGGGGGGGAAAATATATTTTTAAATTACAAACTTTCGCCCAGTAATACAATTACTTCAATCAGCCAATCACAGTCCACCAAGAGAATTATTTCTGTTTAGCAACAGCTGAGCGCAAGCGCGCACTGGCCACTGACGTCACAATGCAGATGCAAATTCTCTGAAATCAGGCGGGTGACACTGCAGGGATAAATTCCAGGAAGCCGCGGGCTCGGGCGCTAATTGGCCACGTGACAGGTGACAGCAAACACTGATGCTCCGCAGCTGGGATCGCAGACGACGTGTAGTCACTGCTTCGCCGGCGGCCACGCTGCGTATGTTCACGACGCTCCGCTGCACGGAGAATACGTAGCCGACATTTGGCTACGTTCAAAACCTTCCATCGTTGCACGATATTGCAGGTTGGTGCCAAGGTACAGTAGAATTACAGCGTAGCTAGCAGAATTATTGACTCCGGGCTGCCAAAAATAATGTGATTCCATAAGCACGCACGGATCTTTTATTATTCTGGGATCGTGTAGTAGGTCGGGAACAAAAAGACGTTAATTGCCATTTTGAGGCGCTCAGCATCTCAAAATATATTGATACAAACACCCTATGTTTCCTTCTTGTAATATCCTAGTAAAAGCGCATACAAAAATAAACTAGAATAAAAGTCCCTCTTCGAAAATGAGGCAAAAATTGAAATAAGTATCTGGTTTGACTAGATAAATTGTATTTGAACATTTTTTTATACGAATGACAATAATATTTAACTTGATTTTCTTCTAGAAACATATTTATTGATTTGATATTCCATCACCCAAAAAGAAAAAAACTGTGGAGAGAGATGTATTCTAGACACATGCTGGATAAAACAGTTTAAAGGAATTCAACTTTTCTTAAAGGTATTTTTCCTATCACACTTTATTCTGTTCCATGTTAATTTTAACTGTAATTAAAAGAAAATCCAAACATGGCCAACAAGAAAAATATTTTCTTAAAAATTTGTAAAGTTGTCACATTTATCTTTACAGTGATTTAATTTTACAATATTTTCACTTTGCTTGTTTTGATTTTCTAAGTGTCACTCCAAGTCACGCAATTTCTAAGACTTCAGTGGCTTTATTTAAAATTATTAAAACTTATATAATTTTTAATCTTTTCCTTTTAGGTCACAAAAAATGACTGTATTATTAAGAACATTTCTTGACTTCATAATTAAACCAACCATTTAAAATACAGACAATTTATATAATCTTGATGGTTGAAATGTTCTACTATCTTGACGTACATAGCCGCCACATTACCTACATCCGATCAGAAGGGCCCTAGTTGCAGAATTACAACATATCAGAATGACTTATACTGTGGAGAAATCCAGTAGGAGGCTACCGACCACCTTCGGACATATTTATACCCCAAAATAAGGCAGTTAACCCTACCCAAAAAAGAAAGTGTTTAAATTTGGTCAACCATGGCCTACAGAATGTTCTTTACAATTTTTGCTACTTCAAAAATGTTCTTGTTCGGCGTTGACTTCCTGCCACATGAGCGCTCTTCCGCTGTTACGTCACCGCAGCGCTATTGCGCCTAGCGGCGGCCGGGCGAACCCCGCCTCACGGCTGCTAGTAGTTGGGAAAGGATGGTTCTGGCACACCTGGCTCCTGGCCGAGGAGCTGGCGGCCGTCTTGGATTTCCCGCATTTTGCACAAAAAAAAACCTTGTTTTTCGCACAGAAAACGGCCAGAATCGCCAGAAATGTCTATAAAACTGGCAAAATTTTAGCGAAATAATTATGTTTTCGCACACCCAGCCTTCATGCTATTGCATTCCACCAATGACTCCACATTGTGGCATTTGACACATGAGGGATGAGGGATTTCACCACTGGCGGCCATTTTGTCTGTCAGTAAGCTGGTGGCGGCCAATTTTGGTGGCCAGTTAGCCAGAGACGGCCATTTTGGGAACCAGTATGCTGATGTTAGCCATTTTGTTAGCCAGGCTAGTCAAAAATGTCTGGAAGCTTCCATCCTACCGAATGTCTCTATTTCCTGCTCTTGCATTCGGTAACACTCCCCCTTGCTCAAATCTGTTCCTGCGATGAGAACTTCCTGCTCTGTCAATCCAGTCCACCATATTGGAAGTTGTACTGCAGCAAAACTACTGCTAGGTCCAGGGGTCACCCTGCCAGTCAAGCCCTGTCATACCAGCAATATCCATCTTACCTGAAGAATGTTCGAGTTCATAGCCCCCTGCAACATCTCTCTCCCAATATAGTTGGCTTTAATTTCCGAACCATTTGAGATAAAACTACTAAATTCATAACATAGGCATAAGCCCCGACGACAAGAAGGGTCGCTGGGTCATATGGCTGAGGACCCGAGGACACCCGGTCCCCATCTTGGATGACATCACGAGGAAATATTCACATTTCCATGATTTTCCCTCATGCTCGCAGCATCCTTCTTGGATGTGCACCTCCTGCTCTGTCATTCTGGTCGGTGTTCTCTGGGCGCTCCCAACCGAGTTTTCTATCCTACCGAAAGTGTACATTTCCCACTCACGCATTCTGTGTGAAAGTGGAGACCTCATTCCAAGGCACCCTGCCAGCCTCATGTCAAGTATCACTTATGCTTACATATAAGAATAGTTGGCTGTAATTTCCGAACAATTTTTATTGTTACTGTGGCCTGTCCTAATGCTGAATTTACATGTTGCCCATTTGCAAGTTGAATGATATGCCATCTTTGCATTACATCACTTTCATACACAAATCGAGGTTGACAGAAATTATGAGATGCCGCAGTATCTATTAGTGCATGACATGGAAGATTTTTAGCATACACAAGGACCCTTATAAATTTTGAACTATTACTACTGACCTTTTGTGCCAGAGTTTGCTGAGGTGTAAATGCTGTGTTGTGCTGTGGGGGCAGGGGTAAGCGACATGTCTCGCACCTTTACCCCTACTTCCTGTTTTCCTGGTGGTTGTCAATGGCATCGGGATGCTGATGTTGTTATGGGGGTTGTTTGGGCAGGCATTGTGCCAATGGTAGGTCTCCATTTTGCAGTAATGGCACGGAAACCTGGGTGGCTGCATCTTATCTCACTTAACAAACCGATTGCCACTTTGAAAACCACTTGTATTCGCTGCTTGAGCACTTCCCTTTTGCATGGCAGTGACTTTCGTCGGCTGCCCATTGAGGTTGACTTTGCTGTCTGTACTGTCTCAGTTGGTTCACTTTCGAGTTCCTGGCGCGGTCGTCCCTGTCCTCGCTAGGCCTATTGGCACCATCGTGCACCTCCCGGTTTGCGACATGGTTGACCCATACTCCGTTCGAGGATTATCGCTGCCCTCATGAATTCTTCGAGACCACTGCTCAGCAAGGGAACTAGGACAGCTCGGTACTCCAGTAGGTACTCCACGTTTAGGTAACTCTGGGTGGAAACTGCGAACCAGGTGGGTTTTACGATTGATGAATGCTGTCAATGTCTCTTCAGGTTGCAAAGTCAGTTTGCTTTGGGCCCATAGTGGTTTATGGACTTCAACCAGGAAACTCCGTACCACTGCTGGGTCCTCATTGAGTGCTCCGGAAAATGTTGGCAGTATCTGGAAACTTATGGGCGTCGGCTGACCATCTGTTTCCGACTTGTTCTCATCGGTGGATGCTAGTTCACTAGTGTTCGGTGGCATTGTTGTGACTGGTGTGGCAGTTAAGAAAATATGTGGTAGGTTTGGTAATATTGCGGGATAGTGAAGAGTAAATATGGGAGTAAATAGTATGCTGGTATGGGTGGTATGAACAGTGTCTGTGGTATTGGCGGGAGAGGCATGAAAGATAGGGTTGGCATTGATACTGACTGAGTTTCAGGTGCCCAAGTCCTGGCTGCTACCATGTGCTTGCTGTTGATGTGTGGTGTCACAGGGTCCTCCTTGCAAGCAGTCGTACAGTATCTGCATGTGAAATGCGCTCCCTCCATGGTTGCTTGTTCTGTTTCTGTATGACACTGTGCATGGGTGGTTGTTCCACCAGTGTGGCATTTTCGTATTTCACTGCTTGTTCTACTCTCACATCCATTGCGATTACATGTTCATTGAAGTTCATTGAAGAATGAGTCCCAATTATATGTTGCTGTGTTTAGCATTAGTGGCTGTCTGTTACACTGCCTACACTGAAAAACTAGTCCGTTTACAGTTTCTTGTTCCGTATGTTTATGCATTCCATGTGGTACTGTGTGTTGCACCATGCGCAGTTCAAAAGTAATATGCCTTGATCTGTGCACAAAAAGTCATGACACCAGCTAGGTCGATTAATGTTCACTGAATTTACTACTGGTTTTTTTTTCGAAAAGTTCCTGTTCGACTGAATTTCGCGATGGTCCGTGGTACGGTTGTTTGTAGGGCTGGTCTTATGTTCGCACATTGGCAGTAATGAGTGCCTAGCTCGTATTTGGTGGTTAAGTCCTGCCACATTATGCGGCCAGCCATAGTCAGTTTGTCAACTGATGTACATGATCATGGCGTGGAAGAGGCACGTCGCGGGAGCGCAAGTGGGAGTGGGAATGGGAATGTGCCATTCTTGGCATGGCATAGGTGGTGGCACAGCACATATGTCCCTGCTCGACGTGGCACAGCGCAGGGGTCAACGACCCGCTCAGCTGTTTGCAGCGTTTCAGGAGTGTGCAAGGGAGGATCATCGTTTCGCCTTCCTTTCATTTCTCCTCCACATTGTGTGGGTCATGCGACGTGGGTGGAGGGGGTTGTATGCATGCGCACTCCCTTTGTCCTGCTGCTAAGCTGGGGTGGCATGGCTGACGTCACATCGCTCCAAAATGTCCCCTGTCCTGCACGTTTTCCCTCTGTACTTGCAATGGCGGTGGCCTTCCAATTTCCGCATACTTTTTCCCCTGAGCCATGCATAGCCTTCTCTGGCATGCTGGAGGCATCTGTACAGCATACCAATGCTCCAGTAGCACAGATGAGACGTCTTTGTTGCTCCCTCGTTGCGAGTAGTGGTCAGGGTAAGAAAAGAAGATTTTGGTAGGATTTTTGAGCCTTCGAAAATTTTGAAAATTTTGGAAAAATGATTCTTGGGAAATTTTTGCTGGTCAAAAGGAAACTAGGAGTTATTAGTGGAAGGATACACCACAAAGTTGAGTGACATTTGATGGTGTCGTGTGCAGCAGGATATTGTTAAACTGATTTTGGGGAATGGTAAATTTAATTACCAGGAATTTTGGATGAGGTTTTATACTATACCCGGACAGCAGATATTGCATGTGGAACAATGCCAAGTTAAAGTGGAGAGCTGACTCTGTTGACTTAGGGTCATGTGCTGACAACCAAAGGTGGGATCCTTCCGACGTGATGTTCCTCAATTATATTTCAAGTTAAAAATACATTTTGTCTAGTAAATTCTTAAGGTGAACCATACACCTTTAATTACTGGTAAACAACGAACGATAAAAACTCCATGCACGACAAATACACTTTGATAAACCCTTCCTGGTATAATACACTTTAGCGGGAAGGTGGGGGCCTGCGTCCCGAAGTGCTTGAAGGCTACCCGAGTGAAAATGCAGACACATTCTTACTTATATTACTGGGTTTTATTAAATGCCCTTCTCTGAAGACAACTTACATTATTTCTTTATTTCTGGGCTTGACCCACTACACTGTTCAAAAATGTGCTAGGCCACAAAGAATTGAGGTGAAAACTTAAGCCCTCCTAGGTGATGCAAACTTAAGGGAGGTGGAGAGGTGGGGAGTCCCGGGAGGAAGATGAAAAATGGCTCCTATTAACTTACTCTATTGCAATGAACATGGTTCAGACAAAAGTTGCTGGCCACCCAGGTGCACGTGAAACGCAACGACATCGGTCCGCAAGTCCACATTCTCTCGACACGAAAAACTGACTGTTGCTGCCACGTGGCGTGCCGGCTGGCGAAGGTGGTCAGGCAAGCCTCGGGAACTACTTTCTTACATTACTCAATAAAACGTAAAACACTTGCCCTTCTTGCATTGCTAACTTCAACACATGAATTAATAAACTATAGCAAAACATCTTTAATAGATATGATAAACACTGTGTGTCATGGAATGGGGATGAAACACGTGAAAATGGGAAACACAACATAATGTAAAATACCCTATTCTAAAATCCCACGGGGACATGAAAACACTATAGGGCATCCTTGCATGTCATTGCGTGGCTTGGTATTCATGAGTGTTGCATAAATATGCTATGTCACTGTAAGCCATTTTACCCTGGGTCTACTTCCATATTTGTGGGCGTCGGCACATGTGATTTCTGATCATGCCGCACTGGTTCACACACTTTTCTCTGCTTTGCACTATTGCTGCACTTGACCCCTTCGGGTCAGGCTAGTGGGCAGCATCTCGAATACTTACTTAGCGATGTACTACTACACATGGTGTGTATGAGTACTTGGTAGAGTGCTGATACCTGCTGCGGAGCGCTCATGGCGGACAAACGGGCTAGGGGCACAGGCGACATCATTACACACAAACATCAATTGCACTTGCGTGCCTGAAAAACCTCTCAATAATATTTCATGCTCTTTTTACCCTAAAGCGTATTAATCAGTGTGGCAGAATTCGTGGCCGCTCGGCCGGGCAAGGGCATTCGAGGCACAGTGCTAGTTCTGCTCTAGTTTGCCCTATTCTATACAGCACTCAACTATGCACTCTGCATGCATCATCTGCACACTCCTGCACTGGTGCACCAATGTAGAGTATGGATGTCATCTGTGGGGCATCTGCATATTCGACTTGATATACGGGCTAGGCAGGGGACGAGAACACACGTCAGGAGCTTGCATTTACCATTTTTGGACACAGCCATCTCCATTCACCTATGTTGAGCAGCCAAATGGTTGACTATTTTCAAATTGCTGTAACCATGTGCCATGTATGCTTTAGTAATTTCTGTTTTAGTTTTTGTAACCAGTGTAATTGGACCAAAATATTTTTATGCAGTGTTAATCGTGCAGTGTTCATGTATGTTGTGACACATATCTTTATGAAATAGCTGCTGAATAAAAGGTACTCTATAACCGACATGTCTGGAGTCACCTACATTATTACGTGTGAGTTTGTGAGTTAGGTATCACTATTCAGTAGCATAAGGGTTGTGGCCTATTCCGCAGTCCCAGAAATAGCAGAGTGTGTAGCAGGTAGGTCTACCAATGCTGCACATGTCATGATGTGCAAACCACAATTTAACCATCAACGGGGGAACAGTCACATCGGACACAGGTCCTGCAACCCCGTACTCCCCTGTGCAGTACTATAGTTCGGCTTTGACGGCCAGCCCCACCCTGGGAACTGCGACACTTTAAGGCCACTTTTAAATGGCTGGAGTTGCCAGCCAATAACATTTCACATCCCCAGCCATCTAATTTACACAATATACAACACATACATACACTCGCTATTAGGCTACCGCCTGGTGGCGAGCTCTCTCACCTCTCCTTCACCCAACCAACTTCTTTTCCACTCCCTTCCTGAACCAACCAACTCCTCTCACAGATACCAATTCCTTCCTCAACACATTCCACTCCCTCACAGACCTCACAAGCATGGACTGCCTACCCTGCTCCGTTCTCCTTCACACCCTCTGAAGCTTCTCACTGTTGTCTCCTCTTCCTCTAAACACCCCCTTACTTAGCTTACAGTGTAGCCCTCCCCATCCTCCCTCGTCATTCACCATCCTGTACATCCTGACTAGCCATTCAACTTTCCTCCTGTCATCCAATGAGCTCCACCCCATTTATTTCATCATCACTGATTGCCTAACGTTCCCTTCTTACTCATCATCTTGCCTCTGCCTTATCCACCTACCCTTCACCCATCGTGCTGCCCTTCTCTGCACCTTTTCCAGTTCTCGCACCTCCACCTCCGCATACGAGTCCCATACTGCTGCGGCATATTCTAAATTTTTGGCCATACCATTGTGCCATACGTCTTCTCCTTCACCTCACAGCTGACTCCATTCAACACCCTTCCCAGCATACCCAGAGCCCTTCTACCCTTTGCAAACACCCTTTATACCTGTTTTTTTTCCACCTGAGGTCTCCGTGTAGTACAATCTCAAGATACTTATATTCTGCTGCTTCTTCTATCTGTTGTCCCTCCGATCTGTACATGTCCCTGCATATCGTCTTCTTCCTTGTGAACCTCGCTACCTTAGTTTTTCTTACATTTATCTTCATTTTGTTCTTCCTGGTCCACAACCATATATTATCAATGTCCGCCTGCAAATTTCCACCCCCCCTCCCCCACCTCAACATATACAACACAATTGTCTGCAAACCATCTGATTTTTCCCCTAATCCCCAAACCCATGTCATTTACCATTATGGTAAATAACCAAGGACCCAGCAAGCTTCCCTGTGGTACCCCTGACATAACCTCCTCTTACTCCGATATAGCCTCCCCCACTTTCACCCTCTGCCTTCGCTCCCTGAGGAAGTCCCCTATCCATTCCACTACCCTCCTGTCCCATGGGGCACCTTATCAAATGCCTTCTCAAATCTATGAAGCAGGCATCCACCTGTTTCCCCTCATCAACTAACTGCACCAGATCCTATAATAACCCAGCGAACTGAGTCTCACTTGAGTATCCCCTCCTGAAACCATGCTGGGACTCCTCCGACCAATTCCTATTGTTCATAACCCTCACCACATACTGCACCACCAGCCTCTCCATTACTTCTCCTGTACTTGATGTGAGATTCGCCGGTCTGTAGGTGCCAGGCCTCCCCCTATCCTCTCCCTGCTTGTGTATAAGTACCACCATAGCATCCTTCCAATCTTGTGGTAACTTACCCTCTCCTTTGGACTTTTTAAACAGCACCTCTAAATATCTCACCAACTCCCTGCCACAAACTTTAGTGCTGCGTTACCTATCACATCTGGACCTCCTGCCTTACTGCTCTCCAAACCCCTAATTACCTTTTCTATCTCCCACTTCCTCATCTTAAACTTACTAAACACCCCCCGAACCCTGTTTGCCCTCTCCCCCATTCCAACCCTCCTTTGCCCCAAACACTGACAAGTACTGTTCTTGCAGCATCTCCGATTTTTCTTGGTCATTTGTCGCATGCCTACCATCCATTCCTGTTAGCAGAGGGATCCCTTCCTCTCCTCCCCTTAACCTCCTAACATACCTAAACAATTTCCCCCATTCCTTGCCCTTTCCTTCTTCCACCATGTTCCCCAGAAATACATTCTTTGCATGTTTGATCTTCCTTTCAAGCTCCCTACCCATTTGTTTCATCATTTATTTAGATCTTATCATCCCTTCATTTCTCCACTTGGCATGTAATTTACTAGTCTCACAAATGCTTTCTTAAATTATTTTATCTCTATCTGAGTCCCTACCATTAAATTATTGCAGTTTAATCCATGTGGCTACTGTCCAACACAGCTTTCGCCCAGTATCCTCCTCTACTCTACTGGTTTTAAGGTACCATTACCATCTACAGCCTTGTTACTTCGAGTGTCCAGGGCTTCCAGATGCTCTGCTATGCCCCGATTGCCGCGTCCACCTCTTAATACAGCACAGTATGAATCTATTATACTCACGTAAGTGTGTGGAATCCTCTTTGAGAACTTAACGGCTACCGCATGTTGTAGGGACATAGAGGCCCGTCAGTTACTTAATGCAAGGTTAATTTTCATGTAAATACACCATGAATACTTTCTGAAAGAGAAAATTCAATTCTGGTATTATACGAAACTGAGTGGCTTGTTGTATTACAAGACATTTCTTCCGTAAATTTTTCTGAAAATTGTTTTGATAAATCGAGATTAGTCTCAAATTAGGCCCGCGGTTACTAATCCTAAAACAGAACCATCGAGTTTTGTATAATTGATACGTTCGTTTCATACATCTTTGAATGTATTGCGTTTGAAGTTTCGGAAGTAAAAATTTTCCCGCGTGGTATGATTTTGTTTAGTTGTAAAATGCGTGTACCTGTCATCTGTGATGTTGAATTGCGAACTTGCTGTTTCATTCCTACTTCGTGAATTCGTGATACGCGTGTGATTACGTTCCAGATTAGTATTTGTGGCGCTAACGTGGGGAAATTTATTCGGTTAACCTATGTTTTAAAGCCGTATCGTTTATTTCGAATAAATATCGTTGAAAATCTATTATAATACTATGTTTGTTACTGTATATTTTTAAAAATCTAAACACAAATCTGTAAAAACGTGTGACTTTTGCCGAAGATAAAAATTTACTGAGCTGATGTGTTTGGATTGTTCCACACGTTGTGTCGCTTTGTATAGGCCAAGCCAATAGGTTTTTAAATTTTTTTTTTTAAGTTTTGGTTGTGAAAGGAGAGCGCCGTGAAAGAATTTTGCAGCTGTATTTTAATTTGAAGAAATGTTTAGTTACAATTGCATTCCAGTTACTTGGTAAAAAGGATTCCTGGCTAAAGGTATCTCATTGAAGTTGCTAATACACGTTCTACTTCTACTAACTGCATGCGTCTAATAGCCGCTGCTTGTAAGCTGTTAACTGGTAATTGTTCAAAACATCCTGGTATATAAGGTTAAGTTTCCTTGGACTCATTCGTCTCCCCAAACCAATTTACTGTCAAACTGGTTTTGTAACCAAGCAAAGAAGCAACTCCAGTTATCTTAATTTTGAGCCCAGTAATTTAAGGTTTACCTGTATTAGAGGTAGAAGCTATTCTGTTTTGAAAACAGAAGTAATCTTTTATGTACAGTTCGCGGGCTTTTCCATTCAAAGATACTATTGACTGTATTTTCAAGTAAGCCTTGCATCTTCGAAGCCTTGCATACTTTTACTATTCTATCATCTTGTATTCTCTTGTTACGTACGTTCCATTCTTACATATGTAAAGCTATCCATTCAGTAATTGGGTCAATCTGACAAGCTATGCTTTGGCTGTGTTATCATTTCACTTTGTTCTTTATCGAGTAAAGTTTTTTTTAGATATTCTCCTCAGTATTTACATTTAGTTAGTAGATGTTAATACTGTAACAGATTATGTACAGGTACCTAAGTATATATTCTTGCTTTAGTTTTCTGCAGTTTGGCAAATGGAGAGCCACAATTCTATTGCCTTTTGTTATGTAATTGTTTCTTTATTTCTTTCCCCACCAAACTGGACCTTGTTATTCACAGAGATTCTATCTCTGGTAGGTAGTCTATGGTAAGTTGCACTGCTGTCAGCCACGAGCTTACAATGTAAGTATAGGGTTATTTTTGTGGTCATCATTCGTTTTTACTTTTACTTTAAAATTGATTAGAGTTCTGTCAAACTTTGTTCGAAGTCACAAAGAAGCTGCAACGAATCATTATTTTCATTATGCTGGAACTTTTATTTGTAGTATGTGTGTGCTGGAATTGTCAAATCCCTGTTCATGTTACTCAGTCGACCAAGTGACCAGGTTAAGAACCTAAATTTTTGGAGATCTAGGGAACAAGTTTACTGAGCTGGAGAAGATGCTAAATCCCCAAGAACCTTCCAAAATGTCTGTTAGGCCTACCATTTGTGTCTAATTTTGCTTGTTTTTCATGCAAGTTATGCAAATCCAAACCAACAACAAAAAAAGGTAATCTAAATATGAATCACCATTACATATTTTCTTTGTACCGAGTCATATTTGAAACAATTCCTGTGTGACCTTCACACATTCCTCCTCTGGGTCACGCAGGGCAGTTCAAGCGAATTGACGTAAAGCAGTGAGCGTGTAATAGTATGTACTTATAACAGAACATCGTAAGAATTTTTTTTTAGGAAATACAATGCTATATGCTTGTGCTTGCTTGGAATTACTTTGAAACCAGAGTCAATTTGTAAAGCTGTTGCTACATGTATACTCAGAAAATTATGCGTTTATTAAATATTTTAAGTTATTTTGGCAGACATGTAAATTGAGAAACTGTGGTTTAATACATTATGTAGAGTGTAATTTATTAATTTATCATTAAAAAAATGAAGTCATGTCTTACCACTAAGTTTTTGAATTTTTGAACATTTCTGTTGCAGGTGAATGTCAACCAAAGGATAAGGACCATTGATCCATATTTAATCTTGCAATGAAAGGTTGACTGTTTACTTGAAAGGACACAAGTCATTTTGCTGCAGGGTTCTGAGAATTGGGAACATGTCTTCCATTGACGACACTAACGTGTGCAGTGAAGATATCAGTTTGCAGCAGTCTCCTGTGGTTGCGAAGCCCTGTGAACCGGAGAAACCTGTCGGCACACTGGAGTTGGATTTCGGAGATGGTGTAGGTATTTTTGTGAGCGTCACAAGATTGTTTTTGATTAAGGTTTTTGCCTGTCTGTAGCTGTTTGCACATTTGAGGCTTTGAGACGCATTAGCTGTAAGGCCGACTTATTGACTTACCATTTCCATCATCGCCTCTACACTGGCACCCAACTGGTGTGCATTCTTTCCGTCTGTGACTCGCCTGAGCGTGTTTTTAAGTGGTGACCATATAAATATTTTTTTATTGCACATCAATAAAGATAAAATAACGAGTGTCTAAATATGGCTGAAATGTCTGTATAGAAAATTGAGCAGCTAAAACTGATTTTGGAAACAGTAATTTTAGCAATTTTCATCAGCAAAAATATAATCGTGGGAGTTAAAATGGGAATGTGCAACTTGTCTTTGGGCATGGAACATTTCTTAAATGCTTTTGTTTAGACTTTATTACAAAAGATCCAGCAGTTTTTGAGTTGTGTACTTTCTACCAAACCTCTGCGACTTGTTTCATACGCCGTCCAGACAGAGCGCTTAACCGGTACTGATATGAGTGAGACTGTGCCTGAACAGTCTCTATGCATATTTACCTTGATGTGTAATTGTCCAGATTATTTGGATGGGTAATCGAGGATTCATATTTGAAATTGGAAGATTTAAAAACTGTTTCATGGTCAGCTTTAATGCGTCTTATGTCCATTTTGAGATGCCACACTTCCAAAATATTCAAACCTACCCCACTACTCTGTTTACTGGGCTATTGTATGTATTTGTGGTTGCAGTAGTTTGGTATGGCCCTTGCGTTAGAGGCCTAGCAGGTGTTGTGGGTGTCGTGAGAAAATTGTTAATAAAATCAGCTTAGATACTTTCTCATCCTACTGTGAAATGGAGAAACACCTTGCAGCAACTAACAATCATTTTGTGCATTAGGGCTTGGTAATGCAACACAAAACAAGTATTATAGATTTTCGGAATTATCTGGTAATTTTGATTAAAATAACATTTTTCATATTTTAAGCCACCAGTCAATTATAAATGTTAGTACAACACAACATTTATTTATATTTATGGCTTTGGAAGAAAGTAGTACTCAGAACCAAAAGTTGTAATTTAAATTTGAATTATACTTACAATATTTATGTTTTAAATTCGGTTTTTAAAGCAATATTAATTTTTTTTTTTTTTAACTTTTAGTGAATGGACTTCAAAAACATGTTTAGCATTTATGACAGAGCATGTCGACACATATAAACAGTAAACGTTTCCAGCCAATGGCTAGCCATGTTTATGTTTCCAGTTTCCAGGCCGATGAATGCTGTTGAGCGGGTGCTTCTTTTCTCATCATGTTTATATGAGTATCTTGTGGGTGTTGTCAGAATATTTTATCGGTAGTTAATAATTTTTTTATTTGTAATATTAATCGGCACAGGTTTTACCGCTTTGTAAAACAGCTCATTTCGCCTTTTTCCTTAACTGCCATTCACAATGTTGCCACACAAATATAATTTACGTATCTAAGTTTGTCTGTTAGTTTCGGGAAATTGTTTAATGCTAGTGATAAACAAGCATGATTTTATTGAAGTAAACGTGCAAGGATTACCATAGAAAACACGTGTTCAAGATGTTGCAAATTTTACAAACAGTAAGTTTGCGTGTTTTGTAAATAATGTATTTGTAAACCATTGCTATAATTATTGAAATACACGTGGCCTGAAAAAGCCTCACTGTTCCATCAAAACAATATGCAACTTGAAATGTCACACACCACACACTCGTAAGAACATCAAAACAATGTCATCTCACGAAAGATGTTAAACTAAATCCCCCAACCTGTTATTATTTATTTTTTTCCCTCAAAATAAAATAAACCAAACCCCAACAAAGTTTACTTGGCAATTACAGAAATAAAACAGATTAGAGTGCCAAACTATAGTCCATCCATGGTTACTTCAGCCTTTTCTAAAGCCCTGCTAAGTTCTATTTCCAGGATATTCCTCAGCCTCATGCAAACTAAGCTTAGCTAAGCCTGGAGAATTGTACCAGGGGGACAACACACCACAAAGAGTAACAGTATTTTGTATAAGGACTATTTCTCACTAGACGTTACCAACATGCACAGCTTCTCCCTGATTTTTATTCAGATTATTTATATATCAAGCATTATAATTTATAGATATAATATGAATAACATTTCACTTTAACAGAAAAAAAAAACTTTTATGAACACAAGTATATAATGCTTGTGATACAGGCGTATTTAGGAAATAACTAAACCCTCATACATGGGGAGATTTTCAAAGGTTTGATTAAAAAAGGCTGAAGAAACCGTGAATGAACTATAGCAATAATATCCTACATTAATTACTGGGCGGAAGTTAGCTAACATCAATCTTTCAGTGCCTGCCATGACAGGAAACGCGAAGAAAGAGGAAAATGCAAGTGTGCATTGTACTCTGTTTTCAAATGTCTTTTTCTTCAGTGACAAAACAGCTGTTGTGGAAGGATACATTGTGGCCGTGCTACTTTTCTAGAACTGTCAAAATTTGTGCCACTTACATGAAATGGACTATACCACAGTTGCTTTTATAACACATTCAAGGTAATACCCATGCATATATAATTTATTCTGTAGTATTTTATAAAACACCACTATCATAGACATTGTAGAACTCCCTCGGAAAACCTAATAAGTATAGGCATGATTACGTCTGTAGATACATCTGGAAGCTGTTCACAGGAAACCAAAAGGGAAATTAATTAGTTGTACCAAAATTGTTTACTCACAATCGTAGTCCATTTCAGTGGATGTTGTGAGATATTGTTAATTATTTTGTATTTAATTAGTTATTTTGATAACATAGATAAAGGCTGTTCACGGTCTAGTGTGCACTTTGGTAATGCCAGTCATTTTGAATAATAGTGAATAAATATATATTTTATTTTGGTTTTAGGCGTTAACTTCGGAGTGTGGTCAAATATACACTATGTTGATACTTACATAGCAATATTTATTTAAAAGATTGTTAAAAAATAAATTGTTGAAAGGAAAATGTAACTAGGGCCTCAAAAGTGCTCACTTTAACGTGAACAGCTTGTATTAGTGGTTGTGCAGAAATTTGTTTTTTTTTTTTTTTCTTTTGTAGCTTGAAGACGATAAACTGGACCTGGTGGCCAAGGTACATGCATCCGGTGCAGTATTTGCTTGCTTCCACAAGGCTGTGGTGAAACTGGATGGTGAAGCGAGTCCAATGCAGATGAAACTCAGCTCTGATGCAGACTGTCTAGCTGTCAGCGATGATGGCCGTAAAGTAGTTGTGGGCCTCAGGTGTGGTGAGATTGTGATTGTGCATTTTGAAATTGAAGCAACGATTATCTACAGCAGGTTAGTGTTGTTTGAAATATGATTGTGGTTTTCTACGACTGGTTGGGGACTTTGATTTTGATTAAGTTTATTTTACTTTGTTCTGCATGTTGAATGAAGCCCATTATCCTGCAAATAGAGTGCATAATTGTGATCCAAAAATGATTTTGATTAAGTTTATTTTACTTTGTTCTGCATGTTGAATGAAGCCCATTATCCTGCAAATAGAGTGCATAATTGTGATCCAAAAAAACTAATAAATTTCCTTATGTTTGGTAAGTGTAATAATTTGAACATAGCCAGGAAAACATCTGGAAAAGAGTCAAATTATATACATACATCAAATACATAAAATTTTCTAAGTTTATTTAGGTAAAAAATGTTTCAATTGGGAATGTTTTAAAATGTTTCCTGTATGTATAAATAGTAACTTGTTTCTGTATATTGTACATGAAGTTCTTGGAGGTGACTGTGATCTCTAAGCCAGCATTTCTGCTTGTCCGTCAATCAAAATGGTAAATGCCGGTGTTATGTGTACACGCAAATCGAGGAAATGTAACCACAATTAGATGACAGCTGCACATGAGACGTGTAGGACAACTGTCCAGTATCTTATGTTCCTGAGTTTCTATTTTTGTATTTTGTGCGTGTGTGTGCATTTTTATTAGCTTCTCTAAATGTTTCAATAGAGAACCAACAGGTATACAAGCAACATATCTAATGTGGTTTTTGATAATCGGGTACCTCATAAAGAAACAGTTTTATTTATCATCGACTATGTACTTTCAACTCCCCTGTTAGGTGCACATTTTATTTCACTTCTGGCTTTGGATTGTTAAGAGCATATTAACGTTGCCTGGTTTTATGCCTTAAGGCTTATCAGTGGATTGGCTTATAAACCAACTTATGACCTAAGACTAAGACTTATGCTTTACCTAGGATTTGAACCGAGAACCTCCCGCACCCCATATTGAAATTCTGTTATTGGCTCAGAGTTCACCTATGTTTGAGACCAAGCTTGCCCTAAAATGAATTCACAAAATTTTCCTGTTTCTAATTATTAGTATGTATTGTTATTGATCCCTTCAAAAATAAACGCTAGAAAACTAGGGCCTAGCACCATATTTTGCACTTATCAGACAATAAAATAATTAATGTTTTTAATAAGTGACTAAATATGTTTCCATCAGTGCTACCTGAAAATATAAAAAATTTCAAAGAGAAAAGTTTACTTTAAAAATTGCCTACCAGAACGTAGTTTAGTAATATTTTACATGTACCCAAATTATTTCTTATTAGCCATTTAAAATTGATATTAATTACAAAATAAATATTATGAAGCAGAAGTTTCTTTTAATCAAAAATAGAATACTTTAATGTTTATACATACTAACTGTATTAAATGTTTTTCATATGTGATGTGTAATAAATAATTAAAAAATAGTAGATTTGTTACACGCGGGGTAATTTTGTACAAGTTTGTTTCAAAAAGTGTGACAATATTGTGAAAGTACTATACTCAAAAGGTTTGAAACTTGAAACTCAATAATATGGCTGTTCTCTAACCTTCAAGCCTTTCTTTTACATACTACGTATGTAGTTTAAAATTTATCACAATACAGTAGCTGTGATTGTTTTCAGCCTTAGTATGTGCAAAACTTTTTGCGGTTTTCAGAGCTATGCCTGGAGATTTCCCACAGTCTGATGATGCCCGCCTTATGGTTGAAATTGTGCTGC
This sequence comes from Dryococelus australis, assembly GCA_029891345.1. Lineage (NCBI taxonomy): Eukaryota > Metazoa > Arthropoda > Insecta > Phasmatodea > Phasmatidae > Dryococelus > Dryococelus australis. The sequence goes on along the minus strand of CM057007.1, from coordinate 11,085,110 downwards.
GGCGGAGAGGAAAAGGAGTCTATGATATTGTGGTTATCATGGCCACAGGCCAAGTGTTGAGGTAAGCTTTACTTAACAAAAATTTTATACTGTTAGTGTAGTATGGATAGCTGGTGTGAGTAGTTACTGTGGCATGGCATGTTCTGCATGGCAACTGAGCAGCTTCCTGTAGACATGAAGCTCCCCGCGTGTTCAAAATATATCATCAAGACCATTATTTGGTGTCTTGATACAATCTGTGTCCATCATTATTAGTTTTTGTAGAAGATAATACAAAATATATACAAATAAGACAAAAGGTCACTAGCAAATCAGTATTGGAGATTTAATTTAAGAAATTTCAATCCTCAAAAAATTTATTTCACATTAGATATGTTGCTTAGAAAATGAAAGTTCTGCTGTAATCAGTGAACAAATGATTTTTCTGAAAATCAGGTATTGAGTCTGTGGTGATCATGTTCAGTTTGACGGGTGCCGCTTTTACATCTGATTTAATATGATTACGACTCATCGCCTAGAACACCTCTTCCATCTCTACAGACGTGAGTAACACGTTGCCTACCCTACAGGCAATGGGAACTTACAACCAATTCCTTCTCACCTGGAAGATATTCAACCCCTGCAGGCATGCGCCCCCTCCCTACCTCATGCTCGAAGCCTACAAGCAGCCCAGACCTCAGGCAAGGTCGAGGGACTCAGACGAGGCACGAAGCAGAATCCCTGACGGGAGGATTCTCATGCCACCCAGGGCCAGAGGACGTCATGCCTCCCCCGCACCCCGCGCCGGCAGCCTACAAGCTTCCACTATATATGTCCGGACACTGCCGGCCTCTGGGGTTATTCTTTCTCATCTCTAGCAACCTCCCACACCACTACTAGTGCTTGGGATCTTCGGAGAAGTTTGTTACCTTACAAGTACTCCCCCGCGGCTACTTACTACGTACGTCTACAACCAGTCAACCCGACGATGTACAAACACGAACATTTTATTTTAACTTCACTTCTTCTCCTCTAGACACCTTTTATTAGAGTTTAACTTTAACTCATTTATATTTGTCTAGAACTAGCTTTTTCCCTCTTACTTAGAACCAGGTCACGTGTTCATTGAACTTTCAATACACACACATTGCTTTCTACTTTTATTTCGAGGGTATTCATTTGTATCCACAGGTAAAGGTAGACTATGCTGTGCACTGTCAACAGAAACTGGGAATTTTATTAAACCGAATTAAAACCCATATTAGACGGCTACCTGTTTCTTCCCAGCTACACATCAGCACTTTTAGTGCTCGTGGGGGAGAAACAGTGATGCCACAACCACTAGAAACACCTTCACACCAGGAGGCACGACATACTCAGGTTGCATCTCACTATCGGCACTAGTTAGTGCACAGTGACTGTGGCTTGTAGTGTTGGCGAGCATCCTAGTGCGAATGCACAACCAGTAGAGGCTTGGCGGTCCACACAGCTCCACATCCCTGATCAGCCCGCCTACGGTGGGGGATCAGTGGGGACTCTTATCAAGCTCAAGCCGGCAAGTCACAATTGGGTTACACTGTTATTCTTTCTGTCTAAGGTGCACTATGTAAGCTATGCCTCACGACAGGAGTAGTGGTAGAAAACGCAGGGAACAACACCTAACTCACCCCGCTCTCAGGCCGAGGATAGCATTCCCCATCCTACGCAGGATAGACAGGTGGAACGGGACTGTGCCGCCAAACTGAGACGACAAGCAGTCACGCCTGCTCCGGTTCTAGTAATTGACTTTCCACCGTGTGTCCGCATCTATACCACGTGTCACCCAGTTGTCAGTGGACTCCTGACCGGTACTGAAGTGCGCCTAGGCTGGGACAATCTCATCTTCTGGTCTAAAGAAGCTCGTCTGTGGAACATCCGTTCTGGCATCGACCAAATTCGTCCCGCCTAAAGTCATGCCTACCTCGACTATAACATCCAGGAGCAGGAGTGAGTCAACATCCCTCGTCTCACCCCAGCTAATCCGCTTTTGGTCTAGCGGTCAAAATCCTCTACTAACGTGCCTAGTCAGTTTAATCGAGCACGCGTCAAGAGAAATGTGTGACGTTTCCTGTTCATTATTATTATTATTCAACTCTGCATCATGTGCATGCCACGTGTCCCGGAGGGAATCAAACCCCGACTGGTTGCCTCCAAGGACAGCACCCACGTAATGATAGGAAGTCACATGCCATTGCCCCCACAACTTGCAAACCTGTTGAGAAGCAGCTGCAGGCATTTAAGAGTATGCTCCTAAGCAAGCAGTGGATGCGGCTCGCAACCACACTCAAACCTCCCTGCCACCACTCCACCAAGAGATGGCAGCAGCAGCGCTGCCTTGCCTGGATTTGAAGGGGAGGCAGCTGAAGATTACAGAGAGTGAACGAAGCATGTGGGAACCCTCCAGCCGAGTGGAATATAATGCAATGCATCTGGAAGATGTAGTATGGGTTACCATGTTTCATTCTCAAGGGAGTAAAACATGTAATCTAGTTGACTTCTGTCTTTCCTTGCTCTGTAGTGAGCGTGTGGCTTTTCCCTCACCTAGTAAATGTCACCCTCGAAGGGCACTCCCAGGGGATCGCAAATTGGCAAAGTTTTTGAAATATGGCAGGACTGCATGTATGTCGCACACAAGTTCGACGGCCACCCATACTGTCTACCCGATATGTAAAGGTACTTGGTTCACAAGTACAGAAGAAAGTCATACGATGAAGCATTTAGGCCAACTAAGTCAGCTAACCCATTCCCTCCAGAGCGTGTAAATTCATCGGAGGGAGTGCCAGGCCTGACGAGGCTTTACCCAGGTACTTCTGGAGTACACTTTAGCTAGGGGTTTGTTGCCTGCCGCACTCTACAGATGAACATTATTACCTGTCCTGTCCATGACATTCACTCACTGACGAGGGAGTAGGAGGAACACCCAGAGAACAGCTGCTATCCTCTCATCTTGCCACCCCCTAAGTAATCAACCTATACCAGTCCTTAGGTGCCAGTCCCTGCGGGAGAGCGCACAAGCCGCCTGACAAGTAGTGGAGCCTCACTCCACTACCCACCCTGCCAACCTGTTTGGCCTCCCAGTTAAGGTTCACAGAACTGCTGATCCTGCTGTCAAACTCCTCCGCCAGGGGTACACGCTCCCCTTGGGAGTGGAACCGTTCAACTTGGAGGACACCTATGAGGCACCAGCCGACCACGTGCCCTCCAGCTGGCTGGCATCACGGTCACCAGCAGGTGACACTGAGCCAGCCTGCCCAGCCGTACACTCCAGCCGAAACCAAAGCCTACCAGCCAGTGTCAGTGTCTGCCGCAAGGGAGCAATACCAGTGGCAAGCTCGCCCGATCCCGTGTGTTCAATGCCCAGAAGCATCACCTTGGCGTCACAGACTTTGTACCAAGTAGGCACCAGATGCACCCTACCTTATATAAGGGACCAGCACGAGGTTGACGAGTTATACTATAGATGCCTCCATAGTAGAGTCCGCCCACAACCTGCGCAACTGACTGGCGTAGAAATAAAAACTTTCCCACTCTTGATGTGACGTCCCTCTCCCTAGGCCATCATACGTCAAGTTATTTTCAGCGCAGCAGGCAGTTCATTTTTGTCATTTCATTTTGCAGTTAACTGAGCATAAAAAACTAAAAGTACACTTATTTGCAAAAAAATTGTTTACCCTGAACATGTCGTTGCAGTGATATGTAAGTGGTTACAAGCACAGGATATGGTATTATGTATATGGAAAACATCAAAATATTGTACCACACCAAGCATGTATTGTGGGAGACTAACACTTGTAGGATGCACGTAATATGATGTTGGACCACCCATAGCACAGAGACAGGCTGCAATACGGTGTGACGGTGTTTGCCAACACACACAGGATGAAGTCTTTGTCTCAGTGCTTCCGTGATGTAGGTGTTTAAGTATGAAAAGAGCTGAGAGCCCCCCAATGTTTTAAAAAAAAGGATTTGGGTTGGTTCCAGTGAAAAGGTTTTACTTTCGGTTAACTTTTCTTTATGTAATCATATAACCAGTTAGAAATAATTTCCCCAAAACTTCAGAATAAAATGTATAAAAATATAGAACTCTGTATAAAATGATTTTTCCCTACAATTACCTTTTATAGAAGTATAATAATCTTCCCAGCTAATGCATGTTACATTGAATATTTTTCCTTTACGTGATACTTAACTTAAAATGGCAGCAAGTCCTCCCACCCCCTTTAAAATGTTGACGGAACAGCAGTTCCTGCCTAAGTGAATACCCTGTCGTGTATCCCCGAACCTGGGCAAGACACCTCTATTTATTCTTTATTCAAAAACATTGAGAACAATACAAATTTATCTTCACTCCGTAGATATCCGGAAGTCCGGGAGGGGCACACTGGTGGTACGTGACTGACTGGCTGGCGTCACGTGGTCAAGGTGAAGTACAAGGGAGGGGAAGGCAGTCTAAGCTTTCACGGGGCGTAGCAGCCCCGCGGTGCCCACACTCGGAGAGCGGCAGACATACCCGATGAACGTGAGGTGTGGAGCTCATCAAACGCACCCCCGTCACAGCGAAGGCAGGCCCTGTAGGTTCCGTGGGTTGAGCTTTCGATCAATGTGCGGGGATAGCCGTCACAATGGTCAGGCGTGGGAGGCATACATACGTTGGATGTTCTTCTGAGAAAGATCTTGCCATAACTGAACCTCTAAATCTGCTATAGTTTCCGCTGGTCTAAGTTGCCATCCAATCTGATCCCAAACATTCTCGATGAGGGAGAGGTCTGGGGCCTTACTGGCCAAGGAAGCTTGTTGACATCACGAAGAGAGGCCAGAGAAACCCTTGCAATGTGAGGCTGGGTATTATCCTGCTGGAAAAGGCGTTGTTAAGCTACAGCGGGAAGGAGAATACACATGGTCATAACATTTTCTGAATGTATCGCGGTGCCGTCATTGCCCAAACCACCATTGGGGTTTGGGATTTTTACAAAGTGGCACCCGACACCATGAAACTTCATGTTGGGTGTGGTGTGTTGCTCTACAATGAAGTGTAGATCATGATGCGGACCTGGATGTCTCCAGACTCGAATTTGGCAGTCGTTTACGTCCAGACAGAACCGTGATCTGTCGCTGAACACTACTCATCACCAGTTTTCAAGCTGCCGTGCTGCCCATACTCTGCAGAAGGTCACACATGCTTGGTAATACTCAAGTTGTATTGGTAGACGTCATAAAGGACACAGCGATGACAGATCCCGCACTGCTATCCGCCTGGTTATGGTACATGTGAGCACAGGTATATCCGCTGCGGCCATGACATGTCCCTAGATGGTAAGCACGCCCATGGAGGGCTTACAACCAGTTGCATAATGAAATATCCTCCCTGCTGGTGGTCTTCCGGGTTCGACCTCAGCCTTCTCAGCAGGAGGGTGTATACCCTTCTGTGCCCAACACTGACTCACAAAGTAGAAAGAATGCAGAAACTTTGAACCTGTCTCTCAAACGCCAACAATGTAGCCTCTCTCTCAAATGCATCTAACTGGGTAAAGGCTTATTAAATTTTTCATGGTAATTTTTTTTTTTTGGGAATGAGTGTATGTAAATACGTATGTTTGTTTCAACCATTCAAAAAACCAGAAGACATTGAACTTTAATTCATTAACTATTCAGAGACGCCAATATTAATTATCCTACATCATGCAGAAATCTGCAGTTTGTTGGAAATTTGGTAGCTTTCGACATTTATAGCAGTTATATAAAGAATGAGAGTACTGTTTTACTATGTATGTGAGAATTAATTTATCAAATTAATTGTAAATGTTTCCAGGTTGCGGGATGTTGACTTGGAACACACCAAGACTCCAGATGACTTTAATTATTCAGGAGATTTAGAAGTACTTCGAGAGTATGTACCTGGCGAGAAGGTAGGTTATCGTCTACTCTGTTGTATAATTACTTAAGTAATTACAATTTTATTGAAAAATATGGGCTATTACGGTATGTTAAGGGGGCAGTTCACACCATAAAAATCGTCGTTGTTACAAATCGTTATTCTGAAGATACAAAATGGTAGAGGGTCTTGAAATGATGTTCCCCACCACTCCGCAGGCCTGTATATAAACCGGGCTACTTCCAGGAACCTTTCAGTCGAGAGAGAGCTGTGGGGCGGGGTGGGTGCATCACCCTGCTCTGCGAGGGGTCGTCGGCAGTCTCGCGAGTGTCAGAGCCTCCCCCACGCTACCTGGGTCAGACAGCTTGCTGCATCAATGTTGCCTGACCTCCCTTACCTTACCTGTGGCCCTTGTGCCACCTGCTATCCTCTCGCTCGGGCAGGCTGGCTTGGTACGTCCGACCAGCTGTGCTCTTGCATGCATATGCACATACAGTCTTGTTGCGTCGTTATCCAGTGTATTAATGCGGATTTCTCATATTATGTAATTAATGCATTTTGTAGAAATGTCATAGTATGTTGACGAAAATTTACGAGAAACTTTGATGTCTTGTAAATGCTGATTTAAATTGATTTCTCTCCTCACATAAAAATATATTGATACCAAAAAAAAAAATTGCAATAGTAGATTACCAATGATTACTCTTTAGAGAAAATTTATTATAGAACTGAAAATCAAATTAGAAAATGTGGTAAATTCAATTTATTTGCAAATAGCAATAAGTATTTTGCTCATAAAAAATTACAATGTAGGTGCGTTATTACTTGAAATAACCACGTTATACAATGTTTAATATCAAGTTTTATGTATGCATGAAAACAAACTTATTTTAAATGAAATACTAACATTTCTATATTTTAAATTCTGATTATAGTTTATTTGCGGTTTCTTCGTGCTTTTTGAATCAAACCTTTGAAAAATCTCCCCACGTGTGACGTGCTCGGTTGTTACCTAAATATAATTTATCACAAGCATTTTATAAGTACTCGGATTTACATAAAAATATCCTTTTTTTTTATTAAAACTTAATTTATAAATATATTTTATTTATATATTGTAACATTAAATTTAAATTAGTATGAATAAACAGGAAGAAAGTAGGTGTTTTGGCATTTCCAAGTAAAAATAGTTCGTATACAAAATATTATTACGCTGAGTGCACACGAATGTGTTACATTTGTCCCTTTGGTGTATTTTTCTAGTCCTGATTAAGCTCTATTTGCATGAGGCAGAGGATTATCCAGGAGGTAAAACTTTATAGCAGCGCTTTAAAAAAGTTGGAAGTAACAGTGAATGGATTATAGTTAGGACTAACAATCTAGTAATGGAATGAACTGAAAAATATGTTTCATTATCTTTAATTTGTTGCTGAATGGTGGTAACTTCACAGATAATATAGAATTCCGAGCATGAGGCAGATATTTGTCTTGCGATTCAATACTCACAGATTATCACAGACTCTCGTTTCTACAAGCCGCTGTGTGGTGCTCTGCATGATGCTAAATTCATTATTACTGAAGACTGATTTTTCTGGAGTTACAGCAGTTGTATATGACAGTGAGACGAGATATCGGAGAGCGATTTAAATTTAGGTTCTCAGAGTTATTTATGTAAGTGTATACGGTAGCATAATTTGAATACAAAATAGTGTAGATTGAAATTCTGCACAAAAACGGTACACAATTAGATTCAAAGCAGAATTTATGCTATTAAAAATTTATTTTCTTCAGAAAAGCAAGTATCACTATGTTCATTATATGGAAGTACTCTCTTAAGAGACAAACAAGATTATATAGGTAGTTATATTGATAATTTAACCCGTTCTCTCTAATTTTAATGAGTACCACTGTTAAGCGTACCGAAGACATAACAAAATATTTACTGTTTACTGCAGACTGCGCTATTAATTACTGACTAACACTGATAAACCATCAGTGGTTCAGTGCTCGTCGTCAGTAACAGATTGCGCCCACAATATGCGCAAAGGAAGCAAGCATTTGACAGCCTAAATTACGTGACAAAGTTTAAGTCCGGACTGACAAGTCTAATAAAATTAATATCCCTCAGCGTTAGTATTAAATATTGTCATGCTTTTGTAAAGCTTCATGCGAAAACAAAGCCTATGCTATACTGCAAAACATTTATCTTGAAAAGGTTTCTACAGTGCATAAAGCTTTTTTTTTTTTTTTTTTAAACATTTACACATTTCCATATCAGCACACACAAATGCAGTGTGTGTAAGCATTTTTCGGTAACTATACGTACTAATAAAATCAGATAAACAAGGATTATTCACCATAACCATATTTTATCCCAAAGCCACTGAAACTATAATCAACTTTTTTCAATCGTTAACAAGTTACTTCACTATGTTTATGCGAGCCATTTCAATACATCAAAGGTTTAATTTTTGTTATGTAAGCCAACATATCTGGTAAAACTGAGAAAATGAAATGTTAAAAACACTTCCTAAATTCAAATGAATTCTGACTAAAGATACAAATATACCCAACAACAAATACGTAAGTGTATGCTCTGTATATATGTGTGTATAAAATTACGTAGTACAGATACTCATGTTGTACACGTGAGATTACAACTATTTTTGTAAGTGATTCATACGGGATATTTCACGTCAGATGTGTGTTTGCTGTTTCCCCTTTTTTTTTTGTCAGAAAACAATGTCTTGCGGAAGAACATGTGTCTGGGAACGACGGTTTAAAATATTACTTGATTTTATAGAGCAGCACCCGGTATTATTGAGTTGCAAATTTTTGAGCAATTTTACGACTGCCACAAAAAATATTTTGTGGCAGGAAATCACAAGTTTGCTTAACGCGGATGATTTTGGAGTGGTTAAGTCCGTCGACAAATGGATCAAGGTAAGTGGTGCGAATATTTCGTTCACAAATTATTAACGCCTTTTGCAGGGGTTAGTAATTTGATGCACAGTATGGTGGATTATAGGTGCTTGTTTTCTCCTATATGTGCATGGGGCACTCAACCTAAATACGGTTATTATTTATAATCCAGCTTGTAATTGTAGTTGAGTGTGTCAGTCGGGTTGCGGTTTGCTTAAGAAGACCTAACCGAACTGAACAAACGTAACGGTTTTTCCGTTTTTCGGATAAACAACCATTCTTAACAATTACCAGCTTTGCGTATATGTGGGATCATTTCCATAATTTTAATAGAAATATATTTTGGAATTATAACAATGCATATATCATTAAAGTGTTTACTGAGATTTGACATGCCATTCAGTTCTTGACTGGCATAATAAAACACTAATTTGTAAATAATGAACTATATTCTTATTTTGGTTATGTTACAGTGTAGTATTAGAGTGGTATTATTGAAATGAGAATTACCAGAATGAGTAAAATATATGCCTCCATTGCTATTTTTTTACTATGCGAATTACTTCAATCTGAAACGATAAAGCAACAGACATGAAGTGTCTCCGAATAGGCCTAACCCAAAGCGGGGTGACTTAGGTACTGTTACCATAACCTAATTGTATAGATTTTAATGTAAAAACAAGCAAATATGAAAAGTAATTTCATGAAAATAAACAAGTAGCCTGCTACATTTTGCACAGGGAATTTCTTTTCATACAGTGTTTAAGTACAATATTGGAGACAGACTTTGACCAGTTTCATGCACATGTGTGGAGAATATCAGAAAATATCTGCCACTATTACCTTTCCTGGTCAAGCACTGCCAATTAAACATAATTAATCTTATGTACTTGAGAATAACTGCCTGGGTTAAGTGAGGTGCTCAGTGTTAGTTTCAGCAAATAATCAGTGCACATGGAAAGCATCCGTAATCCCTAACATGCACTATTACAGCACTAAATAACTGAGATTTCCTGCCTACATATGATCAGCATGTCATCTCATGTTCTTGCAATTGTTGTGTGTGCATGAAATACACATTCATCAATTCAGTATTAGGCCTATAGATTTTGGATGACGTGTCAAAGCAGTAACCAAATTAATGAAATTAGCATGCACTGCATTTCTACTCAACGTATATTAACATTGACTGCATATCCAAAGTATGTTGTAAAATAGAATGCTTCTGTATTTGAAGGCTAAGTTTTGTTATTTATTATGTTACAGACATGGACTGACTGGAAGTCGACCACGAAAGGGAAGGCTTCACAATTTAAAAGAGCGCTGGCTGATGGAAAATGAACGTCTAATGGGAATTATTTCATGTAGCAGTACTATGTGCTTTGACAGCAGAAAACTGGGGCTTCTGGCTAGGAAAGTTCTATCAGCCAGCACAGAAGTCGTGGAAATAGCAGCGTTACAAATGAATAGTTTTGCGGAACATTGTTCTCAAACATTGGAAGGTGGGGCAGTTGACGAACCAGTTTGTCAGGTGAATTATTTATGTACGGAAGACATGTTACAATCAGAACTATCTTCTGCAACATGCAAAATCCCCACGGCTCAACTGGAGGTAGTAGATGCCATTCCAGAAAGTCTTCCTCAACCCAACACATCAGCATGGTCCACAACCAGTACTCCAGCACAGACCAGAATCAGCACACCAGTAGAGTCCACAGTCGGCACACTAGCACATATCACTGTCAGTTCATCAGTACATAATACACCCTATAAAACTGCCACTTCCTATACAATTATTATAACAAGCAGCCCAGGCAAGTCTCCATCCATTCCAACTCATAACCAAAAGATCACATACTTCACCAGAAAATGCCTACAAAAATAGGACAATCGCAAACCCTGCTTTCCAATTTAAGATGGCCAGCGAGGAATTTGCCCACCACGAAAGCAAAAGTATAGCAGCCCATGAAGGGATTGCTGCAGTGTTGTCACATTTAGCTGCTGCAACAGAAGACCAGGCAACGCAATCAAGAGTTCAAGCTTGGCAACTTCTTCTAGATGCTGCAAACAACATTGCAGAATCTACAAACTATGTAGCTAATGCTTTGAATGAAATAGCACCTGCATTACAGTTGCAATATTTTTTGCCTAGAAGTTTACATTGTTTATTATATTTTTATTTTACTTATTTTTCAAGTGATCCATTATCATGTGTGTATTACTTTTGTATAAAGTATATTATTTCTCCACAGTAAATAATTCCTTCTGTCAGATAAATCAACTGATTTTTTATAATAATTCACTAGTTCCTCCATTTTAATGTTGCAATGTAATTGGGTTTGTAATGCAAGAATTCTTTACAGAAAGTACTAAAACTGTAAACATGAATTAAGAAAAACTGTGTTAATGGGGCCAAATTAATGTATACTCTTTGGTCCTAGAGGATTTGCAATGTTTACAATTAACCACATACTTTCAAGCATTCATAAGGAAGTTCATGCAATATCTATGCTGCTCAAAACATGTTGTTAATGTTACTATGCATAGTAGAACCCTGTAATAACATTTTTAGGGGATTGTAGATAAGATGTATTGTTGAAATAATGTTCTTTGCCGAAAACTTTATAATAAGCAGGAACACACATAATGCATCTACAGGTAGTTGCTACCAAAGAAATAAACATCAGTTTTATCATTGATCTGTATAAGCAGTAATGTAAGTGGTTTGTGTATCTTAATACCCCAAAAACCATCAGTTTTACAGTGTAATTACAAAAGTATGATAAACTGGAAATAAAAAATATTATGTGTGTGTAAAAAGACAATTCCTTAAGAAAAATATTTCTGATTAAAACGTTTGTTTTGTAACCATATCTTAACAGACTGCAATGTGTCGTAACACCTTTTAAGTTAGCTACACCAACTTAGCTTTAAACAGCATCAGTGTTGGAATTGTGCTATAAACTGAATAAATTGGGTTCTTATACACAGGAAACGAGAAAAATTACTATTTTATAAGCAGGAAACGTAAGCATTAGACAACGGAAAAATGGTGTGACTATAAAATATGAAATAATAGTGTTATATGCAGGAATATTATAACAGGGTCTTCTGTACTATGTCAACAAATAAATGGTAAAATCATAAATCCACTTTTCTAAAAATTGTCTTTATAAACGAGTGTTTCCATATGTCTAACAGCTACTCCATGGAAGCACAACATGACTTTAGTGCTGTTCATATTAAAGTGAGCACATTTGAAATTAGCGAACGAAAAAATTGTGTATAACTCTATATAATTTAATGTAAGCTGTGACAAATAGAGGACAGTTGGCAGCACGTTAATAGAAGAAGTACAGGAGTTTATTTTTGGGAGGGGCTGAACCTCCATTTCTGAACGTGAGTACTTTGCACAATAATAAAAAAAAACCTTTTCCTATTCATTTCAGGTGCACACTCAGGGGAAACTCATTGTAGTTGTTCATGTCAATTTTGAGTTAGTTTTCCAAAATTTTTCGTATTTGTTATGTTTTGGTTGTTCGTTTGAGATCCTGCAGCCCTAATACTGCTCATAATGCTGATTATTATATGTTGCATTTTTATAATGATTTAGGCATTTAAGTATTCCAGTAACTTTATTTGCATGAGATAGTAATGTTTATCAGGATATTAGTTTATCTGTCTATTAACATTAGCAAGCACACTGACAATTCATAGCAAACATGCAAAATATAATGCAGATTGGTATGTCTAATTATTGTAGGTCTGCAACTTTCATTTATAACAACTGCTCTTCTTTATAACAATACTAACTGACCCGTGTGACTTCGTTCACATGATATTCTTTTTATAGTTATATAAAAATAGTCAGCCATTGTTTCATTCAGGTTTAATGGCGTTATTAAATTATAAATTACATCCTGCCAACGCTTCACACATGTTTTATGTTAGCATGATATTTAGGACTTTGAATTGATATAACCACTTTTTTTTTTTTATTGGGTTCTCTGCAACTACATATACAGTGGATTCTCTATTCATAGTTTCTCTGGGACTGATAAAAAATTCAACACGTGGACTTTCAATGAATGTGGGCATGAAATGCAAATAAATCAAAATGGGGTCACAGAATATGTTCCATGGATGCGGACTTTCAATCCATGTGGGTTCCATACATAGAGGTTCCACTGTACTTCGTTGCAATTCAAGATGGTTTGCTCATATGTACAAAACTCAACATTACTGTTATGTTGATCTATGTACGGTATACTAGGATAGAATATGTTGTTATCTTGACCTTTAGAATTCTAGACTTTTAGGTCATTTGAAGTTGCTACAAACATGTCCAGTAATGATGAACTGGAATTAATAAACCTAAGACATATGATCTTTATACCTACAAATGTACATGCTTTCACACCTTAGGTGGTAGTTTGATAAATGTTGCAGTTGGCATTACTTATTAGTCACATACAAATCTGTTACTTATCTTTTACTGGATGTCTAACTGGAAGTCTTAATACAGGCCCAGAGTGAGTATCTTTTATATTTTTGCAAAATGTCTCACTTCCGTAAACAATTGCGCAACTGCGTGGAAAATGTATGTGTTTGTGTATGTGTGCCGGCCGACAAGTACGACTATGAGTACTTGAATTCCTGTCCTTTTATATATTGTCAATATAACATTTCCGTATTGGTGAAGTAATCTTGGTACTTCAACTTGGTGTTGTCTTGTTGCAGTGGAGAGTGAGCCAGTATTTTTCTACTACAGTAGCTGCAGAAGCGCTGCCATAGCTGAATAATATGAAGCACTATGTACTGTGGTAGCAGTTTGGCTTGCTAAATGTGCCCTTCCCCTACATCACCCCTACTCCCACACACACAATTCATGTGTTTACCACAAACAAGTAGTTTTGCACAAGACTATGTTTTCAAAATATATTCATTCCGAAGTGGCAATGTCAGATCCCACTACCTCATGTATCTACTGTATCGCATCACCAATCAGGACACCATAATATTGCTACAACTGTGCTAACCCACTGATTGCAATTGAAAATATCCCATGAAATTATACACGTGCACACACACACATGCGCACGCACACACACACACAGTATTAAATTTGTCCTACAAACATTACTTTCGACAAGTACTGTTGCTGCTGATATGTCGGAAGCAAACAGCAGAGTAGTTAACCTAAGTTGCAACTCATAATCTGCAGCATTGTTGAAGAAGAAAAGGCGGCTTGAAGAACAGACATGACTAAGCCAAACTTCCGAAAATTGAAATAAGCAATTTAAAATGCCAAGCATGTACTACCCCTACTTTGTGACAATTTATATTAACAATTACACTTTCAGTAATTGTCCCATAATTTGAACCTAACATGTAGGATGAAAAGTGTTAGTCTTAATATGACTTAGTGAGCAGAAAATATACTAGGCTTAGTACTTTTAAGTATAAAATCACAAATCTATATATGCAGGTTTATTATTCAGTACTAAAAAATTGGAATTATATAGCAGACATATCATATGTAAAGTAACTTAGTTTCAATATGAATGTATTATAACCCTGCTATCAATGTAGTGCAGATGGAGACTAAATGCAGTCAGTATCACATAACTTAAATTATGCCTTTCCATTGAGTGTTTATCCCAACAGTTTTTTACCCATGTATCACACTAATATGTAATCTGCACATGCTCCTGATGCAGCCTTCTTCAAATACAAAAACGTATCTGAAAAAACTCTAGGCACAGTATAGGTAGTCTTGTGAGAATTTTACATCTTTCGTGACCTGTACTTTGAGACACTATTACCTTGTGTATTCCCACACCTCAACTATTTGTTCATTGGTTCATGCTGCTCCATTTTCATCCGGACCATGTAGCAAGGGACTTGGTCCATTAAGTTGACGTGATTCGGGACTTGCGAGGGGCATACAATGCCAGATTACCTTACAGACTTTCCAGATTGTCGATGGATGCAGATGTTCATGTTCCCAGGGCGTCAGTTCCTTTACAGGCGCAGAGGAGCACGAGATCTGGTTTCTCAGGGTTGTTACAGGTCGACAGCTTGTGGCGGCATCCCCTTGCAGCACATGTCTATTATTAATTAGCTAGAGAGAGAATCATGGCTTACACTTACAATGTTTAACACATGGTCGCTGACCACGTGGTGCATTCGCTGGAGAGGGCCAGTTCCCGAGGTGGAAATGCAAATAATTATGGAATAAGACACAAGGTTCAATGAAACTAGATTTATTACCAGGCCGCCAGTTACTCTTGGTGAGCGGGTCTTTTTATACACTGAACGGATCACTGACTCGTTCATGTGTGAACTGCATGCTACACAATACACACTGGTGAACATTGTGTGGAGGAAAAGTACCAAAGTGTATAAATTGTGCTAGAATCTAGTGAAGGTGGTTCAGAAACCGGAAAAATGTTGCAAGCAAAGGTGATATAACAAGATGCTACTGTACCACAGAGGTTTTAAAACGAGCAAACTATATTATAATTCAGATGAATTGTGTTTGGTTTGTGTTGTATTTTCGGTGTAAACTTCAAATTCACATACATAAATAGAACATTTTCTACATCCCATTCAAAATAATTACATTCATTCTGAAAATGTAAACAATTGTTAAGGAATACGTTATTCACACATGTACCTTCAGTGTAAAATCAATTTGTACAATACACATGTTGTGAACAAGCTACTATTGGTCACTGAACTGTTAATATGAGTAGGATGAATATGAAATATTTGGATAAATAACAGACAAATAAGATTTCATTTTTTCAATTGAGAAATAAAAAACCAATTTTAAGAAGTTTCTGGATTGTTCTATATACCATGTAAACTTCAGTAATCACACAGACAAGACAAACGTAGGCACTATTATATTTTCATATTTATTGCACTATTATGGTGATATATAATCTTAATCAGCTATGGCATGAATAGGAAAAAACTTAAGTAATGGTCACTAAAGCTAGATTAATGCAAACAATACTAGCAACTAAATGAAATGAAGGGTGCTGCATTGCTTTTTCATTGTGTTGCAGGAATACTGAATACTTGCTGAAAGATATATCCGCAAGTCTCAATTCAAATGTGGAACAAAAAGAGCTGTTTGGTCTCTGGAAAGGGGGTGGGGAATTAAAACTGTGGGAGTATTTCTGTGCTATTGAAGTGGTCTTGCAACATTTATATTTTAGCGTACTTTGCCTTAGACTTTTGTTTACAGAAAAATTGAGTTAAATAAACCAGAAAAGAACCTTTCAGCCATGTTTCAACTAAGACTCGAAATTTGCGAGGGGCTTTGAAATGCACGTTTTTGGTATCGTAAACAGTAAAGGAAAGAAGTAAATTATTATGCCTGCAAATTGATCTTCATAGAGCTAAAACCCAAAGAACAGAATGACAATTGTCACATTTCTATGCTTTTGTTACCTTTCCATTAAATTTTTTGCTATGACACTTGCACTTCGTAAACAGTGTGGCATTATGTAAAATACAATAACCAAGAGTTACAAAGATTTGTCAACTGAACTAATACCAAGAAACGTTCAAATCTGCAATAAATTAAATGTAACGTTTTGCCAAATTCCTGCTTTTTTAAAATTGAAATTTATTGTTGTTTAAGTTTTTATTTTACAGTTGGATTTAGCATGGTCTACTGTATTTGCAGACCATGTTGGTGATGTAGTACTGATACTGTAGTCAGATACAAATTGTTGGGCTATTTAACAGGTGAGGAATAGTTGTAGTTGCTTCTTACTATTGGTAAAGTGTAGCTTAGTGACATAAAATCTATTTAGCATATGACAAAACACACATAGTTAGCAGGATACATGACATGACAAATGAGATTTTGTAGAATTACTTGAAACAGTGTATTATACATCTGCGCAAGGTAATAACAAGTGACAAATTTTATTGTATAATTTATTTACAAAAAATTGAGATTCATATTACACCATCTTCTGTTCTCGTAAAATATAATTGACTTTAATGATTAGAAGTAGGAATGGGACAATTCCAATATTTTCGATTCTGATATCCGATACACAGTTCTGTCAATTTTCAATTCCTACAATTAACAACTGATATGACTTTTAACAGGCACATATTTGTATTACAAATATTTTATTGCAATTCACAATAACTTTGTGAAAGCGTGAAAATTAAATAGCACTGTGAAAAATACAACTAATGCAAAATTGCTTTATTTTATTTTAAATAATTATAACCGCCTTTTAACAATGAGATTACACAGTTTTCAGAAAGGTTTAGGCACAAATTTGTACATGTTTGAATTTGCAACTGATAACCCCAAGAGGCGAAATAGATTTGCATTTTTACACAATTTTAAACATTAAAGCATTACTATACAAATACAATTCACAAATGTTCACAATTTGACCCCAAAGTTTTAATTTAAGTTTTGCCACAAAGCTGCAAATGTGTGAATGATCACTGATGAACCCAAGAAGCAAAAATATTTGCATATTTACTATATAAATAGAGTTCACAAATGTTTACAGCCAAACGTCAAAAGTTTGCAATTATATTTTAGCACATATTTGCACATACGTGAAATATGTAACTAATGAAGCCAAAAGACGAAATTTATTTGCGTACCTGGAAACACATTCTGCAAACTCGGTGTTTTGGCGATTGCATTTGCACATGCACTCCAAACAGTTTGCAGTTTCTTGCTACTTTTGTCACAAGGACGGTTACAGCATCGCTAAATATCCTACAGCTTTCAAATCAAACTGAAATGTAATGTAATTTTAATAATTAAATGGTGCTGAAAATTAAACATTTAAAAATCCACAGCTTATAAGACCTTATAAACAGTCTCAATTGCAAAAATGTCAATTAAATTATATGGGTGTTTAAAAGAGTTTGTCACAACCTTTCAGCCATTCAATGCATAAACATTCAATTGATTTAATGAATACAGCATGGAAATGAAATGATACATAAAAAAGACAAGTATTTATTCATATTCTTTTTCTGCCAGATGTATTCGTGACGAATATGATATAATAAATGTAATTAAGCCATTCCATTCATTTGTTTATGCATTTTATATGTGAATCAAGAAATATTTCATCAAACTTTAATGCTGCAAAACAAAATCCACCAAACAATTAATTAAATATTGAACTGCAAGGAAATTCTTCATTCAAATACAACCAGCGAAATCACCCTCATAAAAAATTAATAGAAAAAGGTGTCCATTTCCATAAACCAACATGTCCAAGCACCCCAAAATAGGGAGCAATATATTGGGGTTGGAGGGGCAATATTTGAAGAAAAGCATTAGTAACAAGTTACATAATACACAAATTGGACAACGAGCAGTTTGGAAGTGAACACTCCAATCTACTAAAAAAAAGCTTCAGGAAAGCGGCCTGTTCATGTACAAGGTGTTATTTAGAAAGCTGCTGTTTTTAATTCATTACTGTGGAAAAGGTCCTTTTCGAACAGGTGTTGTCTTTCAAATGTAATTTTAGAACTTTGCACAACTACAGTATAGCCCCTTTCATGTAAGGTTTCCACTTTTTCACAGATTGTCCAGTAATAGTACCCAGTAAATAGACTACGTATCATTTCTCTGCCATGTGGTTTCCACTTAACTATCATAATATGGTACGTCTCTAATGATTCTCATGTCGACAATACATTACGCCCAACCTACCTACGTTAAAACATGTCATCAAGCTTCTCACACAGAGAATAAAAGAAATACGGATTTTGCTGTAGAAATGATTCTTTATTGTAATGGAAATAAGATGATTAAGAACCACAGTTTATTCACTCAAAAATGTTGTTTCATTGGGAGCAGCTTTCTTGCCTAGCAAATAATACATCGTAACGCTCATGGAAAATTAACTATGTTATATTATTACTTTTGATTGTGATGGTAATATGTTCATTATACATATTACTATGTACAAATTATCTGTCAAATACATTCATATGGTTACACTTTGTCCAACATTTTATCATATGTATTGCAGTTCAATATCACAAATTATGTGTATTTTGTAGTAAATTAATGAACTTGTTTTGGCAACTCCCACATAATTTTCAGTGAATTCATTTAGGGTATTGTGGCTAGGTATGTACTTAAAAGCAAAAGCATAACATAAAACTGCGGAGCATCATTTAATTAATACAGACATCCAACTTATTTTAACTTCTTTAATAATACAGTGTGGTCCTTACACAGTAGCAGTTTGGACATCACCATATACGTGAAGCCTGGAAATATTAGGAATATGGGGAAATTGTCAAGCAGGACACTTTTATTTATAATTATAAAGTGTCTTATGATTAAAAATTGGCATCTGCTAGTTATAAAAGTGATATTGGGTTAAAGCTAGTACACACAATGAGGCTATTTATAAGTTAACCACGGTACTACAAAGTGCACCTGGATGACAATATATCACATTACCATAAATACTGTTTGTGGTAAAAAAGATTTCAATGCAAAATTATGTGTGGCTGTAATAAATAACATTAATTTTCACTTTGTTGTAGATGAAGTTGGAGTGGAGGTATGAGAGACAAAATAGTTAGCTGGCTTAAGAAACATTGAATGATTACATGCCAAACGGAAATTATTAGCAAGTAGAATCACTGTGCACACGGAGGCTTAGTAAGCATGCCAGGACATGCGGGCCAACAGATTGCAGAACAGTTTGCTGCTCTCTTCCAAATGTATTATCTATCTCGTCCTGTTGACAGTCAATTTTTGGCCTCATAATGGCTCAAAACGATGCAGGTTTTAAATATACTGCATCAAATTAATGTAGAAATTTAACAATTATTCTACAACAGATATGCCGGTTCGTCGAATTATTAGCATGTGCTTGGCAACTTTAGCACTAACGGCAGCATAAGGAGGAATGAGACAAAGTAAAATGATCACACACTCTTTAGTATTTAGTTTGTAACACCTACACATTATTTTCGAACAAAGTTTTGTTTGTTACACTAAAAAACAGCTGTCTTTTTGTGACAGAAAATACAAATACATAAACATTTTTTTCCGATAAATCTTTTCTGTCCACATACTTCTCCACTGTTTATTGTGCAAAGGTAGGGCTTTCAATCATTCACACATTAGCTGATACAGGATTTTGTACACGAGACGTAGTTGGTTTCATTTATGACAACTTACCGCACACTGGCTGTCAAAAAGTGGAAACCTTACATGAGGCAGACCGTATTGTGAAAAACAAATTTATGTAAAATGCTGGTGGATCACAGAATTTCTGACCCTCCGCCCATTGTTTAATGTGTTTCCGATGCCACCTTCAGGAACATATTCTGCATTTTCATCAGCATCGTCATCATTTTCTGGCAGTGGAAGTCCAGCCTATATAAAAATTAATGTTTTAGTAGCAATTGAATAAGCAACCCATGACTTAAAAAATAGCTTACTAAGCATGTAGGGTCCACTGTAATGAAAATAAACTATGTAGTCAGAAGCCTATCAAGTACTGTAACTGCAAAAGCAGGTGAGGAAGGAAACTGTATCAACAGCATTGGCAGCCTCACCAAAGTAAAATGTGAAATGAGCTAGGTGGTTATGAAGAATTTGTTGACAAGTTAATAATTTAAAACGCATGTGAAAGCAAAAAGCAATTATATTTACCAAAATATTTAAAGTTTTGTTAGTCAGAAAATTAAATTTAGAAATGTTAATACATTAAAACTTTTAAATTATTTAAGACACTGCAACATTTTACTTGAACCCCCTTCCACACCCAAAGTAGCACCAATACTGCTGTTATGACGAGCAGCAAATATTGTATCATAGAAATTAATGTGGCAGTAAAAGTTGTATATTTTATACAGAGCTCTGACTGACCATCTATGTATGAGATTGTAACTGTAGTGTGTTCTGTATGTATTGGTGCAAAGAATGACACCTACTTCAGTTGTGAATGCTTACTGAATACATTCTTTTCATTATGAAAACATGTGAATGTCTTAAGTATATATTCTGAGCTGGGCATCCAGTTCCAGGTTATTAGGTACAAAGCTATTAATTGTCAATACTGGCCCAGCAGCACGTTCCAAGATGATAGGCCGAGATGAATGGTAGCTGTACGTATTACAAACAGGAACAACTATTATTGGGGTCCCATCATTTTTAAGATTGACCACATAAGGAAAAAAACCTTATACACGTGTAATTTTTATTCCAAGTGTACAAATGTATTGCTGCACACACTAACAATATCAATTTATGATTCAGTTGTTTTCTTACATAACCCACCAATTGTGTGCAACAATGTTTTAAAATGTTAGATTTAATGGGATATTGCCACAAATATACATACCAAAAGTGAACAGAATTTGTTTTATTTAGCTGAATAATGTTGAGTATGGTTTTGTTCTAAACAATTTATTTAAAAAGGCAGCTTATTTCATATTAAGTACGTACACCATTTTTTTCTCTGTGGCATCTCACTCTGTCTGAAACAGTGTTCCTGCAATGGGAAATGAAATACTTCACATTATTTAAGATGTGTGAGCCTATGATAATGTTCTGGGTAAAAGCATTTTGTTTGTGAACTTTAATACTGCCGTTGTTACAGTCAACATCAGGATGAAATATGTGTATGACGTTTAATGGAACTTCTAGATAGAACTGATTGGTAAAGAAATTAAATCACTATTTAATGTATGAGTACGAAATATATGTACCATCAAATAACATATAAAACATTTTTCAACTGCTAACGTGTGTGTAATATACATCCGTCGTTCACAGAATAATCATTTTCCATCGCCAACATCTTCAAGAAGTTCTCTTTGATATATGTTGAGAAAATTCACTTCAAAATTATTTTTGTTATATAAAAATTTATGACGAAGTGATAAACTTGTAATTCCGATTGAAATAGATGAAGTGTGCTTGGACTAGAATGAATGTTAACATATTTTCTTACCTCAATGGCAATGTTTTGGAGGACAGCACATGCAAGAATTATATCAACGGTTTTCGGTGGGCGGTAATGAAGTACCCTGTGCTTCGACAAGCACCGGAACCTCATTTTTAGAACACAATTGTATTTTCCGATGCAACTCAGTGCAGAAGCATGCCTTTCTTGAGTATAAAGCTTCAGGGCTACCCGGAGGTGGGTTGAGGATTGGTGTCAGGAACCAGGATTCCAAAGGGTATCCTGGATCACCTACATAAAAAGTAATATGTAAACTATTGTGTACCAAAGCCTTTTACTGTACAAAAATAGGTTTGAATGGTGGTAAGAAACATGAATTAGGTACTATAGTACCTTTATACTCGCAGACGTGACTGACCACTTCAGTGGTGGTATACAATGTTTGTTTAACTTTGCGGCCAGGATTTTATATAAATAAAAAAAAAATGCAACCATTGAAGTTTAATATTATAATAAATACCTAATACAATTGAATGAATGGAAAATATCATTCACTTAAATGGGCTGTAATGATGTGGCAGAATTAATTTCAGGAATGCAAAGTTGTTTATATTCCAAGTACAATTATAGTAATGATCTATAAAACAGAGACCATGATGATAGTTTAATAAACAAGACGGTATTGTAAAATTAAACAAAAAGTATAAAACCTATAGTATTCAACAAAACATGTCATTATACCTAACAACCATGATGCTTGGCCATTAACGTGCCACTGATTAGCCTGGTGTTCCCTAATAGCACTGTTACGCCATATAAATGCATGGTGTGTGAAACCTCCTTATCTGGCGTTAATATAAAAAATGTGCAGATCTGGGCCACAAATCTGTACCTTTTAACCCCTTTACATGTATTGCACAAACACAAATTTGGAAACAAGTTTATCATTACTTCTACTGCTCTGCAATAATAATCAAATTAAAGGGTTAGAGCAGCACTTTTAATGTTTAAGGTAACAACTGAGTTCTTAAGTACGGGTAATAGGTAAGTACAATTTTTGACTGCAGTTTTCGATTCAATGAACCAGCTACAATTGTTTAATTTACGTGTCATGGAAACACCTGTCCTTTGCCTATAAGGAATCTTTCACAAATATCTAATACCAATACAATGTAGATAAATTTTAACATCCGAGGTCAATGCTAACAATTGGCAATACACGTAACCTATATTGATGCAGTTACAGTAGTAGCTAAGAAGTATAAAAAAGAAATCCTTAAAGAAAAGTTAGAAGAAGCATTACAATTAATCAACGTACAACACCTTAAATATTTACAAATAGTTAAGTTGCAATACAGAAATGGCAGTTTCCCCAAAACATGACATTTCAGTTACAAATTATGAAAGGTATACAGTGAGACAGTGTGGTCAACAAGCTAATGTAAATCGAATCACTAAATTTTACAAACTCTTTTGGAAAAAAAATCTTCCTTAAGAGGGGAATTTTGTAGTATGAAGTCTCGTAAAAATAGCACACAAAATAAAGTTATTAACCTAGTATTGAAACAAACTGACAATATAAAATAATTTTGTGCTTTAGTATTTGTGTTGGTTACATATTGTTTGTAGTAAATTTCCCACATAAAGTACTAATGCAGGGCGAGTCTTCCCACATTTACATACTACACGTTACCTACCTAGAACCAAGTGTGTTTTTCGATCATGTGGCATAAATTGCAATGACTGATAATTCTTTCATAAGAACCAGTATTATCTGACATACTGAAGCAGAGTACAGAGAATTTGAGTAATTAATATTCACCTGAAATACACTATACTAACAAGTTACTATGAATCCTGAAAAGAGACAGGAGTTTGATATATGTACTATTACTAACGCAATAAGAAATGCTGAAGCAATATAAGTTTTAAAAAATTAAGCAAATAATTTTATTCATGATTTTGTAATGGAAAATAACCCTCTTCTTTGTGCAAACTTCTTATACACAGAAAGAAAGTATTTACGTCAATCACTTACAAGCTGCATGTTTATGGAGTCGGTGCCTTTCCTATTCACGAAGATGTTCTCTGACAGATCTGGATTATTAGAAGGTGGGGGAAAATTGCCATATGTGTACAGTCAATACTTCCAATAACTCCTGGAAAGCCATATTTGTTCATAAAATTGCAAGTAAAACAAAACATGTGCATTTGTTAGAGTTACACATGTATAAAAAATTATAACATGTAAAATAAACAGCTATAATTAAAAAGGAGGTACAATTAATCACTAATGTTATCACATTAAAATGGTAAGTATTTACAAGGGTAAAGGATGTGATTGCAAATTTCTAGCATTAAAACTTAATTGTAATGGTTTTTTGTAAGGCTTACCTTGACAAATTTCACAATGTCAAGGTAATACATCCACTGTAATTAGTACAAATAAATACATTTCACATAAACACATGAAATAATGGTTTGTTTACATTTTTTTACACCTCCACACAGTTGGGCTTTTTTTTTCGCTGTGACTATTGGATCATTGTTGCCAATTCGAACAGCACTGTTGCTACAAGTAATGATTTGGAAATATATTCAGCAATATAATATTATAACTTTTCCATTGGTTAAATAGGGAGTTCATGACTTTTTATTCTCTCGGCAGTAACATTAATAAATGTTCCTGTATGTATAACATTGGAATGTGGCAAATTTTCTATTTTCCTTAGCGATTTCCCAGACAACTGAGGAGTTGGCGAAACTGTGGCAGATTGGCAAATTTGTGTAGTTGTGCTAAAACTGGATGTGTGTGTGTGTGTTTTTTATATAGCCAAATATTGTGCATCAAGCCTGAGTCCCAATGCCACCATGGGAGTACATCCCCAAAACAGTGATTCATGACTAGCCTGACGTTCTTTATTACGTAATGAGTTTCATGTAAAGAGCATTGCACACACACTTTAATTCATCTTTCGTGAATTTTGGTTCAGTTTGGTAAGGTGTTTTTGCATTAAATATGGTTTACCCATCAGTCTGGCACAAATTCAGTAATATGGTTTACCCATCAGTCTGGCACAAATTCAGTATGAATTTTGTGGGTTTTACCCCACAATTTCTCTGGTCTTCATATCCCTCCTCACTATTTTGTTTGAGGATATGTACTGCACATATTGCGATGCCCCAATGATAATTTGCTTGATTTTTTTTTTTTTTTTGCAGAAAAGCCCCTAAAGTAAACAATTACCGAGTTGGTAACTTCATGAAATTGTAGTGGTATTGCAAATGGTTTATTGCAGATCATTTATGTGTGTTATGTTAAAATGACGTTACATCTTAAAATTACAATAATACAAAAAGTATAATACTTTGGAATTTTGGACTGGCAGTGTCAAGTACAGGAAAAAGGGGACTCATTAATGAAATTGCCAGTAAAAACTGCAATTTTATTTACCTTTGCTTGATGTTGACTTGCTCTCTTTCTATTTCTGGAAATTTTATCTGCTCTCTTAACAGCTCAATTATAACTGTGCTCACATCGTCGAGACAGTCACTCACCGATGACTGGTTCATAGCCACCAGAAAATGTTGGCCGACTGAAAGTTGGTAACTTCCACATGCATAAAACCGCAAAAAAACTAATACCTAGGAACAAACTGTGACTACGTCCTAACTTTACAGTCATGTCTACTGCTGTTCGAAGGAGCATGGCTGTTCGTTATCCTGGCTGTTATGAAAATTACCTGCCTACATAAAATTCTCAACTTTACTCAAATTGGTTATTATCTACTATCATCTACCTGTCTGTGGACGTTCTACAAGGAAACGTGCATCGACACGCCTGGCTGTGCGGCATGGCTGGAACGAGCGGTGGCGTATAGTGTCTGGCTCACAACACAATTCCTTCACAAGTGACACATAGTTGCCGAGTCTGTCATGCATGGGTGGTGGTTGTGCCACAGTCGAGTGCTGGCTGGCCGGCCTGCTAATTCTTGGAATTCGGCCACAGATGACGTCACCCTGTGCACCTGGTACCTCGCGGAGCGGTGTTACCGCCTGCGCAGAGGAGCCGGCGGATGACGTCACTTCCGGTGTACACGTGTGCTGGCCGGAAGTTTGAAGACGTGCCTGGTGTGAGCCTCGAAATATGGACATGAACAAGGGTAATGGGCATTAATAGTCGGATACCTGTAAGCCCAAATTAAACAGTAGTTCCATATATGTTCAAGTGTGTGCTGATCGGCTAATGAATATTTTCACACCTCTAAGATTTAATGAACTCTTATAAAATTTGGACATGTAAAATATTATTGGCTCCTAGAATTATGGTACCTCTCTAGGAGTTATTGGGGGTATTAAATGGTATTTAAAGGGTCTCTGTGGCTCACTTGGGGTCGATTAGCAGCCCAAAGAGCACAACAGCACCAAAGATACGTAAATATGTATTGACTTGTAAATAAAATAATGTTTCAGGCCCATGCTGCAATTCGTCACACACACACTTGGTGTTGGGATTGTAAGAATAGGTACCATGATGGCTGAAAATATTATTAAAGTCAGTTGAGATTGCTTCATTTTTAAAAAAAGGTTCGGCAAAAGTAAAGTCAATGGAAAATGTAACTTAAAATATATATTTTTTGGATTAAAAATTATTTTTAATATTATCCCTGGAAAAAAATAAATAAAACCATTAGAAATTTTAAGAAAACAGGCAAATTTTTACGAGAATGTAAAAGAAACTGTCATACAGTTTTCTGATATTCCAGAATATGCCCCTTTGGTTTTGTGCAGCCAAAAGTATACATTTTAGGAAAAATTTATATGAATCATAAGTTTTTGTGGTTGATTAAAATTAAGAAAAATATAATCTGTTGTGAATGTGGTGGCCTTGGTGATAGGCACAGCCAGTACATTTTTAATGATTGTAATTTCCAAATTTCTTGGTAACTGAAAATGGCAGTTTGTGTCAATGCCAAATTAATGAAATAATTAAAGTATCACTTCATTTTTATATATCTTTCTAATGGAAAATAATTTATGAGCATCTTTTGGTAAAACATTAGCAAAGTTATTTCCCTTAGTATTGGACAAGTCAAAACGTATAACATAATTGTATGTGGTCAGTATTAGCCTATGAGAATATAATAAATAAAACATATATATATATATATATATATATATATATATATATATATATATATATATATATATATATATGCCACACACACACACACTCTCCCCCTCCCTCCTCTCCCTCTCTCTCCCCCTCCCCCATCTCCCTCCCTCCCTCTCCCTCTGTCCCTCCCCCTCTCTCTCCGTCTCTCTCCCCCTCATCCCGCTCACCCCTTCTCCCGCTCTCTCCATCTCCCTCTCTCCCCCTCCATATCCCCCTCCCTCCACTACTCCTCCCCCCTCCCCCTCCCCACTCTATCACCACCTCCCCCATCTCACCCCTCCCTCCCCATCTCTCCCCCTCCATATCCGCCTCCCTCACTATATCTCCCCCCTCCCCATCCCCCCCTCTATCTCCCCCCTCCCCATCTCACCCCTCCCTCCCCCATCTCTACCCCTCCCTCCCCCTTCCCAGCCCTCCCCCTCCCTCTCTCCCCCCCTCTTCATCTCTCTCTCTCGGGCACGTGATTCGTGACCGGAAGAGAGTAAGATTGATATAGGACACTCATGGTCCATCTCAAATAATAATGGCTGTAGCAGCCCCTAAAGGTGGTGGGTGACAAGGACATTAAGTAGGTATTAGGCAAAGTACCTACGTTAGAAGAACACAAATTGGTATACGGAGCAAGTAAACCAAGATCTTGGATACACGATAGGTATGGTTCATCATTCACCTCCCCCATCATGTAAATAATAGGGATTGGCACCCTTTGATTTCATGCAACACGCACACCATGAGGTTAAATTGACTGTAGATATCATGGGATGAAGCAGAGCGACGTAAGTAGCAAATAAGCCCCCATTGTTGCAACTCTCTAGCACCCACTGTTTCCGGTTAAATTGCAAATGAAGGGTACAATGGTAACAATAGCATGGCCTAGTGAGTAGGCAACCCTTCCTGGACCCAGAGGAATTGAACGGGGAGTCCCTGCCGAATCCATGAAGAGAGAGTGGCGGCACGTAACAGTGAGGTTGTGAGAGCCGATGAGGGTGATGGAGGTGAGTATGAAGCTGCGTCGCAATGAAAGGGCGAGGCAAATGGGAGAACCCCGAGAAATCCTGCCGATCAGCGGCATCGTCCGGCACAATGCCTACATGCGAACATCCGGGGGTGACCCGGCCAGGAATTGAACCCGGTTCGCCTTGGTCGGATTCGCATGGAAGTGGTAAGCGGGGGGCTGGAACAGTGTTCTTCTCCCCACTTTCTTCCCACAAACTGGGTCCCGTTATCAATCAGCAAAAATTCTGGAATACCCCATCTCTGGAAAAATTCAGTTTGCTTGATCTGGGTGACCGTGTGTTTGCGTACGTTGTGTATTGGAAATGCTTCGGTCCATCTGGTAAACAGGTCCTTGATAACAATCAAAAATCTCTTTTCACTGGTGTTGCTGGGATACGAGACCTAATATCTAGCGCTACGGTTTTTAAACGGCTCCGTTGGCAGCCTCGGTTGTTGTGGAGCATCGCTGTCTGTTCTCCACAGCTCCCTGGTCTTGCACGTGATAAAACTTTGTACATATTTACATACATCGCCTTATATTACCAACCAATGAAAGAATTTTTGCATGTTTCTGCACGTTTGTTCGGTACTTGGGTACCCATGTTCTAGACTGTCGTGTGTACATTAGTACAAGTTCCCATTTTTCCTTTCGGTACGTAGGTTCGCCATCTTGCGCAGTTACCGGGGGGTTTCATCTGAATCTCTTGATCTACCACTCTCCAATGCTCGGAATACCATGTGGCACAGTGTTGCCAACGTGCAGCATCCGGGGAATTTTCCTGTGCGGTGTGGACTTCTCTGACTATGTCACGGACATTCAATGAAACAAGTTAACAGGGTGGTATGGCAACAATGTTTTGCAAACCAAGCACTTGAGTGTCTGTCTGTGTAGCACGGTAAGGTGGTAGTACCTCTTCCCATTCCGCAATTCCAGGTTGGTAGTTATTTGTATAAGGAATGTATTGCAGTACTTAAAAAAAAAAAATTTGCAGTAAAATTATTGCCATTATAGTTGGGCATCATTTCAAGTCACGACCATGTGTTTCTTCACATCAGTGGCTGTTGCTCCATTTATTTTCCACAATACCCAGTGAGACCAGACCCGTGACAGTTCGTTCCCAACCTCCAGCATGATTCAGTTCTAGAGCGCTGAATGAGGTTATCAAGTAATTTGGAGATCACCATAATGTTATAGTTACACCATGTTTTGCTGGTCTGTACATTTGTTTGCCCAGTATCATTGGAGGCCTTTTTTTTTTCACCTACAAATCTAGCTCATTTTTTTTTTGGCACACACGTCCAAAATACCTTGTTCTTGCTTTCTTTAGCTTGGGATTGGTAACAGTATTCATGAAAAATTCACGCTGCAGTATTTTTACAAACTAAACACATGTTTATGCTCAACGTTTTTCTAAGTTTGAGATATGGCAACACACTATCTCTGACAGATCAAATGATAGTCAAAAGAGCTGACAAAGTAAAGGACACACAATTTGCCACTTTTCGATAAACACTTTGTTGAGTGAACATACTTCATGTATATGAATAATGGTATTTCCAACTAAAATACACATTCCAAGTTTGATAAAGCTTAAATTATTTTTTGGTAATTACTCAAAATAGGTGTAATTTTGGCTATATTATTAAATAAAAAATGGTTAAGTGTTCCAACCACTTTATAAATTCGTACTTGAATCAGACTATTATTCTGGTAAGTTGCTTAAAAGAATGAATGAGAATGGTATTGGCCAGTGTAAAGGTTGCATGTCGTATGTTTCATATATTAGTGGGACTACAAACACAATTAATGAGCCGTTAGTGTTGATTACGAACCTCTTTGTTGACAGGTGAATGCAGCGTGTACTGCCAAAGTGTTTGGCAGTCCAGTTATCATTATGGGTGGCAATGTTATTATGTCATTGAGTGAAAATGACGAAAGTTCCATCAGTAACTTGCAGAAAACTAAGTGTTGTCTGAAGAAGGTTATCGCTCTTGAAAACACAAAGTAAGTTTACTACCAGAGATTTAGTTCCATGTGTCATAACAGTGGCAGGTGTTGGGACAAGTGGAGGTAGGGGTTAGGAGATAATGCTCCACTACCATTCTGTGAAACCTGTGGAAATCTTATTGTTTGAAGTTTGGTCTAATAGATTGAAACAAATTCTGTACCTGTCTAGACAACTTGGATGGGCTAAAGACTTATCTTCTGTCTGTAGTACTTTAAAATATATCTATTCGTAAATACCTTCCTTAAGTTAAGTCTATCCCCACGAGGTCTAACCTCAAAACCACCATTTTCTGCCATGCCACCACAAGTCAGGGATGAAACCTCAATGCTATCAAACCTGCATACTCTGACCATGAAAGAACTTATCCACAAACAGTATGTCTCAATTATAAATCACTATCGCACTGTATTACTAACAAGGCTCAACAGCTACTGTATACTGGTAAAATTTCAATTTTCCCGCCACCCAGCCACTAGGATCAATACCAACAGCACCCTTCCACCATATTGCAGTGCCCTTCAACTGTGTCATTTGTGTTGGCACTCGTTTCCAGTTAATATGCAATTCTGTTTATTCCATTCCATTCTTAATTACATATTTTGTGTTTTGCCAAATATGTTGCTTTTTACTATGGAAATATGCTCTAGTGCTGCCTACTATTTTTGATTACTTACTGTCACGTTGTAAAATTAACTTCATCTGAAATTATTATAACTTTTAAACATTTTTCTGGTTATCTTTTTTTATGTTCTTGTTTATAAATATTTTTCTTTGTTAATTAATAGTTTATGCATGTAGTATTGTGTGTGAAGGCTTAATTTCTAATTTTCAAAATGAAGAGTTTCATTTGTGATACATTATACATAGACCTTCAATCTATGTATTGCTTAATTGTGCAAGACCACGAAGTCTGGAGCATATTGTAGTATGTTTCAGCTTGTGCAACTTTCTTCTTCTTTGTTTTCTCATCGTACAGCATTGGATCATTGTCTCATTTTGAATCCTTTTTCATCTTAGGATGTTATAAGTTTTATCTGACATTTTAGGTAAGTTTTACTGCGGATATTTTATTTTGCGACATGGTTATATTATTTTGTGGTTCCATTATTATAGGTGGTTCACTGTAAAATGATTATTTTGGAAAGCCCTTCTAAAGTTCTACTTTCTTGTCCTTCCACCACATATCAACAAACATTGCCATGTGGTTGCCACATGCACCACATAAACATTGCCATGTGGTTGCCACATGCACCACATAAACATTGCCATGTGGTTGCCACATGCACCACATAAACATTGCCATGTGGTTGCCACATGCACCACATAAACATTGCCATGTGGTTGCCACATGTACCACATAAACATTGCCATGTGGTTGCCACATGCACCACATAAACATTGCCATGTGGTTGCCACATGCACCACATAAACATTGCCATGTGGTTGCCACATGGCAATGTTTACATTCCAGTACTGTAAAAATATTTTGGACCCTAAGTGATGGGCATTTATAACTAATCACATAATAATTGTAGTACATACCAGGCCCACCCAGAGGGGGGACAAGTGGGGTACACTCAGCCCTGGTCCTCATGTCTCAAGGGGCCCCACGATGTGGAAATTTTATTAATCTACCACACTATAATTAAACACTATGCACACCCACCAGTGTACACTGACTGACTTTATCATGCTGAGCCATCCTGAACAACCCCAATGGCATCCAAGGGCTTGGGGTGGTCTTTGTTATGCTGTGTGTGCAGCCCTTTTGAGAGGGCTGAGGGGTCATAAAACCATAAACTGACCCTTGCCGGCAGGTTGTACAGTTAGTCCAGCAGGCACTAGTGCAAAATATTCCTCCAGTCAGTGTAACGTGACTTGTGATCTGTACAAGGTACCACTAGTGCAGATCGTGTGATATTTATTCCGAAAACCAGAGAAGATGATAGCATTGACTCGTTAATGAGGTACGTATTATTTGCTTTCTTTGTAATTCCTATTTTTGTCTAATGCTCTTGCATTAAGTAACTAAATCTTCTTAAATAGTTATGAATAAAAATTCACAAGTTATGACGCATACGTATTGTAGTTTTAGTTCAACATATAGCCTGTTGCAAATATATGTTATTAATTTAGGTCAATTGTAGTTGATTGATTAATTCCTACTAAATTCCGGAGTATAGAGTGAAGAATGACTGCTTCTTATTAGACGATGCTGACTGGCAAAATATACACACTTATAAATTTGAACTAAGCCTACACTTTCTCACATAGGCAGTATAATGTCTCCTAATTTTGTTAGATAGTATTTTGAACTCGGCCTCATAAAAACATATCTTAACTTATCAGTGATGCATAACATTTTTTCTTCCGACATTTGAACATCGTAATGCATAATTTTTCATGTATTTTGTAAAAATCACAGTATTAGAGTATGCCATGAGAATTATGTTGTTATTCAATGATAATTTTGTTTTAACCTTTCATCCAGTGCCTGGTGTTCAGTATTGTCTCGTTCAATGCGTAGAGCTTGCGCAGAAAATAAAAACAATATTTATTGAATAAGTGATTTTTGTTTTTAAGAAAGAGGAGAAATTTAGTGTTTATTTCATGAGCCAAGTAAAATTGCGTGTGATTTCCACCCTTGGGTTTACAATTGAAAAATAATGGCTAAAGAATTATGCGGTAACTGCTCATTGTGCAAATGGAGCCATGTCTTCTGTGTTTAAGATTCTCAATTTTAAAAAAATTTTGAAATCTAGTCAACGAACACTCACTATAAGTGCACCGTATTTACATTTTATTGATAATTAACCACCTAACATCTAATTAAAAGAGCGTTTAGTCACATATTTATTCAAGGAGGATCTTTTCTGGCAGAAAATCTTGTTATTGTGAATTATATTCACAAAAATAATCATTAACGTTATGACATCTTTCCTTTCAATGCTGTATTGCAAGTTTATATTATAACTGTAAATACCACTTTCCTCTAACAACACACAGCCTTGCATTCATTGGTCACTGCGACAGAATATTTAACTTACCTAATATTAAAAATAAAGCTACTCCTTGTAGCATTCATGGAAACCCCAACAACGCACACAGTAAATGTTGTATGATCCTGGCAAGTTTTTACAGTTGGCTTCGTCCAAAAATTTAGATTAACTTATATTGTTGTATTACTGACATTTAATTTGTGTTCATTGAGTTAGCTTTATACTCCGCATATTATAAATACAGAACTGTAAGTATAATCAAAATCCAAAATATTGACTATTTATTTATTATTTTATATATAACCTTAAAATTCCTTCCAATTTGACTTTGGCTGAGTACTCAATCTCTTCTATGGAGTAGACCTTCCTAGCCACAGACACCTCAATTGAAATAAGTGCTACTCGTGCTATTGTTTTTTAACCCATATCATGGTGTTCCTTAGATAGATATTTATTACCTATTTTAAGTTTGGAAAATTAATGCTTTCTTAGTTACCGGCACACCAAAGCTTGATGTCACTTCACTTAAGCCACTTTTTATCACACCCAGCATGCAAAATAAAAACTTTGGGGTTTGCTTAACCATACTTCTTGAGAATGTTAGTCATACTGATGCCACTTTTTTATATCTTGAGTACGAAGAAATTAAAGCTAAGTAGTCAAGATATTTGATTTTATGTTTGCAAGGTGTAATCGTGAATATGAATTAATATAAAGCTGGACAGGCATAGTCGTTAGAGTTACAAACGTAGAGTAAATACAGTTACAAAATGTTGACATTCTTTATCACGGCTGCTAGCTGGCCCTGACCACATTCACATCAGGCTGCATTGAGCAGAGACGTCGCGGTGTAGGAATATAAAGCGTCAATATACTCTCACCTGTTACTGTGCTACTGTGCTAATATGATTATCGTAAACCTATAATTTCATTAATACCTTATTATAAGTAAAAAATATAATGGTTACATTTTTATGCTATATTGATGTAACTGTGAAACTAAATAAACATGTTTTTAATTCGTCTAATGTTAAGAACGTGGCTTTCGTGAAGAAAGGGGTAAAATGTATCGGGACCTTACACTTCCGACAGACCCCTTCATGTTGGAGGTCCCTGGACATTTGCCTTTCGTGAAGAAAGGGATAAAATGTATCGGGACCTTACACTTCCGACAGACCCCTTCATGTTGGAGGTCCCTGGACATTTGCCTTTCGTGAAGAAAGGGATAAAATGTATCGGGACCTTACACTTCCGACAGACCCCTTCATGTTGGAGGTCCCTGGACATTTGCCTTTCGTGAAGAAAGGGATAAAATGTATCGGGACCTTACACTTCCGACAGACCCCTTCATGTTGGAGGTCCCTGGACATTTGCCTTTCGTGAAGAAAGGGATAAAATGTATCGGGACCTTACACTTCCGACAGACCCCTTCATGTTGGAGGTCCCTGGACATTTGCCTTTCGTGAAGAAAGGGATAAAATGTATCGGGACTTTACACTTCCGACAGACCCCTTCATGTTGGAGGTCCCTGGACATTTGCCTTTCGTGAAGAAAGGGATAAAATGTATCGGGACTTTACACTTCCGACAGACCCCTTCATGTTGGAGGTCCCTGGACATTTGCCTTTCGTGAAGAAAGGGATAAAATGTATCGGGACCTTACACTTCCGACAGACCCCTTCATGTTGGAGGTCCCTGGACATTTGCCTTTCGTGAAGAAAGGGATAAAATGTATCGGGACCTTACACTTCCGACAGACCCCTTCATGTTGGAGGTCCCTGGACATTTGCCTTTCGTGAAGAAAGGGATAAAATGTATCGGGACCTTACACTTCCGACAGACCCCTTCATGTTGGAGGTGCCTGGACATTTGCCAGTCCAGTCATCCTGTAGTTATCCCCCTCAACACACATGACCTACTAACGTATATTGTAAACCAGTACATTTGAGCAATACAGTTTTGGTTCTTACTTTAAAACATAATTTTTTGATTATAAAGCCACCCTTACTCGCGATGTCAATATTTGCCAAATATATAATAAAATAAAATATAATACAATATAATATTAGCTAAAAAGTGAATAAAAATAACATATAAAGGATTGGCCTAAGTGATTTTATTTAATTTTTGATTTGTAGACCTATATGTAGTTAAAATAAAAATTTATCTTTTTAAAATTAGTTTGTCTAACATGTAAGTTGCCCAAAAAAGGGTAAATGTTAATAGTAAGATAATTAAAACTGAAATCCATAGTGGTATGGAAAACTGAATTTATCAGAGCAATTCCGTTACGTCTCAATTTCTGTCGCTCTCTGAGATGCGGCAGCAAGTCGCTGAGCTGCATGGGGAGCAGATATATTTTTATAATTTTTTTAAATGTGTGCAATTTTTTAATTGTTAAGCAGGAAAGCCAACAAATTACGGATCCAGTGCGGTTTAGGTCTGTGCACTATAATGTTAGTTATGTAATTTTATTAGTAAGAGGGAGACTGAAAAAAAAATTTAATAGCCATAAATGGGCTGAGTTGCACTAGAAAACTAATTTGCAAGTAACACAGGAATTTCAGCAGAGAATTGCAGAGTTAAATCATCTACATAAATACCAAAACAACTTCTACGTTCGTTAGAATTTCATGTTTTTTTTTTTTTTCGTTGACATAGCGCTCTCATGCCATTCCCATCGCAAATAGGAGTTAATTTATCATGCAATAATAATAAATGCGTATGGAGGGTGGACCCAGGGCGAGGCAACACCCTCTGAGTGATGGGCTTTCCAGCTGGGACCCATAGGTGCCCATCGTCTCTGAACATGACATGGAATGAGACCCTAGAATGGAGCGGCAATGGAATGCAAGGGTGGGGGAAACGGGAGTATCCTGAGAAAACCTGCAGGCAAGTGGCATTGTCCAACACGATTCCCACATGCGAAAATCCGGAAGTGAACTCGCCGGGGATCGAGCCCGGATCACCGTGGTGGGAGGCGAGTGTGCTAGCCACTGCGCCACCGCTGCCCCTATCATGCAATGAACCAACATTTTCTTCTACTAAACCTGACAGTACTGACCGTCGAAAATTCTCTTATATTACTTTAGACCATCTTTCATGAGAACGTACTGTAAAATGTGGTGTAGTTGACTAACTTTTCTCAGGAACAATAATAAAACTGATGATATTCATTGTCATGCGTATAATAATACAGGAATATATTTTTCAGTACATCATAAGGTAATTTTTACCACTTCTTCATTGAAAATATTTTAATACTCCACAACTCCATAGGCATAACCTGGCATACATTAATTTAAATGTCCTTTTCCAGATCTCTGGGTACATCTATTTATGTTTCATACTAAGAGCTTTTCATATAAAGCTCTTAAAGAATTATTTTGAAAAAATCATTCACTTTTTCCGGGGCTGAAAGCAACTACCTACATTTCTTATAACAAATTCAAAGGTTGAATATTGTAAACATAAACGGCAGGTGAAGCCAAACTTCCTTAAACGTCAAAGTACAAGTAATTAAATTAATTTTAATTTATACTTGCTTCTAATTAGGGGGACCCAGGGGGGCAGTGCAGAAGGGACATCGACATGACCTGATACCGTGGAGGCTGAAGGAGTAATTTGCAAGTAAAAGGAACAGGTGGGGACGTCGAAATACCTCTGGCTGGCGATAGCATCCTCCGCTGTGAACGGCATCATAGGAGACCCTTGCGTTCTTCCTTTAGGGTTTCTTCAAGTGCTTCTACTGGCTTGTAAGGCTTAGTGAGCGGGCACAACCCGGTTAAATCTGCTCAGCAGGTTTTTTGTAGACTGTGAGGTCAGGGTGTCAGTCACTTCCTTTGCTGGTGCCCTCAGCCTTATACAAGCTAGAGAGCCGACGAACTATCGGCTCTATGCCCTCAGCCTTTGCGGGCTGGAAGGCCGACAAACTGTCCTGAGCTGTGTTTTGGCACCTACTTATATACGAAAAATTCTGGTATGTTGGCGGTCAGAGGGTTGAGGGGTTGGCTAGCCTCGCCTCACAGGGGTAGTTTAAATTACGGTTGCGGGCCATGCCATACTTTTCTTATCTCCTCAGCGGGAGGTTGTTGACATATCTATCATCTCTCCATGAGACACTGGTGGCAGTGGCAACTTTGTGTGTATGGTGCTGCCCTCCTGCAGCATCCCTTCAAACTAGCTTCTCTGGATCCAGCCTGTCGGTGGCTTGTTGGATAATACAATTTCTCAGGAGGGGGATGGCGACCGCATGTCAACTTTTGAATGAGCAGTACAATTTCAATTTAATCACCACATGTCTGTAATTGCTCACTAAACTGGGAGCAACTCTAGAGGCATGGGATTTATTGTCTGCCAGATTGTGACTTCCCCATTTGAGTTTATTGGCTCGATGATGGGGCGAAGTTGACAAGTAGTGTGCGCATCCCCAATGCACAAGCATGCGACATGCGTCAATCATCCACCCCTTGGAACGATGTAGACCCATCTCGAGAGAATAGAAACATCTATCTGCAATGTGGGTAGACTTCGTCCGGGTCAAGCTTCAGGCTATAGATTGTAATTGGAGCTCTGGCATCGCACCTCTTCTGTGCTACGCGGCCTGTTCCGTTTGCGGGATCTTCCTCCTATCGGCCCGCATAACATCTGTTTTTCGTCTGTGGGTTGATGACCTTCTCCCTCTCTTCCCTTCCAATCCATTCCGGGGTGGTGGCGTGTCTGCTATATCAGTTGGCCTGCTGGTTCTTCACTTTTCAGCAGGGAGGAAAAACAAGGTCGGGAGGCTGGGAGCAGGTCACACATTTGATAAAAAGCTACCCTTTTCCCCTGAATGGACCGTAGCCTTCCTAGTTTGAGTTCCAGCTCACGTTGGTAGTGAAATGTTTTGTTAATCTCACTACAAATCAGTTGTTTGGTAAAAATATTATATATTTAATATAGTTTGTTAGACCTCTGGCCTCGAAATAAAATATTTTGTAAGCAAATAGTCCCACTTGCAAAGGACTGGAGAGGGGGTCGTTTACTGTGGCCCCTACTGGGAGCGAATTTAACTGGAATTTTCTTATGCCAGCACTGTCGCATGGTAAACTTAATTTACTTCTTATTTATAGAGTTAATGAAAATGTGAGTTATTAATAGAAAAAAAGAAAAGTTTATAGTAATTGGTGCTAGCATCCCCATACATCAATATAGAGATAGAAGAGAACATAGAAATCATTCAGTCACACGGTCATATCTTTTACTTTGGTTACAATTGATATGAAGACATTATTTATAATAGGTTAATGCTTTGTAATTCTTTCCTACAATACATTGTTCACTCACTAAAAATAACATAATAAACAACTTTTCAATCCACACTTATGCTATGTCATTCTCTTTAATAAAATATAGCTTTAACACTTCCTCATTAATTTCTTAGCTACTTTACTGTGTCTCTTCTAAATCTCCAGAAATATTCTTACAACATGACAACTACTGCACAATCACCTTCTATATACTACTTACACAAATTATGCATTGACTACACTTCAGGCATATTATTTACATATTAGGCAATTCTCACAAGGCTACTCGATCCGCTAGACAACATCAGAGAAATTCTATACACAACAATGTAGTTTATAAATGCTTGAACTTACATAGCGTTCAATACTTTTGAGAATCATTTCTTAATAGGACCACTAATTTTCTCTTATTTAGCGATGCCGTGTTGCTGCTGAAGACTCTTAACTTTGTGCACTATTGGAGCAAAACGTTGTCCGCTAATTCCTTACGTCTACGTAAAACATGATAGTTTTTCACAACACTTCAATGAAACTACGTAACATTTTCAAACAATACATATAGTTAAAAAAACTAAATCATAGGTAGAAAATTATCAAAATATTCTTGAAGTAAGGTCAGTGAAGAAATGAGAGGAGCTTAGGGGAGCTGACATTTAGTTTTAAATTATTCAGAAGAATGACTGAGGGGAGGGGGGGGGGGAGCATTGTAGAGTGAAGCTGCATAAGGAAAAGGGGTATCCTAAGAAGAACTCGCCTGCACAGTGGTAGTGCCCATCCCATTCCTCACACTAGACTCTTGTAAAGATTTTTATGCCTGCTGTGGCTGAGGCGAAAGATCTAACCAGACACATCAATGAGTGGAGGGTAGTGACTAACCAAAAATTTAACCAATGAGTATTACCAAGGTAATGTTTTAGCGATATTGAAAAAGTGTTCTGAAGTTTTCTTCTTTGTTAACATATAGATATTAAACAAGTATTCACTATTATAAACTATTGTAATTTGTGATTAGACAAGGAATGAAACCTTGAAAATGGAAAAGCCAGTTCCCACGAATAGATGAAGAAAGATTGTACTATGATTAATTGAAACTAATGGTATTAAACTATAGCACTGTAATTGCAACTATACAGCAAATGGGTAAGAAAGTGTTAGTAGGATTATTTCCATGCCTTTGAAAAATGTGCAGATACATAACTACTTGCTGTGGAAAGTACACAAGCACTACCAATATTTGTTTATTCGTTTGATTTCAGTTTATTGATTGGCTTGACTAAAGACCATAACATGGTAGCCATTGATGTGTACACTCTCACGTTAGTGAAGCTGTGGCACAAATACACGATTAGTGATTTTGACCTTCTTTACGGGGAGCCTCAACCAAGAGCAGTGCTTTTGACTACTCCAGAACAGTTTCAGGATGAGGACTTTTTAAAATGTCACTTGATTGTGGTGACTTTGCCAGGTAATTTAGAACCCTGTGTTGAATGTTGCAAACTTGTAGAAATAAGCATATCTGTTTAGTCGTGTACATAGTGACCTGTTCTGTGCAATGTGTGTGTGAGAAAAATGTTTTCTTCGAACTTGTGAGACTTGTTTTATTGGTATGGACACTTTAAATTGTAATTTCCCACACTAATGGTCAGTGGAGCCCTCGGTCTACAGTGGCAACCTCTTGGCTGTTGTTCGATAGACTTTCTTTACAGTCAGTTGTTTTGTAAACTGTGGCGGTAAGTGGTGCAGTCAAGCACTCAGCAATTTTATGGCTGCGTTTGAATTGGCACTTATGTCACTTTATTTTGAAGTCATAGTGTCTTTAATGTTTGTCCTGGCCCAGAATGTTCTTAGGACCTTCATGGTGTAGTATATATACTTTTATCAATATGGCCTTTTTAAAACAGCGTGTGGCTTGTTTAAATGTGCACAGGTAAACAGAGAATCCCACAATTATATGTGAAAGCAACTTTTTAATCTTGGCCAAAAGGGTGACTTGAGATTTAAAATTTTCATGGTGGGTCAAAGGACAGCAACTAGAAATTACACATATTTTTGACACAGATTCGTTATCATAGTTATGGCTGTGTTTAGTTTCTCTGCATTCAACCAAAGGAGATGATGGAATAAAGTTAGCTATTAAAGTTTTTTATGTTTTGAAAACCTACTGTAGTTGCTTGCCAACTTATATTCCTACAAAATTTCATAACTCATTGTATTTATCAGATCAATTAATATGTTCCCTGTCATTTTAATTAATTAGACCTATACCTTGAATTCTGAAGCCTAGTTTTCAATTAGGCCAATGTTTTTATATTAATTATTACTTATTCAGTCAGAATAATATTTAACAGCTTCCCAGAAGGCAGCTTAAGAATTTACACAGTCTCATTTTTAAAGTAACTAGTTCTGGGTGAGTTCTATCGTAGAC
This sequence comes from Dryococelus australis, assembly GCA_029891345.1. Taxonomy (NCBI): domain Eukaryota; kingdom Metazoa; phylum Arthropoda; class Insecta; order Phasmatodea; family Phasmatidae; genus Dryococelus; species Dryococelus australis. The sequence continues at coordinate 11,044,459 of CM057007.1, read as the reverse complement.
AAGAATATTTTTAATTTTTTGGTCTCTTTTCATGTTATAAGTGTATATATTCTCATTACTTTTGCCAGGAATTGGTGTGTATCTGGATAATTTTGTTCTTCCAGATTTTGAAGAACATTTCAAGGCAGAAGTCAACCCTATTACATTTCTGGTTGGGGGCAAGACAAATGAAATGACATATTTTGAATCTTGTGAACTAGGGTTTCTGCAGAAAAAGATGCAGTTCTTGAGAGGACCATCCTCTCATGAAACAAGGTATGTTATTCCAGGAGTTAAATCATGCTTATACTAAAATTATTAGAGTTGTGCATGACCATAAATTTTTTTTTAATATGCTGTTCTACCAATCCATCAAAACATTTATTCTATATTTTTCCAGTCCTCTTCTGATACAACCAACTTTAAAAACAGAGTTTATTATTCCCAATTAATGTGTACCTTATTAATTAAAAAATGTTTTATTTATTGGTAACTAAGGAATTATTACTTATAATCTTTATACTATATAAAATACTTTGTGCCATATATAAAATCCTTTGGGCGTGACTAAACCGCATCATCACTGACAAACCACTGGACCAATTGAGACCATATTCACACCATACTTATTGACGTGGCGAAAATTGTAGAAAATTAGCTGCTAGACTGTTTTTTTTTGGGTGGGAACATTTTTACTCTTTCTGCTCCACGTCAGTGAGTAAGGGCAGAAGAAAAAGCGGCTCTTAGGGAGTAGAAAAGGCAGTACTCTGCCACCTAGGCCCGCAGTGATGTGTGTAGTGGTTTAGACTACTCGCCTTCCACCTAGGCAAACCGGGTTTGATCCCCGGCGAGGTTGCCCCTGGATTTCACATGTGGGAATCGTGCCGGACGATGCTGTGGGTTGCCAGGTTTTCTCTGGGATCTCTCATTTCCTCTGTCCTTGCATTCCGCCACTGTGTCGTACTCACCTCGATTCACCCTCCTTGGCTCTCAAGACCTCGATGTTAAGAGCCACCCAAATCTCTTCTCTTTCTTACTCTTCGTTCCTGCCACCTTAAACACAAACTAAAAAAGAGCTTCGGTTAGTTCAAACGGCAAAGAGCAAGAAAGAACATGAATAGAGCCTAAGTAGTAGAAATAACATACCACACGAACAAACCTTATCTATTTGTGTATTTACAAGTACTGACCTCAGAGTATGTGTGTTTATGTCTTTTTCACTTTTAAGATATAAGTGTAATTGCAGCATTTTTTACCTATCAAATTTAGAGTTCTTACAAAATGTTTATTGGTAGCAGGTAGCACAGACGTGCATGAGTGCATATTTCATCATCTTAGTGCCACTTGACTAAATTTGTTTTGCAGTTGCAACACTACTTGCATGCATTCAAGAAAATGCAGACTCGTGGACTCCATAGTGCCAGTACACATTTGCTATAAGTATTCTTTTGAAGTTTTGCAAGGAGTGCATTTAAATCCAGCTAATTCAGATGTGGTTGTTTTTCACATACTGAATTGCTCAAGTCTAAACTGTGCATTTTTATTTCGCTGGGTACATAATGAGTGGAAATATATCTGTTACTGTAACTTTTATGGCGTTCATAGCAACATTTGATAGCTGTCTCTCATGGTGATGGCATGTGAATAGATAATAATAATAATAATAATAATAATAATAATAATAATAATAATAAGTCCAGCATCTAGACTTTCTGTGCTGAGACGCCCTCTCTGTAAGTATTAATTTTTTCCCAGTGGATATGTGGTGGCTGGATAGGCATGGAATTTCAACTGGTGTCTCACACTCAAGACCCATTCTGAATATAATTTACAGTTGGATACCAAGCAGGTAATGTGTCCTGAAGCCTACTAATAATTGTTAAAGTTTATACACAACCTTTTTTGACAATCCATACAAAAATTACAATGTGACATTTCTTTATTATCCATGGCATATTTGTATTGATGAACTTGACAACTTAAAAGCTGATTGGAACTCCAGGCAAAGTCTTGGTGATGGAAACTGTGGCATGCCCAAGCATGACTCTATGGTGGTTTGTTATATTCTTGCACAGTACATAGGTGGGCCAGGCCCTTCCACTTAAAAATATTCACTGTGTTGGTACAAGGAATTGATCCCAGGTCGCCCCAGGGGAGAGGTCACAATGCTACGACACTACGGAGGCATTCGTATTTTGTAGTTTGTGAATATAATTATAAAAATAAAAGTACTCTGTAAAGTTTGGAAAATGCAGTGTGTATGTGTGTAGGTTGAAACAGTTGCTGGAGCAGAACAACCTGGACGAGGCAGAGGAGCTTGCACGGAAGGAAGGTCTTGATACTAGGCTCATATTGAAGGCACGCACATTTAAGATGGTTGAGGCATTGGTCCCCTGGGAGGATACTGAGCACCAGCACCACTTGTTTGAGGAAATCCTCGCTCATCTGGGGCAATTTGAATTTGTTGGCTTCCTTGGAAAGTTCTGTGATGTTACCATCACCACTGACTATGAGCGCACGAAGAATCTGTTTGAATATGCCCAGAAGAAACTGGATTTAACGAATGTACAAGTAAAGGTATGTTTATTATTTATTTTAGTGCTGAATAACATTAACCTCTGAGTACCTTTTCATATCTAAGAGACCTTAGGATGTGTTTTACCACAGTCATCACATTTTTATTAACTGTTGTGAACAAAATGATTTTAAGGAATTTTTAGTAATAGCTACTGCTGAAGAATACTGTATTGGTGCGTGATGCTATCTGCACTTTTATGCATCACACACTACTTGTGACTGCGTCCCATCTTGGAATACAGTAATCCTTATGGGACAATCCAAAACCACTGATTGAAGAAGAAACAGAGATGGGACACGTGTCTCTACATGAGCATCTTGGGAACATCTCCCATGTTAAGACTCAAACACCGGAGTCTACAAAGTGAAGCTACTCGTCAAAGCTTAACAGTGTCACCCCGCCTGATTCCTACTCTGGAACCCGTTAGCCCCGGACTTATATTTTCCTTCTTCTCTCGTAAATTGTGAATTGCGTAAGTACCTAATAACACACACACATATTAAAGTAACACACATTGTAAATATAGCAAAACACACTCGTCAGAAGTTTTTCAAGTATATTGGAGGTTTAAAATGTATACTGAATTTAACTGCATGAAGCAGCGCGTTTTCCAGGTTGGCATGTTATGTGAAATTTCAAGAATTTCTGGGACAAGAAACTAAATTTAAAAATTGCAGACAATGTCACTTCACTCACAACATCTATAAATTTTTTTTATTTATTATGTTAATGAATACTTAATTTCAGGTGATACAAACTGACGTGTTGGTTGGTCATGAACCGCTATTTGTTTACATACGAGCACAGACTGGAAAAAAAAACAAAACAAAACAATGAACTAGCTAACTTGAACGTTACGTAAGCCAGGCAATAATGCAAAAGAGTTATAAACATATAAATGTGTTACAATCATGCCATATTTTATTATTTGCATACAGCTAAAAGAGACTGAATTGCGAATTGCAGGTGACAAAAAAGGTTTTAATTTTACAACTAGATAATATCAAGAATGACTATAATATGGAAAATGTAGATAGTTTCGATAATATTGTAAATTTAGATAGTATCAGAAATGTCGATAATATCGAAAATGTGGATAATACCGAAAATTTTTATAACACCGAAAATCTTTATAATATCAAGAGTCTCGATAATAACAACAATTTTGATAATATGGAAAGCATTTAGATAATACGGAAAGCTTCAATAATATTGAAACATCGATTTACCAATATTTTTCAAAGTTAGATATCATTTGATAAATTATTTTTCATATAGATAATTATTGATTAATCTATATTTCGAACAGCCCTACCACCAAGCTGGGAGAATCACTATAGGAGGACTTCTAGAACGTAGCCTCAGGGCAGTCTGCTGCACCTCCACCACTGTAATCGGCCACTGGAGGGTGTCAGCTCAGCAATGGTAAGCACTAGCCCTTGTCTCCTGCTGTAAAACACCATGAGGTTATTTAACAGGGACCACCAGTACTAGAACTCTTCACTCTGCCAATGTTGGCCACTCTTCATCCTCCACCACCTGCAAGTCGCCAATCACCACCAGCTAGAGCACTGCGCCCAGGAATATCGACAGTAAGGCATCGCCCTAGTATAGTTTTGTCCACACATGACTTTGTCCCCATACGAAAACCTACACGCCCACGTATGTACACAGGGAAAGCACCTCAGCATGACACTCGCCTGTAATCAGTTTGACATTACTTGAATGTCCTTCGTGATGCTGACATCACTGTGGTCGATGTACACTTCTTCCTTTGCCAAACAAACCTTCCGTATGTTACCAATTAGCGTTGATGCCTAGAGTCAGGTGTTTGACTCCCCAAGCAGATGCCAATTAGCCTTCTCTACCACAACCCCAACGTGGCTGACACCATGCCTAGCTGGCATTTTCAACCAACACACCTTGTGAAAAACGAACTTGTGACTCAGCTCTGCCCTTAGGTAGCTTCTGTGTTAATGTGTGTAGATATTGTGCTGTGTTATTCCTATCATATCACTCCAAAGGCAGTGTACACGCGACAACTGGCACCCAACGTGGGGCGTAATTGCATGTTGTTCAGACTTGGCAATTAAGCAGTGTCAGACATGTTTCTTTAAGATATACTTATCCAACTTTGTCATATAACACCAACCCGTTAGCCTCAGAAGGTTACACATTAAGTGGCATTAACGTGATCCGCATAGGACGGACGTCCTACTGTAATAAGCCAGTTATTATTGTACCCACTCAGCATCTTTTAGAGGAGCAAGTTAGAGAGAGAAGGGAGAGCATGACTGGATGGGTTGTTACATAGCCCTACGGTCTAGAGTGAGCTTAAAACTTAAAACACTCACCACCCTGTGTAAGCAACGTGGCTGGATGGCCGTGTGTGATTACTTTAAACCTGCCTAGTATCCTACGACACTCTTGTGAGATAGATCCCCTAGAGCCTAGGGCAATTGCTCACATCAGGACTTCAGAGAGTCTGCGAATAAAAACACCCTGTGGCGCCCATACTCTGCCTCATCATGTCTGACTTGGAGCATAATCTATATGATGCTCCCGAAGCTACAATGCAAAGGGACCTCCTCGACCAAAATGAGAAGTTTGCAATAGCCATGTGCCCTGAAATGAGATTACATGTGATATACTGTGCATGCTGCCAGCAACATTTTCACCACTCCCGCATAGGGCGGGAAGATGTGCCCAGATATTCAGATGGTTTAGAATACCGCTGTCCCAATTGTAGAGACCAACAGTTAACCAGGTGCAGCTGGTTAAACTGTAACGAATAGGGTTTGTTCACCATTTGGTGTATAACATGCAAATCAGAATTCACCACACTTGTATAGGCTGGCCAGACAGGAGGGTCTCTCATCCTGGCTATTTATACCATTGTGACATGTGTAAACGCAACCTGTCTTACCGACCTAGTAACCCTGATAAGAGACCCAGTATAGTAATGTCAGTACAGGACAGTGATCTCGAGCTGCTCGAAATTACCGGGCTCCCACATGAAGACCCAATCATCTTCCATAGGGAATCTGAGGAGGAATTTGTAGAACATAGAATACATAGGAAGTATTGGGTCACAAAGATGCAGTGGCAGCTGCAGCGCAAAGCCCACGAATGGTAGGAAAAAAATGCAGAATTCGTCATGGACTGGGACCAACTAAGGTACCGCATCACCATGCAAGTTGAAGTAATGGCCCAACTCATCGCGGATTTTCACGCGTAAGAGCAGGGTTCGACCTAAAAGGTCAAAATTTGTATTCTTTGAAAAGCTCATATGCATCGTCAGATATACTCACACGAAAGCGAGGGCAGTTGCATACGCAACGTCTTGCGTACTCTACTCCCCTCCTTTCGAAATTTGCTGCTTAGCCTGAAGCCACAGACCGTGGAAGAGCTTCTTAATAGGTCACGGGAGGTGGAGAACAACGGAGAGCAGGCATTCTTAGACCAGCCGGCGTGCCGCAGACAAGGCCGACAGCCCACCCCGTCTGCCGGAAAGCAAGCCAATGCAACCCCTCCTCACACCACCCCTCGGCTTCCACCCTGCTGATACTGGTCAAGGGGAGGCATCTCAACAGAGACTGTCCTTCACGCCAGAACTGGAGAAGGGGAGGGGGGACGACAAGACAGCAGTAGACACAAGTCCTTGCCCTGGCCACACCTCTACCACTCTGGTAATGTATCCTTTTTCAAATACATGCGTAGTCCCTTCCAGACATTTGAATATCCCCCTTGCTACTGATATTGAGAATCGTTTTCGTAATTGGAGTTTTGCAGTGTGTCATATGAGGTAAAGCCAACCACCACGTATATACCATACACACCTTAAGAGAGAACTTCGAGGTTGGTCGATGAATCAATTTCGGTAGAGACCAGAGCACTAGGAATACTACCTACCATCCTCACTTGACCCTTGGTGGAAACTCACCCAAGAGGATTGTCGGTCGCAGGAACTTCCCATACTGTGTAACTCACGCTAGGCTGGCGAACAGCTAAGCGAGTGGGACACAGTGGAAGTGACGTGGCCAGGCATGCTCTTAGAAGTACACCCGAGTCCGCTTGTTAATTTACTGGCTTCCCCTCACTGGAAATTTAGAAGTGTTTAATCTGTGGATTTACTCACTGCCTTATGCGTCATCAACATAAAAGCGGCAAGAAACATAAATTAAAATTAACATTAAAGAAATTTGAAGACGAAATCAACACCACTACTTTTCCAGAGTCAGATACAGAGAATCTCTTATTTACACCTCCTACACGCTTAGGGCAACATATTTCTTTTGAACACTTATTGATAGTTCATTGTGACATTACAGTCTTGGGACTCAATCCCAAACTCCTACCTGACTTGTACACTGCCATTCCTCCACACCCACCTCAAGAATTTGTGGACCGTACCAGCACTGCTCTGCCGCAGCCAATGCCAGCTGCTGTTTCATTACCTGCAGCATCCCAGCAGCAACCAGCAGCAGAGAGAGTGCTGGTGCCGAGTGGAGTGCAGGTAAAGAGGCAGAGGGTCACAGTGCCATTATCAGTAGACTTTGTTCCCACTTGTAAACCAACACGGCTTGTGCTATATAACGGCAAACTGGCCAAGCGAGAGTAACCTCTCCTTGGAGCATGACCCCAATGATTCTGACATCACGTGTATATTTGAAGGCCACCTCCTCCGCTAATGTAAGATCTATGTACAGCAGGTCATTGGAAGTGAAATTCATCCTAAGGGTTGTAATCCCCAAGCTCTCAACTCATCAAAACTCTCACAAGACAGCTAAATAAACATATCCTTCCAGCATGGGGAATACCCGCTCTCCTCCACAGAGCTAACCGAAGGTCTTGTATGCAATTTCTGTTGAAGCTATGGTTGCATTCAATTCAGCTTTCTGTTTTAGCAACACACTTTTTGAAGGTATACAGAGGTTTTATTCCTCGCTCTGCCCATGCCAGACTGGGCGCCGTTATAACCCTTCTTTGGTACACTGGCATAGCGTCACTGTACCCGGTGGCTTAAAATGCATGCTTCAAAGTATATGTTAGGTCTTTAAAAACAAGAGTGTGGACATTATGCGAGTAAATACGGTATATAAATTGAAGCACCATGGGCGACGTCAATGATCTTTCGTGAGTCTCCGACTCAGTTGCTTTCCCTCCCATGCTATGGCATGGTGTCGCTAGACTTCAGCAATGTCAGAGCTGTCACTTTTGAGTGGGCCCGTGAGGTCTACTGCTGCCTGTGCACAGGCAACCTGCGCTGCCTACTTACTTGCCCTGGCAACCTGGTTGCGTACTGTCTATAGGAGCGGCCCTCCAGCTTGGGATTAATGAACGTGCATCGCACTCATGTAGTAGAGACACAAGCTCTCTCTCCTCCATTGCTCTCCTTCCTCTCTTGCCCTTGGCCGGACAAGCTTTCCAGCAATCCACCATCCTCTTAGGCACAGGTAAGATCTGAGACCCATAGCTTTTCAGGCTTACACCAGCCACATCTGGAACCACTCTCAATTTTGGTCTGGATGTCTGGTTACCAGCAATAATGCAGCTTCCCTGGACACCACTGGGGCTAAGAGCAAACCCTTGGTACGAAACCTACTCAAAGGAGATTTGGTTACCAGCAATAATAGCTATGTCTCTGGGCTCTCCTGGGAGTAGACATTGCAAGGACTCCCACCACCTCTAGACGAACATATACTCTCCAAGTTGGAAACAGTAACCCAACTCATTTGAGCATCTGGCTGGTAGTAATAATGTTACTTCTCTGAGCATCACTAAATTGGGGAATAAGGTTTGCTACTGTCAGGTAAAGGGATGCCCTCCTTGGACTCAGGCACCAGAGAGAGGCTCCGGTTCCCTTGAAGGCCCACCATTTGCCCTTTGCTTCCACACAGTTAGGCCACCTTGTCATTCCTATGCTTAAGCTGCTACTTTGCCAACGTATCCCACCTAAGAGCAGGGAGGGTAAAGGCTGAGAAGATAGCTGCTACTCATGCTCAGCATTCTGTTGGTGATGGGGTTGACTATCAAAGGGGCTATACTCACTTGTGTGAGAAAGCTGCTTGTCTGCGGTCTGGCAACATCACCACCACTTCAACCTGGCAAATTCCATCCAAAACCCCAGTAGTTCCAGCTCAGTAGTGTCGACCTACCGTCCAGAGTGCTTCAACTTGCCAAGGCCGGTATCGCTGCTGCCACCGACCCCACCTAAGTGCTGTTCAGAGCCCATCAGGTCTTCATCAGCTACAGCAGTTAAGCATCAACTAAAGTTCCCAGGTTGTCTGCCATCCCCATCTTCGTAAATATGTTGGCAATGGAAGTGTTTTCAATCTGAAATAAATTGATACTGCCATTTTACTAGAGTTGTTCCGATACCATGTTTTCCGATACCGATACTGATACCCCGATACCAATGCCCTTCACACTGAATTTTAGGAAAAGTATTACTGTTAATAATACATTTAAAACATTTATCGAATACTCATTTAAATAAAGAAAATAATGCCTTAAAATACTCTATATAATTTATCGTAATCCGACACAAAATGCAAGCTGACCTAAAACTTGCAAACCCTCTCAAAATGCAAATAATATGACACCAAATGCAGTATAAATTTTAAATGTCTCGTATGCACTATCAGCTAAGAGCGCACAGAGAAGTTATCAATTGGGCAGTGTCATGTCTGTTGGTTTAAGGGGGTGATGGGGGATATGACCTCACACCGCTACCTGTTGGCGACACCTTGCACACGTGGCAAATGTCTGTCTTTTAAAGTAATTTATTATATTTTACTGTAAAAAAAACTTGTAATTTTGAGACACAAATGAGGCAATTATAATTGATTTCTTCACTGTCTTTAATAATTAGTCATTCTAAACCACATCTTCTGATTTTCCCCGTCATGAGATACTCTGCATTTGGCTCTGTGCTTACCTACCCATTACTAGATGGCAAAAGATGTCTCATAGGCACTTACATATTATCAGTTTATTCAAAGATGCGTGTCTATTGAAATAAATTAATTTAAATCCTCTGATTTCCCCGCAAGAAGTTACTGAACATGAACATTTATAATATAAGTCGCTCGATGTTCAAACAATTTTGTGCTGAAAAATGGTAGATTATATTTTTGCGCATATAATTTTGTTCGCAAAGGTGCTGCCCGTTGAGTTAAATAAATATTAAGTTTTAAAGTCATGTTAATTTTACGCCAGATACAATGAAACACCAACCTTACCGGATAAAACCACCTTTAAACACAAAAGAAAACATCTTTACAAATAATAATTCCTCATTAAAATGTTTTGCATAACATTTTCAGGTGAAACCATTTGTTTTGAAATACAAACGATGTTAGGTGCAACTATTTTGAGCAACGCATACCGTATTTACTTGTGTATAGTGCGCACCATGATTTTTTCAACAAGTTTCAGGAAAAATGTTTTTAAAAATAAAATTGCACCAAAAATTTGTGGCGCCCTGTTAGTAAGTATGGAACAAATTATTCTTTTTTACATTAATGTGTGGTGATTGTGATATGTTTGGAAAATACTTTAATGAAAAAACTTGGGTGCAAAAAGCCAAAATAAAAAAAAATCCAGAAACCTTTTTTCTCCTACTACTCACTACTACTCAACATTTCCAGCTTTGTTTTTCTTTTTTCTCCTTTCTCCTTTCTCCTTTTAGCATGACCGGCTCTTTTATTTTTTGCCTCGCTAGAATGTCACACTACCTCTTATGTAAAAAAAAAAGGATCTCCTCGCCCCTTCACCCTCCTACTCCATCCACGAACATGGCTGCTCTTGCTAGCCTCTGACATGGAAACAAAGAGGGCTTGGCATTATCAACCAGCAACATCTGGGTGTTATTTGGGGAGGGGGGGCACGTAAACACGTTGCATCTCTGGTTTGCAGCGTGATAGGATGTATAGGATGTCGTTAGGCAGCGGAAGGAGGGGGGGGGAGGGAGCGGGGTTTCGACCTACACATAACTGAAGGCTCGTTGAGAGAGAAAGAGAGAGAAGGGAGAGGAGTGATGTAAGAGCAAGATATGTGACGACAGATAGTACCGCCACTTCCCTCAACATCCCGGACAATTTATGGCTACCGTTCCCCCTTCCTCTTTTTTTCCGTATATAAGGTGTACCCCAGACATTTTTTCTTTATTTGGGGAAATAAGGGTGCTCCATACACAAGTAAATACGGTATTTGTTCTTATTTTTAATGTGTGGCGTATACAAACCGAAATACGGTAATTTTTGTGCCTAAAGAAAGTAATAATCTGATTTATTGTCTACAACCAATACTAAAGGATCGGCTTGATACCATACCTGATACAGATACATTGGGAAAAGGCGAAGTATCGGCCGATACCGATACTTAGTATCGGAACAACTCTACATTTTACTTCAGTTCTTGTTCCTGCTTCTGTTTGTTATTGTGGAAGTGTGTTGTGTTGCTGTTGTAATATTGTGTAATAAAACCCAGTTGAAAAATATTTCCGGATTATTAATTAATACATGTCATCTACAAACTATAGTTTTTTTGGCTCTGAACTGTGCTAAGCGAGCTGATGTTAAGGGTGCTGCCTGCCTGGTGCTTAAATTGCTTTGCAGTGTGTTTGAAATCTGCATTTATTTATGAACCCACTAAAAGGGTCCCCATCAAACCAACTTACGAAAAGAAAACACTCTTCAGGCGAGGTACGCATAATATTCTCAATAGATAACTCGTATTAGAAATACTATTTCCGAGCCCTCCAACATAGCTAAAAATGGCTATTTCACACTTCTATAATATACTGGTCGGAAACATGCAAAACTATTATAGAGACTATTATAAGATCATCGCTTAAAGTCCCATAGGTATATGCAGCACAACGAAGACACTGCATGCCAGTTGACCGCCTTGCACGTAGCGGTGATTGGGAACCAGGCTCATGTGTCACTGTCACCCTTATCGCTCACTTGCTTATGAGCTTCAAACGCACTAAAAATCTTCAAGTAGGCAGCGCCCTTAATCCTACATCCGACATGTCTGTAATATTACAACTTCCCCCCACCTCTCATCACCAAAAGCTCGCTTGTACTTTTTCTTACGGTACAGTCCAACTCAATAATGTAGTTCACTACTCCGTGGTCTAAAAATATTGATTTGTTAAACACATTAAAAAGCAGTTGCATCTCTAGAAATGGGGCCAAATAACAAAGGGTTTGGATATTAGAGGGTTGGATGTGTTAGGTTCCACGGTACATTTGTGTGGACATGCCTTTGTTTCTACATGTTCTTTTGCACTACAATGAAGGTTCAGACTAGCAGACACCATTATCTAGCATTGTTCTTTCATAGTTTTTGTGTATTAAGTTATAAAACAATGTTGATTTCAGTGAATGTGTGTACCATTATTTTATGTTGCTCGCAATAATAAAAAACCAACAAAGGTTTTTTTTTTACCATGTGTCATTATTTTTTGAAATTTTGGGAAACAGATAGTTGCACAATTTGTGTATTGAGGATTAAATTTTTTATTACAGTAAACTCTTGATTCTACGACCCTTCATGGTTCCTGAGAAATAGGTCGCTATTTCGAAGGGTTGTTACTAGAATTTCGACAGACCCCTGACCCCTATTCTTAAAAATTCAGCTGTTATACTTACGCCGCTTTTGAACGGCTCTCGCGGAAAAAATAAATACATTATAATAATTAAATACCGTCAAATCTCAATGGTATGAGTTCTCAAGTTACTTGAGAATGGGCTTCTACACTCTATGCAGTTGTAAGATTGACTTTGCTTAAAATTTGTTTGTTTTAAATCCCTCCCCAAAACAACACAAAAACTGCATTTTTCATGTTAAGTCCTTGTTCAGTCTTCTCTAGCGTGAAAACAACTCATTGTTTCTAAAAAATTGTAAATGTATTTTATAGACAGATATCTTACAACTAAAATAATACCATTAAAAAGCATATAGGACCTCCACATGTCTCCAAAATTAAATCTGAATACAGCGCACCACAACTTGTTACTTTTGCAAAGTCCATTTTCAATGGCTTCTTAATAAATAAGAAATACTATATATATTAAACATTAATGTACTTTAATAGACAGAAGTGTTCCTGAAAAAATAATATCCCAGACACACAAGACCTACCTTGTCGACAAAAATGATGTAAACATTGTACGCAGCGTAGCTTTTAACAAGTTCACATTCCATTTTTACTGGGTTTTTGCAGGAAATTCAGAGGATTTATTTATGAAATGATTACTTATTAACATAAAATAACTAATTATTAAAGTTGCATTACATGGTTCCTGTGACATTGAGGTGGATGGTGTGATTGCTTCTCTCGGAGCCATGTGCAAGGAGTGACGGGGGACAAGCAAGGCTGTGTGTGTGATGCGTGTGAGAGAGGCAGGCTGCGTGTGCACCCCGAGATAGATACCGCAGATGTTTGCCTGGTGACTGCTTGCTCGAGGGTTCAGCGGCAGCTGCTGTGCTTGTTGATGGCACACGACGTGACATATGGGGAGCACAAAGACAGTCTTTAATCTCTCACTAAAGAAAATGTTTTCTTACCCTAATTTTGTTGCACTGGAAGACGTATTACCTTGAAAATGAATCTTTAGAAGTGCTGAGTTTCTTAAATGATTGAGATATGCAAGAAATTCTTCCAAGTTAAAAAAATGTTTTAAAAATTGGTACATTAATAGAAACTAGTCTTTGATCGTTAAAAGTTAAGTGAATGTTGTTTGTAAGCAGGCACCACAAAAATCAATAAAGCAGTTTACGGGTAAAATATTTTACTGAGAGTTTGTGCTGTCTTCCAAATAGATATATGAATCATTCCCTTACCAGCCTTCTCTTCACCTTATCCTTGTCACTCACTTTCTGTTGCTAGGATATGTTTGTAAGCTGACCATAGGCGGGGGAGAATGGCATAAAAAGAAAAAGACAGCTGGCAACCACATGCATGACAACTGCTACACAAAAACCCAATTGGAAGTGGCTGTTGAGTCATATTTTCTCTGATACCCTATCCAAACTATCTAAACATTAGTTACCTGTGGCCAGATATTATCACATCATGTTATTTAGCAATCAATAATTAAAGCTTGATTTTTCAGTTAAAGAATTCTGGGATGTGCATTTTACACTGATAAAAAATTCAATGAAAGGCTTAACAGTAGTTGTAAAATGTTGAGAGATACTTGAATGATGATAAAATGTAGCGGGACTGTCCAATATCCCTCTCATTTTTCTCTCTTTCATCATCAGTCCTCTCCCTTCGCTATCTTTCGACGAGCCCTTCTGGTCGTCCCTCCACCCCACTCTTGTAACACACACTGTTAGCTATAACTATTTCTGTCCTTTTTTACATTCCTGTTGCCAGTGTTTCCCTTCAGCATTTCAGCAATACATGGGTAAAAACAAAAAGGCACGTAAGAAAATAGAAAATGTACTGCAGCTCGGCGATTTGACGTGGCAAAAACTAACATCAGGGTGCAGCAGGAGAAACGGGAAAAGTTAATTTTTATATCTGGACTTGGTTGGAAGGAGGGAAGGGACAGCACTACTTTTTTTTGGCTGAGTGGATTGTCACATTCCACCATGCCACTCCATAAAAGAGAAAGTAAAAAATATAATGCAGGCCACCCCAGCAGTTACCATCAAATATAAAAAGGGGAGCCACCCACCCCAGCGGCTGGCATTCTTCTAATGTCCTTTACGTTACCGCAGTACAGCCCTCCACATGCAGATGTAATGAAGATAAATTTCTCACATACATAACAGGACACCACAAATAGTTGATGCAGTTTCATTCAAGAAATATATTTTTTCGTAAACGTATATACACGTTTATAGAGTATTTTTAATTATTCTGAAATAGTTTTTGCTTTGTATGTTTGCTTACTTCCTCTCATGATGGTTCAAATTTAAGAAAAACTAACAAGAATAAAACACCAAGTCGTCACATGAAAGTTATTTTTTGACACAATCTTCTGTACCACTCATTCTTCGTAGTTCTTTCAAAGATAAAAAGTTGTATATAAAGTTTTTTAATGTGTTTGCTATGCAACAAATACACATGTTTATGTATTTAACATGTAGCCACAGTTATATTTACAAAAATAACATGTGTAATAAGATTTTGAGTGCTTCATTGCAAAAATTTGAACCTCAAATTAATTGTGAAAATCATAAACGTCCGCAGGAAAGTGACTTCTGAAATGTTAGACTTAATTTTTTTTTCAGATATGTTCACAAGTTTATTGCAGCTTACAGTGAATTTTAACAATCTTGCAGATACAAAGAATTTCCTCTTGAAAATTTAAAAGAAAACATTGTATTACGAAAAGAATTAGCTATGTAATACATTAATATATTTTCTTGTAAATAATTTTTTCGGAGTCCTAAACTGTTTAATAACAGTTCGGTGAATGATTAACTAATCAATTTTACACTGCGTGGTTGGCAGCAAATAATTGTTTACAGCCCCAAATCTAGCCAGCAAATAAGAATCAAGGCATACCTGAGAGTGCCAACGCTTTCTCATTACATGTTTCTTCTTACATACTCCTTGCTCAAGGTAATAGCCGGCAGCGTGAAGCACATAAGGTAGCTGCTTGCAATGCTTAGTTTCTTACACAACAAGAATATAATTAATGCATTGTTTATAAATTATTTGAATTTTACAAACACTTGGAGGAAATTTTACTTCAAATTACATATGGTGGGGAATTTTGAAATAACCAAACTCCAAAGTATGCAAAATCCCATTTTAATGTTCGGGGGCTAACAACTACTCCAATTTACATATAATTTCAAATTAACTGAGTTTGAATTATGAGGTTTTATTGTACTACAATGCTCGAGAAGAGAATTGCAACCATTAGTGGTCATAAGAAACACAGCAAAATTATTTTTCTACCCATTTGCCTTGAATTTTCTATTTTTTCCAACCAGATTTTTTCATAGTTCCTGAGAAAAGAGTTCTTGCTTTGAGAGGATCGCTATTCCTGGGGTTGCAAAATTGTGAGCTTATTGTATTTAGACCGATCAGGGATTCCATTCTTTATGCCTTAAATTTTTCACATTTTATGATGTCTGCTTTTATGCATGAAGAGCTTTTGTTTTTACATTAAAAAGAAAGTAAATTTTTGAAGTGTATAATTACTTTACTCTTGAATAAAAGAGATGTTTCACACAAAGTAACACTTGGCATAGAACCACTTAGAAGTTTGTTGTGTTCATGACCTTCTTTTGTATTGTTGTTTTCAAGGGGGGGAAGATATCAAGAGAGCGTGCCGCATTGCTGTGCACTGTGTCCAATATTCTCCTGAGACTGAACACGTATAAGATGCTCTGCCGTGCACAGTTTGCACAGGACAACAAGTGGCTGGATTTCTACATGTGTGACCTCTACAAGGAATGCTTGCATTTCTTGTCACAGGTGAGTACTCTTTTTATAACATTTTTAGCCTACTTTTCAAAGGAGTGATAGGCTTATGCAATCATCCGAATGTCTGTCTCTTGAATGTATGCTCTCCCCCCCCCCCCCCCCCTCTATTTCCTAATGATGTTGAAACCCGACAACTGGTTTTACCAAACCGAGTACTGTTTTTCAAAATAAAAACAATTTAAACATTTTGGCCACTTTGTTTTATATTTTGGGAGCCATTCAACCATTTGAAATAAAATTTGGTACGTAGACAGTGCATGATATAAACATTGAATTTAGAAGGTGGTATAGTTGTTCGTCTGCCATTTTGGAAGATAGTGCAAATAGGAAAATTAAGCTTGTCAAACCATTTAACAGATTTAAACCAAATTTGTTATGTTGACAGTGCATGATAGAATCATTAAATATAGAAACAGATAATGCTATTTGTTCGCCATTATGGAAAATAGGACAAACTGGAAAAATTAATCTTATACATTATCTCTCTTTCATGTTCTATTTTGCCTTCTCAATACGTCCTGTCTATTACTTCTGGTACATCGACCGATGTTTGATAGTGGTATCGCTGGCCTTTTTCTCTTAGATCAACAAACTTTTCCTGTAAGTATGAGCAAAATCACCCCATAAATATAGAAGTTAGACTCCAGCCCCACCTATTGGAATGAAACATAACTAACAATCTTACTCACCATCTCAATAACATATGGTGTGAATATGGTCTCAATTGGTCCAGTGGTTTGTCAGCGATGATGCGGTTTAGTCACACACAAAGGATTTTATATATAAAGGTGTAATACTTTTGTAGGCAATGTTCATACATGGCTGTAACAAATATTTTAGGCTCATTTGCATTATCTACCATACTGTTTACCATACTTGTTATCCTGAAAGTATATGTTACAGTCATATAATGTGTCTACCCAGAGTTTCTTTTGTCTGCCATTTCGTAAGCTAGTGCCACATGAAAAAAATTAGCATAGTGTGCTAGGTTATATCTAACGAAACAATTGAACAAATTTCAACCAAGCTTCATATGCTGACAGCATCTATACAAACATCAAATAAGCTAATATATAAACTAGTTTGTCCACCTTTTTGGAAGATAGCACCTAATGAAAAATTAAGCTTTCGTTTCCTATATCAGGAAACAATTCACTGATACCCACCAAATTCAGGTGACAAATTATACTTTTGTAGTTCATCTGAATTTATATGACTTAAGGAGATAGTCGCAGATTTTCAAAATAATGGATGTGTAAATATTTTAGGTTAATATGTCATGTCACAAACAATTTCAAGTGACTTTAAAATGTAGCAGTATCTATGACAAACATAGAATGTACCAATACATAACTGTTTTGTTCTCCAGTGATGAAGATAGCACCAAAAAAATGGATCTTTTTTGTCATATGTCCACAATCAGTCAACCGATCCTGCCAAACTTTACATATAAGTAGTGCTACAGCTTTATTTGCAGTGTGGCTATTGTAAAATAATTTTGATAAGTTTGTCATTTCTATTAAACAGTTGAACCAACTTCAGTTAAACTTTTTATGCTGAGAGTATCCTGTAGAAGCATCAAATTTGTTTACAGATATCATATTTTGCCACCTTTTTTTTTTTTTTTTGACATGTGGGGAAATGAAACAGTTATGCTTTATCTCTGGAACCAATAATCTAATTCCCACCAAATTATCCACAAAAGTAGTCTACAGTAGGCCATGCAAACTTACATATTTTAAGTGGGTGAGACATTTTTCTTTTAAATGGTTCAATAAAAATTACGTATTTAGATAAGTTTATCAATTCTATTAAATAATTTGACACATTTCAATCAAACATTTTATGCTGACAGTATCTGTTAAAAGCATCATATATGCCTACACAGAACCTGTTTGCATACCTTTTTTTGTATGATAAGGCAAAATGGGAAACTTACGCTTTTATGCCACATCTTGGGAACCGCTCAACATATTTCCAGCAAATTCTGCACACAAGTAGTGCTAGAGTAGTCCATTTAAACTTACATGATTTAAGTAACACACACTTATATTCAAAATGATGTCCCTGTAAATTTTTGAAGTTGTTGAATCTAGTCTACCAAAACTTTAGATGGATTACAACCAAAGTTGATGCTCTGAATTTTATCTCTGAAATGGTGTTGGTAAAGGCTGTTCATGATAAAGTGATTACTTTTGAAATCAACCTCAGTAAAAAGTCACTGCTCCTACCTGCGTGTATTTTAACCGGCACACTGAGTAATATGCACCCAATAAAGTTGGTAACGATGGATGGGAAGTAGTTCCTTATCTTGACGTCTAATAAAAAGGGTTAGGTAACCATTTCTGATTATTTAAATTATTTGTTTCGCTTTCTGCTTTTTTTAAAATGCATCAAAGTGTAAAAATGAGCAAATTTGTAAAATATTAATTTTTCTAATAATTTCACAGTTTTGTTTGACCGACACATGAATAAAGTGATGAGACCTATGACAATGTTAATCTTACATAAGGCGGAAGAATACACAACATGCATACAAGTAGATCGTAAGTAGAGCTTTCAAAAGTGCTCATTTTACCATGAATAGCCTATATCATGCCAGCTTATGGTACCAGGCATTCTCTGTTCGAGTCCCAGCTAAAGCATATGTATGTGTGTGTGTTTTTTTTTGTGTTGTTGACAGGAAGTGACCTCCAACCCTTTAGGATGTTTTTAGTTTATGTGTTAATTTCCTGGGGTAAGCCTTGGTAAGTGCTGTGATGTTAGGGTTTCTTAGCATGCAAGCAGCTTTGGTTCATTTAAAAGGTATTAGAAGTGGTAATTTTAGTGTGTGCCAATTAAAAAAAAAAGATTTTTGTGAGATGCTGAAGGTAAGTATTGATGGAGAAAATTTATGAAATGTGTACTTGGGTAACAACCATTTCTTTGAAACTCCTCCTAATTTATCAACATGTAAGGGCTTTGCTTTGGGTGGTTAGAGGGGTTTATGTTTGTTTTAGGCCTCAGTTATTAGTATCATTCTGGATGTTGATGGTGATAACTACTGTGCATTGTCTACTTGCACCCACAGATGCCTTCCCTTTCCTTGTATTATTGTAGTTGAATTGTGTTCCACTTATTGAATGTTTAGGGACTGGCCAGAGTTGAAGTTTGTTGGCTCGTGATGTAAACTTCAGTATCATCCAGTGATCCAGCGCGCTAGTGAGTACTTCGAACTGCGAGAGAGGCTTTTGCAGTCGTGACCTCTTCATATTGTAGTTGGTCTGCATGGGATAGGTGTTACTGGTGATAAAACACTCAGGAACCCACTCAATGAACAAGGTTCAGGTCTTATCCCAATAGCTGGTACCAGAAACAGCAAAGTCAGATATTTTGTTGGTGGCTATGTAACAAAATTCTCACATTAAGATTTAACTAGATCTGAAAGTCTCGTGTAAATGTCGGGAGCATTAGGTGACAGCCATAAGAACCATTTGGAAGGAGAATTTCAATTGCAACAGCCTTGCTTTCTGGTCTTTATTGGGATAAAGGCATAGAGATTATAGAGGTTATTGAGGGTTAGAGTAGACTCTCCTTAAGTGGGAGCACATGGGTATGTTTTGAGGTCCCCAATGTGCATAGTGCACAAGGTAACCAGGGGCAACCTTGATATCCTCTTTGTAGAAGTGATGCATTGAGGAAGTTGTCTGGCTTAAGTGAAGCTTGCATTCAGTACATTCTAGATGCGAGGTATTACAGAATTTTATCCCGATCCACTCTACTTGGTAAATTTGTTGTAATGAAATGGAGTTGTTGAATAGAAACAGTATAATAATCAGCCGTGTCGTGGCAGCTACAGCTTCATGTTCATGAATTAAACCATGAGAAGGTATTACGCAAGCATATCACAATGTAGTCATGCATGTTGTGACTGAGGGGATAAATGTTCAAATGTAGCCCAACCATGGGAAGATGAGCTGTAGAGCAGATTGGCCAAGGTTTTAATTCTCTCAGTTCAATGTGTGTACCTAGTTAGCATAACATACTGGAATCAGATATCCCTAACCCTTGAGCCCATTGAAAATAATCCAAATGGGATATGGGTAACATTTCAAATGGGTGAACTGGGGTTAGAAGTTGAGGAAAGAAGCCCATAGAAAGATGAGAGAATGGCTATCATTCAAAACTATTATTATTTAGCAAGTTAACAAATATACCTAGTTGCTGTTCATTTGTTTAAGTTGTAGATGCTGTTCCTAGTTTACCAAGTTTTAGTCCTTTCTGGTAAGACTGGTATGAAAAATGTTTGTTCTTGCTACAAACAAGGAGCTTATTTCCAAACCTGTCAATCGGTGTGTGACTGATGTGATCATTGGTTGATGGTCATGTTCCTCTTGCATAGAGCAGTTTCCAACTCCTGGACATCTGCAAGAACCTTTCTATCTATCTTGCTCGTATGCCACGACAGTGAGCTGGGCAGCGAAAGGAGATCATGTAGGTCTTGGCCAAGAAGGTTGTAGAGTCAAACTGAGTATACTTGGTGTTTGCATGAGGAAGCCACAAGCTGGGACACCACCGCCATCATCAGCCCCATCTGCAAAGAGGGAACATCCATGAGACCTATGCCTTTGCTGTTTCCACGTGCCAAGAATCATATCACCTCTTCCCCCAACTCTGCCTTAAAGCAAGGCCTGACGAGCCCTGTATGGTCTCCGTAGACAAGGCTGTGCCGGCTGGTTTTTCTTTCCAGGCAATTACCCATAGAACCTTTTGCCCCAACTCTGCCGCTATCTCAGAGGGTCATAATTTCTGCACCTACTTTGTAGAACACCCATGCTTACACACTACCCGTTAACAGGGCTCCTGTTTCTTGGCCCCCTTGGAGGAATATTCTGATGCCGGCCATTAACAAAACTCCAAACCAGGTGAGGCTTCAACATTTTAATCATTGTATTACAGCCTACTGATAGCTGACAACTTGTCACATGACGAAACCAAAATATTATGGAGTGCTCTTTGTAAAAGTTAACAAAAGCTTAGGAACATCTGTATTAAACAAAAGCCAAATATCAACTGAGGTCAAAACTAAAAGCAACAATTTCTTAGGACTCAGATTCTCACCTTTCAGACTGGCCTGTGTTTAACAACTGGGATGTGGAAATGGAGTAGACAGTGCTTTATCATCAGTTGTACTATAATGCCACATAAAAAAAAGTGTTATTCTCAGTGAAGAAGTGATGAATGTATTTCTTACAGGGGCATCTGAGCCAGGCAGCACTAATCTGGTCCAGGCACAACTCTAGCTTTTGCATGAGCTTCTCTGCAGATAATGTACGGGAGCTCACATCTATGCCCGAGGAGTTTGGACTGGATGACTATTTACAGTGGCTGAAATGTGTATCGCCAGTTTTGCTCAACAGGCAACCGTACTGGTACAAGTTGATCCTCACCTCCGCCATGTCGAGGATCAGGTGAGTCTATTTATATCCGATGGGAGAATATAGTGTTCAGTGTCCCTTTGTTCTCTTTTGAAGGTTTCTTTTTCACTTCAGCCTGTTTGGTGAGGTTTGTCGGTGTTCATTTTATATAACAGTGTGCCATATTTTTCCATCAGCTGCTTTTTAGCTTTGTTTTTTTTCCTGCCCTTTTGTTTGTTTCCTTTGTTGGCAGATTAAATTTTTACTTACTTTTATGGCAAATCAGAAACTTAATGTGTAAAACAATATAGTACATTTTCCATAAACCTTCACTGACCATTTGTTATATATAAATAAATAAATAAATTGGGCAGGCGGGTGGGTGGATGGACGGAAGGGTGGACGGATGGACAGACGGACGTGAGCACTTCCCTGCCTTTGCAAATTTTTTCCCCAGTGTGTTGAGAAGTGCTAAAAGAAATTTTACTGTAGGGATTTAATTTTTTTTTTGCACCAACTATGTTGGTTGTGTTGGAAATATGAGGGCCACAGAAGTATGTGTAATGGTGAGATTATGTACTTGTATCCCATCAAGGCAAATTGAGTTCATTTTGTGGGCATTGTCGCGCGAGTTTTCGTGTATGGGAAAGGTGGTTGATGTTTTCATTAGCAGGCAGGTTTTCTCGGGGCACTCACATTTTTCCTGCTTTTGCATTCTGCCACTGCTCCATTTTCACCTCATTCACCATTATGAGTGCTCCAGACCTTGCTATTAACCACAGACCAAACCATGGCTTTGAGAGATATCACTTTTGAATTTCAATTATTTGACATATTTAAGAATTAAATAAGTGTACTGCAAGTGAGTATTCAGGGCAAGTCAAAAAGAACTAAACAAATTCACACTGCTACGAAAACGTAACTGATTATTTCAGAAGACCTTTCAAGATGTATATGTAATAAAGAAAAACTCTAAAATTGATTTTTTAATTCAAGGTTTCATTCATATTAGCATCTCATCATCTATGGATGCGAAAGCAGTAACAATTCACCTTCATAATTCTGGCAAATCTTTCGGAAGTTGTGGAACATACACATAATCATTCACATATCCTCAAACAAAAAAATCACAAGGTGTAAAGTCCGGTGACACTGCCAATCCAGCAGTGAGGGAGAAGTACATTGAGGTACCTCACAGTGATAATGAGGTGGTGACCCATCTTGCTGGTTGAGGTAGTCTGTGGAGTTCTCGTCAAGCTGCGGGATTAGCCACTGTTGAAGCATGTCAAAATAAGTTATCCTGGTAACGGTATCCTCTATAAAGAAAAATATACCTAGACTCTTTTTTTATGTTATTGCACAAAACAAGTTGAGCTTTGGGTAATCTCGAACATGCTCAATAGTGATATGAGGATTCTTTGTGCCCCATATTCTCAGATTCTCAATACACATGGAGTTTTGTGTAATCTCTAACATGCTCAGTCGTGATATGTGGGTTCTTTGTGCCCCATATTCTCAGATTGACTATTCTCTTTCTGATTTACATAAAGGTAGTGTGATCACTGAAAACAAGACGACCTGGAAAATTATCATCCTCCATGTCTACTTGCATTTCCACTGAAAACTGGTAACATAAGGTCTTGCCATTTTTTCTCAGTGCTTGTACCAGCTGCAGTTTAAAGTGTTTGCATCTCAGCAGCTTACGAATAATACACCATACGGTTTTCTGGGATAGCTGCAGTTCATGTCTTGCACAATGCATAGATTTTTGCAGACTTCTTGTAACATTTCCCTAATTCTGTTGACAGTTTCATTGTTTACACATAGCCGTCCGGTGCTCTTCTTTTTGCACACAGACCCATTCTCATCAAACTGTCTGTACATGCTGTAGATTTTCTTCCAAGATAGTGGATTACTACGAAAACATGTGTGGAAATGTCTTTGCACAGCTGTAATCAAATTAGTCTTCGCTAACTGTAACACACAATATGCTTTCTGCTGGTCACTCACCATTTCTCTACAATAGTGATCCTGGCGAAGCACACCAAGGAGAAATAAAATTTTTGAAGTTTTTCTTTACATGCATATGTTGCACGGTCTTCTGTCATGAGTTACTTTTGGAAGCAGTCTGAAGTTGTTTGATTATTTTTGACTTTACCTTTATTTTGGGTTATTGTTTTCTCTGCTCTTTACATTTTACGTAACAGTTTTTAAGTTGTGCAGGGCTGCAGAGCTGAAAAAGGACTTGTGGCCAGGGGCTGCCCTGAGTTTTGCCCGTCGTCTGCGTGACTTCCTGCACTTGGACAGGCGACTGAACGCAGATGTGAGCTCAGTCATTACTCTCGATTACCAGGAGTATGATGAAACATCCCTTGTGAAGCAGTTTTACAATTTGATCTTCACCCTTGAGCAGTTGGATCATCTGCAGCAAAAGAACCACATTCGCATCCCTTTGGTGGATTTCATGCAGGTGACAATGCAGTTTGCTTCTACAAATTTAATTAAAGGTACTAGTGTTTATTAAAATTGTAGTTGACAAGGGGGCAGAAAATCACACAATGGTTTGAAGTGTAGCATAAATAAAAGCTGATGAAAACTATGCCAAATTTTGTATATACGTATATACATCACTGGTTTCTAAAGATCATATTTAAAGGGACTGTATCCATTGCTGAAAATAATCCTAAAAACAAGACAAATAAATTTAATTAAAAAAATTTTACCTCTGTTGGTTTTCATTTCTCACAAATTTGTTCCGGTTTCTTGGTTTTATTCTTGGGCTATTTTTGGCAGTGTTGACGCGTGGTGTTGGGTGACAGATGGCTACCTCACTGTTGAGCAAAGTTTTAATGTGTCGGTCAGAGACATGGGTTATATGACTGGACTGAGTTTATTGGCTGTTAACCAGATCCCAGCTGGTATATAAGCTGGGGTGTGTGACTTGATGGCATGGCACAAAGTATGGTGTGGGCTTAACTGTCCTTACTACTGGTTTGCACACAGCCACTGGTTTACCTGTATTGGGCGTGACCCGGGGTAGCTCCTGACTCGGCTGCTATTACTGCTGGGGCCAGCTGGAGCTCGTGTCCAGTCTGTGGGCGAAGGTGGTGCTGCGGCTGCCTGTGCTGGTGGGGGCCCGCGGAGGGCTGGTGGTCCTGATGGATTCTCGATTAACAGTGGTGCTGGAAGTCCTGGGCAGAATCTCCCGACAATGGAATGTGGCTCGCTGACAGTCTTGTGGGGTGGCTGAAAAGGGAGCTGGAGAGAACTAGGTGAGAGGTCTCTCCAGTTGGCGGGTGGCTTAAGCTCGTTCCCAGGGTGTTACATTGCAAAGGGCAGTTGGCACTCAGTTGCTGTTCAAGATAGGCTCGGAGACAGTAGCTGCCCTCTTCGCTCTCTACTTTGCACCGCTCATATGGGTGTATGGTATAGAGGAAGAAACTAATGTCTGCCATTGTAATGGGAAGCAGGCAACAAAGATCCCTAGCTAGGTGTAAATCCAGTCGTGGCTAAGGCAACAGACCCAATTACTCAAACCGGCAAAGTACAACATGGTGGGTGATGCGATGGGTTACTCTAGATGTGTGACAGCGACGAGGGTGTGGTCCAAAAGGGGTCAGACCTCCGGAACCATTCTTATCACTCTTGGCAAAAATAACAATGCCACCTTGTGGATTGAGTTTCTGGTGGTGTTGGCTGTACCATACGTGTGCACCAGGTACACAGTATGGGTGGGGGGGTCTAATGTGTGTGTTTGAGACATACGTGCACCCAGTTAAGAGAGCCCGCAGTCCTACTCTGGCTCGGCAAAGAAGGTTTTAATTACGCTGTCTGTACTTTCCCTAAGTGGGCCAACGTCTACTTGGGATAAAGTCACAGTCACCCTAGGAATGACTACACAGAGGTTAGGTAAGATCACTACCAGTGAACTGTAACGGAAGTAAACTACTGTAAAATCAGGTGAAGGGGACCTGGTTGTAAACTAGACAAGAGCAGATGTGGCTAGGTAGCTATAATACTAACAGACCCTGACTATATCTAATGCTGTCGTCCAGAAGAGACTCGGGTGTCACTACCAGAGGGGCAAGTGAGTGTTTAGGGGGATGAAGACTACTTTGTGGGATTGAAGGTCTGGAAGATCTCTTGAAGAGCGGTGGCCCTTCATGAGGAAGGTGGTAATATAGATAGCTCTAGAACACGGGGTGATGGAGTGAGCTGCTGAGAATTAACTGACATTTCTGGGCCTTGCACTTGCCTATTTGGATGGGCGGCTGTGGGCTCTTCTGCTCCCTTCGGCTGGTGGGGTGTCTTTGGTCTGGAGCTCCTTCCTTGGCGGCAAGGGCTGTTATCTCTTAGGGGAAACTGGGTTACTGGGCTGGCTTCTATCACATGAAAAAAAAGGGGGGGGGGGGAGTTATGATGTCCGACATAAATGTGAAGACATTCTTGACTGCCATGTCCGTGGGTGCCCCTTGTCTAGGGGTGTGCTGGTAAGTTCTGGTAGCAAACCGCTAAGAAAGTCACCCAGGGTTCAAACCCGCCTGGGGTGACTTGATGACACATGAAGATGAAGCAAAGTCATATATGTATGTATATGTGTGTGTGTGTGTGTGCGCGCACGCGTGTATATATATATATATATATATATATATATATATATATATGAGTCACGCATCAGTGTATACAGTCTGAAAATGACGTGAAGAAATCTTACAATACCATTTCCATTATACTGTAAAAATAATGTCACTGGTTTTATTTATTTTCACACCTATGCCATATTGACTACACAAAAATGCTATCCATCAAAGGTCATGGAAGTGATAAGTGGTTGGTGAAAGAAATGCTTCTGCCTTCTTTACTGGCTTACTGACTTGTGCACTTGCAGGAAACGATGGATATTTCTTGTGTCTCTGTAACCACTGAATACTCACTCATACTGGCCAGAATGGTACATGAAGATGGGTCCATGTACATTTGGAAGAATTATCAGACGCTTGTAATGTTAGGTATCATCTGTGATGTCTGCTACTTTTTGAAATGTGTTCTTAATTTCTGGTGAAGTTTGTCTCATCCTGCTACCTATCAACCACTCAACTCAAGTCACCTAAATGGATCCTACCCACTTTCAATCTGTCACTTACTGCATTTAGTATTAGCTGACAGCACCAGTATTCTTCATTGCTTACAATGTTGGGTGGCATTCCACCAGTTTTGAATACCTGAATTACATACTATTACTGTGCTCTTCTTACTTTCTCCCTTATCCATCATGCATGGGTAGGAACTAGAAAATTTAGTTGTTTTTAAATCACAAAAAGTGATATTGAAATCTGAAATTGAAACGTGAAAAAGGTGTTTTCATGTCAGTATTTCCACTTAATGAATGCGGGGCTGCGGTGGTGTAGTGTTCAGACCACACCTCAAATTCCCTTTCATGATAATGAATTTTACACTCCTAATCTTAAAGGTTGCTCTGAAAACTAAGACAATAACTCAGAAAAATCCACTGAAAGTTGAGAAGAGATAATCAAAGTTTGCCATGACCATGTGTATAGTTTGGGTTTCGTGGTTCCTGGTGCTGTATTTGGTAATGATGAATACAAAAGTCATTCTAAAACTACCAAAATTTTGGGCACAAACTATTCCTATCACATAACCTTGCGCATTATATCTAGGAAACACAAATTAAATGAGACTTGACACGTAACATGTACTGACATAATTATTAATTATGACAATGCCTCATCATCATGTGATGTCACCCCGAGTGGGGTTTGAACCTAGGACGACTTGCTTAGAGCAAACCAACACTCCCCTTGGCAAGGAGCACCCAAGGACACGGCAGCCGAGGGCGTCTATGCCATTATGTCATGTCACGTGTCCGTTAATCACACCTGCGTGCAACAGAAACCAGCCATGCA
This sequence comes from Dryococelus australis, assembly GCA_029891345.1. NCBI lineage: Eukaryota > Metazoa > Arthropoda > Insecta > Phasmatodea > Phasmatidae > Dryococelus > Dryococelus australis. Next base: position 11,017,117 of record CM057007.1, on the reverse strand, counting down.
GCCCAGCACTGTCCCTAAGCTCATGGGAGCGATGCAACCCACACACAAGGAAAGCAGCACTTCCAGCCTTCCCCTAGAGAATGCGGCCTGCACCACTAAAGGAGGAGCTCTAGCTCGAAGATACCGGCCGATGGGAGCAGAGGGACCAGCAGCTGGCCGTCTATATACGCAAGCGCACAGCCCAAAAATGCCAGTTGATACTCCACATCTCACTCCACCACCTCGTGTGCTGGAGTTCTCTACCTACTACCTTCCTCACGAAGGACTACAGCTACCTTCTAGAAGTCTTCTAAACCTTTGCCCAGCGACCCCTGAAGAAGTCTTCAACTCCCCCTTACATTCACTACCACTTTGACTTTGGTAGTGAACCCCGAGTCCCTTCTGAACAGCAGCACAGTTGTTATCATAGCTACCTAGCCATTTTCTGCTCTTGTTTAGTTTAGCTCCAGGTCCCCTTCACCTGGTTTGCCACAGCTTACTTCCACAGATTACACTTCATTGATACCTAGGAGATAGTATGGGCCATTGTGTATTCCTCTGGGGAATAAATACATCATCTTACCTAACCCCGGGTACTTATTCTAGGATGATTGTGACTTCCTTCCTCATAGACGTCAAACGTATTAAGGAGAAGCAGGCAACTCCTCTCCTACAGTTCTTAGGACTCCTCCTGCCTATTCACGATTAGTCTCCCAGCGTCACACCCAGCCTGGCATACAGTCGCTACCCATGGAACTATGGCAACAGTAGGACTAGAAGTCTGCTCAAACCAGCCACGTTTCGCTTCACACACACACTTCATACCCTGCTCAACACCGGTCGCCTCTACCAGCTAATGAGACGTACAGATAGCTTCCCGGCTGTTTCACTCATACCGACATCCAGAGCAAGTACGTCATTGCAGTTATTTCTGTTAAAGGGAATAAACATGAGGTTACACTTGATCCTTGATACTACCTTTCCTGTAGACTTTGTACCTAGCTCCCAGCCGACTCTCCAGAGGGAAGGGAGGCAGGTAATCCCGGGGAAGTTACTCAAGCGCATTACCACCTTCTTTTTGTACCCACACGCACTAGCACAGCCCTCCCTTCTGTCTACTTCGTAGGTGGAATGGGGGTGTCACACATACACTGCCTTCAGGCAGCTTACCAGTTCGGTGTCTATCAATGTCTCTATTGCATTGTTCGCCAAGAGAGACTGGCTTTCCCTGAGCTGGGGAGACTTGGAGGAAGCCATACCCATGTGTTAGTCCCTGGACGAGTGCGGCCTGACTTCCAGTGTGAACTGCGGTACCCGCCAGGTGCTGGAATAGGGTGCCCACCGACTCTACGGCCTCCACGTGGTGATATCCGTAGTTGGGAAAACAAGAAGCCTGCCCTCCATTCCTTGATGGAGATGGTCTACTGTGCTTTCAAAAGTCCTATTCTAAAATGCGTGGCCTTAAGGAGAAAGTGAGGCTGACCTTACTTGCTGCTGGATGCCTACACAAGTTTTCACCAGTCTTAGTAGCATCTATCGCCAAACTTAGTCGTATAGAGCAAGCTCATGCTGTGCGACACCTGCAAGACCCAGGGTCACCGTCAATTCCTACTTGCCTCTTCAGTGAGCCTATCCATACAGGATGTGCTGGGATTCCGCTGTGGATCGCCAAACTGCTTCGCAGCCTCCTGTCATTGCCTATAGGGTACCCGACGTGCTCTGTCCTGCTCCCGTGTCAAAGCCTGCGATACGCCTCTGCCCTCACCTGCGCTGCCTATTGTAACACGTCCGCACTCGGTGATCCGTCGCACAGGCACACAGAAACGGGTGGCAACTCCCAAACGCACAATTGCAGTAAAAGTCATCAATTTCGTGCCCTGCCGACAGCCAGCCAGGCCTGTTCCGTATAGCAGGAAGGTTCCAGCACCTCGCAAGGACTAGATCCCAGACATAACAGGAGCACTCAGTCTAGCTCCTGGCGAAAAACTGCAGGGGAACTATTCATTGGTGCAGTAAGTATAATATTGGTATACCTGTCATGCATCAATGCTTGTTACTTTTTAAACTTAAAATCACTATTTGGTCGGAATATTTGTTTATAACCTCAAAACATTGTGTTTGCAAATTCACTTGCTTGTTTCTATGAAAAACAAGCTTGAACCAAATGGTGAGTTAATCATTAGTAGTTAAATTCAACTCAGTTTTTTGAGTCTTAGCCCATCACTAATATTCAGCTACAATGTTAACATGTCCATAGGGACAAAATTTTAAGGTTTTAGTTTAAGGAAAATTTAATTTTTAAAATTACTGGATTTCTGTGTTACTGGATTTTCCTACAGAGGATACTTAAACTGAAACTGTTACTAAAATGATGCATCCTTGGGGTAAATATTTTGTGGTATTTTTAAAAATCAACTTCGCTATTAACTAAAACTTGTAGATTTTGTGTTTATCATAAAAAAGGTGTTATGTGTATCAATAGTGTTACAGTAATGCTTTTTTTTTTTATTGATGCTTTGTAAAGTTAATAATGATGAATTCTTAACAAGAATATTTGTATAAAATACTGTATTTAATTTTCATGTAATTACAAAAAAACGCGAGTAAGCATAAGATAAAAAAAATCACATTTTGGAGTTTAAATTTTTATCTGGTCCATATGCTGAAGTTCCTAAATAGTGTGGATTTTCTGATTTGTCGCCATCTTACAAGAATGGTTTTAAAATTATGTTTAAAAAAATATTTTCCACCACAAAAACAAGTTTTATATTTGCTCTTACAATTTTACTTATGTCATTAAATTATTATTTTATTTATATCTTTGCAATATCTAATAGTTATTATTCATATTCACTCAACCTGGATTAACAGCTGAAAAGTATATTTTTCTTTTGTCCCATTGTCTGTTATTTTAGGGAAATCATTGAATTGAAAATTCACATAATTTTATTGCCTTTTGGTCTATATATTCATAGTACAGATTGTTAGTCAAGGACTAAAGATAAAATAGTGTATTTTGGCTAAGTTTAGTTTTATTTTGTGTTTTTTCGACTTAAATTTGTGTGCTAAGCTGTAGATTAACTTGTATTTCCATGTTGTTATGGGTTTATCGCTATTCACCATATAATCTTATCTCTATATGTCCAGTACATTGTAGTCAGCTACTAGTGTGATAAACCACACACACAACCAACATCAGTCTGGCTGTTGTACATTTATTGGTAATGTGGCACTGCCAAGTTTAAAATATAAAAACATATTGGTAAATTTGGTAGGTTTCAGCTATGGCATATGATAATCAAAGTTGAATGTGTCCCAGAATTGTGTGTGGTATTGTGAGGGGTAAGATGTATGAGATGATTAATATAATAACACCAGGGATCAGTGCATTCAGGTGTGATGTGTACATATATGTGACATGATAATTGCTGTTGCTTCCAGCCTGACAAGATGGAAGTGGTGTACACACTGCTGAACCAAGTGCCTCCAAGTGACATTGCAGCCTTCCGGGATGACTTCTTGGCCCGGTACATGCTGGACCAGGGGCTCCAACATGACCAAGTTCTGTCAGGCTACGTCTCGAACATTGTGGCAGATGCCAACTGGTGGGACTGTAATACGATACTGTCGGGCTGGGAGGACGCAGCTGCTGCAATTATCCACTGCATTTATGACACTGCAGTTAGTATTGGCAAAAACATAATTTTTACTGACTTATAAATGCTGATTGTGATGACCATAATTTGTATTGGCATAATGTGATAAACATTATTTTTATTGAAATGTAATGTTATGGCCAGTTGTGTCATTTTTGTTGCTATCATTGTCGCCCATCCATCAGTCATTCGGTCCTTCTGTTCATATTCTCCGTCTGATCACCCTTCCATTCCTCTGCCCACCTGTCTGTCAGTCCGCACACCCGTCCGTCGATAACGAAATATGACAGTTGTTTGGACCTGTAAATATGTGAATATTCCATTTTCGTGTGTTAGTGACTGTGTGTATATTGGACAAATTTGATGTATCTACGGACTTTCTCCCACGTGCTCAACACATTTGGTATTTAAATTTCCTGTGCTGCCACCTCGCATGGTTTTCGCAGTTGGTAGAATTGCATCCAGTGCTGGATCACAGAGTTGGCAACCGCGGGTTGCCCTGGAGGCAGTCATTTGTTCTGAAGTATCATGGTGGTGAATAGTGTCAATCGAGCAGCCTCACTTCCAATTAATGTTTTCATTTTGCATCCAAAGTAATTTGTGTTTACAGTCCATTTTGTCTTCGGGGGAATAACATTTTTGGTCCTCCGGGCCAGATATTTCCGGAATTTTTGCATCGTATTTATGATTTCACAGTTTATCGCACCTCGTGTTTGTGGTTTCGCAGCATCGTTCTGGATATTTCCGGTATTTTTGCATCGTATTTACGATTTCACAAATTATTGCACCTTGTGTTTGTGGTTTCGCAACATTTTGGCTAAATATTTGCACACTAAAAAAATGACATCAGTGACTGTATTATTTGTTTATGTCACCAATTTGTTTTTTATTGTTATTTGGTGGTGTAGAAATGATAATTATTGTTTATGGTGCTTTGTTATCAGTTAGCTATGTTTTTTTCTATTTTCCATTTTGCTTCGTGCTTATCGCCCTTTGTGAGTTCATGACTGTGACAAGGTTGTTTAGCATGACGTGAACTTATGTCCGGTGTACTCGCCATATTTTTTTGTAGCTATATGCGGCTGAAGTTGGCAGAAGGGCGAGTTAAGCACGCGTGTGATCTCTCAAAGTTAATTAACGAGACTAAATAAGAAGCTCTTTCTTGCAAGCGTCAGAGTCCTTGCCAGCGTGAAGCAATCTTACGATGCCGACTACATCACGGTGGAAGCTTCGTCTGACACTATCAATGATTTCAATAGTGAACATCATCTTCAGCGGATGACTACATTTGAGGAGCAGTGCTACACTGTGATGGCCACTGCAGAAGCCTTAAGCAAGCCATAGGTGCAGGCAAGGGTTGGTACAGATACAGCTAAAAAAACAGAAAGTAAATGTTACTTTGCCTTAAATACCACTCCTTAACTTTGATGACACCCCACAGCAACGGCCAAACTTTTCCAACTTGTTCTTAATGTTAGTTTCCAATAATCCAAGCTTGTCTGCAGTAGAAAAACTAGCATATCTGAAGAGTGCGGTTAGTAGTGATCCCCTTAAGATGCTGCAGTCCTTGTCATTATCTGATGCTATCTTTGAGGTTGATGCATTACGTCTTTTATACTTATTAATAAACGACTACTACTCATCAGTGCAACTGCACCACGACCAGTTGTCAACGGAGTTGAATCACCGCCACCACCTACAAGTTTGTTGTATCTACTGGGCCGTATTAGACGTCCCAATAAAGGGAATTATTTCGCCCAATGAGCCACCGGGACTATGCAAGATGTCCGGGGCTAGTACATCAGTGTGCCATGGGATGCGCCACAAGTATGATGTCTAGATCCCACAACTCTCCACTATGCCATTCGCACCGAGGATCTATGTGCTGGGCTTGCACGTGGTAACTCCCTCTCCAGATGCCCTATGCCAGTAAAGGAAGGGATGGCCGAGGAGTATATACGACAAAGAGCTCCCGGCCTCCAGATGAACAGTTCTGCTTCAGTTCTTGACCTGTCCTCTCCTGGACTTTCATCGCACACGCAAGTGGTGCAGAGACCCGCACCAATCCTAAACGCTTCACCATGACCTCATGGGGCCAAAGATCCTCTCCAACCGTCTATAAAGGGAAGCACCATCGGTATCATCAGCACCTCACACTGATACACATTCGATCCCTTATGGACAACAGAGAGTAGAGCTAGCCCAGAGGAAAAAGCTACGTTCGCACGCACCAGTTACTACCTACTCCCTTTAGCTTTGCACAGGGCGCCTTCCCCTGTTTTTGCTAGGGTGTGTACCTTCCGCCAAGTCTGAGTGGACAGGAGGTAGTACTTCCACCATCTCTGTTTATTTTCCTTAACGGGAAAATAAACATTGTTCTTGCCTAACTTCCTGAGTATCACTCCGACCTCCTGCTCTTCACTTTCATCGGATCTGACAGAGACAGTAGGAGACCAGGTTTCGCTCTTTCCGAATTCACACTAATAACAGAACAAAACATCCTTGGAAGGCCACCCATTCTCTGTCTCATGCAATGAACAGTAGAGCCACAACACAAGGATACCGTCCCCTGGAAAGTGGCTTGCCGGCTTGAAGTCGCCCCCTTCTCACTGCACACACAATGGTGCACAGGAGGGGAACTTCTTCGGACCTGGGGAGACCAGTGACCTCGGAGACACTCACCTCACCACTATTGGAAGGCCACCCATTCCTTGCACCCAGGTGGAGGGAACGGTAGAGCCATGACACTAGGTACGTTCCTGGTGGGATCAGCTTGCCTGCTGGGGTGAACTCCTCTTGTTGCACACTTAGCGGTGCTGAGTGGCCTGATGCCTTACACCCGCAGGGATGGTGTTCAGAAGAAGGCAAAGAAAGCGAGGGCTATCTCCAAAGATTCACAAGGGCTTAACAACCTTCCCTGCAGGTTTGGGAGAATTTTCTTCTGAAAACAGTTACATATGGAGTATCGTTTGCACCTTTCCTAACTATTCACACTTTACAGCAGTTAGTTAAGAATGAGTTAGCCAATTTTCCTAATGTGTCCAAGGTCTTGCGTTGACACTTACATTAATGACATTGTCACAGGTTCTCATTCGGTTGAGTCAGCACTGGCCCTTCAAAGGGAGCTAATTTCTTGTCTTGCTAAGGGTGGATTAAAGCTGCGAAGTTCATGAGCAATCACCCTTCTCTACTTGACTGGCTTCCTGTGGATGATTTTGAGAAGCTACAATCATTCTGCCTGGATAGGGATAGTCAGGTTGTTGTGAAGGTGTTAGGATTGCAGTGGAACCTGGTCTCAGACACCTTTGCATACAAAATTCAAAGCAGCGAGTCCTGCTGTCAAGCGCATCATTTTGTCCACCATAGAACGCATCTTTGACCCGCTTGCATGGCTCAGTCCTTTCCTTATGGTTGCGAAACATCTTCTGCAGATTTTGTGGCTGAAAAATATTTATTGGGATGCTACTCTCCCATGTTACTTTGCAGTATGCTGGAGGCTTTTTAATTAGAGCTTCCTCACCTGTCTTCAATCACAGTTCCTAGGTGTATCGAGGGTTCAAGAGTCTGTGTTTATAAAATACATGGGTTCTCGGACAGTCCTGAGATCGGTCATGCAACGATGGTTTACTTGCACATTGAGTACCCTCATGTTAAAATCAACATTTGACTGTTAGTGGGCAAGTCCAAGGTGGCATCTGTCAAGGTGCAATCATTGCCACATTTTGAGTTGTGTGATGCGCTCTTGTTGGCACGTCTGCTAAACCATGGCCATGTGACATTTAAAGATGATCTTTGTTTCCACAAGGCATGTCAAGAGTGGCAACAGTTAAAAACGTTTGTGGCCAACAAGGTGAGTGAACTCCAAGACGTTACCCAACCATCCTGGTGGAAGCATCTACATTTCAAAGACAATCGTGGAGATTGTACTTCATGTGATCTTTTGCCAGCTCAGCTGGTGAATAATCATCTGTGGTGGACAGGCCCATCATGGCTAAGAGACCCCTTGGAGCAGTGGCCTCAGTATACATAAAGTGTATTTGCAGCTGATGTGAATCCTGCATTGCTTGAACATAGAGCTGTGACACTGAAGACACTAACCTAGCACCAGGATCTGGACAACTTGGTGACAGTTCAGTCATCTTGTTAAGCTCTTGAGAGGCACTGGTTTCCTACTACGCTTTGTACACAATTGTCATAGTTCATCTGAGTGGATGTCTTACCCCTTCTGAGTTGGATCAGGCCCTCAAGTTTTGGCTCCTGGAAGCTCAGCTCAAGGCATTTAGTGATGATATTGTTGCTCTTAATAGTAATTGATGCACTGCACCTCATATTAGGAATTTGGTGCCATTTCTTTACGAGCATGGCTTAATCAGGGTGGGTGGACGACTTTCTCAATCTACAGTTCCTTTTGAGCATAAACACTCTGTGTTGTTGCCTAAGCTGCACTCCCTGACTGACCTACTCATAACTCATTGCCCATTATCATGAAAAGAACAATCATCCTGGGGTGCAGACTCTATGTAATTGTCTCTGCTGTTTTAGACAGAGGCCTTCTCCTAGTCATCCTCGTATGAGAAAGTCCCATCTTCGTAAGGTTATTCAGGAGCAGGTCTTAATTTTTGAAGAATTGTGCACTGTGCTAGTTCAGGTGGAAGTGATGTTGAATTCCAGGCCATTGTACCCTTTGAGTTGTGATCTCAATGATCTCGATGCCCTTACACCTGACCATTTTCTGACTTTTGAACCCTTGGTTACTCTGCCTAAACCTGGCCTAAGGGAGGTCCCCCCCCCCCCCTCAATCGCCTGCACCGATGGCAGCTTGTAGAGCGACTGTAACAGGATTTTTGGCATTGGTGGCACTGCGATTACCTGCATACTCTATAACAGCAGCAGAAGTGACATGACAAAGGACCTGAGCTTGCTGCTAATCAACTCATGCTACTCAAGGAAGAAAGGCTTCTGCCCCACTGTGGCATTTGGGGCGGTTCCTGGAGCTCCACCCAAGGAAGGATGGCGTGTCAAGAGTGGCAACTGTGTGTACCTCCACTGGACAACTCAAGCATACTGTGGTGAAACTTTGCCCATTGCCATTCAATTGTTGAAATAGAACATTTTAAGGTGGAGTTTGTGCATGTTTGTACGTGCAAAAATATGAATATTCCGTTTTACGTGTGTTAGTGACTGTCTGTATCTATAATGGACAAATTTGATGTGTCTGAACTTCCTCCAACGTGCTGGACACATTCAGTATTCGAATTTCCCGTGCTGCCACATCCTTTCGTGGTTTTTGCAGTAGGCAGAACTGCATCCAGTACTGTATCGCAGAGTCGGCAACTCTGGGTTGCCCTGGAGGCAGTCATTCGTGACGCATCATGGTATTGAGAGATGTCAATCGGGCAGCCTCACTTCCAATCATTGTTTTAATTTCGCATCCGAAGTACGTAATTTGTGTTTACAGTCTATTTTGTCTTCGTGGCAATAACAACTAATGCTAGAAAATAAATTTGGTAGAAGCAAGTGAAAAAAGAATGCAAATATAGACAGCAGTAGCATTCCTGTTCACATTCTCTTTATTTATAGTTTTGTTTAATTGCCCTTATTTTTTTCTCTTTTGTTTGATTGTACACCTATCATAAGGTGGGTTTCTGCCTTTTTTCCTAACTTTTTTCCTTGGTACCAGAAAATTAATGTGAAATATGATTAGTACGATATCCTGCCTGTAATGAAAATCTTGATTTTTAGGAGGATTTTAAAATTGCAAAAAAGTCACAGAAATAAAGAAAAGGTCATCTTGTCACATAAGTCAGCTTACTTTAGCAGTCACTGTCAAGGCAAGCTCTTTCACTGTGACCGATATGTGTGTGGTATGATTGTAACAGGTCCAGGTACAGTGTATAGTAGCAGTGTTGAAGAATGCTCAAGTGCCTTGGAGTGAGACTGTGAACACTCTTGTCAAGCTGGGCATGCAGATGAAGCAGGCTCTGTCCTCCGAAATAAGACAGCAGATACAGCTGGTCGATGCAAAACTGGTCATGAAGAAGTATGGACTTAAAAACATCTCCCAGATAAATCGAGTGAGTCATCATGTCTTTATATTATATTTCTGTTCTTTTATTTAATTCTAGGTGGCTATTGACTTTGTAAGTTAGGAAATTGTATAAAATGGTTGTGTAATTTTGTTTCCCAATATTGAGAGACATTATGTGAGGACATACAGTTGCTTGATTAGTGAGATGTTACTGTTTAAATACAGAAACTTGACACACTCTCCCCTCACTGCACTGCACCTGCCTCTATCGGGCAGATGCTTACTCTGCGGTGCGTTAGGCACCTTAATTCTGTTTTTCTCGCGAGAACCGATTCCCTTCTAGTGAATGTGATAGCCTCTTCAGCGGTGATTCTTTGTATCTCCAATACCTGGTGGGTCGGGGTTTGTCCACGTCAGAGTTCACGGTAGGCGACTGCCTGTCTTAATAGTGCAGGGGAGGTAGAGGGGAATCGAACCCCGGGGTGAGCTTAACAATACGTGTCTGTCTCCCAGGGAGCATGAGCTTGCTCACCGTGATGGTTGCCAAAAATCTGGACGCCAGTTGTCCAGGGGTGAGTTAATAATAATAATAAATGAACTAAGTAATTAAAAATGATGTCGAATTGAGGATTAGATAGCGATTTGGTGATCTTGATTATCCCTACTCTGCGTTAAGTTAGTAGTGGCGTCTCCCGAGAGGGGATGGCTTTGTGGGTTGTTGCTGAGGGATGTAAGTGGGAAGTGAAATAGCGATCCTACGCTTTTGAATGGGTGGTGGGATTATCACCTTAATTACTTTCCCGGCAGCGGTTTGTTCGGTACACGTTTTGATACTCGGCTTTCCTATAGTCTGGTTTGGAGCTGGTGATTCACTGACCATGGTAGGTGGGGGTGCATATAAGTAACTAATGTCATCATAACTTGGCCATGGCCAACAAATCCCTAATCAAGAATTGAGTTCTGACTTGTGCGAGGGGATCACCACCGGTGAGAACAGTCGTGGTATGGGTGGAGTGATGTCGGGTGCGGTCGCAAAGGCGTGTTATCCGGAGGGGTGTGAGTTGCCAGCAGGGTAGCAGATGGTTCTAATTTGTGCTGTATTGAACGTCGGGCCTTGCAACGCAGTCTACTGGGAAGCCTCCGCCCATTCTGGTCATCGGAATTTATTACTCATAACAATTATTATTGACCCACAGATAATCTTAATTATTCTAGGCTCACCAATTATTAGACTGGTTGCGTCTTGTCCAACCGTCCTCCAGTATTCCTGTTTGAGTGTCTTTTTATTCACTTGGAGGCTTTACCGGAGAACCACAGCTAAAGTTGGTATGTGTCCGTGGAGAGGCATTTGAGTCTCGGGTTTACCCAGATGCCAGAGTATGTCTTCTCAGACTAGAGATCCCGTTAGGGACCATCTGACACTAGGAAACCCTGTCCGCTCACACTTGTCCGACAGAGAAGATTTTAGAATTAGGTTTGAACCGAACTATGCAACAAAGTAAACAACTTAATTTTATTTGAACAGGAGGCAAAGTAAAATTATTAATCTCACATGTAATTTTGTTTCCAATTAAAGCATTTTTTATTTATGCTATTTGGAAATTGTGGGGAAATCCGATTAGTACAAGCTGCTAAGTGATTATAGTTTCCCCTCGTGAATTACGCTTAACCAGGTGAAGGCGAACCTGGGAACTCCAAAACTAAAACTAGAAATATAACTTCCAAAATCTATCTCGCGCTTTACAGTGATGGCTTCTGAGGGAGGACCTAAGACATCATGACGGCCTGCTACCATGGAGTCAGGGATGACTGAGATAGAGGGTGCAGGGTGCGGTCATAGAGGTTACCTTGGGAGAGCTGCAGGAGCCGGTGTTGGAAATTGAGCCTTGGGCAGGCTGCTGGAGCTGGAGAGAGAGTCTTTTCAAGCTTTTGGGAGAGGAGGAGGGGTCCTTCCAGACCCTAGGAGATCTCGTTGATCAATGCGGTTGGCAAGCCGACGAACTCTGGCAAGGGTGGTTTGGAGCTTCCTTGTATAGTCCCCGCTTCTGCTTCGTGGCTGTTCAAGAAGTGCGGGAGTTGCAAGCCTCTCGACATGGGGGTTGATTATCTCTGGTAGCGGCGGCGTGGCATATTTTCTTATCGCCCTTGATTGAGGCTGATGACAGTTTTACCTCCTTGGCCTGAGGCTTGGCATCTATGGTGTCACTGAGCCCAGGGATGCTGCAATTTGGTGGGTATTTTCCCAACTTCTTTATCTAAGTTGGCGGGTCCGCAGCTTGTCTGGTAAAACAATCTTGGTTGAGGGAGGTGGCGACCGCATGTCGGAATTCGGGCGGGTAGTACAATTTTTATAATTAATCTTTTAATTATAATTGTGACTGGTTGTTGAGGTTCGTGGAATCAACTCTATCAGCTCGTGAATTTAGTATGCCACTGTTGTGACTTTCTCTGAGCTCATTATCGCTCGTTGATGGGGCAAAGTTGCCCGTATAGTGCGCAGGCATGCTGCGCAGCAGTGTGGCATGCGTCAAACTCTAATAAAGTGAATCATCATTTTTTGCACTATTTAGAGAACTAGGGAAGAATTTGTTTTTAAAATGCAGGAAAGTTTAAAAAGATCACAATTTTTGCTGTAGAAACAGTAAATGGGATAAAATAAAGTAGGTTTATAATGCAAGAAAGTGTAACATTTGGTAGTGTAAAAAAGTGGTTGTACTATAGCTATTAGAGAAAACACAAGTCTACATAAAACTTTAAATTCCAGTCATGTATTCATAACATCAGGAAAACTATGTAATATCTGGGTTTAAAGATAAAATTTTGAAGTGAGATATTGGTTTTGGTGTTAAAATTGTGTGTAATAATTACTTTATGTTGTTCATGTGGTAAACTGAGTATTTAAAAGCCCTGCTTAAGATTACTTCTATGTATGCTGTGTGTTCTCTCACCATAATGTAAAATCAACTATCTATTAGAAAAGTTAATATTTTAATACGAATGTGCGAACTGTAACGCTTTTATGCATTAAAAAAACAAAACGCCAAAGGAATCATTTCAATATTCACAGAGGTTTATCTAATGCTTTTAATTCCATGTTAAGACATGGAGCTAGCTACTTTCACTCCATTATTACCAACTTTATATTGAGCACCTGACATACAATGTGTCCCTTAAAAGGTTGATTTCGAAAGTACTCAGTTCACTGTGAACAGGCTATATCAAAATTTGTTAGGGATTTCAAATATTCATATATTTATGTACCTTTACAAAACTTAATACATGAACAGGGTATAATTCCTGGGATGGGGTAAGGTGACGACAATGCAGAATGATACAGGGCCACAATTTTACGGTGCAAAGTATGGTATTTTTCTGTTGTCATTTATAGACCACCTGGCAATGTTTAGTCTGAATTCAGTAAGTCTAAACACAGTAGGTATGTTTGATTTCAGATGTCGTGGGTTTATTTAAACAAATGCATTATGCTACCAAGTTTGGTGTGGTAACATTCCATGTGTTGTGTTTTTTCAACAGAGGGTGATACAGTACATACTACGACGAGGCCGTGAAGACTGCTTGCAAGATGCGTTGCAGTTTGCATCCTCATCCCAAAAGCTGACAGAGGAGGTGTACGTCATCTTTGTGCAAGAGTATATCTCCAAGGGAGAGGAAGACCGTGCTATTGAGCTGTTGGGGTGGTTGAGCCCCGCACTTGCCGCCAGGATCTGTCGTCAGAGCATGTTCCGCGTAATGGTGCAGCTGGAGCAGGATGCACCGAATGAGGAGATGTGTGAGCGGCTAGTCTCCAGCTTACGCTTCGCACGGGCAAAGTTGGCACAAGTGTCGGAGGCTGCCAAGCAGTCGGTGGCAGACCTTTGCTGTGTTGTGGAGTTGGAGAACATGTGCCATATAGCCAGGCAGCGTGGTGTGACACTCAATGAGAAAATGTACTCGACAGCAAAGGTGCGCACACAGCTGCTGGAGTCGTTTGTAGGGAAGTTTGTGGAGGGTGGCGATCACAGCCATGGGAAAATACGGCACCTGGTAGCACGGCTGGCTGGGCTATTCTTGTGCAGGCAGGAGGAGGTGCTGTTGCTGCTCGGCATACAGAACCTGGAGCAGCAGAAGGGAGCAGATTTGACTGAGAATGTTATAGAGTGAGTACTTTTTACCTAGGATCATGGCTCTTGTTTGTGCTCATTATGGTGAAAATGTATGAAAGAAGTAATTTTAGTGTGACAGAAGATGATGTGCATTTCCTTGCCAGATATGGATGATTTGTTAATTTCATTATTAAGTGATACAAAACTGATAGTTACTCTGTGTTTGGTAAGCAGACTTATCCCAGGCTTATCTGGGCACCTTTGGCTATAAAGACCTTAATGATTCAAGGTCGATTTCTCTGTACACTTTGACAACGTTAAAAACAGAATATTACTAGAAACATTGTTATTGAAATTGCACAAATTACATGCAAAATGGCATTTAAAGTTATACGAAAATTAACTTGTGGTAGAATTTATTTTGTACATAATCTGATTTTATGTTTTTGTGGATTTTAGATGCTTTTCTGTTAGTCTCCCATGCAGATTCTAGTGTATAACATTCTCTCATTTTATTTTTCCTGCAATTTTGGAATTGTTGTTTGTGATCATGTGTAATAAGATCTTGATTATTGTATTTTGTGTTCTGGCAATGGCTCATATTTTTCTGGAAGAGAAATATTTTGTGAAGGTGTAGTTATGACTGATGAAATGTTTGCATATCATCTTCGTGTTAAGCTACCCTGATTTAAGGTGCAAATGTGCATATTACAACATATTTATAATAATGTTCCAAACTCTTGATAACATGTGTTTTATATAATATTATTTCTATACATTACTACTGCATATTTTTGTAATGTATATTTACTTAACGTATAAATCAGGTTTCACTTTTAAAAAAAATATAGATTGGTTAGGTTTACTCATTTCCACAAAATCATTTATTCCTAGCAACGGGATCAAAATTTATTCTTTACCAAATTTTTATGTGAATCATTAGATGCAGCAGTGTTCACAGAAATGTTGTGTGTGTGTGTGTGTGCGTGCGTGCGTGTGTGCGCGCACGCGCGCGCGCGCGCACGTGCGTGTGCATGGGTTTTTGTTTTCTCTAGGGCTGGACAGATACAGATACATCAGCCGATTATTCCAAAATGGGTATTGGTCACAATTGGCTATGGTCCAACCAAATCATTTCATTAACCCAAATATTTCAATCATCATGGAAATTACTGCACTTTATTATCTTGTGAGACATGTTTTCACAAACAAAGAATTTTATTTCTGCAGCTGAAAAACTATTTTTGTAACTTTATTTTTTATCTTTCAGTAACAGGTGATTTGAAATTAAACGTAAACTGATATGGCTGCTTTGGTGTTGCTACGTATGCCATACCTGGTGAAATTCGTAAAAAAAAAAATGTAATTAAGCTTATAATACTGGTATTTGCTTTTGAGGGAGTTAAAATTCATTTGTAAAAAATATCCCACCGCTATAATATTTATTTAGTACATTTTCTATTACGTAAGCGTCAACTGTATATTGATCTGTCGGCCCCACTCTATATACTGACATTTCTTTCGCTGCATACAATTCATAAATCAATTACTAGCAAGGTGTAATATTTATCATTTTATGTATGCATGAGACAAAATGACACTAACTTAATCATGGGCAGAATCATAACTATGTGTATTTTATTTATAAACGAACATCTCTAACCAAAAATGTTGGTGATATGAAAGTAAATAGTACGTATATATAAAGCAGATGAATGTAATTTATGCACTGAACATTTTTGTGGTATTTATAAACACTGCTGTCTTTGCTCATCTTCTGTGCTTGCTGTTAGGTTGGTGATTGTAGCTGGTCGCTTACATCCCAAAACCGGTTAAGAATGCAAAAAAAATGTTTAGATTGTGCACATAGTTTGATTAAGTGAAGTTTTTTTTAGAAATTAACCAAAGTGCTAAACTACAATGTAAACATTGAGTCATATTTACAGTGATTTATAGTGTATGTATTGTGTAAGGAATTGTATGTGACTTTTTTTTGTATTTATTGACATGTTTTTCCACATCCTGGAGATTTTGTGCTAATTGTAAAGTTACATGGACATGATATAAAAAAATACAAATATAATTATTTGTATCGGCACTATCTGCGGATTCGGTCACAAGTATGTGTATTGGTTGTATAGGCAAAATGGGGTATGGACCGACCTCTAGTTTTGTCTAAAATTGTTCCGATACCATAATTTCTGATACATATACCGATACCCTGATACCACTGCTGATACCGCAATATCAAAATCCGATACCAATGCCATTCGCACTGAATTTTAGAAAAAGTATTACTGTTAATAATACATTAAAATATTTATCCTAGACTCTTTTAAATAAAGAAAATAATGCCTTAAAATACTGTATATAATTTATTGTAATCCGACACAAAATGCAAGCTGACCTAAAACTTTCAAACCCTCTGAAAATACAAATAATGCCACCAAATGCAAGTCAAATTTTAAATGTTCCGTGCACACTAACAGCTAAGAGCGCACGGAGAAGTTATCGTTCTGGCAGTGTCATGTCTGTTGTCTGTTGGGTTACGGGGGGGGGACCTCTCCATGCCGCTACCTGTTGGCGACACCTTGCACACGTGGCAAATGTTTGTCTTTTAAAGTAATTAATCATATTTTACTACAAAGAAAACTTGAAATTTTGAGACACAAATGAGGCAATTATAATTCATTTCTTCACTGTCTTTAATAATTAATCATTCAAAACCACGTCCTCTGTGCTTACCTACCCATTATTAGACGGTAAAAGGTGTAAAACAGGCACTTACATATTATCACTTTATTCAAAGATGCATGTCTATTGAAATAAATTAATATAAATCCTCCGATTTCCCCGCAAGAAGTTACTGAAAATGAACATTTATGATACAAGTCACTCAATGTTCAAACAATTTTTTGCTGACAAGTGGTAGAGTATATGCTTTTGGGCATATAATTTTATTTGTGAAGATTCTGCCCTTTGAGTTAAATAAATATTAAGTTTTAAAGTCATGTTAATTTTACACCAGATACAATAAACACCAACCTTACCGGATAAAACAAGCTTTAAACACAAAAAAAAAAACATCTTTACAAATAATAATAATTTCTCGTTAAAATTTTTTTCATAGCATTTTCAGGTGAAAGTATTTGCTTTGAAATACAAGTGATGTTAGGTGCAACTATTTTGAGTGACGCATACCGTATTTACTTGTGTGTAGTGCGCACCATGGTTTTTGCGACAAGTTCCAGGGGAAAAATTAATTTTTAGTAAAATTGCACCAAAAATTTGTGGCACCCTGTTAGTAAGTATGGAATGGAACAAATTATTCCTTTTTATATTAATGTGTGGTGATCGTGGTATGTTTGGAAAATACTTTTATTAAATAAGGGGGAAAAAAAAAAAAAAAAAATCTGGATACCTCTTGTTCCTACTACTCAACATTTCCAGCTTCGATTTTCTTTTTTCTCCTTTCTCCTTTTATCAATGACTGGCTCTCATTTTTTGCCGTGCTAGTGTCTAAATGTGGCAGTCCTGGATTTGTGGTGTGACAGAATGCCATTAGTTGGGAGTGGGAAGGGGGGAGGAGTGTTTCGACGTACATATAACTGAAGGGTCGCTGAGTGAGAAAGAAAGAGAAGGGAGAGGAGTGATGTAAGAGGGAGAGATGAGCCAACAGTTACATCACTTCCCTCAACATCCCTTGACAATTTATGGCTACCACTCCCCCTTTCTCTTTTTTTACATATGTAAGGTGCATCCCAGAATTTTTTTCCTTTAATTTGGGAAAAAAGGTTGTGCCATACACTGGTAAATAAGGCATTTGTTCGCATTTTTCCTTTTATTTTAATGTGCGGCGTATACAAACCGAAATAAGGTAATTTTTGTGCCTAAATAAAGTAATAATCTTGACTTCATTGTCTACAACTAATACTAAAGTATCGGCTTGATACGGATACATCGGGAA
Source organism: Dryococelus australis (assembly GCA_029891345.1). Classification (NCBI taxonomy): domain Eukaryota; kingdom Metazoa; phylum Arthropoda; class Insecta; order Phasmatodea; family Phasmatidae; genus Dryococelus; species Dryococelus australis. Next base: position 10,999,384 of record CM057007.1, on the reverse strand, counting down.
AAGGCGAAGTATCGGCTGATACAGATCCGTAGTATCGGAATCGGAACAACTCTAGTTTTTATTTTAATATAAAAGTATTGTAAAAATTAAACACTCGCATTATGATCTTGAAGCGTGACGTCTGTTTTACAATGGGAGCTTCACGGCCTAAGTAGTTTTGGTGGGTGTAAGGGCAGACACACCAGGGTGAGTTTGAACTCTTGCTAATTACAGTGCGGAACAGGAGCCCGATCAGTGTAGTGGACTGGCTTTGTGGCTTTCCAACGTGGTACTAAGTAGGGGATAGCTAACACAGTCTTACGCCTGGTTGGGGACCGCTCTCACTTTGATACCTGGGCGATTGGTGGCCTGTGCAGGCTGCTGACCTTGCTGCGGCACTGGTGGTGATGAGCACCAGGACCTGGTGTGCTGATGGGTCGGCTGGGGCTGGCACCGCTGGTCATCCTGGCTGGTTCGGAGAGTTGGTGTCCCCTGATCTAAGGGTTGGCGATACAGTAGGGGACTTCATCTCAGAGGAAGGCCTGGATCTCTCCATCTGTCTTGGTGGGTGGTTCGAACAAAGCTGGAAGGAGGAAGCAGCCTCTCCAGGCGACAAGTGGCTTGAGCTCGTTCCCTGGGACTTCGACTCTAAAGTACAGTCAGGTTGAAGTTAAACCTTTGCTTGTACTTGGAGTCGGTAGCAACATTTTCTCCCTCTTTTGAATGCTACTCCGATGGGAATAGGGCATGAGGAGACAGAATTCTGCTACCAGCCTCACGAAACTAGAGCAGGTGACGTTCGTCCCTATCTAGGTGTAATTCCGCGTACCGCAATTGATAGACAAGGGCTGAGCTCTATCCCCGTGTCCGGCACCAGATGCGCCGTGAACACTGAGCATTGGGTTTCACAATGGCTGACAATCACAATACGTGGGTGTGGTCCCCAAGGGGTCAGGCCCTCAGACCCAAGCAGATGTTTCCGTCGGCACCAGAAGCGTGGTGGATGGAGTACAACCTGGACTGATTGTCTAGCTGCCGAGAGGTTCGAATCCCTAGTGGTTGTGGCTCTACTATTCTATACACTGGCATGTATAGAACGGGTAGCTGTCTAATGTGTGTGTTCCGACGTACAAGTATCCCTGAAGGGGAACTCGCAGTCCTGTACTAGGTTCAGAAAACTGGGTTTAGAATGTATTCCGCGGTCTCCTGCTTTCCCTTGGTGGACATAATGTCTACTAGGAAGGATACATGTAATACTGGGAATAATATTCTTAAGTGGGATAAAAACATGTTTATTCCTGAAAGGAAATAAATGCGGTGGTTTGTACTACCTCCTATCAAACGAGTTGAACGGAAGCTGGCTACAGTAAGAAGGTGACATGATTCTAAACTGGCAAGGTAGGAATGCTAAGTGGTTATTAAAACAACTTGACTCAAGTAGCCATATCTGGTCACATCAATAACCTACAGAACAAACTAGTTGTAGCACATGCAGCTTCACACAACAAAGATTTTGATTCCTGCTACAGTACCAGAGTTGTGAGAGCCCTACCAACTTCAAGCAATAGATCAGAACTCAGACGCTGAGAAATAGCTCACCAATTTATAACAAAATCCAGGCAGTCGCCAGGCCCCAACATAAGATAACCGCAGCTCCTGATCACACTCGTAAGCTATACCAGCAATTTTTCAATTTTCCAGTCTTCCCCCTAGTTCGCCACCCGGCTGCTAGGTTAACTACTGACAGTGCCCTTCCACTATACTTGTGTCCTACAACTCACCGCCTGATGAAGCTGGTTTAGCCAGCAAAACTTCGCGATCATGCAACCACATGGAAAAAGTGTCCTTTTTTGTGTGTGTGTGCGCCTGTCGACAAGTACTACACTGTGAATACTTGTATTCCTATCTTTTTATATATTTTTGGTAGCCTAGCTGCCTACGTGCAACTTTAACTTAGGATTTATTTTCTGTAGTGCAGTTGTGAATCTGAGCCTTAATTGATATTATTCACTTTAGTTCAAGTTGTTAAAGTATGTGATGCCAGTGCCACTGTTAGGATCCCAAATTTTGTTGATTGTACCACTGAGAAGTTAGACAGATAATACTGAGCTAACTGAGTTAGGTTTTTTCTTGTAGATAACCTGAATGTAATACATAGTAGAGTAGAACCCTCTTATAACATTCACACATATAACACCATTATTTCATGGTCCCACCAATTCTTTGTAAGGCTTAATGGTTTTATTTCCTGCATAGTATAACAATATTCATATTTTTCATTTTATGTGTATACATCAGTATTTGTTAAATTCTTTGCATCATCTCAAATGCAATTTTTTCTATAAGTAAAATCAGACATATTAACAATGCAGTAGCCTACAAACATATATAGAAAACAGTTTCTAATTAAATATTAAGCATGTCATTGTGCATTAATTAATGATGCTATGGTTAGGGGCAAGATTTTGTGGTGTTATTTTAAGGCAAATTTTGTTTTTAAAAATACCTGATTTTGGTGTTATCGGTTTTAGTATGAAAGTCTTAGAAATTGAAACATCATAACTAAAATTATGCATTATTAGAGCCAACATTTTACTGTGATATTTTAATGCAATTTTATTATTGAAAGTTGTTGAAAATTTATTCTTATATGCATATTTCCATTAAAATTTTATGATTTTTATTCAATTTGCCTAAACAAGAGAAAACAATTAATTGGATCAAATGTAATACAGAGCATTGTCATAGTTTAAAAATCACTTTTTAAAGGTTTTGTTTATTCGTAACATGTATTTTGTGGTTCCTAAACAGTGTGAATTTTTTGTTACAGTCTTACACGAAAGGCTTGGATATTGTTTTATACAGAAAAAAAATTCCATACTGGAAATAAAATTATTTTTATATTTTCTTTTATAATGTTGCTATTCTCATTAAACGATAATTTCTCATCCACATGGTATTCAATATTTACTGCTGTTATTCACTCAGCCTGAATGACAACAGCTTAAAATTAATTTTTTTTTCTTCCAATCATCTGAAAACTTAAATTATTCTTTTCATCATGCAGTTTATACTTATTTGGATACAGATTGTTGGTAATGGTTTCACAGATAAAATAATATATTTGGGCTAAATTTAATTAATTTTGTGCTTTAAGTGAAATTTCACTGTTAGGTGGTGTATAACTTGCATTTCGATGTTATTTTGGTTTTATCGCTACTCACCGTATAATCTTGGTTCTAACTATGGTCCGTATGGAATTTAGATAATTGATAGTGTTGCATCAAGTGATTCAGATGGAAGGTGTTGAACTTGACTTGCTATTTACACATTTTATTACGTTAGAATTTAGTTTCGCCTGATGTGTCCCTGCAGGTGCAATACTGTTTCCTGCTTATAACATTTTCCTGCATGTAACATTTTATTTTACTGACCCGTAGAAAAATGTTTTAACAGGCTTCTACTGTCCTTCCAGATAATAGGCTCTGAATTGTTTTTGGTTGTCACACATTCATAAATTTGAAATGGTGTGATTTTACAACTAATGTTATCACTGATTTTGTTTCAGGCTTCTGTCTCTCAGCTGCGAAACATGGACTAGTACCCCTTTCAGGCTCCACTCCTTTCTTTGCAGAGTTCTGTGCAGCGAGAAATCTCAGACTCCAGCAGCTGTTGCTTATCTAGAGGAAATGGTGTGCAGTCTGTGTACAACTTGCGGGAAAAGTAAGTTGTTCCTATTAATATTTTTTTGAATAAATAACTATATTTCATTCATAATTAATGTGTATAAAAATTTAAAAAAAGAAAAAATCAGGGAGAAAATGGGTGTGTTACTTATTGCCTAGAAAGAAATAGTTCTTAAGCAAAATATTGACTCGTGACGTCTTATCCTTATTAATAAATGACTACTACTCATCAGTGCAACTACAGTAAAACCCCTCTATTATGACCCAATCCCGAAGAACCGTGAAAAGTTTGGGTCGAAAAAGTCGAAAATTTGAGGCACGTCTAAAAATAGATACAGTAATCCCTCACCAACTGCTGTATCTTGAATGCAGTTCCAGTTATGGGCGGATTTGTTTTTGTAAACCTTTTCTCCAACCGCGGTACTAGTTTCTATTATCCACGGTTTTCAGTCTATGGAAAACTGGCCCTTACTGATGTTTAGTGGTCGCGCATTTCTCAAGCTACCATCATTGATTTTGACATTTTTTGTGTCCCAAGCAGTGTGAAGCAATAAATTATTTAGTTCCAGAAGGGAACACTGGTGTATTGTCCGCGGAAGCAGGGGGTGGGGGAGTAGTTTCAGGCTGGTTCAGTAAGGATTATTTGCCCTAGTCACATGGCCACCGTCTCTGCCTTACCCTCCCTGTCTTTTTTTGCTTCCATTATCTCTCCTCTTTTGCTGTAAAAACAGTGGCACATTACTCGGACTAGTTTCTTAATTAGTGTATGAATGATAACTTGAAATTTAATTCAATGCCCTTTTCTTAATGATTATTTTTAAGTTTATGTGTGCCCACGCCTACGTAATATGCTAATTTTTTATGGTGGGCAATTTTTTTTGTCTTGTGAAGTCAATTTTATGTGTAAAGTGGATAAAGATAAGTGCGTGCAAATAAAATGTGTTCTTATGTTACCGGTACCATATTATGGCGAGTGAGGCCGTGTGCATGTATAGGCAATGTCAAAAGTTTCCGATGAAAGATTTGGGATAGTTAATATTTCAAGTAGACCGCACTAAATATTTGTATTCCCGTAAACATTGCCGGGCCTGATCGTGCCAGTGCACAGGCCAACACACCACCTACATTTCATATAAATTCAACACATTGACGTGAATCACATCTATCAGCATGTTTTTCCAATGCCGGGCCGCTGTTACCAAGTGAACCGGCCCTGTAACAATGGCAGTGGTTGGTGGGCGGCCACCGCCCGCCATCTTGTAGCGACCGACTGACAGCTGCCCAGCCCGAGGATCTAGGGCTGAGTTTCAGCAACAAACCGTCATGCCCGCACTTGGCCGCGCTGCAGAGGATCTAGGCGTTCACCCAGCTATGTACACGCGGCTGCCGGCAATGTAATCGCTACCACCCCGACAAAGGGTGGTCCAATATGCCCTTTCTTGGGCATCAAATTAATGAGGAGACATCCAGCTATTAAAATATGCATATTTATATTTAATTTAAAAAGTAGTTTTTTATCCGCTAGAGAAGATTGACCATGGACTTCATGCAAAAAATGGCAAGTTTGGGGGCATAGGGGTTTAGGGGTGGGTCAAAATCGGCCCAAAAATTTCCAAATTTTTTATTACGACCCTCCCTCTATTATGACTCTATTCTTGGGAACCATGAAGGGTCGTAATGGAGAGGTTCTACTGTATACCACTAGCAGTTGTCAACGGAGTTGAGTCACCGTCACCGCCTACAAGATTATTGTATCTACCGGGCGGGGACAGACGTCCCAATAATGGAAATTATTTTCACCCGATGATCCACAGCAGTGTGCCGCGGGATGCCGTCATAAGTATGACTCCTAGATCTCGCATCTCTTCACTATGCTGCTCGCACTGAGGATCTAGGCACTGGACTTGCACCTGCTAACCCCCTCTCCAGACGCCCTATGCCAGTAAAGGAAGGGATGGCCGAGGAGTATATAAGGAGATGCGCCCCGGCCTCCCCGGGCGGTCAGTTCTGCTTCAGTACTTTATCAGTCTTCCGACTCCTCTCCTGGGCTCTCATCGCACAAGCAATCTGTGCCAAGGCCCGCACCAATCCAGAACACTTCACCACTACCTCACGGGGCCAAAGATCCTCTCCAACCATCTACTAAGGAAGAATCAGCAGCATCATCCGCTCAGCACTCTGATACACGTTCGGTCCTTTATGGACAACCGAGAGTAAAGCTAACCCAGAGGAGTAAACTTAAGTTCACACGCACCAGTAACTGCATATTCCCTTAGCTTTGTACAGGATGCGTTCCCTGTTTTACGCTAGGGTATTTTTCCTTCCGCCAAGCCTGAGTGGATAGGAGGTAGTACTTCCACCATCTTTGTTTATTTTTCTTTACGGCAAAATAAACATTGATCTTTCCTAACTTCTCGAGTATCACTCCGACCTCCTACCCCTCACCATCATTGGATCTGACGGGGACAGCAGGAGACCGGGTTTGCTGGAGACCGGGTTTGCTCTTTTCGAATCCACACTGACAACAGTCCAAAACATCCTTGGAAGACCACCCATTCTCTACCCAGTGCAGTGAATGGTAGAGCCATGACACTAGGATACTGTCCCCGGGAAGGTGACTTGCCAGCTTGAAGTTGTCCCCATCCCACGGCTCACTCAGCGGTGCCGAGGAGAACTTCTTCGGGTGACTTCAGGACCCTCACTATTGGAAGGGCACCCGTTCCTTGCACCCAGGTGGGAGGAATGGTAAAGCCACAACAGTAGGTGCGTTCTTGGTGGGATCGGCTTGCCGGCTGGGGTGAACTCCTCTCATCGCACACTTCGCGCTGCAGAGTGGGGTTACACTCCAATGCAGGGGAGACCAACCTCATTGAGACAACACCGTGCAGTTCCTGCAACCAACACTTTGCTACTCGAGACTTCCACACCTCCGGTGGGGAAGTCAAGAGTGAGGTGTGGTGTTGACGGTAGCAATCCACACCTACACTTACATTCCAACATGTCGACTGCCTAACTCCTTCAGGTCCAATCCTAGTTTAGAGTCAGATGCCTTACACCTATAGGAGTGATATTCAGAAGAAGGTTAAGAAGGCAAGGGCTATCTCTGCAAAGATCCACAAGGGCTTAGCATCCTTCCCAACAGATTCAGGCTACTGAGTCCATGTGAACAAGCGGCTTTGCTGCGACAACTCACCATCACCATATCAGTACCATCCATCATTTCTACATTGTTTGAGTCACCCACCCGTATAGTGGATGGATACCATCCAATGGTGCAGGAGATCCTGTTTGACAAGGGATCCACTTAAACTCTGGCAGTACCTAGCAGCGCCACGCCAGTGGAAAACCCCAGTACCTCAAATGCACACCCCATTCTCCAGTCAAGCACAACCAGGGTTGAGGGACCAACACCAGCAAAACTGCCCATGGGTCAGACGCACCATACCGCTCGCTTGAACTCCGTCTCACACCCTAAGCCTGCACCACTCAGAATTGTATTGCCAGAGCCGGACTTCGTACCAAGCCTGTGGCCTACTAGGCCAATGTTGTATTCCGGTCGGGCATCAGTGCCAAAAGATGACTGGCCACCCAAAGACATGACTCGCGTAGTGTCGAACAAGTCACCCAAGTACGCAGGCAGCCAATCAGCCGGGTCTGTCACGCGTCAATATTATTACACTGACTGTACACAAATGTAGTTGCCAGACTCGGTTAAGCTTTGTTTGCATGAGGTGGAGAAATATCCTGGAAATAGAACTTTAGCAGGGCTTCAGAAATATTGGAAGTAACCATGAATTGTAGTAATGGGTCAATTCTGAAAAATCGAGTAGAGTCAACAAAGATCAAATCATCACTCGAGTCAAGTTTTTTTTACAGTTGACATAGAGCTACTGAACATGCAAGTTGAGTCATGGTGCTTTCAGGTTATAAAAAACAAATATTCACACCTAACAATCACCTTTTGTGTCTCGCGAATCAATAATTTTACATTGCTAAACCACTACAGTTGCGCCGGAATGAAAACAATAATTCTGCTACATGCCTTGTCACTTACCGTATTTACCTGAAAGGAAGACGAGGTTTTCTTGATAGAATAGGAATAGAAAAAATATGGGGTTATGTACAATTTGGGGTCATCTTCAATTCAAAACTTAGGCACAAATACTAAAAATGTGCGACACTGCTAGTTCAGTATTTAAGTTTGTGTTACGTGAACAACATTAGTACGTGCTTCTATTCATAATTTTTTACTCAGGTAGTAGTTAGTCCTGTAAAATTGGCCTGCCATGAAACAGAGGATTTTGACATTTCATGCTTAAATACTGTGTGTCGTATTGTACGTATTTTTGTAGTGCTGAAACTGCACCTGTAAACTTTGACAAGGGTCCCCATATCTGATGTCACCCAAAGAGGAAGTGCTTTGCTGGGATGCAAAATGGCTCAAGTCATGAATATATAACAACCAGGTTAGACACACCTATTTCATTGTGATTAGCTTTTCTTTATAAGTAAATAAAATATATCATATTATTTATATAATAGCATTTATTCTTGAAGGGTTTGTCATAAATTCATGCAAAAATACTTCAACCTAAATAATTTTTTTCATCACTTCACAGGGGTAGTCTTGAATTCAAGTTTAAATATTTTTCCCTCAAAAATTTTTTTTAGAAAGGGCTCATCTTAGATTTACAGGGTCGTCTTCCTTTCGGGTAAATATGGTGATTGACATTTGTGAAGTTCGGCTGTGATAATATGTGGCGGGCGTTATATTCATGATGAGTGATTTTGCTGCTCAGCAAAGCGCTTCATCTTTGTCGTCACACGAACCCTTTGTCTCATGGAACGTCACACCTTCAACAGAAATTTGCAGAATGGTAAACTTGTCATTACTTTTCTCATATAATTACTGTTTAAAAAAAAAAAAAAAAAAACAACAACAACAACAACAATTATTAGGTAGTTGTTACGTACAATTTCATTCACAAACCAGAGGACCAATGAAAGACAAAAGTAATGTCAAAGTTGTTGTTTCCACATCCTTTAATTATTATTTACGACACACTAGCATGCTTGACAACATGACCCGGTCATGGTGGCCATCATTCTGCGACTGTCTGATTTTTGTACAAGAACAGCTCAAGATTTGTTCATTAACACAGCTATTTATACAGAACAGTAGCAATTGTTCAAATCTCGAAAAATTGAATTAAGTCTAGTCAACAAAGATACTCTCTTCACTTGAGTTGAGTTGTTTACAGCAGACATCGAGCTACTGAATATGCAAGTTTAGTCACGGTGCTTTTAGGTTATAAGCAACAATTGTTTGCACCTAATAATCACCTTTCATGACTTGCAAACAATAATTTTACATTGCTAAGTTGCTTAAATTGTGCCGGAATGAAAACAATAACTCAGCTACATGCCTTGACACTTGGTTGATGTTTGTGATGTTTGGCTGTGATATAATCGTGACTTGAGCCATTTTGCTTCCCAGCAAAGCACTTCCTCTTGCTTGGCAACATCAGATAATGAGACCAGTAACTTGTCAAGTTGCTAAGGTTATGTCTCAGCACGACACAAATATGTACAACCATAGGACCTACTGTATTCAAACATGAAAAGCTTTTGTCTTGTGGCACATCACACCTTTAGCAGAAATGTGCATAATGGTAAACTTGTCATTTCTTTTCTTATCTAATTACACTTTTAAAAACGTGTGTTATGAAAAAAAAGAACAACTATTAGGTAACAAAAACTTTAATCCCGGTAACAGTTACTTCTTTTTCTATCAGCATCAAACAGCTGACATCATATGACCATTTTATTGGTAGAAACTACCATCCCAAATTTTTTTCTTGGTAAACTGTGACTATAAGAGGAGGAAGTTATATGAGGTGGGCATTATACTCAAGTACTTAGGTACACATTTACATTTATGGTGCAAACTCTATTTTAACTCAAAAATGTTATACTGAACTCGACTTTCATACAACTTGAAAACTCGACTTGAAATTTGAGTTTCATACAAATTGACTGGACTCGAACCTGTAAAAATCAAACTTGCCCATCACATCACTAATGAATGGAATTTTTGGTAAATGAGATTCAATGCTGAGTAGTACTAGGCTTATTTTTTGGCTAATTAATTTTTTTTTTTTTTTTTTTTTTTTTTTTTTTGCAGGATATGATCATAACTATACGTACACATTTCAAGGAAGAAATTCTCAAATATCTGATCATACTTCTTAAATCTGTTTCCTCTGAAAAAGCTCTATTTTTTTCCAGCAGGAAATGTTTTACAAAACAAAAGGAACAAGATGTCACCTAAAAACTTGCGTGTTTTAAATAATTATAGTATCAAACTGTACTTGCTTACACAAGCATTGCTAAATTGCATTTCACTTTGCAGTTAGTTTGCTGATATTGTATGCTTTGCTCATACTGCATGTTCAAGTGAACAGTTTGGTTAAAATACACACTGTGGAATTACTGAATTACCCATATTTATTTTTGGCAAGTTGATAAATTGTTGTTTTGTAACAGTCTCTTAATTGAATCAACATCTACTGATTATTGATCTCACAATCAGTAACTGAATCTGCAATTTATAGGTAAAGTTACATTGGTTCACCACTAGTAAATATGTTATTTGAATGTCTGAAATTCGCTATTTGAATAAAAGAAAATGTACTTGTCAGTAATGGTGCACCAATATGGCTTTACTGATTACCATGTGCTCCTCCATCTGCCATTGAATCCATCTGTTCCCCCATTGAATCCTTCTGTCCCTCCATTTGAATCCTCCTGCCCCCAATCAAATTCTTCCGTCTCTCCCCTTGACCCCTCCATTCCCGTTAACATAATTATCCTACCATATTTATCCCTTTACCTCACTTACCCTTACGTCCCTGCCCACTCTAAATCTCTCTCCTACTCCTATGCCACCTTCTACTGTTTGCTTCCCTACAATCCTATGTGCCCCTTCACTATACATCCGTTCCGATCCTACAACCTTCTCCTACCCCTTCAGCTTCTCTCACCTATCTCTACCCTATTCTTATCCTCCAAGCCTCTCCTACCCTATGCCATTTCTTACCTTATACCATCTTCTTCCCTTAGTCCAAATGTTGTACTCTTCGTTCTTAACCTCCACTGTCCTCCATTTCCCATGCCTTTGTGTCTCTTAACCATACTACTCTGCCTTTTTCATCCCTCTTCTGTTGTTATTTGTAGGGTTGTACAAATATTTAATATACGGAAATGAAAACAAAAAATCACAGCTTTCATTTTCGTTTCAGTTTGAAATTTGGTTTCCGAAAGGTGTAACAAAATGAAAATCCTTTATTTCATTGAATATTCAAGTGTTCAATGAATGTTCATTTAGTGCACTAGCAAAGAAAATTTTTGTCTTTAAATCATTACCTTGTTTTCATTATTTTATAACTAAAATAACTACATAATACAGAAATTTAAATGTAGACAAGAACTGCTGTGGTAAATACTCGCATGTCCTACATTTTTTTGGTTTGGTTTTGCAATGAATTTGCTATAGTGAATAACTTTCTAAAAAGTTATGAAATTAAGCTTTCATTACGACTGAGCTCTTATGAAATTATTTTTCATTTTTATTTCACTTTCACGAAAGTTCATAACATATTTTTAATTTTTGTTTCACGAGAAAAAAGTTTGTATTTGCACAACCCTACTTATCTGACTTTGTCCCTTTTGTTTTCCTCCATCCTCCATCTCCCTCATCCCTCTCTGTCCTCCACATACTCTTCCATTACTATGTGCTTTCATTGTCCTTTATGGCTCCTTTTCCCCCCACCCCATAACCTTTATTATACCTTACCCTATCTTTTTATACCGTTCTTTTTTACTTTGTCTCTCTTCAGGCCCCCCCACCACAGTTGCAGCCCTTCATCTCTTTTTCATTCCCATCATCCTTCACCAACTCCCTCATTTCCTTCTGTCCACCTCATTCCCCTTGTTCCCTTCTATCTCCTTCCTTCCCTCTTCTTCCCCATTGCCCCAATTCGTTCTCCTTGTCTCCTACCATCATCCTCATCGTTCGTTCTTCAATCCCCTTATTGTCGTTTACATCGCCTCACAAACACCCCCCCCCCCCCATCATCTTCCATCACCATCCATCATCATCATCCATCACCTCATCATCATCATCATCAAATCATCACCATCATCATCAAATCATAATCATCATCATCATCATCATTTCCCCTATTTCTTTCCTCTCACTCATCACACCCTTTTTCTTTTGCTTCATTAGTTCCTTTCCTCCCATAACCCCCCCCCCCCCCCTTATCATATCTGTTCTCACTCCATCCCCATCCATTTATTTTTCACCTTTCTGTATAATATCTACCCTTTTTTCCTACAATCCTCTTCACCCACAAAATTTACTAGCTTAAACTTTGAAGGGGGAGGGGGGTGTCACTGGCTGCCACATTTCATTCCCTTTTTAAGGGAATAAGATTCAGCAAGTTGTTTGTAATTCAGTCCAAAATGTAAAACACGTTCTTACACATGGGTTTTGATTAAAATTCAGTGCAGTCAAAGCTATCAAACCATTTCTATTTACACATATCCTGTCTACAGACTTTCTGATTGCATTATAGTCATAGCAAAACTTGGATAGGATATTTTTGTATGGATACTGTGCAACTGATAGTCTGTATATTCTTGCTGCTAATTTTTATTTTTTAGTTAGCCTTTGTTGCATCATTTGTGTATGCGTGTATAAGTTGTTTGATGCTCCAGGCTGTCTCATTTCAAGGCAGGAATTACCTGTGAGATTAATATTGATGTCATAAGCATGTTACATACGCCCTTGACCTTTCATATGCTAATTTACTTGAACATTCTTTTTGCTGTGTTTTTTTTATAGTATAAATTTTAGGTACCTTTCAAAAGTAAGAATTCTCTGTAATATCTGGCATGGGTAAGACCTTGATTGTCTGAATAGAGATGTGCTACTTGCTAAGATTATCAACCTTTTATTATTAAAGTTCTCTCATGGTATGAATTCATTTTTTCAGAGAGCTTTATTTGTAGTATACCTACTATGTAATCTTACCTTGTGTGTACACAACATTTTAATTTTTCGTAAATGTTATTACTTTTGTGATGAGCAGAAATTTAAATGTGTCTTTCCCTTCACACATTATATTTACTATGTTGCATTTTGATAATGTTTAAAAATGTAAATTTGCATGAACTGACTGACTATGGTATTGTCTTCTAGGTGAGCTAAATGATTGGGTGTCTTTATACTCTTGGGCCTGGATGCTAAACAGATTACACTGTAAGAGTGCTGCCAACATTCAGAACTCCAGAGACCGTTATTTTCGTTGGCAATTGACACCACTCTACTACGACGTGAGCACTCTTCCAGAGGTAGCAGAAGCTGTCTCTTTCGTGAGCAACTTGTTCCTGCTCATTGTGTACTACAGTCGCAAGAAACTTTGGCAAAGGACAGACAGCGCATTTTTCCTCAACTTCTACAACAACAATGACTCAAAGTGGCTAAAATCTACCAAAGTGAGTGGTGGTTTGTTTTTATTGTTAATGTGGAGATTGGAGTTGAGAGGATTTGGCAGCCTTTAACATCATAGTCCTCAGAGCCAATGAGGCTAAAGCAAGATGAGTGTGAAGCAGTGCGGAATGTAAGGGCGGGGAAATGAGGGATCGCTGAGAAAACCCACCAACCAGCAGCATTGTCAGGAAACCTACCAACCAGCAGCATTGTCCAGTATGATACTCGCATGCAAAAATCCAGGAGTGAACCCACCAAGAATCAAACCCGGTTCCTGTTGGTGAGAGCCGAGCATTATTCGCTACTGTACCAATCGACCCCCTCTTTTTGTTTGTTAATGAAGCCATAATAGTAGAGATGGGAATTTTTCGTATTACAGTAGCGAAGTAAATGCTATAAAATGTGAAATAGTGATCTTTTTACTAGAAAATGCCAAAGCAAGAATATTTACAAGAATATGGGAAAACAGAGTTTAAAGCTACGAATACAAAATGAACTACCACCGCAATTTATCCAAACGCAGCTTCAATTTCGTATTCAACATATTGACACCAGTCGTGGCTATCGGGACGTTTTCCCCAACACCGGGCAGCTGATAATGATGTGAATCGGCCATGTAAGGACAGCAGTTGTGGCGGCCGGTCGCCATTGTAATCTTGCTGTTTGGGGGGGGGGGGGAGAGGAGGCCTCCCACGCCCTGTCTCCCTCTTCTGCACCAGCCAGCCAACCAGAAGCCCCAGGCAGGCCTAACCCTCCCCAGTGTTTCCCCACCTTTCTTCTAATGTGACAATCCAACCCCCCTCTCTTGTACTGCTTCCTTCTTTCACTCTGGCCTTTTCTCTTTCCTCCCAACCCCCTCTCAAAATTCCTCCCTCCCCCTTTCAAAAATCTTTACATCCTCGAACCTACCTCCTCTTAAACCAGCCTTTCGGCAACCTCCATCCCTCCTTTCCATCTTTGTTCCTCACTCCCTCCTTCCTTCTCACCCAACCACCCTCCTCCTTTTTGTTTTCTATCTTTCTATCTCCCTTCCAACTCCCTCTCCTTACTCATTCATCTATCTATTGGCGGTCAGTGCGCAATAGAAAACCTTTGTGTTCTCCTGAGAGTTCAGTGTCCCCACAGTTAGCTTAGATGGACGTTTACAAATACCTCATGTGCATGCGGTCATGAATGTTATCGATCGTTGAAGATGGGTCGAAATACCATTTCCATCCAGCAGCGAGATAGAGAATACAAGAATGAACAGTTTCTTCAAAGTGATAGTGACATCTTAGTGTGCAAATTGTATTATCGCCGTCTAGAATAGAAAAAGGAAGACGTTCTTGAGAAGCACATAAAATCAGATAGCCACCAGGCCCTCAAGAAAATTTTCCTTTCAAAAACAGATGAGGAAAAGAAAGCACTAAAATGTCAAGCCTTAGTGCCAAGTGTCTTTGAAATGCAAAAAAAAAAGTTTATTCAAGATACAGTTCAAATTTGTTTGCAATTGAACATTTCTATTCACAAACTGGATCATCCAGCTGTGCAGGAGTATGTATTTTGCAAAGTAAGTGTTTTTGAAAGCCAATGAAATTGTCATTACAAGTTTTTTGATTAAATTATCAAAGTTTGTAATAAGAATGGCCATGGATTTGTAAACATTTTGAAGCATACTTATGCTACATGTGTTTACAGCACAGAAATATGTACAATTTTTTTATTATCCTTTTTACAGGTATGTGTCAGGTTCAGGAGACTTGCCTTCTGGAAGTGCACTTCGAAAGGATTATGTGCCAGCCTGTGGGGAGAAGATGAAATTAAAAGTGAAAGCTGCTATAAATGATCAACCTATTGTCATATTTGCAGATGAAACATCTGACAGCAAAGGTAGGTGTGTCTTTGCACTTTTGCTGAGGACAATGACGCCAATAGCTCAGCAAGAAGTGTTTTTGGCAAGTTGTACATTTCTGGACACTGAAGATGGAACTTCCTGCAGTCAGGCAATAATTGATTGCATAAAGGAATAAGACGTTAAGTACCACAACATTTTGGGTTTAGTTTCAGATTCTGCGTGATACATGGGGAAATGTTTTTAAGCGCTACAAACTATTATTGGAGAGCATTTGCTTCATTTTCAATGTTATGCCCACAAGCTCAACTTGGTTGGATACATATTTCTGAAGGAATTTTCAAGTCTCAGCCTCCTTGTTTAAAAACTAAAAATTGCATTTTTGCATTCACAAAAATTGAAAAGCTGTTATTTGAACTTTCTTAAAGAAAGATATCCTTCTCTTCCTGCTTTTTTTTCCCCCTGCACCAATAATAACATGCTGTAATTCGAGGTTTCAGACTTTACAATACCTGCACAAATTCTTTGATGCTGTAGTTAGTTTTTTTTAACAATGTTGCAAAAGAACCACACAATAGCAGCACATTTGATGTAACGATGTTTCAGGACAACCAGTTATCACAACAACTAAAGATACAAATCAAATTTGTATCCGAGGTGTGTGTTAAGATAAGTGCACTTATAACCACCCTTGAAGGCTGCAAGTATCCATTTGCACACAAACTTTGGAATGAGCTTAAAATGGTACGTTCGTCCTTAGAAAGGTATGCTCATGGTGACTTGCCTTCTGAAACTAAGAAAGTGGTAAATTTGTGTACAAATATAACAACTAAAGAAAAACTGAAAGAACAATTAAGGCAAAGTATGCCAAAGTGTTTTGCAAAACTGGACTCACACATGCAAGGAAACCAAACTAATGAATTTTACATGGCAGTGCGCTCCTTATTTGATTAAACTATTGCAGGTCAGAATATGGAGATGAGTGTAGAATCACTAGAGATACTGAAGAATATGATTCCAATTTTTCCCAGAGGTTTCAACAAACTTTTTCCCAGAGCTTCTCGCTCTGAAGTTGACAAATTGCAAATTTGCTGATGCAGCATTGCAAAGTGTTTGGGCATCTACAAACGTTGTGGATGCTGAAAGATTTTTCAGCAAGTACATCATCGTTGTAACATATTGCTGCAACAGGATGACAGAAGAGACCATAGTTACTTGTTTGATGCTTGCTTTCAGTGTATAAATATGAACATTGTTTGTTTAATTACAGTTACAATTTTCATTGCAGTCTTTGTAATATCATGCAGTGAGTGTTTTTTATACTGAAAGAAGATATTGGTGAGACACAATTTTTATTGTTTTTGTTATTTTTCAATTATGTGCTGAAATTTAAGTGGAATAAAATTCATTTGTGATAGTATCATTTTAAAAGTGAGTATGTTAGTTTTTGCATGGATTGCACATTTTAAATTGTTGTTTGTGTATTTGATTTGAAGTTTATGTATGTAAATGTAAAATGCTACATCTGTCAATTAAAAATGCTCCAAAGTGCTAAATGTAAAATTCAAAATCTTATATGTTGACTTTTATATGCTAAAAATTCCCATCTCTGCATATAAGTGATGAAATTTACTTGTTCCCCATTTGTAACTCAGATGTTTCCTTTGCTCATGTGGTGTTTCATTTCACATAAAAAGGAAATGGCTTTCGCATTCATTAAAAGTTAAGTGGTGTAAAATGTTTAAACACTATTCTCGTTAACCACAGATAGTTTATGATCTTGTAGGGTACCATTTCATTTGTAGAACCTCTGCCTAGTGAATTTCATTAGTATTCAGTTGAAATAAAAGTGTTATTACTGTATTTAATGAAACAGCAGAGTAGAGTAAAGATTTCCAGAAACCATGACATTTTGTTGAATCGGGGTTCCACTCTTTACCAAATATTGACAGTTCTAAGAAAAGTAGCATGCCCACAATGTATCCTTCTACCACAGCTGTTTGGGTTTATGAATAACACATTCTATGATCAATGTGGGTTACCATTCCAACGTATTTTATTTTTATAATGGCCAAGTTATCTGCGGGGGTTCTGTTTATTTAATTGCGGGTGGATGGTGTTGGTGAGAAGAGGGGATGGGGAGAGATTCTAGTTTAACTTTATTCATGAGACGGCACTGTTTTGCTTCTCTTCTTACAAGAAGGTATCATTTTGAATTACATATTGTTTTAATGGACCAGGGGAAAATTTTGCTAGAACGAAAGTAACAAATTATTATAACCTGAAAATTTTAACCTCGCCAAAAGAATAAACATGATTAAATATGCTGTAGTTCATACTTACGTAAATAATAAACATAGTCTGTATGTAAATATTTTTGGCAAAGTTATCCATGTACTTGTATTTCCCACTTAATAAATGCAATTATTGCTAGGGATGGGATCCTCAATACTGCGATACCCTCGATAATTTATAGTATCGAGTATCGCATGAGTATACCCAAAATTGTATAATTTTAACACCTATTTTCTTGTGCCGTAGTTATGTCACGAGCACACCATAAATTTTGGAATGTGCGCAATAATTCTGAAATATGGACTGTAACTTTCCGAATGTGTACAATAATTTCCAAAAGCTTACCATAATTTAAGTACAAGTGTACCACAATATACCATATTTTGTTCAGCATAATATTCATACAGCTGGGAGCACCTTGAGGTGTTTTTAGGCAACCCATACATAACACAGTTATGATTATTGATATTTTCTTTTATAGTACATAATTGATGTACAATAAAAACATGTTGATGACTGTTAGGCCCACCACAGTCAGCGATGAAACATCGCCACGTCTCCTCGCACACTTCGAATTACGCGACGTTAGGTCAGGATTTCCCACACACAGAAAGTTACTGTGGCAGTTGGCAGTGACTGTAATCATCCTACTTGCAGCATAGCTCAAAGCCAGCGTAGTTCCTCGGGTGAAAACACATCTGCATTGATAAACAGAAACGGCAGCGAAAACAGTTGAGTAGCCGTACTGATGAACAGTTCCATACTCATTTGTAACACGTAACTATGTTAAAAGCAACTTATTAAGTAGACGTGTACTAGATGACATCATCCTGGCACAACAGGCCAGCCGCATTTCACCCTGACTGCCGACTTAATTTGCACGCGATGCAAGCAGCTCGACCATCGGCTGAAGACATTCACCTTCCCGGAGCTCAGACATGATGCCTCTGCGCCTAGCGCCTGCATGCCACCTAAAGCTCGCGTCACACACATGATGCCACAAGCTCGCCACACGCAACACATTGAGCGGTGACCGCCTGAACAACATTAGCACTGCAAGCATAATTATGCCTACCATAAAAGTTAATATTAAACTAAAAGCGATTATATATTTCAATACAAACCATGTTTAAAACATACTGAAATATTATATAAATAACCATAGCAACAATTGAATTTTATAATATGACAACACAACAGACCGGTCTGAAAGAAATGTTTAAAAGACTCTCACTCGTTTACACAACCAAGTTGTTACCAACTTTCATACCAAAAACTTAAAATCATAACCTGTGACGGTAACACTGTCACACTGTACATCCAATACATACCACATTTATATGCCGCACCAAAAATTTTTGTTTAAGTCATTTTTATCTCATTAGTCACTTTTATGGTATATATTTCAGATACAATAAAAAGCAGGTAGAGAGTTGCGAGCGAGTGCCGATAGGCACGAGCGAGCAAATTGAATAGGTATTGTTAGAGACCTGAAAAAGTACGTATTATTATTATTATTTTATTTTTTTAATGTGTGTTATTTTTTTGAAAAAAGGTATTATTTTTGTTTAAAGTAGCCGTTATTTTCGTGCTACAAAAACGCAGGTTTCTGCATGAGAATTGCTCCAATTTTTAATGTGCTCTTTATAAAGACATACATAATTTGAGATGTCACTATATTAGTAAAACCTGGAATTGCCAATGTTATTCCTATTGAAAAGCTGTGTATTTTATCAGGTGTTATTTCCGTGCAAAAATTCCTAACTCCCAGAGAAATATACAGTTACGGTTTTAATACAGACAACTATTTATCAACAGACAACATTGAAAACAAGTTCAGATTTTACTTAACATTTTGTATTCTGCCCATCACCTGGAACAACAAACTATTGCAATGCACTGGCAAGGGCATACTGTTTCGTGAAAAGAATAATGTAAACATTTTATACACAACTATAAAAGCACTGTTAAAAAAAATAAAAGTGCTTTGTAAAAAAAATAAAAGTGCTTTGTACGAACAGCAAAAAAAATTAGAGAAATCTGCCGATACATTTTTGAACTATCAAAACGTTCAACAACAAATTTTTTTGTTAGGCCCGCTGACAAAACTTGTTTCTTCAAAAGTCTCATTTTTTAAAGCAAGAATTTACAGAGAATTTGTATTATAAAAATTAAGTTTACTGGAGGAATACAAGTTTAAAATATGTGATAAATTGATTTACAAATATATTCTACGTAAGTAAATGCATATAAACACATTTTTCATTGCAGCATCGCTCACTTTGTAAAAAATAAAGAATTGTTAGCTAAAACTTGACGATGATACAATGCAAATGTAAACAAGCTAAGTTGGCGTGAATTCCGTAGATAACATGGTGCTTGGTGGATGTGAACACTACAACGTGTTTTCCTAATGAACAAATTTTTGCAGGGCTGTGAGTAAAATGTTCACTTAAAGTGGCATCATCACTTGTGTTCATGTTATCTATGGTCGTAAATTAATGTGATGGAAAGTAAAAATCTTTTTGTTTAAGGTGATAAATCAAAGAAATCTACTGGCCAACTTATGCATGCATTCGTATTTGAATATCCAAAAACACATAAAATACATCTTATGAAGCTATTATGTGACGTAAAACAACAATAATTTGCTAAAATACTACAGGATTTTGTACAATTCGTGAATTACTGCTAAAATTCTAAAAAATCGCGATTTCTAGTTGTTTGTCAAAATTCATGTAATTTACTTTATCACATTTACTAATTTTTCAGGTCTCTAGGTATTGTACATCCCACACATACCATAATATTCTGATGCTACTGCATTATTAAATATTCACAAAAATAAATACCATAATTATCTGATACATCTGTCGTGGCCTAGCCCATATATTCTGCGGGCTAGACCATGATGGGTGTAAAGTCGTAAAATAAAATTTAAAAATAACTGCAAAATCATAAAATATGTGTGTACTGAGGTATTATTTTACTCAAAGTTTGTTACAGCTTTTACTTTGGAAACATGATTCTATGTAATCAAAGGAGACTGTTTTACGGACGTTCGGGTTACAGGCTGTCTACCATTTTTTTAGATTGTAATGTGGGTTTTTATATAGTTTCAGTGTGTGTCAACGACACTAGTAAAATTAGCAATTTTCTTGGCCAAGGTTTTTTTGTGTTCATTACAGTTTTAATTTGGTATAGAAAAAAGTATCGATATTGAGTATCATGAGAATGTTTTGGTATTGAAACTGGTATCGAGTATCGAGAAAATGTAGTATTGACCCATCCATAATTTTCACACTACAAAACAGAGTTGAAATTGTGGTTTTATATGCTATGTACATTTTAAACATTCTAATAACTCTTTTGAAATACATTGTTTACAAAACACACCAACTTACTGTTTGCAATTTCCATTTGGTACTACTGAACATATGTTCTATGGCCATTCTTGGACACATTTGTCTGCCCCCGATACAAAATAATTTACGGAAATCATTCAGTAAACACGACACTTCATGAATTTCCCGCAACTTATAAACTTAAAATTCAGAACGAAAATAATAGGTAGCACTTCATGATGGTACGGAAAATGGCAGACAAAGCCATACACACGTTCATAACATTATTACATGTTACGCAAGAAAACACACCTAAAAGATACCCCTACAAGCAACTACAGTATTCTCAATGAAAGTAAATACAAAAATAATTACCACTGATGCAATAATCAGATAACACCGGTAACATACTCACATAAACGTGATGAAATATATCACATGCACAAGGGCTTTCAGAGTCCATGGCAGGCATGGAGGTTTTGCCAGCGGCTGCTACGGTACATCCCACTTTGGACAGGTTACTGGCTAATACTGGATTTTTAATAGACTCCCTGAAGTCCAGTATCCCAGAAGTTCAGTATTCACGGAGGTTTTCTCCCAGCCATTCACCTTATCTCAGCGTTGTGCTGAGGTGGTCCGCACTAATTAGCCTTAGTTAATTAGGCTGTGCCCGATGTGGGGCGTCACAAAAAGCCTCTAGCATTGACATATGATGGCCTGAATGTTTGCATCGGCACTTATAAGCTATTCACTGTAAACTGAGCACTTTTGAAAGCCCTGCTTAAGATCTACTTGTCTGCACGTTGTGAATTCTTCCACCTTATGTAAAATTAACATTGCTATGGGCCTCGTCACTTTATTCATGCATTGGTCAAGTAAAACTGTGAAAGTATTAGGAAAGTAAATATTATACAGACCTGCTCATTTTTGCACTGTGATGCATTAAAAAAACAGAAAGCGAAAGAAATAATTTAAGTTATCGCAAATGGTTACCTAACACTTTATTCAACGTCAAGATATGGAACTATTTTCCATCCATAGTTACCAACTTTACTGGGCAACTGTCGCTCAGTGTGCCCATTAAAATATATGCATTCATGGACAGTGACTTTTTTCTAAGGATAATTTCAAAAGTGCTCACTTTATCGTGAACAGCCTTTACTAGGTTTTATTTGTGTCAGGTCAGATACACATGTTCAGGCTGCAGACTCTAGTGAGGCGGAGTCTGCAGGATCGGCACTTGGCTTTAACTACACCTTTGAAGAGTGTCTGTTGAGTAGACAGTAGTCGAGGCACATGGTCTAGCTGGAGTAGGTAAGGGCTATGGCTAACTGGTGTTGATGGGGCCACTGGCTTACCTGGCACATACCTCACTCGTGGCAGTTGAGTGATGGTCTGGGTTCTATCTACTGACGAATCTGGTCGGCTGCCTTGGCATCTGGTTGGGTGCTGGTTCTGGCTCTTCGGACAGGCATCCCACTCGCTGTCTGCATGTAGTAGGGGTGAGCAGGAGATATTTGCGGGTTTGATGCCCAGTTCCAGGGGCAGGCCCAGGCGAAGGTACTGAATGACTAAATGAACAGCTCCGGAAGGTCAACTAAGGGACTAAGCAAATTAAGGTTGAGGGCTGTGAGGTGAGGCTTTGATAGTTAATGGGCGGGTTGAGCTCATTCCCAGGGAGTAGCTGAAGGCTGTAGAAAGGTGGTTATGCAGTGACTGTTTCTCGATGAGGACAGCAGCTGTCATTCTGTCGCTCCACTTACACTTCTGTGGGTGAATGGCATTTATGGGGGTATAGGTTCAACTAGTTCACTTCTGCACTAGGGTGGCAGGAAACTGTACCCCTAGCTAAAGTGTAAATCAGAAGTGGTTAGGCCTAGCACTCCTTCCGGCAGATCTATACGCGGTGGGTGGAGTAGGTTAACTGATGAGTGGTCTAACCTCTTCGTTGTTTCTCGTGCTAGTGGTTGAGGTTCTACCGTACGTGCATAATCAGGTACTTTTGTGTACCTCTGATCCACAGTATGGGTGGCAGTCGAATCTGTTGTGTGTGGAGACGTACATCGAGTCCATTTTAGGGGACAGGCCAGTCGTACTTTGGAATCAAAAATCTGTGTTTAATAAGCAGTGGTTCCTTGCTGCTCTTTTGCGGGGTGACACTTATCAGGAAGGACTAAGAACAGGTGGCTGCGATGGTGTAGTGGTTTAGACCACTCACCTCCCACCAAGGTGAATCAGGTTTGATCCCCAGCGGGGTGGCCCCCTGAATTTTGGCACGTGGGAATCGTGCCACACGATGCCTCTGGTCTGCGGGTTTTCCGGGGATGTCCCATTTCCCCCGCCCCTTCATTCCGGCGCTTCTCCACACTCACCTCGCCTCACCCTCATCAGCTCTCAAGACCTCAATATTAAGAGCCGCCCAAATTTCTGCACTCTGAACTAAGAACAGTTCACTCAAGAAGGAGCAAATGGCAGTTAAACTGTAGATGTGTTTTATTCCATCCAGAATATAACACTGTGACCTATACTCTCCTGCATAGAATCAATGCACTGAATAGCCTACGGAAGGGGAATAAAATACAGAATGAAGAGGCTTGTTGGCTTGAAGAGCGAGAGCAACAATTAGGTAACCATTAAAACAACTTTGACCATAACTGAAACTGGATTGACCTGATGGGATGTAGGGGAAGAGGGGCTGGTGTGTGTTGACTACAATGCCAAAATGAGGGGGGGGGGGGGGGACATTGACTCTTCGAGGTTGCAGTGTGTGCTTGAAGGTGTCCAGTTTTGGTCAGTGTATATTACTTGGGCAATTCCTCATGAGGAGGAAGAGAGAACAGAGATCCTTAGCACGACTGCTGCTAAGGCGAGCTGCTGAGTTAGACTGCCATTCTACGGTGATGCGACGCCTTCAATACACCTGGCCGGGGTGTCTCTTGGGTCCCTTCAGCTGTTGTGCCACTCCAGCGAGGAAGCTCCTCCCTTCGTGGGTGGTGTAACGCTGGCTGCGATCTTTCACGGAAGGTTGGAAGCAGTGTAGTTTCCTTGTTGACACATGCCGCTTATAAAACTAATCTAATACGACGACTCATCGCCTAGAGTATCTCTTCCACCACTACAGACGTGAGCAACTCGCTGCCTACCCTACAGGCAGCAAGAACTATGAGCGATTCCTTTTGACCTGGAGGATACGCAACCTGGCAGGCATGCCGCCCCTCTCCCTACCCTGCGCTCAGATTCTACAAGCTGCCCAGACCTCGGGCAAGGCAGAGCGCCTCCAATGAGGCAAGAAGTAGAATCGCTGACCAGAGTATTCCTACGCCAACCAGGGCAGGAGTATATCACGCCTCCCCTGCACCCTGTGCCAGCAGCCTACAAGCTTCCACTATATAAGTCTGGGCGCTGCCGGGCACTGGCAGTTATTCTTGTTCCATCTCTTGGGTTATCCCACAGCACTGCTGCCAGTGCTGGGACTGTCTGAGATCTTTGAAGAATTGAATACGCCCCCTGTGGCTACTTCACCGTCGACGACCATTCAACCCGACAACCAGCGAACATGCTTTCCAACACGTTAAATTCACTTTGTCTTCTCAATACATCTTCCTTAGATAGTTTAGTAGTATTATATATTTTCTCTTTTACCTCTTTCTTGCCCATTCTCCATTAGAACCAGGTCGCTTACACCTGGCCAGCATAGTAACCTTCAGCACTCAATTGCCTGGTAGGAGGTAGCATGTGTCTCATGTTTATTGAGACTTCAATAAACATACTGTTGTTTCCTACTTCTCAGCTTTTCTTTATTAGCGTTTCTGGTACTAAAGTTTCTGTCTGTTTAGACAGATGCAGGTGGTTACGTACACCTTTCATGATACCTTACACCGGGGAATTTATAACTACCGAATTAACTTCAGCCACGGGCACCCTTCAGGGGTCTATCATATTTTCACATACCCATTAGATGGCCATCTGTTGCTTCCCAAACTACCCCACAGCATTGCTTCCAGTGCTGGTGGTGTGGAACAGAGGAGCCACGACCACTAGCAACACCTTCACACAGAGAGGGGTGACAGTCTCAAGTTATTGCCTTATCCCACAGCACTGTTTCCAGTGCTGGGATATACCATGGCTTGAGATCTACCGCCCATTCCTGTGTGGATGCACATCCAGTGGCGACATTGGTGACCCAAACAGCTCCATGTCTCTGATCAGCCCGCATAGCGTGGGGAATCAGTGGAGACTTTACAGATCCTGGTCAGCAAGCCAAAACTGACTTACACTATAACTTGTGTTCAGTATTTGAGTCAAGGTGTACCCAGTAACCTGTGAGTGAAGACTTAATGCCTTTCAGCCAAAGGCACGGCCGCAGGCGTAGGGAGCGACACATAGCGCTTCTTGCCACCAGACAGTTGAGTGCACTTCCTCAGCCTACACCGGAAAAACAGGCGGAATGGAACTGCGCCGCCCAACTCCGACACGAGTTAGTATCGACTGCTCCGGTTGTGGTATTATTCATTTCTCCATGTGTATGCATTCATCCATCGTGCCGGTAAGAGGATTGTTGACCGGTACGGAAGTGAGGTTCGGTTGGGATAACATCCACTTCTGGACAAATTAATCTCACCTGTGGAACCACAGCCATGGTGTGGGCCAGGCTCGTTATGACTGGACCAAGTACACCACTAACAGGGCACCCAAGAAGTAGGAGTAGGTGAGTACTAGCCATCTCTCGTCGCCTAGCTAACTCAATCACCCCGTTTTCAGTCTAGCGGACAGAATCCTCGACTGTTGTGACTATTAACCTAGCCGGTTACGCCTGATTCTGTCTGGGCGGTTTCTGCAGCCTACTTAGGGGCAACTCACTTGTGTTGCCGATTGGTATTCCTTCTCATGGGAATTTGCTTGGCAGGAGAAATTTTCATTACTATTCTTCTTGAAGTGCATTCCACTCTCCTGGCATCCGCCATATCTACGTAGATGGAATGTTGGCCAGTCAGCATTCGTACAGTGTCTGTTGCACATTGTGTGTACATGATGATACAAAATTGAAAGAAAAAAAAATTGTGCAACTACGCATCACGCATTAGCTTTGACTCAATGTAGAGTTATGCTGTTACTTACGGGGTGACACACCCCCTTTAACTGTGCAGCCATGTCAGATGTGTATCCCATCTCTTCCCTCCTCCTTTCCCTTCATGTATTTGCTTGGCAACTTAAATCTGACCCTTCATGTCCAGGTCATGGTACAGGCTGGGTGTGTTTTGTTTTATTGCCTTACCAATAAATAGTCATACTCTGTTGTGGTTTTGTACTTTCTCTACCAGCTCACTATCATTCAAATTACCTTTTCCATCTTTATTCTTGTTTTGTCCCATATCCACAGCTCTTATTCCAGGTATAGGCATGAAGCTACATCCACTACGCCCTTCAGGCTGACACTGAGGGCAGTTCTCCTTCTTGTGCTTGGGACTGGGGTGTAGCGGTAACTCCGCCTCGCCGGTCACTACTGGGCAGGAGTGTGTGAATCCCTACGTATCCTATCAGCAGAGCTCTTGGTCATTGGTGGTATTCCCCCCCAGGATGGTTCCTCGGTAGACTGTAAGGGTGCTTATGTTCAGATTTCAACCCCTCAACTCCCACGCCCTACCATTATCACAGTATCCACCATTGTTACGTTGAGCTGTGCTTGTAACTTACTAAACATCCATTTCAACCCAGCACTAATTTTTTTTCTCTCCCATATGCCATGTCACCAGGCTGGGTGGCAGAAGGCAGCCAAGAGGGCTTTTTGCCATGGCCAGAGAAGCTTCTGGACTAGAAACTAGGCCCAGACGTGTCTATACATTACTGAGGAAAGAGATTGCATGTGGGATGCCACAATATCCAGTATCCCGGCAGATCTCTGCTACAATGGCTCTACAAAGAGATATATCTTGGGATGCTTTTTCTACTACCTGTCACCCTAACTTGGCCAAAGTTGTTGTCAGTTGAACTTGGTCCTACACACCACTCAGCCTGTCTACTTTGCACCAGTTCACTCAGTCATCCTTTCTCTAGGTTGGTCAGCTCCTTCAAAGACAAACCATAATTTCATTGCCTTTTTGGAAAATATATGTATCACTCTATTATACTCTCTGTTGAGGGCCCAAGCTTCTAAGTCTGGATGCCCCTATTAATGAGAAGCATAAACTGGCAAGACTTCAGCATGTATAAAGATTTTTTTTAGTCCCCTGAAAAATTATGGTTAGAGGTTCCACTGTGTTATGTAATGTTCCTTATACTATAGAATAAACAATTTTAACTTAAAATTCTAATCTCATTGTGAGGTGTTGGATGTCTTAGCCAAATTGAACGGACATGGAATGACCCTCCGGTATGTATACAGCCTTATTGGAAATGCACAAATAGGCACTGAAGCGGAAGCTATTGATAACTTTGTTTTTAAAATATTTTATTTGTTGCATTACCTGGTTTTTGTTGGAGGTATGTAGCTTTAGTTATGTACTTTTCCCTTGTTTTGGTTATTCATGGTTGTCATCCCAAGTGTTTTAATATATGTAGACATTACAACATGATACATGATTAATGTAATCTCTGCATCCTTGATAGTGGTGATTGCCAAGGCATTAGTTATGTCCCAGTATAACCCAATTTTTGAGTGCTGTGTTAGTACCCATGAGGTTCACCGTCCACTGTGATTAGGAGCGTATGTATTTGTTAGTACTTGTGCATAAATGTGTGACTTAAAACCCTTCTTAGAATTGTTTTTTCTTCAATTTTGTTTCATAGCATCGTCGGAAAGAGTTCTTGTCAGAAATGGATTCTGCTCTTGACGCTCATCTGTGCAGTGACCTGTTGAGACTACAAGCTTTCACTGTGTTTGCGGGATCACTCTCCATGCTGCGTACAGCATTGGAAAGGTACCACAGGGGCAGCGAGGTCCAGTTCATGGGGCCGAAGCTTCGTGAAGCTGTGGATAAGTGCTTGCCGGGGCTGCTTCTGAAGATAATCAGCGCTGTCAGGGTAGACCACCTGTTTGCGTTGAGTGTAAGGTGTTCGTTCATCAGTTGTGAGCGTGTGAAGGTGTTTCAGGAGTATTTGAACCGCTTCTCCTCGGACAGCTACCGTTCAAAACTGCTGACGCAAATCGGACTGCAGTTCAGCGTTGTCACAGAGGAGTTGAAGGGCCGGGACTGGTATAGAGACCTGCTCAAGCGGCTCAAGTGGTCGGAGAAGCTCATTTCACTTGAAATCTCCTGTGGTGAACTGTTTCGTAGTGACACCTACTTTGTCACTGTGATACTGGAGAGGATGATATCTGCAAAGGGCATGGACTTGAACACGATCATCGATTATTGCTATGACTTTGAAGTTGGCCTGTTTGCTAACTTGACCAAGTATATGGAGTCCATCATAAATTCATGGAATCCTTTGATAGTTGTCAGCACCAATTTTGAAGGCAAAAAGGAAATGGAGGTGGAAAATGATGAGGAGGAGGTGTATACAAAGTGCAAGGAAGTAGTGGATTTGCTGAAGGTGGAGTATGAAAAACGTATCTCAGTTTTCCTTATCGAACTCATGAGTTCTTTGAACTTCTACTATTATGAGATGTACATGTGTGTTTTTCGACTGCTTAGAAGCCTCAACACTTCTCATCAGTTTCGGATAGGCAGTATTGTCCTCTATCTGAAAACATATCAAAGAAACAGGTAAGGAAAGTATCAGAATTTCTTTTTGTATGTTGTAACACATATTTCTAGAGCTATCTGCCAGTAAAAATTGTACCAGGATTTCGTCAATTTTGGGAAGTGTTTCCAGTATATTTTTCATTGCTTAAAATCTGCAATTTTTGAAATTTATTTTGTAACTGTGGATATTGCTTCGGTTAAATTTTATGAAGTCAATATGTATTCCTATTGTTAAGTAATTACTTAATATGCTTTATTTCACGAAGAAATATTATTTTATTTGTTAAAATGTATTTTTTAATTCACGAATGTCATACTACACATATAAAATAAAAGATTTAACAGAATGTGTTAAACAGTGGCATGTGTGTCACCAGAATGGTTTCTCTACCTGGCTGAAAACTAAAAATTGCAATGCATATTTTTCATTAATAGTTGAACAGTAAAAATTTTATAGCCATTGATTTTATTTCGTTTGTATTCTGTTTTTTATAGTTTTATAGTTTCAATCTATAAGCAAATTTTGTTAAATTTTTTTATTATCCTGCACAATAAGAAAAACAGGCATTTCTACAACTAGCCATCAACTAATCAGGGATCCCAAATGTCATGTTGTCACTGTTTTAAGGAATTAGGTCCTTCAAAATCATGCTGTTTAGTGTAATTTTTAATTTTTTTTTCCTTAACAGAATTAGTATTAGCTATTGTTTTTCAAGGGACGTGTCAAAAAATTTCCATGCGGGATTTCAGCAGATAAGGGTTCTGACATGTAACGTTCACAGTTACCACAAAATAGGTGACTGGAGCATTTCAGCGTGCTCTAGGCCAGTCAGTCTATACATGAAACTTCAGATGCGCCATGTTGAAATTAGAAAGAAAAAAAATCCAAAGTCTTAGATTTATTCCTCGTTTTTATTTTAGACTTAAAATATCCAATAACAGGTTCGCAACACGAATATGAACAGGTTAGCAAAGTATACAAACTTGGAACAGCATCACAGGAATTCGCTAGCTAATATCATATTAAAAACTCGCTTCACGAGAAAAGTTTACTAAGGCGGGAGGGGAAAAAACTCTCCCCCATGACGCCCTAACAACCTCCCACACCAGTGGAAAATATTTCTTAGGAAGGGAGTTCGTATGCCGAAGAAGTTACATTTTAAGACAAAATACAAGCTCCGGTCGCGAGCGCTTGCTGGTATGGGTTAAATCGATTCAGCTCGATATTACTTTTTCAACATCAGTTTATCATTTTTTTACTGATCCAGGGCTCTTAGCTCTCAGCACGGCACGTGGCTATCACCTCTCCTACTACTTCTCTTGCTTTGTTACTAAAAACATATCTGGCTGGGGCTCAAATCCCTTCCACGAGCTGTGCCTACTCCTACTTCCAAATATGGATATCCTTTTTACAAACTCCTACTATTTGTCAAAACTAACTACGTCACAGCTAACTTCTAGAACTAAAGCTGCTTACAAAAGGAAAACGCCAAACAAAGTTGAAAAAAAACTTTCATCTATGAATGCTACGCAACTTCACTACGACTTCAGAAACGAAAAACGCATTACTGATAAACTGTCGAACACTGCCACAAACTTCATTTACTGATAAGCTATTTCCGCTCCTCATGGCACAAAAAAATAAAATATTACACTCACTTGCAAAAGAAAAAGGGAATTTAACCAAAAGTCAGATAAAAAATTATTATAAAAACTGTTAAAAATACATAACCTGAAACTATTTACATCAATAAAATACAATTTCTGATTGTTTTAGGCTTCATTTTAGTCCAAATTTCAATGTCCCGTGCCCACTCAATCAGCTGAGAGCACGCAGAGAATTTATCGATCGTGCAGTGTGATCATGGCGGCAGATGCAGAAGGGGAAGGGGAAGCAGTGGAAGAATTACCCCTCCACGTGGCTACATTTTGTAGACACCTTGCGCGCTATGCAAATGTCTGTCTTTTGAAGTAATTAATTATATTTCACTGCAAAAAAATTTTCATTTTGAGACAGAAATTAATAAATAAGGTGATTAAAATCTATTTCTTTACCATCTTTAATAATTATTCATTCAAGTCATGTCCTATTGTTTTCCCTGTTTTGAGTTATACTGCACTCGGTCTCAGTGCTTTGCTTATCCATTATTAGACAACCAAAGATGTCAAATACGCCCTTACATTTTAACAGTTTATTCAAAAGACGTGTGTTTATTGAAATAAATTAATATAAATCCTCCGATTTCCCTCAAGAAGTTACTGAAAATTAACTTTATGCTTATAGGCTGTTCATGGTAAAGTGAGCACTTTTTAAGGCCCTTATAAATTTTTCCTTTCATCGAATTCCCATCTTCCTGGTGCTTTTTAATATAAACATTGCAATGTAACTAATAAACACAGTGTATACATTTCACCACCAGTAAAATTTAATGCCTAGGTCTGTGATAAGATATAGTTAATAACGGTTAATGCCTGCTGGGAGGACCTTAAAAAGTGCTCACTTTATCGTGAACAGCATATAGTAATACAAGTCACTTGATGTTCAAACAATTTTTGGTGACAAGGGGAGGTCAAGTACATGCTTCTGGGCATATAATTTTATTCGCGAAGCTGCTGTCCATTGAGTTAAATTAATATTACGTTTTAAAATCATGCTGATTTTATATTTTCAATAAAACACCAATCTTACGGGAAAAAACAACCTTTAATCACAGAAGAAAACATCTTTGTAAATAATAACTCCTCGTTAAATGTATTGCGTAACATTTTCAGGTGAAACCATTTGTTTTGAAATACAAGTGGTGATAGGTGTTACTAATTTGAGTGACGGATAACATTTATAAAATCTCGACATTCGCCACTCACAATTTATTTGCGTTGTGGCCGGTGTGTGAAGACAAACGCACGCATCCAAAAGATAGCGGACATGTTTTTTCTTTCGCTAGACAAGAGCTCCCCCCCCCCCCCCCCTCGAAAGCATGGAAGGAGAGGAAGGAAGGTGTGCGGCTGAGAGAGACAGAAAGAGGGGGAAGAGAGAGAGAGGATGCTACGTCGCTATGATGGTTGCTTGGTAACCACTTTCCATCTCATCAGGCGTGTAAGGGGAGTTAGCAAGCCAGACTTGCTGTCACCACGCCGCAGACCAAACATGTTGGCCGTTGGGATGGGAAGACAGACAATGCACCATAGAGGCATGATAAATAGTGACGTACGTGACTTTTTCACAGCCATTTTCTAGATGTTTGCATAAACAGCGTGAAAACTATTGTTATGGTAAATCTTAGGTGACAGGACCCGAAATATACTTTGATTGTGCAACATCT
This sequence comes from Dryococelus australis, assembly GCA_029891345.1. NCBI lineage: Eukaryota > Metazoa > Arthropoda > Insecta > Phasmatodea > Phasmatidae > Dryococelus > Dryococelus australis. Next base: position 10,967,685 of record CM057007.1, on the reverse strand, counting down.
GATAAATGATACAAGCGGTTAGTTTTATCATTATTTATGTAGGCATTTTGCCGGGACCACTGGAAATTAACTGTGGACACGGTTTATCAGTACGTGCATTTATGATACGATAGTCGACTGTATGTTAAATGTAACCTCATGCTGTTATACAAAAATTTTTTTTTTACATATTAGTGGCGGCATGAATTTTATTTTTGTTTTAAACTTTATGATTTACATATACTTTTACATTGTCAGTTTTTTAATACTATGATGATGACGCGTGACGTAAGGTGACTGACGACGACGTCACGGTTGGGCAAGGTTTTTGCAGTGTATTCCCTACTTTACATTTTTCAAGGGACTGGTAAAATATGTTGCAAAATACAGGAAAGTGTAATAAGAGGGAAACTTAAGCCGTAAAAAAAGACATTGGGACCAAAAAGGTGTGTGTAAAATGTGGGAAAGTGTATAATCAGGGGATGTAATACAGGGATTCCACTGTAGTGTGTTGGTCACACATGGGCAATATGACTGGGCTGACTTAATTGGCTTCTAACTGGAGCCCCGGCTGGTATATAAGCTGGGGTGTGTGACTTGATGGCATGGCACAAAGTATGGCGTGGGCTTAACTGTCCTTACTACTGGTTTGCACACAGCCACTGGTTTACCTGTATTGGGCATGGCCCGGGGTAGCTCCTGATTCGGCCGTTGGTGCCGGCTGGAACTCGTGTCCAGTCTGTGGGCGAAGGTGGTGCTGCGGCTGCCTGTGCTGGTGGGGGCCCGCGGAGGGCTGGTGGACCTGATGGATTCTCAATTAACAGTGGTGCTGGAAGTCCTGGGCAGAATCTCTCGACGCTGGGATGTGGGTATTATATATTATGTGATATTCCTGTTTGGTTGGATGGCGAAAAGCAGGGTCATGGTTCCTGAGGCTGAGCTACCGATTGGTGGCAGTCCCAGTGTGCTTTCACTTTTAAAAATTATCTTTCCACATTCTTATAGGCATGTTTTGTGAAGCCGGTTTTCAACCTCTGTCTCAAAGTCTTCTTACATTGGAACAAATCCCAATGCACAGTCGAAGAGGCCAGTGTAGGTTGACGCAGGACTACTACTGTTGGCACTGATGGAGGGTGCGAGTCTTGTACTTACTGCGTCAGAAGTAGCCCCATCAGTTTTTGGCCAGGAGCTACTCCGAGCACTCCTGTAAGGTCTCTGGGGCCTGGTTCTTCCAGGCTGCTGAAACCTTCTCGTTGTAAAGGACCGTCCTGGTTGACTGTCAGCAGGGCATAAAGTCTGTGGTTGTCAACACAATTGGCCGCTTAGGAGCCATCACTCATTTCTGAATACGTGGGCGACGGATCACTGGGAGTGAGCGTACAACAATGGGTAGTACAGGTTGAGGCTCCGGTGTTCTAGGCTGAGGTGCGGGTGGTGGATGAAGGACGTCGGGGACCCTGTATGCAACGATGGGAGGCTGTGGAGTAGAGGATAGGCGTATTAATTCAGCAATCCAATGTGGTATCTCCGAAGGGTCTGTACGTACTGGGTCGCTGAAGAAGTGTATAAGATTCTCCGGCGTCACTGGGTTCTGCAGGTGCCTTATGACCTGGGCCTGCACTCTGGGCTGGAGTCTGGCGATAGAGGCCACCAAGGCTGGTGAATACTCATGCAGGCGTCCAGAGGCAAGTAATGTCAACCTCACTTTCTCTTTCAGACTCCGTCTCTTGGAGTAGGTCATCTGAATTAACAGTACACCCTCCCCGTCGAGGAATGGAGGCAGGCTCCTTGTTTTTCCCAATTACGTGTCGAGCCACAGACAGACCATAACTCAGCAGACACTGTATTCCAGCATCTGTCGGGGACCGCAGTATGCGCTGGAAGTCGGGCCATACTGGCTAAGGTCAGACGCGTGGGTGTTGCTTCGGGCAAGTCTCCACAACCCAGTGAACATCCGTCTCTCTTGGCGGAAGCCCGCGTACAATCTCAGTTCACGTGGGGGAAAAAGTAAAATTAATTCCTATTTCAACAATGCTAAACATCAGGAGGGAGCTGAGGTCATCTGAATACCAATAATAGGGACACGCCATGTGTCAAGGTGTTTGGATAATATTGCACATAACGGGTGAAGAGATTCGGTTAGAGTCAAATGGGTCCAACGTCTCTCATGGGTACTGAGGGCAGTTGTCTGACTGAACTGTCGTCTTCCGTTCTCCCCTATGACAGGAGCAGGGTGTAGGGTAGAAGGTGGGGTAAATCAATGGGTGAGGTGGTGTGTAGGGGGTCTGCAAAATAGTGTGGTAGGGAAGTTAGTGAAGGTCCCCGACTTGGATTTGCAATTCCGTACACTCCCTTTGTGTGTGGCCAATGATGGTAGAATACTTCTCCCTGATTCCAATATTCTGTACCGAACATGTCTATATGCAGTGGAATGAACAGAGATTGGTGAGTTGTGTTGATTCTCTTCCCGCACTCTGGGTGTACCAAGGGCCTTGGGGCTATGAGCTCTCATCCTCCAACCCTCTGTCCCCGGTAGGTCTAGATGCGGTGGAACGAACAGAGGTTGAGTAGAGAGGCATGACTCCTGGTTCCCCTAAAAAAATTGTGTCTGCAATTGCGAATGGTTTAGAATTTGTCCAAGCCCTCATGGTATAGGACTACCTGAGGTTTATCATAGTTGCTGATCTTTGTGTAGGTGTATGTGGTTGAAGTGGCATACTAAATCTGTTTGTGAACAAGTGGTCTGCTGTAGCCTCTATCAAGGATGGCTTTGGATATTAGATCAGACTGCTTATTCAGATCAGTTTAGGTGGAGGTAATGCATTTAGCTATGGTAGCAAGTCTGTACGGTATAGATTTATTAGCACGGAAAAAAGGATGGTAGTTGTTGAAATGAAAATTTTGTAGGTGGTTGGCAGGTTTAGTGTGAACAGTTGTTTCAATTGTGTCATTGTGAATGGTTGGTTCCACATCTAGAAATATGACCTGTCATTTAGAGAATTTTCTCTGGACCTACTTAAGTACACAACTCTTATTCTTAAGAGATATAACATCAATACTGCTTCTACAATTGGCAGAATAAATTGATAGGTGGCATTACCTCTATAATAATCATATGAACTGCTTTTCTTCATTCAATTCATTCTTTCATTCATTTAAATTCATTCATTGATGTCACTTTTGAAAATTATGATGTTATATATCTAGGGAATCCAAATAAAAGTTTCTTCTGATGCACTACAATGAGTGCTGTTGCAAGCATTGAGCGTATGTGTTGTCAGGCTGCCCCAGGAAGAAGAGAAAGAACACTGGAGGCAGAAGTTCCCGGACCAGGATGGGTTGCCGTCCATTGCGGAGTGGCGCTTGCCTCTGGAAGTGTTCGTTGAACAGGATAAGTGGAAAGTGTTGAAGCTGCTGAGCTCAGAAATAAACCTGAACACGTACAACCAGTGGCTGATGGCTTCTGGTATCCTGCCGCTGGAGCGAGACCGGATACTGGGCATTGCCATCAAAGAGTCTGTAAGTCCTTGTGTTTGAAGTGTGTGTTGTAGGGAGAGGGGTGTTTACAGATTTTATGGACCTGTTATATGGTTGCAGCAGTTGTAAAGTACACATCTGCTTAATGTTTTTTCACCCTTATTTTCTGGAATATTCTGCATTAATTTATTGTAAAGTAGTTACCCACAGTTTAGAGCCTGTGTGTTCCAACCTTGTATTCTTATAAATAAAGAATTATGGCGACAACCGATCTAGCAGGTAAGCTGGCCGAAAAGACAATATGGGAGTTAAGAATTATAGGTAGAAGATTTGAAATTAAATGTTTGCATCATCTAAGGAAAGCAGAGCTATTATAACATTTATTATTGATGGGCAAAGAAGAAGAAACTTTGCAAATCTGCCATTTTCTTATGCTTATATCAATGAATTATATAAGAAAGATAGAAAGAAATTGAAAAAAATGTTTCCATTCTCTAATAATCTATTTTATTACAAGAGAAAAAGAAATTAAAAGAAATATTCCCTTATTCTACCAACATATTTGAAAAACCTAGAATTAAAACCCAGCGGGTAAAAATGGATAACAAAGAATAATTTTACAAAATTTTCCTTTAGCTGACGTCGATATCAACTAATTATATCCCGAAGATAGAAAAGAATTGGAAGAAATATTCCCATTCTATAATAATTTATTTTATAGCAAAAGAAATAGAAGAACACAAAAAAAAATTTTATAGTTAATATAGCTTTTAAAAGTAAGATATCAACATATAACAATGAAAATACCTTTAATTTAGTTCACTTTATTCATTTTTTGACTTCAGTAAAAAATAAGGTATTTGAGATAATACGTACTTAGGAACCTTAGCGGGCTGAAAACCAGTATTAAATTATGTACCAATTGCCTTAAGCAAGATGATAATCAAGTAGAATTATTTACATTTCAATCTCACCCAATTATACAGTATCGAATGAAGGTGTTATTAAAAGGATTTATAAATTCATAATACAAGAAATAACTACACAATTATCTAAATTTCAAAGAAGAGGTTCAGGCAAGACATTAGGTGGAATAATGGGAATACAATTAGCTATAAATAAGTATAATATGTTAAATGGCTCATCATATATAGAATTACCAGAAGTTATTAAGAATAAGAAAGCATGCATAAATGTTAAAAGTGATGTTCAAAAATGCTTTCTTTGGGCAATAAAATCTGCACTGTTTCCAGTAGACAAAAATTCTGACAAGAGTAACTAAATATAAAAATGTAGCCTTAATATTGACAAAATAATAGATAAATATGAATATCCTATTAAAATTGACAATATACAAAAATCGAACAGCAAATTGATGTATCTATAAATGTATACTCTATTGAAGGTAAGTACGCCACAGTTTATCCACTTAAGCTTACAAAAAGTAAAAAGGATAAGCACATAAATTTACTTTATTTCAATGATGATAAAGTAGACGCAGCTGCGCAAAATTCACATTATTGTTGGATAAAAGATTTATCAAAACTGTTTTCAATGCAAAAAGATAATCATAAATGTAAAGCTTATATATGTGATATGTGTCTTCGATTATTTTATTCTCAAGAGAAATTAAGTAAACACACTGAAGACTGCTCTAAAAATGAAGCAGTGAAAGTCAATATATCTGTGAAAGGAGAGAAAATATTTTTCAAGAATTATAAACATACAATGAAGGTGCCATTCGCAATATGTGCCGATTTTGAATCAATATTGAAGAAAATATCAACAGTTAAGCCAAACCAAAGAGAATGCAGTAAATTTAACCTTTTCAAAAAATACTCAGTTTTGACCAAAGATGATATTGATAATGGCCTTTATAAGGAGGTACTTAAAGAAGGGTATAATCTTACTAAACCACCAGTAGTTTATTGAGATCCAAATGCTCATAAAAATTTTATACAATCAATTAAAATAGAAGTAGAAGAAATTGGTGAAACATATTCGCAAATTGAACCAACATATCCACTAACAAAAGAAGAAAAAGTGTTATATAGTAAATCAAAAAAATGTACTGTATGCGAATGTGTATATACAGAAGAAAATAAAAAAAGTATGCCATCATGATCTCATAATTGGAAAATTCATTAATCCTGTATGTAATAAATGTAATCTGAAATTAAAATTGCCTAACTTTGTACAAATATATTTTAATTATTTAACTGGATATGATGCGTATTTATTTATTAAAGAGTTAGGCTATTATGAAAAAAATGTAGGATTAGTAGCAAATAATGAAGAAAAGTTGATTACTTTTGGGAAATAAACAGAAAATTTAAAAATGAAATTTATAGACACGTTTAAATTTATGGCCATTAGTTTAGCTAAATTATCATTGAATTTAAGTAGAGATCAACTGTAACACACTCAAAAACATTTTCCAAAATATCAAGTAGATTTAGTTATTAAAAAGGGTGTTTACCCATATGATTATATGGATATTTGGAAGAAATTCGAAGAAACTGAGCTTCCATCAAAAAGTGAATTTTATAACAAATTAAACGATAGTTATATAAGTGAGGATGAGTATGAACATGCAAAACTTGTATGGAACCAATTTAATATTAAAAATGTTGGTGAATACCATGATTTATATTTCAAATGATGTGTTATTATTAACAGATTTATTTGAAAATTTTAGAAATACATGTATAAATACATACAATTTAGATCCATCGTGGTATTTAACAGCACCGGGATTATCTTGGGATGCAATGTTAAAAATGACATAACAATCACTAGATTTATTACACACTTATATGATTTTAGTGATAGAAAAGGGAATTAGAGGTGGAATATCGCAATGTTGCAAACAATATGTTAAAGCAAATAATAAATATTTAGATGATTTTGACTCTTGATCAAAAGTCCAACTATTTTGTTTATCTTGATGCTAATAAATTATATGGCTGGGCAATGTCACGATATTTACCATACGGTGGTTTCTAATGGAAGAATTATACAGCACTTCATTTTTACAATGAACATATATTAAATTTGGAGGATGATTCACCACATGGTTACATTTTAGAAGTTGATTTGGAATACCCTAAGAAACTACTTAATTACATAAAAATCTACCGTTTTGCTCAGAAAATAATGTAGTTTCAAAAACAAAACAGTCTAAATTATTAATAACTTTACATAAAAAAGAAAAGTAGGTAATACTCTATCATAATTTGATACAATCCCTACAGAATGGATTAAAACTTACTAAAATACATACAATATTAAAGTTTAATCAGTCAGATTGGTTTATATATATATATATATATATATATATATATATATATATATATATATATATATATATATACACACACACACACACACATATACACACACACACAAAGATGAGAACTAACGCTAAAAATTACTTTGAAAAAATATTTTTATAAGCTGATGAATAATTCTGTGTTCGGCAAAACTGTGGAAAATATAAGAAACAGAGTGGATATAAAACTAATAGCAAACAAAGAGAAATGTGAAAAATTAATAGCAAAACCAAATTTTAAGAAAAGTACTACATTTAATGAAAACCTTGCAGCTATACATGTGAATAAAACATGCATGAAATTTCATAAGCCAATTTATGTGGGCATGTCAATTTTGGACATATCGAAAGAGTTGATTTCATAATAAAGTCATTAAATCTAAATATGGCTATAAAATTGAATTATGTTATCAATACCAATTCGTACATTTATAACATAAAAACAGAAGATATGAAAACAATGATAGAAAAATTTTATACAAGTGCTTATCCTAATGATAATATATATAACATGCCTCAAATAAAATTTTAGTAAAAATGAAAGACAAATGTAATGACAAAATAATGAAAGAATTTGTTGGTTTAAGAGCAAAAATGTATGCATATAGAGTTGATGATAAACAAAGAAAACAAAAAATCTAAAGGAGTGAAGAGATTTGTTGTTAACAAGTGAATTTCATTTGATTATAAGAATTGCTTGTATAACGAAAAAATTCAATATAGAACAATGAATTTGATAATAAGCGAAAAGCGTGAAATATATACAATTAAAGTTAATAAAATAGCATTAAGTCCTAATGATGACAAGAGAGTGATACTAGAAAATAAAATAGATACAGTGCCATATGGATATCAAATTTATAATTTTATTAATGAGAGTTGTGATGAATTTTTCATCACAACTATTTCTGAAAGAAAAGTTTTATATATTATGTACCTCTTAAGGGGGGGGGGGGGGGGGGGCAGCAGTCCTCTTTTAAATTTTCTAATAAAACAGTATAATATTTTAAACCTCTTTAATCTCTCAAACAATATCAATTTCAGTACCATCAAAATCAATCAGTTTACCATTTTTGTCTCTAATTTCCAAGACAACATGATTAAACCTCCCATTATTAATTTGATAAAAAATTGGATCTGCAGGCTCATAAATAATAGAATCTCTAAAACCAAACATTGTTTTTGGTGGAAAACTGGCTATTATATCTGTTTCTAAATTATTTGAATCATCATATTTGATAAACATAGCATATGCTAAGTTACAGTGAACATTTATTGTTTTAAATGGATTAAAATGAGGTAATTTGGTACCTATAATAACTTTGTCTTTTTTCATTGTCATAATTCTTTCAAAACCAAGAATATCAGATAGTCGTCAAATTTAGTATCAAACTTAGATTTGATAGATATTTAATTTTTTACATAATCTGCTATTCATTCAATGTTGTTTATTGAAAATGGATCAATTTAATTTATAGTTTATTTCAAAGAGTCAATATAGTATTGGCCTCTAGGAATAGTTGTAACTTCAATTTTATTAACCCCAGGACTCAATTTTTAATTGTTATGATATTATTGTTTATATTTGGAGATAAAAATTTTGTATGAAAACTAACCAATGCAATCAGTTTTTCACTATGGACGATATTATAATGAAGTTTTTTCTTTAAAAATAACTATTATTTGTTAATTTAAATACTTTACTATCCATTTATTACGAAGTATTATATTATTAAATGAAGAAGCGACAGCCAAAGCAGCCTATGCTGTGCAAAGTTAAATGGGGTGTCTGTCTTTTAATTCATGAAGATAATTCCGAAATAAAAAAGAACGGTGAATTATTGCCTGATAATACAAGGGCTATAATAGTAGGTCCAAGCAAATGTAAAAAAAACTAATTTGATGACAACTCTTATTTATAATGTAGGGTGGATAAATTTTAATAAACTGTATGTTTGTTCAAAAAGTTTAAATCAAACAAAATATTTTGAATTACAAAATGATTTTAATATGTTATCCAAAAAGTTTAAAGTTAAAGTAAAAATGGCATACTTTTTAAATAATAAGGATGAAATGACTCCTTTAGATCAATGTGAAAATTATTCTCTAGTTATAGTTGACAATGTTACTTTAGATGACCAAGATATTGTTCGCGATTATTTTGCTAGAGGAAGACATAAAAATTTAGATGTATTTTATTTAACCCAAACATATTCAAAATTACCTTAACAATTGGTAAGAGATAATACAAATTTTTTGTGTATATTAAGACAAGATGATACTAATTTAAAGCACATCTATAGTGATTTTGTTGGTGGAGATATGATTTATGAAAATTTTTTATAGAGATCTGTGCTAAATGTTGGGACGAAGATTATGTCTTTATTACAATAGTTGAAAAATGAATAATGAAAAGTACAGAAATAAGATCAAAGACTTTATTAAATTAAATAAATTTTGAAAACAGGTTTATGTTAAAATGAATGTTAAAAGGAATGTTAAAATAAATGTTAAAACAAATGCTAAAACGAACGTGTGTTACGTTTTTGCATTTGAATTAGATAATTGTAAAAAAAATATTTAAATTTTACAAAAATCTGTTTTATTAATCCTTGAGTTATGTGTGTTATCAAAACCTAACCATTTTACATATATTTTATTGGCTTTAGTTTTTAAGACATTTTCTACCAAATATTTATCAGGATAGTTAGTTTTCATGTTTTCATATTCATAAAAATTGCCTTCTATTTCTTCTCCTTTAGTATCTTTTAATTTGTAAGTAGGCACATCATAATTTAAAACTTTACAAATGGTAAACAACTGTTGACCAATTAGTAGTATAACCCTTCTCAAAATTTTTTTTTAGTTTGCTTACACGAATGACATCGCCAACTTTGTATTTAGCTTACAGTTTTGGTTCAGTAAACACGTATGGCGATATTAATGTTTTTTTCATTGTTTTTATTAACTTCAATTGGTTTCATGCAGATAGGGCTGTTTTTTGTATTGTTGTATTCTTTCACTAATTCATCTAATATATTGACCCACTTATAATTTACATTCAAAGCAAATCTCTTCCACATGTTATTTTTTATTGTGCAAGTAAATCTTTCAACAACACTTGCTGTCAATTCGCTAAAAGAAGAATAATGATTGATATTATATTTTTGCTTAAGTTCATTAAATATTTTATTATAAAATTCGGACCCATTATCACTTTGAATATTATGTGGTTTTATTTTAATTAATATAGATTCTAAAGCAACTGCTACATTTTTAGCTGTTTTATCTTTAATAGGTACAGCAAATGCAAATTTTGAAAAAAACATCAATAATTTTCATAATATATTTGGATCCATTGTTTATATGTGATATTCCTTTCAAATTACCAGTATTTATCTCTACAAGATCAATTTGCCATAAATCATCAATACCATATGAAATTACTTTTATTATTGGAACATTTTTTCTTGCAGGCTTGTATAATTAATTGATTATTCCCTCTCTCGCAGTGGACAAACATTTTTGTTTATGTTGATTTATTAGAATTACATGTTGAACATATACTTTTCTGAACTAATCAGCCATTTTAGTATTTTCAGTTTTTATATTATTATTTTTGGTGACATTGTTACTCTTCAAGAGCCAAGTGTTCTCCATTTTATAGTAAAAAATATAATTTATCTTTATATTTTATGAATACTCCTATTGTGGTCATCAAGCCATCATCATATTCAAATATTTTTTATATTTTTTTATTTTAAAAGTTAAGATATCACATATTTTAACATCAAAAGGTTTACTGTAATCTATTTTTTGGGGATCCCTTAATAACAGTCACAGTATTGTCAGGTAAATTGGGATTAACAGTAATTATTTTATAAACATTACAATCTATCAATAAAGTAAAGGAAATTTTAATATTATCTATGTGAAAATTATTATTACTTTTATTCCACTTTGCAGGCAAATAAAATATATGTGATTTTTCTTCTTTACATTTTTCAATTTTTCAGTTAAGTGTATCACAATTTTTTTTGTTAACTTTTGTAACTATGGTGGATTCAGGCTACCATAAACCAATTGGACAAGGGCGGTCCTCAGGAGGAGTGGTGTGTGTACAAGAGGAACAGCGCGCTATTGAAGCAGATAAGGCAGTGTGCGGAGCAGTTTGGTGACCTTGAGGTTGCCAGTGCTGCACTCTACTTCCTTGCCCACCACATGCCCCCAGGTACGTTAGTAAGCCATCATCCATTCATCTTGGCAACATACAATGCTCCTTTCATAAACAAAAGATTTTGGCCGGCTAACTAGTCAGGTGTTTGCAAAAAAATAACACATGTTTCCTAGTGATAATTATGTACATATACGGGCCATCATTCACAGTTCAGTACTGGTATTGCTTTGTCGCCTCATCAGTGTGCATGCCTTTGCAACTTGATTCTACAGAGTTTGATAGTTACCACGTATCATGAGATGTCAGGAATTTTACTGTACCCAAGGCAAAGGACGGGCGCTCCACGCAAAATTGTATTGTTCACCTGCTGAGCCACCAAAGTTATGCATCAAAATCATCCAAGTACTCCAGCATGCCACCAGATGCCACTACTAATACGATCACAGAGTCAAGCCTTCGGAACCAGCGCCACCCACTGACATCACACGCCAAGAGGATTCTATGCCACGCTTACTCCTTCCACAACTCCAGCCAGGGTGTACCGGCCAGAGTATAAATAGCGGGTCACAACCCTTAAACGCCAGTCTGTTCTGTTCCTTCACCACACACTCGTGCCAAAGGAACCATCAGCTCCCTGGTTCTCACTGCACTCCTTGTGCCGAGGATCATCTCCAACTACCTTGTCTTCACCGCATTCTTTGCCGAAGACTCCTACCTGCATCTTACCTCATCTTCACCGCATTCTGTGCATAAGATTTCCTACTATCGTCTAAAGTCGTAACACCCGTTACATTGCCGGCCCCTTCAGGAAAACATAGTAGAGAAGTTCAGTTTAAGTTATTATCATAACGCTCGTCTACTCTGCCATTGTTAGCCTAGAAACAGGTCGCCCTCAAGTGTCTCACATGGGATTAAGCTTCCATAAGCTCTTACTGATGTTAGGAGGTAGTGTGAACCACCCTGTTTATTTACATTATAGGGATAAACAGATATTTTAACCAACTTCATGGTATCTTTCCTGCAGTGTAATTCTTCTCCCAGTAGACATCAGAACCGTCTAAGGGATAACAGGTGACTGGGGAATTTACTCAGAACTGCAATATGTACACCAGGAGAGTACCCACACACATACTGGATGGTCATGCTTTCTGTGCACCACGGTGTACAGAATAGTAGAGCCCCAACATTAGGTACTCTGTTTCCTGAGGTCAGATTGTCGGCTTGGTGCTTCCTCTTCACCGCGCTTCTTGCACTGGAAGGGGTATTCCCTGAGTTGGGAAGACTGGTCCTCTTGAGACACTCACTCATGTGCTGGGACTGTCCACCAGTGAGACCTACTGTCAGTGTTCACTGCACTTCTTGCGCCGAGCTCTGGGATAGGGATACCGCACTTGGTTAGCAGACATGGTATGTGGTTCTACACCTGTTTAGGAACCACTTCACCTACTCCCCTTTTTGCGTGCTTGATCATGGGTGGTCTGTTCTCATGCCCTACTCCCTTCAGAGTGGTATTCATGAGAGGGTTTAAAAGGTACATGCTGCCTCCGGCCATCAGCAGGAGCTTAACCCCGTCGTTGCATCACTCGCGCATCTCCCACCAAGGGAGTGTGTCCAAGCACTACCTCACCTGCAGAGACCGGCAACACCAGAGATTCCCTCAGATTTCTTCGCAGCACCTGTCCACCTCAGAACACCCCGTGTTCGCCGCCTTCTTGAGTTGACAAGACCCCTCCTTAGGGATAGCCAATCCATGCTGGTGGGTATTTCAGATAGCAGAACCGACCACAGCGACAGTAAATCCCAGTGAACACCTGACCGCCAGGCAACCACACTCAAACTCGGCCAAGCCAGAATCTCCTCAGGTCAGACAGTAGCCACACGTTACGTGTCGCCCAAGTATATCTGCAAAAGCAATCCCGTCAAAGTGCTAAGTGGTACTCACCCTACCTGACTTAGTAATGCTCTGCTGCAAAGCAACCAGGCTGTACTGTACACCCAACACGCTCCTGTACCACGTAAGGACTAGAGTCCTAAACCCCGAACCCGGGTGTGCCTGACCTAGCACCCACTAAAACACTTAAGACATGGTGACGTACCTTCCCCATCCTCAAGGCGTCACACGCCAGGCTAGAATTGTGATATACACTTGCCCATGTGAAGGTATTAAGTATATATTAACTGTATTTTGTAACTACACTCTAAAAGACTGTTTACAAGTGTAGACTGTAAAAATATGATTGTGTGTAGCAGTGAGCTTTCTTAAACATTGCTTGATTAAGTTAAAAATAGATATCAGCTTAAGAGATAAATAAATATAGCTGTCATCAGAAGAAATTTTTAACATTACTTAAAGTACAGCAGAATTTTGATACAACATACACAATGGGACTTGCAATTTTATACTTAATACTAGAGATGGGACGAACCCAGATTTTGGAAGCAAACCAAACTAGAACTTAACCCAGAATATTTCTATTGAACCATACCTTTAAATTTGTACACGAACCAAACTCTGCTATAAGTTCATCGTACTCAAACTGAACTTTAAAAAATGTCTCAGCCTCGCACATGTGCCTTCATAGTTCAGCCCTAAATTGGTATATACGTATATAACAAAAAACAAATATGTAGAACCACCTTAAAAATACAGTGGATTATGGATGCTAAACAGCAATCAGTGTATGCACACATGCATATCTGCAAAATTAGTACTTAACATCGATTACAGTGGTCCCATGGATCATTTTAGCAGTGTTGCCCACTCAAGTAATGAGAGTTTTGTTACTGGACCTCTGGACTTGACTACGAGGTGCAAAGTGAAAACAACATTTATACATACAGTGCTCATATTTCAGCTGCTATTTGCTCAAGTGTAAAACACAAACAAAATAATATAACCAGAGTTCAAGATATACTGCTGTCATCACTGCTACAAAAACAATAATCATATATGACTTGTTCAGTAATTATTGTTGTGTTGCGTTATTTTTCAACTTCTTTGAAGTGAAGTACCGTATTTACTCGTGTATAGTGCACACCATGATTTTTGCAACAAGTTTCGCGAAGAACATTTTTTTTACTAAAATTGCCCCGAACAATTTGTGTGGAAAGTATTTAAATTAAATAACTCATGGGGCTAAAAGCCAAAATATTGTGGCATTCTGTAGGATCACTAACCTTGTGGTCATTAAAATAAGTGTGCCAACAACTGATGTGGGCCTTTTTTTTTTTTGTTTCTTTTATGCAGTGCCAATCGTTAAAAGAGGAAAAAGATGAAAGTCAACTGCCATGGACAGCCTGCTTTCTTTTTTTTTGCTTCTTTTAGGCAGTGGCATGCTGGAATTTTTTTGTTGTGCTGGTTTTTTTTTCCTATGCTGATTTTTTTTTATTGTTGTGGAATGTGACACATTACCCTTCTCTAAAAAAAAATGTGTTGCCTCTTCTCTTCACCCCTCAGGTAGTAATCCACTAGACTCTTCCCCTACACTTTCTTTAAACATCTATGGACAGTTTAGGAGGGATAATTTACGACTCAGAAATGTTTTCCTTTATTTTGGGGAAAAAAAGGTCATGCTGTACATGAGTAAAAATACTTCCTTTCTAGCACATTTTCGAACAGGAACTGTTGTAAATTTTTTTAACCTAGAACTGATCTTTGGCATGGCAATAAATTTCGAATATATAACCTTAAAGTTTGGGTTTGGTTTGAAATTCGGGCGTTGGACCCATCTCTACTTAATACTGAAAAACACTTTATACTGAATAAGTATTTAATGATATTATATCTCAGGGGATTTGAAAGCTGTACTTTAAAGTGAAAAAATACTTTGAACTGAAGTACTTTATACTGAAATTTTACTGTAATTGTGTAATATGTACTTAATTTTCCTAAATACATTTGTACGACAGAATATTAAACAGCATGTGGACATACCATAATTGGTTAATTTGTCTCACTAGTGCTAAGAACCAACTTCATTCATTACATAAATTCTAACACAATACAATATATTGGAAGATTTTTGGAAATATAATATTTATTTATATTAGTGAAAATTGCAATTATCTCTTTTGTTTACATGCAAAACAAAAAAAACAGGTACACATGTAACACCAGTGGTACCTGGTGATATAAAATTTTGGTAATTACACTGTTACCATTGAGCTGTTTAACCTGAGTAGAATAAACATTAACTATGTTGTGCAGGCGTGGATCAGTCAACAGCAGCGGAGCTGTGCTACACATACACTGAGATGTGGGCACGCAGCAAGAAGACACCGCAGGCATCCCAGCTTGTAGACAAGATGTTGCAGAAGTATCTCCGCTGCGCCACCAACAACGTGCTGTACAGTCTGGGGCTGGGGCAGAGCAACTACATTGTGTTCTCCCTCGACCCAAAGCAGCTGCTGCAATTGATCTACCAGCATCCCAGCATCGTCGACAGGAGCCGTGGCTGTGTGCCCGACTACCCAGGTTGGTTTCCGTGTGGTTTGTGATTACAACTGAATGCTGTATTCGTGCGAGTACAGATAGTAGATTTATTCAGTAAGGCTACAGTAGATTTAAACTCAGAAAAATTGTAAGTAATGTGTGTATGAGTTGCATGAGGTCGATACAGTTGTTGCCCAGCAGTGCTGTTGCAACACCATGCGATGTGCCGGCTGCCTCCCTCCCAACCCTCAGACCCCAAGGATGTTCCACGCCTGCAGGCAAAGAGACAAGACAGATGTAGCTGCATGCTATGCTAAGCATTCACATTGCATCTTTATAAACAAAAAAAAATTTGTTACAATTTCTTCTCCCAACCCTTGAGACAAAGGAAATGTGACTTATGCATGTAAAAGCAGATAGACGTGGCGGAGCTAAGCTAAACATTTGCAGTGTGTGTTCATAAACAGACAATTCTTGATTAGTTTTAATCCATGTGTGTACTGGAGTTTATAAACTAAAACCCTACTTTTCTCTTTCAGGTAATTCCGTTTTCCCAGGTACAGTTTATCTGCCTATAAGTTTAATGCTTTGCTTTCCTACTTATTACATTCCAGAAATTGTATTGTTCGTACTTTTTATATCACGTACCAAAAATAACATCACAAATGTTGCCAATGCCAAAGATAGAAGTAATAATATAATGAAACTTTATGTGAACACGATGTGGAATAGTGTGCTGTGATCAGGACCACAATCAGAACACAATTAACTTTGAGAAAACAAGACAATAGTAACAGTCGACTGTTAGTACCACCATAAGGCCTTCTTCAAGCTGGAGAGTCTTCGGCAGATGCTGGAGTGCCCTCCGACATTATACAGGTCAGCGGGCCGATGTGAACTCACGAGAGCAGTTTCTCTTAGTGTAGAATGACGTAACGTACAGAAGCTGATACATAGCTAGGAATACTAAGCAAGGTGGTGTCAGGATGAGTCCTGAGAAGGACTCTAGGAAAGGGTTACCTACAGACACGTCTATGCATTGCAGGGTGAGTGGGTTTTGCGAGGTATGAAGCAGGGAGAATCCTAACTATATGCCATTCACTGTAAAGTGAATTAACCACTAATAAATATGTTTTACTGCAGGCTCAGACATTAAATTTTGAGAGTGGTGAAATGTATATACTGTGTGTATTAGTCACATAGCATTGTTTATATTTAAAAGTGTCAGAAAGACAAAAATTGGTTCTATGGAAAATTTTAGCAGGGCCTTAAAAAGTGCTCACTTTACTGTGAATAGCCTATAACGTAACATTAAATTCCGAGTGACTAGTGCTAGAAGCAAACCCTATTGTAAGCGGAGCTTAATGATGGCTGAGTGGTCAGACCTTGAGCGGTTAGCGCTGGGAACGAAGCTGGACAAACTGATAGTTCTTAGTGACTGGCGCTAGAAGTGAAGACTGGTCATAAGTGAAGGCTTGAGTGGCAGGCTGGTCAGTTCCGAGCAACGATCGCTGGAAATGAATACTGGTCTGGAGACACAGGCTGTCTCTCCTTTCATACAAATTCGGGCCGCTGCCCGACGCTGATTGGCTGGTGCCACAATGGCGAGGGGTGATCACAGAGCGGGGGGTAGCTAAGGCATGGCTTGCCTATCTGTCACCGGTCTGCTAGAAGAGAGAAAAGCAAAGACTAACGATAATCCTACTACTAGTGTTATCTAACGGGGAGTAAAAGAACTTGTTGCCTTTAAGCATTG
Organism: Dryococelus australis; assembly: GCA_029891345.1. Lineage (NCBI taxonomy): Eukaryota > Metazoa > Arthropoda > Insecta > Phasmatodea > Phasmatidae > Dryococelus > Dryococelus australis. The sequence goes on along the minus strand of CM057007.1, from coordinate 10,950,533 downwards.
TTACGGTTGTGGGCTGGGAATAAAACAGTCTGGATGGCAGGCAGTCCAATCTCATCTCACGTTGGGACAAATGAAAATGCAAACTACCGTCTTCTGGTAAAACTGAACTAAGGATGGAGCAGAAGTTGTCTAATCTCTCTATAGTTGAAAAAGATGTCATGCGTCACCCTTTTATACTAATTTCTGGAGCTTGTAGGTGCTCGGAGGTGCATGACAAGGGGTAGCTAACCTCGTTTTCTGGGGTTGAGAATTCTTACTGCTGAAGGGTGCCATTCATTTCTTATCTCCTTGGCTGGAGGTGTGATTCCTTTGTATCGCCTGTGTGAGAGGCGCTGGAAGCTGGAACTGCTGGAGTAGACTGGGTACTGTCCTACAGTGGCGAGCTGTGGTACTAGCTTTGCCTTTGTGGAGGTTGCCAGTGTCTCAACCAACAGTAAAATTCTACATTGGGAGTTGGGTGATGACAGAACAACTTCTTGGAGATTTTTCTTGGCGAACAGTACAATCTGGGGTGACGTGTCTGTAGTCTCTCTTGACGTGTGCCAATGTACCTTGTAGGCATGTGTCCAGTAATGCTGTTACGGAGTAATAACTTGTCCCTTTATGAATGGTATGCTCGGAGATGGGGCGCAGTCGGCGAGTAGATTGTGCATTGCAAATGCATCACGCCTCAGCTGTCACTGGCATTTTCATCACCATCAAAGTCTGCAATTTCGTGCTATACTAGGTCGTCTTCGGTGCTGTTGAGCTTATTGGATAGTCCAGTTTTTTTTTTTAAAGCTCTTGGTGATGATGGCTTCTGAAATGCGATCCCAGGTGGCCATATTCCAACTGCACACTTTCTCAGGATCTGGCTGTTGAATTTTACCTCCAGGTGTTAATGGTTTACCTCTACCTTATATTCAGTATACCTTCACCGAATGTTGTACTTGAAGGCCTTCTTTATGCTCACATCTAGCGGTTGTAATAAACCTATCAGTCCACCAGGAATCACCGCCATGTCAGTCGTGTTTTCTCTTAATTGTTGTTTTACCTCCTTAGGTGTCCTTTGAAACTGTCCAACACCGATAAAGACTGCAACTTTAATGGTCTGTCCTGTCTATTTAACCAAACAGTTTTTTAGCCAGTCAGCTGTCAACTTGCTGTCCATCCAACCTTTTAGTTTACACAAACATAATTTCTGTTAGGAAGTTTACATTTCGGCATAATTTTCCTTTTGAAAACCATATATGGCGGAAGTTTCCTGCCCTCAGTTGTTACGGCAAGAATGATTGTGAAGTGTTGCTGTCTTATTAAAACATTACTGTTCCCCTTTCTTCTGCTGATGTCCGACTTGGCATGCTAAACATGCAGGTGTCTGACACATATTGCCTGTTTGCGACAGGAGATAAGAATTCTTTTCCCAAAGGTGAATCAAATACTGATGGAATTTTCTGCACATTTTCACTTCTGCACTTTTTCACTGCAATCTTGCGATATTTTCTGACATGGTGAGGTCTGCCTTCGCAGTGAGATTCCTTAAGCCGCATAAATGTGGTAATCCGTTCTCGACTGGTCTTCAACTGGTCCACACCAATACCAATATTTTCTTTTCTTGTGACTGACGCCTGACAGCCTAGCGAGAGGAATGTCACACCAAAAATCAAGGTGTTTTTAATTCTGCTCCAGGACAGTTTCACAAGTTGGGGGGCGGACACTACTGCGGAGACGTCTGTAAGATGACCCGTTGGCCTCTCACTGGTTCTGTATAGAGTGTAGGGTGTGTTGGGAGCCTACTTGGTACAAAGTCTGTTAGGGCGAGGTGATGCCTCTGGGCATTGGACACATGGGTTTGGGTTAGCTTATCACTGGTGTCGCTCCCTTTCGGCAGACGCTGGCCCTGGCGGGAAGACTTCGGCTCCGGCTCCGGCTGGAGTGGACGGCTGGGCAGACTGGCTTGGCTGTTGTCTGCTGGTGACCAGGATGCCGGCCGGCTGGCGGGCTCATGGTCAGCTGGTGCTGGTGCCTTTTTGGTGTCCTCCGGTTCGAACAGGACCACTTCCAAGGGAAGTGTGTACCCCTGACGGAGTACAGTGAAACCTTATTGTTGCGATCATGTTTATTCCTTTTACCGATAAGTCTTTTTTTTGGACGGTCCTGACAACTGTCCTATATAAGCAACAGTGCGTAAAAAACCTGCATTTTATGACTCTTAAAACATAAATTTCCCGCTTCCATAGATCAGATATTCTGCCTGAAAGCCAAAATATATTCGGAACAATAGTTTAGTAATGAAGTACAGTGTGTTTTCGATTATTCATTCCGGTTATTTAAGTTTTACTATATTTCTCATTGGTACATTCACCAAAGATTGCACACATCATTCTTTTTTTAACTCTATGTGAATGCAAAACAACACAGATACTATCGATACTACTGTTTACATTCCGCAACAAATTTTTGTTTTCTATAGACTACTATTCTTCTTCCTAAATATTTACTGAATTTGTAGATTGGCGACAATGAGAAAACCATCACGTATTATTATTCTTACATGTTTGCTGCACTCGTAGGTTGGCGAAAATGAGAATGAATCACACAATCTCTGAGACTGTATTCAACTATCTATGGCCTTGTTATTGTAGATGGAATTCGGAATGAGTTTAGAGCTGTGGCGGTATTTTGACGGGTGTGATTATTATCGTAAACTATTGGCTGCGTGTTTGGTTAGAATTGTAAAGCTTTTAAAAAGTCTTGTCAAGTAATGATTGGTAAAAATGGTCGCAAATAAATCACTTGTGGGAATTTTAACCGAGGGATTGAGCACGGCTCAGCCGACTAAGGAACACTAAAAGAAAATATTAATATAAAAAAAATATTAAATTTTGCTCAATTAAAAAAATTGAAGCTTTTAATTTAAACTAAATATTTTATTATAAATTTACTTGAATAAGTTGATTTAATAACATCTCTATGCTGTTGGTTTAAACAAAAATGCATTTTGAGGTTATGTAAGATATTTCTCAGGTCTAAAATCTAAGTCCACATACATAGTTTTCTTGCATGCTTAGTTTTTTCTTGTTGGTGCACTGAAGAACAATTAATTGAGAATCCACTGTTGTTCGATGGTGGTGTTAGCAACTCCGGGAAACCTAACTGGCAAGACAAGTAAGTTGGCAGGGAGGGTAGTGGAGTGAGGCTTCACTAGTTGTCGGGCGGCTTGTGTTCTTTTCCAAGGACTGGCAGCTGAGGGCTGGTTTAGGTTGATTACTTAAGGGGTGGCAAGATGCAAGGATAGAAGCTTTTTTCTTTCGGTAATCTTCGGCTACCACATGCTTGGGTTCAGGCCGAGCGTTGCCGCTGTTGCCATCTCTCCTGGCGCCATGCCTCACCTTGAATGGCATAGAGCGGGTGTAACTACTGGGAACTTCCAAAGGAGCACCACGGACATGGATAGCCCTAAATTAGTGTTGCCTTGCAACAGTCTTGCCAACGTGAGCTCCGGTGCATCAGAAGATCCCCCACTGTTGCGGGCTGATCAGAAGCGTTGGAACAGTGTGGGTTGCCAAGACTATCACTGGGGGTGCGATCCTAACAAAGGCCAGGCCGTAGCACCTAAGCAAATATCCTCGCCAGCACCCAGGTGTTCCGGTAGGGATACAACTCAGATGTACCATCTCTCCCTGATTGAGAAGTGTTGCTAGTGGTCGTGGCTCATCTATTATACTCCTCCAGTATCTGTTTACTTGGTAGGAATAAAATAGCTGGCTGTCTAATGGGTGTGTATTCAGCTTGGAGCCGCCTGAGGGGGAGTCTCCAGTTGTTGATAATTTCAGAATAAGAATAATCTCCCGTTTCCGGTTGGCGGTACTCAGTTCGAGGTTCTCCGAGTAATTGGTGACATATTACTCTATGAATGAGACTCGAGGGTAAGAGAAACAAAGCCGTATTTATTATAACTTATTAAACACGGTGACACATGCTCACCTGCCAGGCAGACCGGTGGTTGGAAGTAATCCTACGGTATTCAGGTGTAGGTGACTTGGTCCTAAGCTAGTAGGGGAAGTTCGTGAAAACTGATGAAAATTACTTAGATACAAACCTAACTCTAAACAGGGGGTGTCTGTAGGAGACAAAGAAGAATTACATGTGGTATGTATTGTTGTTACGGAAAGCTTCTGGTAGCTATTGGCGTCGCTGGAGCGTCTGATAGCGGGGCTGCAGAGCTCTTACGGCGACGTCAATGATAGCAGTCTCTGGAAGGGCTGTTGAAGGTCTTCGTAGTAGTCTTAGACTCCAGGACCCAGGTACTCAGTGAAGACTGTAGGAACAACTGGCGAGGACCGCTGCGCACGGCCTTATGTAGCGAGGCAGCGCGTGTCGTAGTGGCTGTGGGGGAGGGCGTGTGACGTCCCTCAGGTGCAAGGCCGAAGTGGAGGTGGCACCCTCTGGTCATGTCTCGGCCTTCGCGTATCCTCGGTGGTGTTCGTGCATGGCCCGAGGCGGCTAATGGCTTGTGGGCTCTGCGCGAGGAGGGGGGGGTTGACACGCCACTGTCTTTTGCAACCCCTCGTATCCACGTGTCCGGCCGCCCTCCAGGATTGTGACAGACCGTTACTTCCATGTACGAAATGGTGCGGGGTTGGAATCTCATGTTTGTAGAAGTAGTACACTAGGGTTGCAGTGAGATAAGTCATAATCGTTTGTATTTAATTGGTATAAGTGGAATGCGTCGACCTGAAGGATAAGCAACCCGGCTGGCATGCGGCCCCCCCTTCCCCGTGCTGAGAGCCTACAAACTGCCCAGACCTTGAGCAAGGCCGAGTGCTACCAACGTGGCACGAAGCTGAAATGCTGACCAGTTTTTTCCTCACGCCAACCAGGGCAGAAGGACGTCACGCCCTCCCTGCAGCCCGCGCCGGCAGCCTACAAGCTTCCACTATATAAGTCTGGAGGCTGCTGGGCTCGGGCAGTCATTCTTGTTCCATCTCTCGCGACATCCCACAGCACTGCTCAGTGTTGGGACCTCCAGAGAACTTTGAAGCTTTGAGTACGGCCCCTGTGGCTACTTCACTGTCGACGATCAGTCAATCCGACAACCAGCGAACACGCTCACCAACACATTTTAAATTCACTTTGTCTCCTGTACACACCTTTATTAAAACAGTTTAGAAGTATTATATCTTTTCTCGTTTAGATGATTTTTTCCCGTTTTTCCATTAGAACCAGGTCACCTACACCTGGCCAGCATAGTAACATTCAGCACTAAATTCCCTGATAGGAGGTAGCACGCGTTGCATGTTTATAGAGACTTCAATAAACATTCTTTTGCTTCCTACCTTCCAGCTTTTATTTCGTAGAGTATCTGTTTTTTTGCCTACTAGATACAGGTTGCTACGTTCACCATTGACAAGAACGGGTAATTGATATAACCGAGTTAATTTCAACTATGGGCACCCTTCAGAGGTCCGTCATATTTTCTTACACACCCATTAGATGGCCATCTGTTGCTTTCCAACTGCCACAGCACTGTACCAGTGCTGATGGAGAGGAACAGAGTAGCCACAACCATTAGTAACACCTTCACCCAGGGAGAAGCGACAGACTCGAGTTATTGTCTTATTCCACAGCATTCTTAGTGCTGGTATATCTCGTAGCTTGAGACCTGTAGCCAATTCCTGTGTGGATGCATATCCAGTGGCGGCATTGGTGACCCAAACAGCTTCCCGTCTCTGATCAGCCCGCATAACGTGGGGGATCAGTGGTGACTTTATAGAGCCTGGTCAGCAAGCCAAAACCTGACTGACACTGTAAATTGTGTTTAGTTTGTTCACGTCAGGGTGTACCAAGTATTCTGTGAGCAGAGAGTCAATGCCTTACGATCATAGGCACAGCCAGAAATGTAGGGAACAAAACGCAGCATTCCTTGCTGCTAGACAGTTGAATACACTTCCTCAACCTACACCGGCGAGGCAGGCGGAACGGGACTGCGCCGCCCAACTCAGGCACGAGTCAGTATCGACTGCTCCGGTAACCATATAATTTATATCCCAGTGTCTACAAATTCACCCCTCGTGCCATCCCGCTGTAAAAGGGTTGTTAACCGGTACTGAAGTAAGGTTCGGCTGGGATAACCTCCACTTCTGGACTAGTGAAGTTCACCTGTGGAATCGCTGTTTCTGCGTGAGCCAATCCCGCTACATCTGGGTAAAACCTACCAACAGCCCTTGCCTCTTGCTGTCTATTTAATCTAAACCACCCCACTTTTGGTCTAGTGGACAAAATCCTCGACCATTGTGCCTGGTAGTCTAACTGGGCACGCGTCAAATTAAAAATATTTCTCATGGATGATAAAAAGATACAAATATAGTCACTGAATGTATATTGATAGGTAGAAGGAGCTGTAAATAATGTAGTAAGACGTGTAGAGTTATGAAGAGGTAATGAGATAGGTAAATACAAATGTGGAGAAATTAGCACCTTGATAGGTATGTACCATGGCTATTCAATTTGAGGCCTGTGGGCCATATGGCCTGCCAGACATGTCAGACTGGACTGCAGGCAAAATATTTTATCAGCAGTTTTTTTAAATATATACTTGTGAATATTATTATCTTATTGAACGTCAGCTGTAACTATTACTAGCAAAACCGTCTAATAAAATGATAAATTATTACATTTGCATTTATAATGTCTCTGGCATGAATAAACATACTATGTATAAATGAGTTGGCCCTGGTATACACATTGTGTGTCTATATATTACTATATAGTAGGGTGGAAAGGGGGAAAGAGGGTAAGGAAAAAGGGAAAAGGATAGGTATAAATGAGGAAAAGAAAAAGAAATGAGAAAAAGGGGGATGAAATAAGGGTGGATATAAGGGGAGGAGAGGAAGAGGAATAGGGTAAGGAGGTAGAAGAAAGAAGAGCTCACTGAAATCTCAACTCAAATTACCTAAGCTCTCAAAGTCTTAAATGGTAAATAATTCATCTTATATCACAATCCAAACTTAATTTTGACGACTCGCCTTAATAAATAGGGACTTCAGGGTGCCCTCAAATACCCTTAATATACACATAGATTCTGCAACCGATTTCATTCCCCCAACCATTATTTAATCTTTCCCACTCTCTGATAACCTGGGGGTACAACACTCGCACAGGCTGGAAAGAGGTATTAGAAGGAAAGAAGGAGGGGAGGGGATTATAGGGATATAGGGATTGGGATAGTGTAATGACTCTAGTGTGGTTCTATTTAAAAGTCCTACGTATGAATGTATCCACCTGTATTCAGAAAACGTTCTCTCTTATTATAAATTATTTAATCTGTAGTATTTCAGGTGTACTGAATAACCAAATAAACTTTTGAAGGAAATAAGAAAAGGGCTTATCATAAACTTCAAAACTCTAAAATTGATTGACTACCTGGTAGGGGTACTGAAACAAATGACACTCGCTAGTTTCAAAACACCAAAAAAACAATTTTATTAACAACTATCAATCTGTATAAGTTACAATAACAATAAAAAATATTTAAATGGGTATAATATTTAGTCGGCTGCCAATGAGTATTATTTTGTAATTTAATAACAAAAAGAATTTAAACAGGTAACCGAGTACTATGAAATCACTCAAAAGTATGTATCAGGCAATAAAAATAAATCTTTCATATGCTTGAGACAACATGAGCCAAGAAAAATATAAATGTAAACAAAGAGTAGCATTTTTGATAGCTTGAGAAAAGTTTATGATTATTCTAAAGAATAAGACAATTATTTAATGGGCTTGAAGGATCGTACGCGAAACTTGTAAATAATCAATGAAACAAACAATAGTTTAACTGAAAATAATCTCTCACTTGACTAACTTTCCAAATGTAAACACTAGGCTCCTCGATCAATAATTGTGTTCACAACAGACTCTCAAAATAATTAATTCCTTTAAAAGTATTGGCAAGAGAAGCAAGAATTATACTTAAATATAATCATCTTATATTTACATTAACATAGATCTTAAAATTAACTAACAACTTCCTAGTAGACAAATAATATCCACAACTTTACCTCGTACCTAGAGAACAAAACAATCTTGCAACTGCGAGGAGTACCAACTGTTAACTTCAAATAAACAATGGACAAAAGACACGACCAACCAACAACATTTTGTTACACACCTGTAATCGACTACTTTCTTCTGAAAAAGAACATCTATTACACCTTGAGAAGATAAATTAACTCACCTTCGACAATACTTCTGAAACAACAGTAACTGCTCCCCTCGTCTCGTAGCTGAGTACACACCAACTGCCACTTGCCAAACACTGGACTTAGTGTCTCACACACACTTCACCTCTTGCTAAACTCTTCTAAACCTAACTTATCCTACAACTTAAATTTATAAGATTGATCGGGGCCATTATTCCCGAACTTTCGGAAAGGAATGTCTCGACCAATCACTAACCTAAGCAAAAAAAGTTAAAATCAACAACTTAACCCATTCTGGAAGTTTGCAGAGCAGCTGCACTGACCGCAGCTGGGCATGCGCATGCACAACCTCTGCTCACTCCGACATCACTCACTCCACTGCACTCTCTGTTCCCCTCGTCCTGACCTTCCATTTGTCCTCCTCGCCCCGCCTCGGCCTTCAGCTAATCAGCGGGTGGCAGCTCCCCTCTGGCCGCAGCCAGCCAACAAAGGAGGCATGTGACTGCTTTCAATTTTCCCAGAACCATCATGCCTTGCCAGGCTGGCATCAGCAGGAGGTCTTCCCCCTCGCCCCTGGCATGATCCTAACTCTGGCCAGCATGATCCTAACATGATGACACAGCTCGCCTTTAACCCTCTACCTGGTGTGTAAAAATGTGTGAGGCACAGCTGGCTTCTGCTGAACCCTCAATTCCTTGCATACCAAGTTCCTACCGATTGTCATCATCTAAATGACCAGAAAAGAACAAAATTACAACTTCACTGCACCAGAGAAAGTTTGATATTGAGAACATTAAAATTTACAGCTGACACAATAACAAGCAAATTCCTAACCCAGTCAAGAGAGAAAATTCCAGGCGTCCCAAATCAAGAATTGAAGAGAAAAATTAAATCAAACCAAATGAAAAAAATATGGATAGTTTGTGGTTATATGTATAGAAAAATGTCTGTGCATTTGTGTGTAACTGATCAATGGTGTGTGATTTAGTACTTACTATGATGTCATTATGTGTGATAGATATCAATAAAGCTGCAAAGATGCTAGCTGCACTTCATGAGCTCGACCTTTACGAATTTTGGCCTGACCAAGTGAAGGAATGGATGATGCCGTTTCAGCTCAGCTCACCAAAGGAAGATGTTTCCATGGATTTGACAGTTGTACTGTGCAAACAAGATCAGGTGTCCAGTGTGGAAGAAAATCTCATAAGGTATTTCTGTTTTCTAGTTAACTGATTTATTTTTCATTTTAATTGGAACTGCAAAGTTTGAACTTTTGTTTTAATTGAAATGCTTATTTTTCAATTGCTGAAAAGCCGCGTATTCAAGTAAAAATGTTAATGTCGAAAGATATTATTTATCCTTCGTCCTTTACACATAAAAATTAAAAATATATAATATCAATGATAATAATAACAATAATAACAACAAGCAACATCATCAATGATAACAATAAAATTTATTACTAAATGCAAAATGCATTGTGCCCTAGCTTAGTCATAGTATCTGGCAGGCTGAAAATTTTCACACGTGGGTGATTGACACTTTCATGTTGCAAGGATTTCTTGTGATGCATGACACATTCCTGCACATTTATAATATGCACTCTACTTTACGACTTTTCCCCATCTTTGAGCACACCATTCAGAATGGGACAGGTCATGAACCCTAAAACAGTACTAAAGAGGTGGGACATGTGGCTACAGTGTACATTGGTGCCGTCAAGATTTACTACATACATGTGATGTTAGCTTGTACTGTTCACCCAGACTCGCCAGATTTTGTCACGCCAACACCCACTTCCGCAAGATTGTACTGTTTACTGTACCCTCTGCTCCCTCCAGCAAAGATCACGCTAGTGCCATAGTGCACCACTGGAGGGCAGCACCTAATTTACCAGCACCCGCAGAGGAGATAAGGGATGAAAGTGCTGCTCCAGCATCCTGGAATTCTCAATCCCTGCGGCCAAAGCTTTCACACCCTGCTCCCCTCACCTACAAATGCTTTGGAAAGATGAGTTTAAAAGGGCTGGCATGGCCAACACTCTTTAGTCTCTGCTCCTCCACCACCTTCAGGGTCGGAGGTAGCCATCAGGGTGCGTGACCACTGGTACTATCGTAGATTCCACCACTTCTCTTGGGGCCGCTGTCTCAGCCAGTTGGAAGACTAACCAGAAGCTCAACACTTCTTCGGTAGCCACCGAAGAGACTGCCACCTGCCGCCGTCGCAGATCCCTCCAGCAGCTTCTGGGAAACTCAACCACCACCAGAGGTACAAAAAACAATTTCTTTTTGATACAAATATTTAAACGGTTTAGCTCTAGGCAATGATGACTGAAGACTTTGCTAGGCCTTCACCACCCCCCTGGTGCTCACTCCAGTCCTCGGTAAGGTCACGACAAAGTCCCTTCTGGACCTCCCCCACCACCACCAGACGGTGTTAACATCAACCTCAATACCTTTCTGGTAGACGTTCAGCCCTTACATTCCTTTAGATCACCCCAGAGAGTTAAAACGTCTTCAATTACGTAACTAACTAGTAATTTTTATTTTTAATTAATCTCCTTACATTTAATAGCTCTTGTCCAGGTTGCCTTCACCTGGTTAATTACGTTGGGTTCATTAACTTACGTTGCAAGTTATATTATCATAGGAGGTAGTATAGAGCCACTGTGTTCTTGTTATTTCAATAATAAACACGTGTATTCAGTCTATTTCTGTAATCTGATCTTCTTGGAGGTATTGGAAATCCTACGTAACCTAACCAAGCAGGGGTCAAGCCGGCATACGCGAATGTAAAATTAATTACCCATACACTAAGAGGCCATTCGTGTTCTGCCTTACCGGTAGTCCTTAGATGGAGCCCAAAAGACTTAGGTATACATCCACCAGGTGAATTGACCAGGCTTGGTTGTTTCATACTCCACCACAGCTTCTTTTGGGGCCAGAACGGAGCTGGAATTGTCTAGACTAGTAGTTGTAAAATGAGAGCAGTGGCACAACTGCAGTCTGCAGCTGGACTTGCGCCCACCAGTTTGGATGATGTCATGCGGAACTCCTCACTCAGTTATTCCGCTTGTGACAGCCATCTTGGCAGCCAGTACACCAGAATTTCCCTTTTCCCCCCCCAGAAATTCCCTTCTGCTGCCGGCAGACATATTGGATTCCCAAATTCATGTTCCTACATTCCATCCTTGCGATGCGGATGAATCCACCTTGGAGGGTTTTCTCATATTCCTTTTCACCCCTCCATCATCGTCTGCTACAGACGTCCACATTGTTTGTCATCTGGCGCCCATCTTGTTTGATGTTGTCTGCTGGTGGTGGCCATCTTGTGTGCAGTTGTCTGTTGGAGGTGGCCGTCTTGTTTGCCGTCCATCTTTGATTCCCATATCAACCGCCATAGTGTGCTGATTCCAATGGCCATTTTTGAATCTCGCACTCGTACCAGTGTGTGTTGTGAAGTTCCACTTGTGTTGGCTAGGAGTGCTGGTGACCATCTTGTGTTTACTCGTCACCTGCCAGGAGCTCTGGTAATTTATTTTAAGTGTGAACTCAAAAAGGCTGGAGTTGTGTGGTTTCATTCAAATGACCCTGGGTCGCCAGTCCGGTGTGCTAACCACAAGACCACCATTTCATGCGGACAGACAGGAGTTGAAATTAGACACATACGTGAATTGCATCAGACAATTAACTTTTAATCATAAATAAAGATTAATATTGTACATATAATCATAGTTGTCTATAATTTTTGAACAGTTTTAAGATACAGTTGCCGAATTCATGATATAGGCATCGCCCCTGATGATGGGAAGGGTCGTAGGGTCAAGTTATCTTGTATCAACGTATAAGCAAAGTTGACTGTAATTTTCGAACCATTTAAATATAGACACCAAATTCACAACACAGACATCACCCCAGACGACGAGAAAGGTCATAGGACCAAGTATGTCCTATGTCTACTTATAAGCATAGTTTGCTGTAATTTCTTAACCATTTAATGTACAGTTGCCAAATTCATAACATAGACATCAGACGAGACGACAGGAAGGGTAGTAAGAGTCAAGTATGTCCTATGTCTACATATAAGCATAGATTGGAACGCCTAATTAAATACCCACACCTTAAGAGGCCCCTCGAGTTCTGCTAAATTGGTAGTCCATCGAAGGAGCCTAAAACACTAGGAACACATCCACAGCTGAAGGTGAATTGAGCGGGCTAAGTAGTTCCATACTCCACCATAGCTTATTTTGGGGTCGGAACAGAGTTGGAATTGCCTAGTTTGATAAATCCCCTGTGGAGCCCTCACCCGGATATTCAGTCAATAAGCAGCTCGAGAGTTGTCTGCGTTCTGTCTACTGCCTCCTTCAGTGCTGAACAAAATGAACAACCTTGGGTGCTGCTCGCTGCAAGTCTGAATATTCGGTCAAACACAGTAGAGTAGGAGTCACCGGCTTGTTTTCTCCGAGGCCTTTTTGATCCTTCCTTATGCCATACTCCCAGAAAGGAGGGGTATGGAGGTGAGTAATACCACTTGCTTATCAATTAGCAATTTCCAGGGAAGAGTTTATATTGCTTGTGAAACACCTACCCCATTGTTTCCCTCACTAGAAAGACTTGAATGCCCTCCTCATCCTACCTTAGAGCCCTTCAGGTGAGGAGAGGAGCCACCTCTAGGCCTAGATAATCCTTGGTTGGGTAATCCAGATCTCCCCTTCATCACCACCGACAGTATTCAGAGTACTCCACAGCATCACAATCTGCCAGAACAAAAAAACACTTATAGAAAACAAAAACATATTCAGAGTTACAATCCAGGCTGCCTTTAACCAAATGCTGGATATATGAGCAAAAAATTATTAATAAATTTAATATTATAAATTAACGTACATAGGTCATCAAAATAATAGTAAAGTCTCTAGAAAATTTTTACAGTGGTGCATGTCCAGTTTAGGGCTGGTTGTCTTGAACCTCTTTCTCCAAGCTGTGGTTCAGACGTGAGACAGAATTCCTGGCTAGGGATTAGGTTCCTCACATTGAGGCTTAGCAAGGGTTAGAGTGGATCTTTGACCAACGACTGGGGAAACTAAAGGCTATATTAATCCTAGTGAAATGAGATTTAACAAATGAGATCTTGGTCGTGGTTAATTTCATGGTTTTATGTCGCATTGCCAGAATCGTGAGGTGTACAGGTGAGTAAGACATAGACCTTATGGTCTTTGTGGTGCCCAGCCGGTATACAAGGTAGGTCTTATGGGCCGTCTGGTTGGTACAAAATCAGGGACCACGTTCACTACCCTTCACTCCTCTGTTGTGGTTGACTGGCACTGCAGGCGGGTGGTTGGACAGGTGTCGTCTCTAGAAGGCGAGAAGGGGTGACATCTTGGCTGTTCACGGAGACTGGATGATGAGTTACCTGCAGTGGTTCCTTTAGCCAGTTCCAGTCAAGGCCCAGGAGGATTTCCTCTCTGTGTAGAATAGCCGCTATTATAGGGTGTTGTCTGTTGGTAGATAACTTAAATAAGGGAGGAAACGATGGCTTTGTAGAATCTGTTTCATAAGAGTAAATGTTTGCTTTCTCACTTTCTAATGCATGTAAGACCTTCTTTTATTTCCTTCGTTTACCTTTCTGTCGTGTGTACGGCATTTAAAGACTGAAAGAAATAAATAACCTGCTTAGGATAAGCCGGCGCCTTGCATCCTTAGTGTGTACTTCCAGGTACTGAGACTTATGATATGAGGCAACCTGTGTTCCTTTTGTCCGGCCCTTGCGAGCGGTGGGCAACACACGCCACTTACTTGCTGGGATACCTGTGTGTCGTATCCACTGGAGGTCAATCAATCAGGCTAAAGTAGTTCCAGCTCCAATCTGACCACGTGAGCAGTGGTGGAGGAGTATGGAATACTTGGTCTGGTCGATTCTCTCTTAGTGGAGGAGGACCTAGTGCTTTTGGGCGCAGCTGAAGGTCTACCAGTTGGCAGAGCTCAGTTTGCTTCTTTAAGTTGTGTCTGTACAGTGAAATGTTGCTGTTGAGATCCCGTTTATGTCGATTTCCCATAACATGCTATGACCCTGAAATTATTAATTTACCCTCATCCATCAATCAGATATTCTGTCTGAAAACCAAAATATATTCCTAACAATAGTTTAACTAGGAAATACAGTGGATTTTCGATGATTTGTTAGCATTATTTATATTTCACAGTATTTCTCATCAGTACATTCGCCAAATATTGTGCGCATCTGACGGGGTCAAAATGTGGCTAAGTAGCAAATTACTGTGTTGGGATAATAGCTCCACTTGGGTCAGCCATTTTGACGGCTTCCAGGTGCTGTGAGGTGTGGTTCATGGATAGTGGTCCAGGAGCCAGAATAAAAATTTGGAAAATGAAAGGTTGAGGACTGGATCGGTCTGGAATTAGGTGAATTGAGTGAGGTAATTTACCTGGGCGCCAGGCACTACCAGACCTAGTGCCGTGAGTGGTAGAGCAGACTCTTCTCCCTGGGTCGCACACAGCCAAGGCAGCTATCCTTCCTTTCTGCTACACTCCTCTGATGACTGATGAACGGTACGCGTGTTACGCGGTGGATTATTATGGGTATCCACACCCCTATGGTACTGTACTCACTGAAATACTAGCAAAGAAAAGAAAGTTCCACACACATGCAGTTTGGCGGGAAATTATAAGGGCCCGTACCCTGAAATGCCTTGCAGCTTACCTCAATAAAAACACTCGGTTTCTGACGTGATATTTATTAGGTAGTAATGAAACATGCCCCAAACACTTTACAAATAATAGGCCGAACAACTACCGGTCTGCAGTGGTAACACTGTGCAAAAATGATGCGAAGGTAGTGCGTTACATTAGGTGCGTAATTATGCTTCTTCAGGCGATGCAAGCACTGGGGAAGTGAGAGGTGGTGTCCCGGGCAACTAACAAAAAAGGTTCTGAAGTTAATTAAACTATTGCAGTGAAAAATGATTGGTACTAACGGTGAATGCTGCATGGGCATGGAACCAAACAGTACGCGACCGACCTCTCTGAGCTCTTCGAGTTGACTGACTTTCCAACATGGCGTGCTTGCCGGAGTTGCCGCCAGAGCGCCTTCCACTTTGCACTATAAAAACTATCCTAACAGAAACATACCCTTTCAATAACTCGCATAAAAACATATGACAAATCAACAAATATATAACCCTTTGCAAAAATACATGCGGTGATGTGAGGGTGATGACACGTGAATGTAAACATAAACAAAACACTTGAAAAAGAACTCTAAGGCTTTTGAAAGTTTGTTATTGGTGTCCTACCTTGCATTCGTAACAGTTCGTTACTAATCTAGTCCTTTACAAATATTATGTGAAAATAACAATAATATGGGGTACTATTTCCTGTGTCAGTGCGCGAAGCACGCGTAATCGCATGGTCACTGTCCACACCCTTCATTGCGGTGTACCTGAAACAGATACTGTACTGCACTACACTGCTGTCTTGCACTATTTTGCTCCTGTGTTGTGCACCAGCGCGCTACCGCATGTGCTAGAGTGCGCCTCCTAGTTGCTACTGCTGTTGTTGACGGTGGGCAAATGGTCTAGGGGCCGAGAGCTTGGCTCACGTCACATCATTCATTTTTGAACGCTATGTAAATGCAAAACAACACAGTAATAGTAATTCAATAACTGGTGCTATCTATAGTATTGTTTACATTCCGCAACAGTTTTTCTTCTTCCTACGTATTTACAGCATTCATAGGTTGGCGATTACGAAAAACCATTTTGAAGTCTTATTCTTCTTACATGTTTACTGCACTTATAGGTGGCAGCAATGAGCACGGATTACACAATCTCTGCACCACAGCCGTAGAAGACAGGTCTGGCCGCTTGCCTATCTAACAATGTTTGCAACTTATTGGCTGATTTAGTTAATGCCGTAGCCGTAGAGCGCTGCAAGCAAACGAGTGTTGTTAGCGTTGCTGGTATAGGGATAACACCATAGAGATATGAACGTCATTTTCCCTTTTTAAAAAAAAAAATTGTAATTTCCTTCCCATTCTAGTCGTGTCAAACAACACTACTTCGGTATCAGCGCTCTGTTACTGGGTTCATGAACTAAATGGGCCAATAAGGGCGTCAAATTTTCAAACTAGTGTCCAGACCTGTCTTCTATGGCCATGCTCTGCACTGTATCCAACATTCTATGGCCTTGTTTGTAAATGTAAATGGAATTTGGAATGAGGTTAGAGTTGTGGCGGTACGTGATTTACTGGGTGTGAATATTATCAGAAACTATCGGCTGCAAGTTTGGTTAGAATTGCAAAGGCTTAAAAAAGACTTAGCAAAAATTGTTGCAAATAAATCAGTTGTAGTAATTTTTACACACGGATTGAGCATCGCTCGGCCAACGAACACTGAATGAAAATATGTATTAATGTAAAAAATGAAATTTCACTCAATTACAAAAATTGAAGTTTGTAATTTAAAGTGAATATTTAATCATACATTGACTTGAACAAGTTGTTTTAATGACATATTTTGGCTGTTGGTTTAAAAAAAGTGCATTTTAAGGTTATGGACTATGTTTCTCAGGCCTAAAATCCAAGTCTGCATCCCTTGTTTTCCCGCATGCCTCGTGTTGGTCCACTGAAAAACGAATAACAGAAGTTGTACTGTATTTACCTTTGTCGTTATTGGTATGCCGGCTATTTGTCAGGGGAGCTATGTTAATAGAAATACAGTAAGTAAGAAGGGGTTACTTAAATAAAAAAAAGGTCAAATTTAACTCCCAGAGATATGTTAAATGACATGTTGTATCGACCTTAATGGAAAACACTGTGGTTCCATACTAACTCCTATAAATTCAACGTACCGTATTTTGGCGTGTATAGACCTCACATTTCTCATTTTACAAAAAAAAGAAGGCCACAAAAAGTGGGGTCGGGCCTATTTACGAGAAATTCTTGCCCCCAAAATATGTTCAGAAATTTGTCAACATGCAGTACATTTTAATGTTTTAACTTACTTTGTAAGGAAGTTAAAAAAAAATAACAAAAAAATTGCTTATCACTTGTGTTTAAATGCTTGAAGGTCAATGAGTATGGGCCGCCCTGTGGTGGAGGCAGAGCTTGGTCCCTTTCCTTTTTTTTTCCTTCTACCTGCTCAGAGTGGCCCTCCTTTCGACCCCTCCCCCCCCAAGCACAACTTGTTTATTCCCATTATTTCTTTCTCCCTCTGCTTGACACCCCTCCCTTCCATTACCCAACCCCTCTCCAATGATGGGTTTCTTTGTCACTCCCTTCCCCTCCTCCTTTATTACATTGTCTCTCCCTCTTCATACTTACTGTTGCCACACAGCCCCATGACTATTTTTAGAATGCCCCCATCACCATCTCTTTTTTCCTCACATTGTCTATCTGGCTGGATATGGGAGCCTGCAAAGAGAGAAAGAGATAGTGTGTGTGTGTGTGTGAGACATGCTGGTGTGACAAGGACACACTGACGTCAAATGAATCGGCAAACTACTGTCAAATGAAATGGCAAACTACCGTAATTTGGTGTGCCTAGGCTGCACATTTATGAGATATTGGCATTAAAAAAATGTTTTACCCTCCAAACATGTTTAGAAATTTGTTAACATACAGTACATTTTAATGTTTTAACTTAGTTTGTAAGGAAGTAAAAGAAAAAAACAAATGAATAGATTTTTACTTGTGCAATAATTTGTTCACTCATGTTCCTAAACAAAATAACCTTTATCCTGCACATGTAAAATGTAAACATGTTGAAGCCGGGTCATAGATGCCGTACACGAGAAAATAATTTTGCTGCTGTACAAGAGAAAGTTATTTTAGATAGTTCGCACGCCTGCTGCCACGCCACAAGTGCACATTGATAGGTGCCATTTTGTGTAACATTTTGCCGTGGTTTTTTTCTCAAGCCATGTTACCATCTGTAGAATATTAATTGTGTGACATACATTTGTAAACATTGCAAGATAATAAAAAATGTTGTCATAACTTCTCTTTATAGTTATCATATTTACTGTCAGTTAGGATGATGTTAGATTTCTCTGAGTCCAAAACGATTTGGAGCTGCAATGGAAGTTGGACCAACATTGATCAAACAAAATATGGGGATGTTTGGTGACACTATCTGGTGAAAAACTATGAAGTTGTAGAATTTGTAGAGAATTTTTTATATATAATCTTGTATTGCATCGTGTATTATTTTTGCACTAAGAAGTGTAAAGAAATATTTACAGTTTTTTGTGTGTGGTTGGTCTAAATGAGTTACAAACTCAAGATGGCCACTTAGGTATGGTATGGTGCCAGGTGTAGCAATTTTAAAAGTATTTTGTCTATCTTTAGTGTTCCACCATAGAATACGGGTCTTTGGACAAGCTTCTTCAGCAAAAATTCTCAGGTCAAAGGGATGTTGTTGACGCGTGCCGCTCAACCGATTAATTAACCACGATTACGACTCATCGCTAAATGTTCCTACTTTCATCACTGCAGAAGGAGACAGAGAATTTTCCATATGAATTCTTGGCCACCTATTCTACCAGGCAGCAGGATATATGAGCGGGTTCTCCTCACCTGAAGGTTACGTAACCTGGCAGGCTCGCTGCCCCCTCTACCCCATGCTGAGAGCCTACAAGCCGCCCGCCACCGGGCAAGGCCGAGCGCCGCCGACGAGGCACGAAGTAGAAATGCTGACTAGAGTCTTTCGACTCCCACGCCAACCAGGGCAGAATGCTCGCCCACCCCGAAGCCCGCGCCGGCAGTCAACAAGCTTCACATATATAAATCCAGATGCTGCCGGGCTCCGGCAGTTAATTTCCTTCTCAAACTCTCTCGTGACATCCCAGAGCATTAATTCAGTGCTGGGACCTACGGGAGCTTCAGAAGCTTCGAGTACGCCCCCAGCAGCTACTCAACATGCGTTGATATCCATTGAACACGTATACACATACTTAACTTCACTTTGTCTGTTCCAGACACCTTTTCCTTAGCCAGTTTAACTTTAAATATTTTTGCATTCGTCTAGAACCAGTTACTCCCCTTTTTACTAGAACCAGGTTGCCTACACCTGGAACCGCAGTTACCTTCAGCTCTCCACGGTCAGATAGGAGGTAGCACAGGTCACGTGTTTATTGAGTCTCCAATAATCACCCATTGTTCACTACTCTTCTGCTTTTCATTTACAGGGTACTTATCTGTGTGACGGTCAGGGACAGAGTACAACGTGCACCACCAACAGGAACCCAGAGTACTGACATCCACATTAGATGGCTACCTGTTTCTTCCCAACCCCCGAGCACTAAGTCAGTGCTGGTGAGGAGAAACAACAACGCCCCAACCACTATAAACACCTTTGTGCAGGTAGGGGTTACAAGCTCAGGTTATCTCTCACTTTGAGCACTAAGTTAGGTCTGAAGTGACCTTAACCTGGGGGTTGCCATCCAACCCGGTGCAAACCAGGGTTGTCACCTTGCATTTGCATTCACCCATCGTGCCTCCCGGTGGTAAGAGGGTTGCTAAACCGAACAGAGACAAGATACGTCTGGGCAAACTCCAACTTCTGGAGCCGTGAAGCCTACGACTGGAATCGCCGCTTCGGAGTAGACCGAGCTCGATGCTATTGGGTTAAACCCTCATAAGCCGCAACACCCAAGACGATGTAATAAGCAAACAATAGCCAATATCCCTCGCCTTGTACCTAGAATCAGAGTAAACCACCCCGCTTTTGGTCTAGCGAAAAAATCCTCGACATACATGTCAGTCAGACTTAACCGGCACGCATCAAGAGATTTTCTGGTGCCCAACGTGGGGCATCAGACAAGTAGCTCTGCGCAGTGAACGGCACGAACTAGACCAACCATACCCTAAGGACTAAGGGTTTGAACCAAGCAATTCGGGGAGTCCACAAACACCCTGTGACACCCTGAAACACAGTAATATCAGACTCAGAAGTTAATGCAGTTATCGGCGAGAACCACGACAGTGAACCAGACACACACTTTAGCCAGGCTGATTGTACTGGCAGCGGCACGCTGAAAATAGAATGCATATACTGCCATAAGTTGTTTCACTATGCCTGCATAGGCTGGCCTAAAGAGGCACAGGTTACTGAATATCATTGTGCCAAGTGTCGTCAACAACCTACGAATTTCTGCAATGAAATTACGTGTCCCAGCCAAGGCATAAATAACATCAGGTGTACAACATGCAGCGAACCCTATCATCACTTATGTATAGGGTGGCCAGATGAGCATCTCTCTATGCCAGGAATGGCCTACCAATGTGAGAGATGCCGAAGAAAACACATCTCTCACTCCCGCAGATCCAAGCCTTCCTGAATCTATATACAATGAGGCACGGCACCTGGATGGGATGACGACATTCAAATTACAGACTTTGCAGGTCAACCCCATGAAGACCTAGTGGCATTCACGCAAGAATGTGAACAAGAATTCCGAGAGATGGACCTGCCGCCGAAACAATGGATCGACACAGCCCAACTACATTTGAAGGGTCTTGATCTTACTTGGTGGGAGAGATATGGTGAATTCCTAATGGATTGGAAGCAGTTCAGTAGTAGGCTAGCGACGGAATTCACGGGAGATGAGGTGTTGGCTAGGTTGACAACTCAATTTTGAATTCACGGGAGATGAGGTGTTGGCTAGGTTGACAACTCAATTTTATAGTCAGACGCAGGTGCCCGGCGATGAAGCGGAAATCTTCATATGGTGGAAGGAACAGATGTTCAGACGTGTTTTCTCCGGTGTTGATGAAGCGACAGATGTTTGTTCCATCAGTCGAATGCTGTGACCCAGCATAAGGAACATCCTTCTTGCCACGAGACTGACCATCCTGGATGAACTGGTTAACCGAGCCCGAGAGACAGAACAGAATTTTGCACCGCAGGCTAATCTCGAAAAGCCTGTATCAGCCAAGACCCCAGAGGTTCGAGCTCCTCCGGTTGCCCCTTTTGAGAGTGCACCCGCTCCAACTCTCTGCATGGCATTCATACTGGTTCTGCCTGGAGATCCAATGGAACAAGGACTGCCCTCGAAAACCATAGGGAGTTGCCATTCCATCCAACTGAGTTGACAAAAGGTCATCAACCATTCCCGCCAAACAGACTGGGAAACCAACTTCCACTAGTAAGTCGGGAAACGCCGATGCCGGGGCACGAAGCGGGCCGCCAACCCCGGTGCACAAGGGCTCGCTCTCCAGGGACTAAGGAAAGAAGTGCAGATTCATATAGCCCCACGCATAGAAGTGGAGGTAAACAACAAGATGATGCTTGTTTTGCTACAATCAGCAGCCACGGGCAATTTCATTCGGAGTGATTTGTTAACACCAAGCCAACTCGCCAAAACAAGACCGCAAACCAGAACAGTACAAATGGCGCAACCTGACTCCGCTCTAGTAGTAACCGGATGAATCGCCTTGACAGTGAAAATATAAAGTATCACTACACCGACAGAATTTATTGTGTCTCCAACCCTGTCCGAGTCAATGATACTAGGATGTCCATGGCTCATCCGCAACCAATGTATTGTAGATCACGGACAACATAGAGACTATCTGGGAGAAACCAACAGGATCACAGTTAACTGGGATCAAAATCCAGATGAACTGCCAATGCACATTGACCCGAGGTGCATTAACCACAAACTTGAAGAACCGGAACTCTACCAATTAATAGCCGTACTAGACGAGCACGTCAGAGCATTCAGGCAAAGGAGGACTGTTACGACAAACATGTTCTATTCAGCACGAAATATGGCCGACCACCGACTTACCGGTTTACAACCGACCATACTGTCAGCCTACCGGTATGACCTCATTATGTAGCAGTTCAACGACATGAAGGACCAGGGAATCATTGTCCATTGAATTTCCCATACAACTCACACGTGGTCTTCGTGCCGAAGAAAGATGGGAAATTGCGATTTTCCGTAAATTACAAATCGCTAAATGAAGTCGCCCCCCCCCCCCCCCCCGATCGCTCCCCCAGCTGTAGACTTGTCTCATACCCTATGAGACATTTGCAAAGCGAAAATATTCAGTACTCTCGACATGGAGTAGGGATATTGGCAAATTGCAGACCACCCAGACAGTCACAAATACACAGCCTTTACAATGCCGGAAGGCGAAATCCTGCAATTTCAAGTCATGCCATTCGGCTTGAAAAACGCCCCAGCAATGTTCCAACAACTAATGTCTGCGGAAGTGTTAACAGGATACATCTGCGAGTTCTGTTTTGCCTACCTCGACGACGTAATAATATATTCCAATAGTTGGGAGGAGCACCTAAGCCATCTGCAAAGAGTGTTGGAAAGACTCGAGTTACTCTGAATGACTTGCAAGCTGTCAAAAAGCTTCTTAGGAAAGTCCTCAATAGATTATCTGGGACACGTCATCTCACCGGAAGGAAACTTCCCGCAACACAGTTCAATGCGAGCAATTGAAGAAGCGGAAGCACCTATGATAAGCGGCAACTTTGATGATACTTGGATCTGTGTAATTGGTTACGAGACTTCATTCCAAATATCGCAAAATACATGGCACCACTACATCCCTCCTCGAGAAAAACACACGTTGGCGATGGGGCCTGGAACAACGATAAGCGTTTTCCGACCTGAAGAGCAGCATCACGAATATCCACCATCTCCACCGACCAAAAGGATACAAGCCATTAATACTGCAAAAGAACGCGTGTCAGCACGGCCTTGGCGCAGTAGTGTACCAGCAAGACGTTGAAGGACATCCACATGTGATAGCATATGCGTCAACTCTCTTAAATGAAACAGAACAGCGCTACCACATCAATGAGCAGGAGTGTCTGGCCGTTATCTGGGCCATGAAGAAGTACAAGTATTATATCAAAGGGCAACACTTCGTTCTACGGACAGACTCCAAAGCCTTCCAATGGATTCACGAGTCCCGGAATTCAACGGCCAAGCTCGGCCGGTGGGACATGTTCCTTACTGAGTTAGACTTCGAGGTCCAGCATTGCCCAGGCAAAATGAATGATGTACTAGACGCCTTGTCTCAACTCCCGACACAGGAAGAAAAAGCTAAAGAGGAAGAGAAGGTGTGTCCCCCACTGCAAGTCGAAAGAAGTCCGGAGGATGAAATCCGACTTCTCCAATTACAAATAACCTGCCAGCAAATAGCCTTAAGTCAGCAGGAGGACCCCGATGCCTACTACGGGAACAGCCCCAACGATTTGAATTACAGGATGACATCGTGTGGACGCGTAGCGGGCAACCCGATGCACCTTGGAAGATCTGTGTCCCACTGCAACTATGCGCCGATATATGCCGTCACCATCACTATCATCCCCAAGCTGGTCACCCAGGCACTAGGGAAACACTTCTTGACGTTAAAACACGTTATGATTGGGATGGGATAAGTTGCAATGTCCGGCAGTACGTTAACAACTGTGTCACGTGCTGCCGCTGCAAAGCATACCCGGGTAACCCCCCCCCCCCCCCCCTCCCCAACCAGCTCAAAACCACGGAGACCCAATACGGTCTGGACCCATATAGCCTCCGATTTGATGGGCCCGTATCCACATAGCACGAAAGGAAACCACTACCTGCTCATGGTAACAGATCAATTTTCAAGATGGGTATAGAGGCATTTCCTCTACCCAGCCAAGAAACAACCCCAATCATATGGAAAATGGAGACAGATGATTTTCGCACGATGGGGTTATCCGAAGGCCATATTGACAGACATTGGCACCCAGTTTACAAGCCGTCAATGGCAAACCGCCTGTCAGGGATGGGGAGTGGAAACCTGGACTACCCTGCCCTATCATCCCCAAGCCAACTCCACTGAACAGAGGAACCAGGAGATCAAGAAGTGCCTCCGTATCAGTGTGGGTAACGATCACAAGCCTTGGGATAAGCACATCCTTACCATACTGTTTGCCCTCTGACGCTGAACAAACAATGTGGTCAACACTAGTCTGAATGTCCTATTCCTGGGGAAAACATTATCGCTGACCAGGCGACTGGCATTGGGAGAGCGAGCCCACCGACATGCCTCAACCAGAGGACATTCGGCTAGAAGCCTTGGCCCGCATCATGTGTGCCCACAAAGCCCAGGAAGTTTATATTCTAAAGAAATACCCTCAACCATGAACTGGGGTGTGGGAATTCAAACTAGGGGAAGCCGTCCTTCTGCAAAGTCATCCTCCTAGCAAAGCCAGCAACCAATTCAGCGCTGGCCTTGCCGACAAGTGGATGGACCATACCGTATAGTAGGCAAGCAAGACAACGTCTAATGGGTCGAAGATATACGCGTGCGGATCCGCAAGGCCACCCGAGTCCAGATCCGACCCTACCCAGGGAATATGCTGACATGGGTTGATGACAATGCAGAAGGAGAAACACCAGGACAATCCGATGATGAAGACGAACCTCGTACTGAAGGGATAGTTGCAGATACTGAATCGGTACCCGCGATGAGACCTGAGCCACCACCTCTCATTATTGACTGGGCCCCCAATTACATCGCGCCATGGAAGCCTGATGTAGAACCACGCCAATGTGCATTCTCCTTCAGATCAGTGCCCTCGATGTAGAGCTATGCTGAGAAAATTGCAGCCGCACGCGATCCAGCAAGAACCAGCTGCTCCGAATTGTCATGGCGGAGTCCACGTGACAGAGAACCCTGTCAGACACCATGCCGCTCAAGTTGCATTAGCGAACAGTCAGAAACACCTTCGGCGAGAAGGGTAGAAATCACATCAGCACCTACCTCTCCACCCAGTACAACTTCGAAGCCGGTAGACAAGGCCATTCTTACGTCAACGAAGTCAACCTCTGGCTCCGACGAGGGAGAACAGACCGCCACTAGACCACCGGACACTGGGCTCCGAGCGAGCACAGATAAGGAGGGGAGGAAGAAGTGCAAAAGACAGTGGCCACGGACATGCCAGCATCTACGACATGGACCACTGCACATACCAGGGACGTCAAGTTCCGATGAGAGTGCTCCGTACCTGCAACCGGCCGTGCTGGAACATCAACCCACCTGGACATCGAGCTGTCACGACGAAAGTGCTCCGCCCTAAGAACCTGCCATGTAGGAAAACCCACAATTTAGGATGCTGAGCTGCCCCGATGGAAGTGCTCTGCTTCAAGATCTTGCTACATGAGAACTCCTGCCACCCAGGACGTCGAGCTCCGACGAGAGTGCTCCCTATCTTCTACCTGGCACGCAGGAAACCACCCACCCAGATGTCGAGCTGTCAAGATGAAAGTGCTCCGCCCCAAGATCTTGCTACGCAATATCTCCCGCCACCCAGGATGTCAAGCTGCCGACGTGGAAGTGCTCCGCCCCGCCATCTTGCTACATGGGAACTCCCGCCAACAAGGACGTTGACCTGCCGACGTGGAA
This sequence comes from Dryococelus australis, assembly GCA_029891345.1. NCBI lineage: Eukaryota > Metazoa > Arthropoda > Insecta > Phasmatodea > Phasmatidae > Dryococelus > Dryococelus australis. The sequence goes on along the minus strand of CM057007.1, from coordinate 10,924,932 downwards.
GTGCTCTGCTCCGCCATCTTGCTATGCAAGACACTGCAGTCATCGAGACCATTTACGCCGCCAACTACCCCTCATATGGCACATCACCCGCAGTGAAGGTCGAGGTGATCCTCCCTCCCACTGCCTCGCCCAAGGACCTGGCCACTGAGATTGTTGATGCCACCCACAACTTGGTCCCACGACGAGCTGTGCTATCTGCAGTTGAGTTTGAGGTCTTTCAACCCTCGCACTACCCCAGCAGAGAAACATCCTGTCCTATGGGTAGGAACCCGTGCAGTTGGGATGGAGGGCCTGTTACTCCCCCACACTGCCTCAACATCCCTTGAACGAGTGTCCTCCCAATCTGTTGCAGCAGAAGCAGATGCCACGACGCCCCAAGCTGCTCCAAGACGCCTGATGCCGCTACGTACTGCCAAGGCCGCTCATTTGCCTGGCCGGTACCGAGAATCGCCATGGAGACCCACAGCAAGATACATGTGGCCGTACCCTCTACATGCTGCCCTTTGTCCGAGTGGGAAACCCACAAGAAGTAAGGAAGATCTCCAGTAAGTGCGCAGTTGTTGCAGACAGTGTAGTAGCTGAACCGCTACATAGTGTGCGTGACCAAGGATTCGTTATAGACCTGTCACATACACTACATTTAATTTAGCCGCAAGTGAAGGACAGTGACATAAGCAGAACAATCATATTTAGGCTAAATTAAATTCAAAGTGTCTCGTAAAAGTGCCTTACCCTGCTGTCGATAAGAAGAGGGGAAGGGGGGGGGGGAAGAAGTGTAAGGAACCAAAGAGGTAAATGCAACTGTAATTAGTCACTCAACTATGCACTAATTAACTTTTAAATACAGCCGTTAACCGCTGTATGTCAAACAATAACTTTTTACCAAAGTGCAACATAGACATTTTACACCTCAAGGTTCCGGAATTGCCAGTGGCCGACAGCCTACTTAAGTAGGTAGCATTACAAATAGACGCTCAGCACAGTGACAGTAATGGCTACCATAAGTGCATCACGTAAAGACACTCACCACAATGCCAGTGATTAAGTTGAAGACAGAGACTTCGACGTAACAATGACATTTTTAGCTTTTCCTATTTCTATAATTCTTCATCACTTAAATCTGACTTGATGTGTAGGTACACAACTAAATATTACTATACTTTTGAAAGAGTCCTATGTGAAGAGAATTCACCAAAAAGAATTCTTTTAAATGTACTTATATATTCAAAACTTAAATTACTGATGTATTTTACAGTGTATATGTTTGCAGTATCTTGTGCACCAACTCAGTAACAAACCAAAGACTGTGAGCCTCAGAGCTCTCAAAACCAGGTGCAAGAAATTTTTAACTTCAATTTTATTCCAGTGTTTATGTATGTATTAAGTGACCAATGTGTGCACAATTTGCCGCGATATTCATGCATGTAGTGTACTCGCTTTGTATTCGTTTAGCCGGTCAACCCAGGTGTTGAAGGGCGTGTGGTTGTCCACCTAGTACCCCATCACACATAACTATTTAGCTTGCTGACAGACACAAAGGTTCCCTGGAAAGATTTTCCCTTTCTTTCTTAAATCACTGCAGCAAGCTCCAGGATAGTAGTGACGTTGCCCCGCCTTCCGCAAGTAAGACTTGTACATATTTAATTATTATTATTACTTTTATTCCCCTCGTTTCATCATGCCATTATTTTAAATAATTTTTCTTTCAGGTTTCTATGTATGATTCCCTTGTAGTACCCATCAGCAATATGCTGGAATTTGTCAAGGGCAAATGTAAAAATGTAGGCCAGTTTAACACACGACACACGCGGCTTCGTAACCCAGTAATCTTTCTACATGGGGGAAATACATATTTCGCCGCATCAGCGAAGCCGCATCACCAGGGCGAGGGGCAGAGGACGCCCGCCTGAAAGAGAGAGAGAGAACCAAGGTCAACGGCCGGCCGCCACCACCCCACGTCGCTACAGCAGTCAAGCCACCCAAGCTTTAAGGGTTCTGCCTACCTGACTGGAAAACTATTTTCGTGCCATCTGCTTAACCACGTCTACCGACATCTACCCAGACCTTCTAGACCTTCCAGAGAGGGTGCGTATGCCTTTTTCCGTCACCTGTTCCACAATGTGTCTTAATCGAACCGGGGGGGGGGGGGGGTTGTCGAATTGATGCGAGCCACTCAACCTATTAATAAATCACGATTATGACTCATCGATAAATGTTCCTACTTCCATCACTGCAGAAGGGGGAGAGGATTTTTCACGTGAATTCTCGGCCCCCTACCCTACCAGCATGCATCATTGTAATGTAATTCTTGTGTTTATAACTTAATTTAACCAGCTAAAAAGTGTCAGAAATCCTACATTTCACACATAGTTGTGCTATATGACATAGAAAAATTGAATATTAAGAAATACTGTAGTTTTTATTATCTAACAGTAAATTACATATAATAAAAAGCTAAATTTATTAGAGAAATTCACAAAAATGATTAGATATTGTATAAAATTAACTGTGGACAATACAATCGTTAAGGGCAAAAATTAGGTTACAATACTCTGCATTAAACCAAATTAATGACAATATTTTTGAAAAGTTAATATTGTACAGTAACAGTAATTTAATTTGTGTATACTTAAAGAGTCCTATGTAATGAAACATTTTCTGCGAAATCGTTGTTTGCTCGTAAACGCGTATCACAGGAAATAAAAGTTATGGAAATATGACTTTTTGTCAGAAAAAAATTTAAAAAACAACTATCTATGGTCCTATTTTTTTACTTTTGTCATATTAAGTGTGTTCTCGGAGAAAAAAATTGGTGAAAATGGTCAAATATCGGGTTTTTAAAACTGTCTGTGCAGTCGCCTTAAGTGCAAGAGAAACGTACAAAGATACGGATTTAGTTTAATCTGTGGGTTTTCATTGCGTGTAATAAAACCCCTGTGTTACAGATCTAATTTTCCACAGTACAGCATTACAATGGAAACACTGCACGCTTGCACGTAGGAGCGCTGAGGCACTATGTATGTGTGTAACTGTCGCCCATATTGCTCCCTCGCTTCTTGACCTTGGTGGCGCAGCTACATAGTCCCCTTAATGTACTAGGCAACTACTAACTTTACATAACAAGCTTCATTGCATTCATAAGAATGCTGCTTCAGGTAGGGAAAGTGTAGGTATTTTCATTTATATCAGGGAGGACACATGGTCACCATTGTAAATTGAAAGCATATTTATAGAATTACTGTCATCTCTTAGTTTTCAAGTTATCATTTTACAGGTTGTGTCTATTTTTATTTCCTTTTTAAAAAAAATACATTTAGAAAAACACAAAAATTATTTGAACTATCAAAAAAACATTGCAAAAATGAATAGAATAGACATCCAGTGTATTACATATGATATGTATTGATTTTGTTTTTGTTTCATCACTGTGCTCAATCCATTGTATTGAAACTTTAGTTATGTGATAACAAATGCACTCTAAAGGAATAAAAGATAAATGATTCAGTTGTTTACACACCCATGAATTCAAAATAGGTTATCACCAGAGAATGTAAGGAAAGTGGCAGTGTATACATTTGTTATTGTATGTATGATCTGGTTTATTATTGGAGATGAGAAATTGCTTAGTAAATTTTAACTGTTTCACTTGTTTTGTCTACAGATAACCCTTAATCTGTATGTGGTTTTGAATTTGGTGTGTTTTTCGATTACAGGGTGTGCTACATTCTGCAGTTAAACAACAAACAGGAGTCGTCCAATTTCTTGTTCTCTTTGGCATTTAAAGATGTGGCAGGGTGTTCAGACTATACATTGAGGCTTAGGGCTCTTAAATGTTTGGTGGGATTTGCAGACCCAAAGTTCTTGGAGGAAGTTACCTACATGAAAATGGAAAACATCAGGTAAATTACAATGGAGTCTTTCATATAGTATTCATAGTATCTTCACAGTTTTTGAATTAAACCTCCAAGTTTGAGGTGTTTGGTTGTGTCCTAAATATGTTACAAGCTTTTTATACTTCTGCCAACTACATTACAGTATCATATTTTTGATTAAATTTAACTTAGTTACATTTTATATATAAATTATAATACTTTTTAAATAATTACTATGAATAAAAATGGAGAGAAAATAGATGTGTTGGTAATGCCTAGTAAGAAATAGTTCTCATGAAAGATGGTATTAAACTGAGGGGCATGAATGCGGTGCTGTGTCCCTTGGGTGTAATTTTCTAGACTAAGATATCCTTTTTTTTTGTAGGAGCAGAGGAATAGCTTTAAAGTATAACTTAGGTGTTCCAGAAATGTTGGCAGTAACCCTGAATGCACTGTAGTACATGCAAGAGGTTTCCTATATACAAGTGTACATGTTTACTCTTTAAAATTAACTGAAAATATTGGCACAGCTTTTTATTTGGATTCCATGAGGAATTTTTTTAATGGCCTTGCTATTTATTGGTTGTTTGTAATTGTCACATGTGGTTCTGCACGTTGGTTTAGGAAGTACATGAAGTCGCTGTACTTCGTGAGCGAACTGCAGCAGTTTGGAGTGGTGTACTCTGTGGAGAGTTTTGAGAAAGCTGCGAAGAAGAGCATCGTGAGGGAGCTCATGCAAGCCCACGACCGCAATCCAAGAGCCCTGGCACTCATCTCGCACATGTGCATCCAGTTCTCACTGTTCTCCACTGAACTGTGGGTCAAGTTGCTGCAGCAGATGACAAAGTTCAAGCTGGTGGGTGGCAGTCAGTCACTATTGTTTCAGTAGCAGTTGTATAGGATATTTGAGAACTTTCAAAATCAATCTTAGGTAAATGTCACTGCCCGTACCTGCATATATATATTTTAACTGGCATATTGACTGGCAGTGAAATAGGTAATGATAGAGGAAATGTAATACATATTTTCATGTCTTAAAAATTGAATTAAAAGTGTTACGTAAATATTCAGCACATGTATAAAATATATATTTTCCTAATAATTCCATAGTTTCACTAGAAAGAAACATGAATAAAGTATCAGGCCCGTGGCAATGTCAATTTTACGTATGGTGGAAGAATAACAACTTGCATACAAGTAGATCATAGCATCATAGCAAGGGTTTCAAAAGTGCTAAATTTAAGATGAACCGTCTCTAAATGCTTGTCATTCAACATTTGAATCACATACGAGCTGGGCTACTGTCCTCTTCTTTGACTGTTCATGAGGATATAGTGGTTATGAAATGTAAGTTTTTTCGCATGGTGGTTATTTTTTTAAATATGTTGTACTACAGTCCCTAAAATTATTTCCAGGTTTTATATAACTGGGGTTAATATTTGTACTGTGTAATCACTAGAGACTTGAAAATGGTGATGTTATTTTTATTGAAAAGCTGTGATTTTTTTTTTTTTTGCAGAAAAGCTGTTTTTTAATTTTTTGCCTTCGTATACTATTATTTTTCTAGACAGGAATAAAAATTTGACTTTTATTTTGACGCATGACGTACACGGGAATAGATACTCACTTGTCTGAGGCAGTAGGCTGTGTCTACCTTTTTGGCTAGGAGCTAAGCCAGGTGCTCCTACATTATAGGGGGGTTTCAGTCCTGACGGGACACTGGTGCCTTTCCGTTGTATAGAACTGGCTGGGTTGAAAGAAGAAGGGTCTAGATAAGGGCATAGAAAACCAGGCAAAGCGGAGAGGCCTGGGAACTGTAGGCTCGCTCTCCTTTTATACTAAACTGGGCTGCTGCCCGACGCTGGTTTGCTGGCGGCACTTGGGCAAGGGGGGTGGTAACGAATGCATGACTAGAAGGGATGAAAAGCAAAGGCAAACAATCCTACTACTAGTGCTATCTAGCATGAAGTAAAAGAACTTGTTGCATCTAAGCACTGTTACGCTGGGCCGGTGAATAAAACAATCTGCATTGCAGACAGTACAATCTCATCTTATGTCGGGAGAAATGAAAATGCAAGCTTCCAACTCCTGGCAAAATAATGGAGCGGAAGTCGTCTAATCTAAATTGTTGAGAAATATGCCATGCACCCATTAACAAATAATTCTGTGTTTGGAAAGTGTTATAAAATGAGTAGAAATGTTACACAGTTGATATAAAAATAACTCATAACTTTAACGCGTTTGCGCTTCTTGCTTTCTGTGGGGGAAAGAGGTTACTACGGTGACAACCCTCTCAGGTTCGTCGAACAAGCGGGGATTCAAACCCAGAGAGAAGCGAATTGAAATGGATTTCCGTCCAGGGCGTTCCACTTTCCTCATCATGACTAGGGCTGCCAAAAGGCGGGACACCAGTGGTCCCGGGGTGTATGATTGGTAACAGGTGGTGATTAATCGATGGTGATGATGGCAGTGGATGATCTGGCCGGGGTTATCGGGGCTATCCGCAGAGGCCTCGTCGGTCGGCGTGCGGGGATATAGTTGGCTGGGGAGTGCTTTTCAAGTGGTTTGGGAACGACCTTCGGTGGGAGTCGAACCTGTATGGTTTTCCTCGATGCCAACTTTATGGTACAGAAGTTCGGCAGATCCTCCTTAGGCGGGTTTTGAACCCGTATGACCTTGCCGGAGGCTAACTTTATTATGCACGAGTTGGGTGGGCCCACGTTAATTGGGATGATCTTGGGGTTAGTCGTGCTTACCACTGGTGGGGGAGTTCCTGGCGGAAGGGGACGTGTTCCTTCTGGATCGTACTCCGGCCAAGAAGCACCTAAAAGTGTTCCAGCGGGGATTCAAGTATGGGTGGTAAGATAGACTCATGGGATAGGGGTACAGACGCTGGTTCATCAAGTGGCTGCTCTACTTTACTAGGGGTCACTAGGGTTACCTCTACAGTAGCCTGCCGATGTAAAGCACGTGTCTCCCGACGCCTTATGTGGCTCTTAATGCCGCCGTGCTTGCTGTGCATCTGAACACTGCTTTCTGCTGACGCACAGTCCCGGGGGCGAGATTTTTGCATTCTTACCCAAGGCCCTGTCATATGAGATGCAGTTGGGTATGTAGGACTACATCGAGTAACAGCTGAGAGAACATTGGAAACCCAGGAGCTGCGACATGCCCACCTCGGGCTCTAAATCACTTCAGGCTCCGTCTCCTGTGGAGTTCAGTGTGCCTTACAACTGGTTATCAACATGGTTAATTATTGCACAAAAATTAATTATCCTCAATTGATAAAACAAAACAAATGAAAAGTGAACTAAACTTAGAATTACGGTATGCGTGACACTGGTTTAAATTAATGTAATATTTATTATGGCGAAATGGAAACTGGGAAATCCCAGCCTAACTAAAATAACTATAAAGTTACGATATGTAATTAAAACAGGTGAAGGTGAGCCTGGAGAAATAATTAAATTTAAAAAAATGCAAAAATTCTAATATACGCAATTCACAATTCATGCCGTTTACAGCGTATGCTAACTAACGGGGTTATCCAGGGGCGTTAGTATCGCGACGACCTGTTACCGCGGGAGTTAAAGGAAGTTGACTATGGTAAAGGGTAGTGGGGTACAGGATGTCGGATTACCTCTGGAGAGAGACGGGATGCCTTGCGGTCAGCTTGTGGTGGACGAGCCTTTGCAAGCTGGTGGATTGGTGTGGTGCTGCCTTCACAAACTGCTGGCTGGAGAGGGTGCTGCCTTCACAAGCAGCAGGCAGGAATTCAAAGCCATGTTATAGACTGAGGAGAGGAGAGAAGTTGTCTTGCAGACCAGGAAGAGCTCTCTGACATATGCAGCCGGCAAGCCCAGCGTCTCTGCGGGAGCATGGTTCTAGACTTCTTATATATGGAAGAATCCCTTCATCAATGATCCTTTGGGGTGCGGGGGTGTAGCGTAGCCTTCCAACAAAGGGGTAGGTTATCTGGGGTTGCGGGAGCGCCGCTCATTTCTTATCTTCTCGCTTGGAGGTGATGACAAACTAAAACGCCTCTTCCTGAGGCTGGCGGGATGTGACGCCACAAGGTCACAGAGGTACTGCCATCTCTTGGGTTTGCTGGAACTTTTTCTGTGGCTAACTGTAAAGTAGTGAATCGTTAAAAATATTTAATTTATTCAGGGGGGGTGGTACTTGAGTGCAGGATTTTGAGTGGGCTGAAAATTTCGTGATTAATTGCGTCAATTACTTTTACATATGAGGATGTCCAGCACGTAGAGTCTCTGTGCTCGATACGTAAAATTACATTTGCCACTGTTACTGACTTGCCCCGAGTTCAGGTCACTTGTAGATGGGGCAAAATCGGCCGTAGAGCACGTATCTGCGCTGCGCAGCATGTTTGCATGCGTCAACGTATACATGTGGCAATGTTAAAAGTCATTTTTAAAAAATCCACGTTTTATTCCTGCAGATTTTGTAGTCTATTCTGACACAATGTCACATTGCACTGGCGGGGGCACTGATTTCTCATTTTGTGATGAAATTAATGCAGAAGTACTTCAGAAACAATTATGAAAGTGAAGTTTTTTAACATTTTAAAACAGATAACAGAAGCAAAAAGAAATTAGAGTATATATCTACAGTGGACTCTATGTACCAAATACACATTACTGAAAAATTGAATCCGCTGTTAACTTTCAGTAGTGCCTGCCAATTTGCTTAAAAAATTGATGAGTGCGGCTTGTACATCTATTCAGATACAATTAAGACTCATCGCCTAGAGCACCTTTTCCATTTCTACAGGCATTAACAACACAATGCCTACCCTACAGGCAACAGGAACTTCTGTGCATTTCCTTCTCACCTGGAGGATACGCAACCCGGCAGGCATGCCCCCTCCCCCCACGCTCGATGTCGACAAGCTGCCCAGACCTCGGACAAGGTCGAGCACACCCGATGAGGCACGAAGCCAGAGTCTCTTACGAGAGGATTCTCACGCCACCCAGGGCCAGAGGACGTCACGCCTCCCCGGACCCCGCGCCAGCAGCCTACAAGCTACCACTATATAAGTCTGTCTGTAGCCGAGCTCGGGAGTCATTCTTTTGCATCTCTAGCAACGTCCCACAGCACTGTCAGTGCTTGGGATCTTCGGAGATGTTACCTACCTTCGAGTACGCCCTCACGGCTACTTACTATGTACGTCGACGACCAGTCAACCCGACGACATACGAACACGAACATTTTCTTTTAACTTCACTTTGTCTCCTCTAGGCACCTTTATTTAGCAGTTTAACTTTAACTCTTTAGTTTTCATCTAGAACCAGTATTTCCCTTTTACTTAGAACCAGGTCACCTACACCTGGTACCACGCAGTTACCTTCATCTATCCTCGACTTGGTAGGAGGTAGCACAGGTCATGTGTTTATTAAGTTCTCAATAAATACACGTTGCTCTCTACCTTTTTGTTTTTATTTACAGGGTATTTATTTGCATCCACAGTTGAAGGTAGATTACGCTGTGCACTGTTGATGGAAACTGGGAATTTTATTAAACCGAATTAAGAAATACATATTAGATGCCTACCTGTTTCTTCCCAGCTAGACATCAGCACTGCCAGTGCGTGAGGGGGAGAAACAGTGATGCCACAATTACTAGCAACACCTTCACACCAGGAGGCACGACAGGCTCAGGTTGCTTCTAACCATCCGCACTAGTTAGTGAGCGGTGACTGTGGCCTGTAGTGTTGCTGGGTATCCTAGTGTGAATGTACAACCAGAAGAGACTTGGCCATCCACACGACTCCATGTCCCTGATCAGCCCGCCTACGGTGGGGAATCAGTGAGGACTCTTATCAAGCTCGAGCCACAAGTCACTATTGGGTTACACTGTTAGTATTTCTGTCTCAGTGCACTGTGTGAACTATAGAGCTGTTACCCTATGCATCACAAGATGAGGAGTGGCAGAAAATGCAGGGAGCATCACCTGGCTCACCCTACTCTCAGGCCGAGGATAGCATTACCCCATCCTACGCAGGATAGACAGGTGGAACGGGATAGTGCCACCGAACTCAAGATGACGAGCAGTCACGCCTGCTCCGGTTGTGTTCATTAACTTTCCACCGTGTGTCTGCATCCACACGAAGGGTTACCCGTTTGTCACCGGACTTCTGACCAGTACTGAAGTGCGTCTCGGCTGGGACAACCACATCTTCTGGTCTATAAGGTAGCTTGTCTGTGGAACATCCGTTCCGGCATTGACATAATTTGTCCCACATAAGGACATATCTACCTAGAATACACAACTAGAAGTAAGAGTGTATCAGAACTAGCCAACACCCCTCGTCTCATTCCAGTTACCTAAGCTTTTGGCCTAACAGATAAAATTCTCGACTATCGTGTCCAGTCAGTCTAATCGGACACTCTTTAAAATAATGATAAAACTATCTGCTTTTATTGTTTATCAAATGTTGTATCAATCTAAAAAATTTTTGGTCATATCATAGTGACCTCTGTTTTGTGTTCTATGACTTGTGTTTAAGGGATGGAATGTTATGTATTCTTAAGGGAGGGAAAAACTTTTATTATGCTCAGACCTATATTCCCCATGTCACGGAGGGATACACATGTAGTCCCCCATCTCTACAAAGATGACTCAATGGACTTAAAGATGGGGGCACTATAAGTTCGGCATGTCTAAACTCGTCAGTTATTATTCTCTAAAGTGTATCCAATGTGTTCTCTAAACAACCAGGATTGTTTTATTGAGATTTGACTGTACATTGTTCACTTAAAGTGACTCATCACTTGTGCTTGTCTGATGCATGATGGTTAGGGTGCAGGAATGTGTTACGTGGACTGAAAGGTTCTTAGTGTGTTAGGTCAGTAACAGTTGGGATATCTGCTTTACTGACGTGGAGCTTGGATTCAGCTATGTTCAGATTTTGCCAGCCCTGTATACAATGTTGGATGGGTAGGCCATCTGCAAAGTATATAGTCATCAGCGCAAGAGAGAGAATTCTCTAGGCACGTAAGGTGTTAGCTGGTGCTGGCTTACCTGGGCCATATGCTGAGTTGACTGACGTTGGGCAGTTGGTGTCAGCGTTCTGGGCCCCATCATAGGGTGGCGGTGGGCAGTGTGCTGGTAGTCGAGCTTGGTCTTTGTGGTCCTTGGGTCATATGGGTCTTGGCTGTGACGTTGGCCATCAGAGGTCAGCAGACAGCATCTGGGATACCCAGGTTCACAGATAAACCCAGGCGTAGGCAGATGACGATGGGGTACAGCTCTCCTAAGGCTTTGTGGGGTGGCTCGATCAAATGGTTGAGGTGACTGGAAGTGAGGCCTCTGCAGTCTATGAGTGGCCTGTGCCTGACTGGAATGGGTTACTTAGTAACTGATTGGCTATAGCTGCCTTCTTATCACTTCATTTCGTCCCTCCTCTTTGGGTGAAGGGCATAGTGTTAGGTTCTAACAGACTAACTGCTGCAAAACAGGGACAGTGACAGAATCTCTAGCTAAGTGTATCCCGAGGCGATTGTCACGCATCGTTTTTTCTTGTTGGTTCACTGAAAAACGAATAATAAACTTTTCACTGTATTTTCCTTTGTCGTTATTGGTCTGCTGGCTATCCAGTTCCAAGTAAGTAACATGTTCCAGTAACATGTTATTTTTGTAACAGGTTACTGTGAAACATTTCTCGTCTGTCCCAATGTTCCTCAGGGGAGCTACGCTAATAGAAAAATAGCAAGTAAGAAGGGGTTACTTAAATAAAAGAAGGACAAATTTAACTAGCAGAGATGTGATAAAATACGTGTTATATTGAACGTATTGGAAAACAGTGTGGTTCTGCACTAACTCCTATAAATTCAGCGTAACGTATGTTGGCATGTATAGGCCTCACACACATTTTGACAAAAAAAAATGACTACAAAAAGTGGGGACAGGTGAGAAGCATTGACCCTTTAAGCACTTAATCATGAGTGATAAGCTATTAATGTGTTCAAATTTGGTTGAGGCATGTTCAGTAGGCTTGCTTCTCCCTTCACGGCTGGTACAACCTTTGCTTTTCTCTCTTTTGGAGAAGGAATAAAGCGGGGTAGTTTAACCCGTGTGCAGGTGGTATCTGATGCTTGCTTAAGGGCACCTGGCTTCGCTTGGCTTGCCAGGCAGGGCGATTGTATTACATGCGCGTCTGACATATTGGCTAGTAGTGGCTCATCCACTGTTTCCTTTGGTGGTCCCAGTTTAGGAGCATTCCTGTATGCTCCGGAGGCAAGCAGACTCTGGGTTCAATTCTCTGTTTGGGTGATGTGTCGCCGCACTAGTGAGTTGGATTTCAAAGAAATATACTATGCCAAATATGTGTCACAATTAATATGTTATCTATTGCCTTAAACAGATGTGGTGGAAAGTAAATATTACATTTGCATGTACAGTGATTAAATCACAAAGCCAACCTTTTAGCCCTGTTTTTGTATTCAAATTTGCAAAATAATATAGCATTCATGTTAGAAAAATCTTTGAGGTATTAAAACAATATGAATTTGAAAAAGTACAACATGATGTTGAATTTTTTGTGAGTTGTAACTTGAAATGTTAAAAAGTCGTAAATTTTGTGAGTTGATATGGAAATTCGTGTTATTTTTTGCATTATCACTATCATGAAATTTTTAGATCTCTAGTAATTTTTTCTATAGGGGGACAATTTATTTCCTTGTGTAATATGAATACTGCAAATAATGATTGGCCAAAGCAGGTGTAATCATTTAAGTTCACTTGTGATATTAATTTGTTCACATATTTTTCCTGAGGATAGATGCCAGAATTGTTTTTGATCTCAAAATAGCTGTCTTGAATCTTAACTATAATTCAAGTGGACTGAATTTATTACAGACATAGACCTTACTTAGACAGAAACTGGACTGCAGAATGAACTGCACCAGTGTTCTTTGCATATTGGATCATACGTTAAGTGTAACTATGTATGTAGTATTGTGTATGCCTTATGTATAATGAGTGTACTCATTTTAAGTCTTAACTTTGTGTATGCCTTATAAGGCCACACAGCTGTTGTCATACACCATAAACAAATAGACATACAAAAAATTTAAGTTTTTTTCCCTACTCTATTAAATGGAGAGAAATTGTTTCAGGTGAATCAGTTGGAGCATGCACTTCTCGGCATTTCAGGAACTCAATACCACATATTGCGCAGTGCCAGTGGTGTTCAGGCTTGGAATGCTGTGCTGCTTGAACCCTTCATAACAGGTTGGTTTCTGTTACAGGCTACCAATATAGTTGTTTTAGGACTTCTAGGAGGCATTTCTGCCACGGTTATGCAAATATTTTGTCTGCCTAATTTGTCATAAAAAAATCATTTTTATTCTGGTATGAAGACTGGTTGCCAAAAGTTGTAATTTAATGAAAATGAATGTTAATGAAATGTTTTGTTTAGTTTCTATAGTTTCTCGTTGGTTGATTTAAAAATCAATTTGTCTGCTGACACTGCCAGAGCAGCATGCAATAGGAAATTGGGTTGCCAAGTTGTGACAAATTGCCTGTCCCTCTGTAGTGTTAATAAGGTGGGAGGTAAAGTCTCCATTACAGGATGAGAGAACCCCTTTTTTAGATGAATTCAAGCATGGCAAGGCACAGCAACAGGATGTCACCCAGAAATATGGCATGCAGGATAGCCAGAAACTGTCCAACCCGCAAGCCGGCGACACAGTGTTGTTACATAGCCACCCCTTGAGCAACAAGGCAGTGAAGTTTCATGCTGGATTCAATCCAAAGTGGAAGGCCAACACACAATTGTTAAGTGGCATGGAAACATCCTGTGGTTCGAGGATGTAAGGGGCAATATCAGGAAAGTGTACGTCATGCATGTGAAACAATATAGCCTACTGGAAGACATGCAAGATGCGTCCGCAAGCCAGTCCGTTAAACAGCTGACAGCTCTTATGCAACCCGACGGGGAAACTGATCCTGTAAGAGAGCAGCACAGCCCAGCTGCAACAAGCGGAACCCGCCAGCAGTGTGAGCGCTAGGAGGCGGCGTCCACACCAGACCTGCTGCTGTTCCAGGCAGAGCGCAGAACATAGGCCCCGTCCAAAACACGATCAGCAGCGGAGATAACTAAGCGTGCCACACCCACTCTAGGCCCACACCCAGCTCGCCCCCACCGGCCTTCGCAGAGCCAGCACCCGGCCGAGGGAGGACTTGCCGCTTGCTAACTATGGACCAGGCCTGTGCCCAGTCAATCAGCTGTCCTCAGCTGGAGACCCTCCTACCAGTAGCAACTCAACTGCCACCCAAGCTAGATCAGGAAAAAGAGGTACAGAACTCGTGTATCAGTCACTTAGCTTCCGGGAAAGTAATCAGGGTTCGCCTACCACCGAAGGTCACCCCAAAACTTCTCACAGCTACTTCACCCGAAAATTATGTCCCTGCATGCCGGCCTTCTCTATGTTCCTTGCATAAATGTGTTGTTTGTTTTACCGGCCTTAAAAGGTCAGCCTTACTGACAAAACCTATGGCTTTTGATTAAGGTATTTTTGCCTGCTTACCAGTCTCATTTGCCAGTTGCATTTAGTAATGATAATTGAGGGTTTACATAGAATGTTTTCTGGCCATAAGCTACATTAAGCACCTTGCCTAGTGAACTTTATGTTGTAATTAACCAGTTAACATTTTCACTTAAGGCTTACGAGCCACACTTAACCATAGCTTTTGATGTTCTTACGTTTGTGCTTAATCAACTTACCATTGTTTTCATGGCCTAAAGGCCTCGGACTCATGCTATTTAATGTATTTTTTCTTTCAGTTTGATGTGTTTTGCATTGTGTAAATTATGTTTTTCGGCCTGTGAGCCATCCTTTATAACCAATTTTCCTTGGAGAAATAATATTTCTCTGAGTCAATAACAACAAAAACTCTTTACCTAAAAAAGGCTTCAACGTAACTTTGAAGTATCTTGTGTATTTTCATTAGTAACTCCAACTGAAGTTGCATGCTCATTAATTACCCCTTAGTGCCAAGTTTAGGGAGGTAATATACTCTCGCAGTAGAGTCTTTCTCATAGCATTTTATTTGTGTTCTAGGTGCAGAATGTAAATATGTGTTTGGTTTGTTGTTTCCCATTGTAGTAACCAGCCTTCGGGAACAGATACTTATGTATTATTCCATTAGTAGGTTGCGTATGTGTGAATTAAAATTACTTACCTGTGTTTCCTTATTGAAGTCTTGCAGTCACTTTAGCTTACCCTTAAGGCTAGTTAATTTATTTATGGTTTTTGTAGCTTTACTTGTGAACTGTGAATAAGGCCACCCAGCTCTTTGACTTTGTTACATCCTTTGAGGCCAATAAGTGTAACACAGTTACGTATCCGAGAGCAGTGGATTTGCGTTAGCCGCGAGGCTAACGGAGTTCAGAACTCCAACCTATCTGAAGTCGTCATTTTGTTGTAAGCAGCAATGTTAGTTACTTACACTGTTACTAGGTAACCGTTACCATGCTATGGCATACCCGAGAAAATATGGCTGGGATCATGAGAGGTTACATAGCCAACATCTTGTTCAGGATCCCGAGCTGCAATCTTCACAACTTCAGGACAGATGGACAGAGTTGCATCCGAGGCCTTACCTGACGGACAGGGGGGGGCTTGACACACCACGAGCACTGTCGGATACATATCCAAGCCTCAGTCTCTAGTGCTCCACTAGTGTACCATAGCGCCGAATGCCGCTGTTCATTTCGCCTCTGTCCCATTCCTATTCACAAGTGAGTCAACACATTGCCCCCTGAAGATGCCGTCCTGCAGACTGACTGGGTGGACCCATCCCCTTGCTTGCCTTGTCCTTGCTGGCAGGCACCGAACGTGCATGCTCGCCACACATCATGGTAGGCTTCCCTCTCCATGCAGCCTGCTACAGCCACCCCTTGCTCGCCACGTTGCTCAAGGGTATTTATTCTTATGCACACCCTCCATACAGGGCAGTCCGCAAGCAGTTCTGTCCGGAGCATCGTCTGCAACTCTTGCTGTCTCGCCATGCTTGCTGTACCACTTGCCTTCAACAGTAGTGCTTAGAATTAGTGTATAACGTTACTGTTACCAGAACTTGTGTTTCTCAACACATTAGGCAGAAGATCTTGTTGCAGAGCCTTCTTGCTTCGAGTGTTCGCCACACGCCTTGTCCGTGTCGAGCGTGGTTATACCGGAGTCTCTCTCGCTGTGAGCTTCGATCAATATCTCACTGCCATCCTGTGGCAAACTTGGTCTCTCATCCATCAGATGTTAACTGGTACAGGTCGGAGATATATGTCTTGACGCGTGACCGTATAGGTTAATATTCACGACAGTAGAGGATTCTGTCCGCTAGACCAAAAGCGGGGTGTTTGAGTTATCTAGACGACGAGAGGCGTGGATTGTTGGCTAGTACTCACTTACTACTCCTACTTCTTGGGTGCCGTGTTGGTGGTGTACTTGGTCCATTCGTAACGAGCCTGGCCCACACCGTGGCTATGGTTCCACAAGTGAGATTTGTTTGTCCAGAAGTGGATGTTATCCCAACCAAACCTCACTTCTGTACCGGTCAACAATTCTCTTACCACAGGATGGGACAACGGGTGAATGCATATGCATGGAGAAACGAATAATACCACAACCGGAGCAGTCGATACTGACTCGTTGCTGAGTTGGGTGGTGCTGTTCTGTTCCGCCTGCCTTTCCGGTGTAGTGCACTCAACTGTCTGGCGGCAAAAAGTGCTGCGTGTCGCTCCCTATGCTTGTGGCAGTGCCTTTGGTTGAAAGTCATTAAGTCTCCACTCACAGGTTACTAGGTACACCTTGACTCAAATACTGAACACAAGTTATAGTGTAAGTCCGGTTTTGTCTTGCTGACCAGGCTCTGTAAAGTCTCCACTGATCCCCCACGCTATGCGGGCTGATCAGAGACATGGAACTGTTTGAGTCACCAATGCCGTCACTGGATGTGTGTCCACACAGGAATGGACGGCAGATCTCGAGCACTGGAAACAGTGCTGTGGGATAAGGAAATAACTTGAGACTGTCACTCTTCTCTGGGTGAAGGTGTTACTAGTGGTTGTGGCTCCTCTGTTCCTCCCCACCGGCACTGGAAGCAATGCTGTGGTAGTTTGGGAAGCAACAGATGGCCGTCTAATGGGTGTGTAAGAAAATATGACGGACCCCTGAAGGGTGCCCCTGGCTGAAATTAATTCAGTAGTTATAAATTCCCCGGTGCTCATCAAAGGTGTACGTAGCAACCTGTATCTAGCGGGTAAACAGACAGATACTCTAATAAAGAAAAGTTGAGAAGTAGGAAACAACACTATGTTTATTGAAGACTCAATAAACATGTGACGCGTTTTACCTCCTACCAGGCAATTGAGTGCTGAAGGTTACTATGCTGGCCAGGTGTAAGCGATCTGGTTCTAATGGAGAGTGGGAAAGAACGAGCTTAACGTGAAAATATATAATACTACTAAACTGTCTAAAGAAGATGTCTTGAGGAGACAAAGTGAATTTAACGTGTTGGTAAGCGTGTTCGCTGGTTCACGGGTTGACTGGTTGTCTACGGCAAAGTAGCAGCAGGGGGCGTTCAAAGATCTCAGGCGGTCCCAGCACTGACAGCAGTGCTGTGGGATAACCCAAGAGATGGAACAAGAATGACTGCTTGTGCCCGGCAGCGTCCGGACTTATATAGTGGAAGCTTGTAGACTTCTGGCGTGGGGTGCGGAGTAGGTGTAACGTCCTCTGCCCTGGTTGGCGTGGGAATACTCTGGTCAGTGATTCTGCTTCTTGTCTCGTCGGGGGCACTCAACTTTGCCTGAAGTCTGGGTAGCTTGTAGGCTCTGAGCTCGGGGTAGGGTGGACTGTATGCCTGCCGGGTTGCGTACATCCAGGTGAGAAGGAATTGCTCATAGTTCCTGCTGCATGTAGGGTAGGCAGCGTGTTGTTTATGTCTGTAGTGGTGGAAGAGGTACTCTAGGTGATGAGTCGTAATCGTATTAGATTAGTTGTATTAGCAGCACGTGTCAATTCTGTAAATTTCTGCTAATGCAGTGAACCTCTTTTTGGTCCGATCAGTTTCTTTCGCTATCACATCCCTTACCCACTTTGCTTTCTGTGTGTATATCCACTTTTCTACTTCTCGGTGCATGTACAATCGCTGCGAAAGAGTTTTGAACGTTTTATTTTGCTATGTCAGTGGATCACTATTTATGTTGGCTAACATGTCTGCAGTTGTGTATTAAAGTACTTTTTTGCTGGTATGTGTTGCTGATATGTGCTGGTATGTGTTTGGTGGATGTTATAATCAGCAGAAGTTGATATGCACTGTGCCGAATGTTGGCGCTCAGTGTGGCCAGATCTGACCTGGTGTTAAATGTACTCTCACGTCTCGTCAATGTTTGGTGTCTAGTTGCTAGCTGTGGTAATGTCACATTTCTAGCAGCGCTTTGGCAAGGGGGGAGAGAACCTTTCTCTGAGGCTCTTGAGGCTTTAGGAGAACAAACATGTTAAGACATTTCGACACTCAGGCTACAAGCTGGTCACGCCGCTTACTGAGAGTAGTAGGGTCCGTACGTGGGGAACTCAGTGAACCCAGAGTGGCAGTTGGGGTCCATAGCTGGTGACACAGCTCTCTCAACTTCTCACCGAGAAGGGTTAGGGGGCCCTCTTCCCAAGTCGCTATAGGCCCGAGCACTCCCCATCCTGAAGGGCACTATGCAGCACTAATTGATCACTAGGACTCTAGCAGGGGTTCACCCTAAGCCATCGGTCCCAGGAAGAGTAGATTCCTTTCTGGACAGACCATGCCAGAACTTGTCCTCCCCGTGCTGCTAAGTAATTTTAAACCACTTTAAGGTCGAGCCTTCAGGGTACCCACTGAATCAGCTAAATCATAATTCTCTATTCTTTTGATTTTTATCCTCTGAACTTAACACAACATCACTGACAGTGCATAACTGTGTACTCGCAGCAATTACTCGCAGCAATTCCAAAATGCCCATTCACCAGACGGGCTGTAAATGGGATAGCATAACCCTCAGTTCCCAGTTACTCACTTTGGTGAGCCAAGGTTAGATGCTCCCAGGGTGCAACCACGTCAGCCCATATGGTCCCCCTTAAAATCCTCATTACAGTAAGGAGACTCCATTTCCGTAGTCTCTAGAGGGATACTGGGCCAGTACACCTTCATTTTTCCATGTTGAGGGTATTGGCATCGTACTCAACGTGAAGTCTAATTAGGTTAGAAGTTCTATTTTATTGATGTACATGTCAGAACCCTCATCTACTGAAATCCTGGATGTTTCAAAAATTTTTGATTCCCCTGAAAAATGGTAGATAGGGAGTCCACAGTATGTACTCAGAAAAGCACCACCCAAAAAAGTTTATTTTTTATCTTTTAATCTTACAAAATATATTGTGTTGGATTTCTCTTTATTAGTTTATTCATACTGACTTCCAGATGCCACCAGCAGAAGTAGTCATCAAACTTGTAGTTAGTTTTCTCTCTCTCTCACTGTTTAGTGTTCTCTGGTGCACAAAACTTAATGGTGTGGTATTTTTGCAGTTCCCCAAGCACCAGGTATATTTTTGTCTCTCGTGAAAGTGATGGTGGTGTGTTCAGTATTGAGGCGCTCGCCTCCACGATGCTTGAAATACAGCGCGGTGTGCTTCAAATACACATTTCTTGACAAAACTATTAAATGTGCTCCCAATATGTTTACCTACAAAAAGGAAATATACTCTAGATAAATATGGAATCGTATTTTCAATATATTGTATTACACATGCTATAAACATTATTTTGGAGCTCTCTCACATAGTTAAAAACTGCTTTTTCTGACTGCTGTCATTTAGAACATACTACCCGGACGTGAACAAAACTGTGATAAGAGCCTGAACTGAACTTTACTACAGACTTTCCTCCAATAAAATTATAGGTACATGCAACATGATAACACAGCATGCCAGTTCAAAGCCTTGCATGTAACAACGATGGCACCATGATGCACGTGGCAGTGTAACCTTTATTGCACTGGTGCTTATGAACCAAAAAAACATTAAATTTGCTTCCTGTAGGTAGCTGCCTTAAAGATGATGTGGCTAGGATGTGTTGGGGGTGCTGTGTTACAGTGGATGGAAGGACAGGCTTCAGTGGGCAAGAGGAGCAAGCCTGCCTCCACAGCATGTACCTACTGCAGTCGTGCAGTGTGGTGGATCTGGTGGACCGGCAGGCCATCGCCGACCACTGCTTACGCATGGGCCGTCCAGACATGGCTGCCCTCCTGCTGCCATATGCCAGCAAGCTGGAGTGGACCGCTCTCCTGCAGGTCTGTACTCTTGTCTATCCTTGTATGGTTTGTTTTGTATGTAAAACTGAAAGTGTATTTTTTTTTCCTTGTTCCAGGCTGTGTGTATTGTATCATTGTGTTGATTTGAATTTCTCATGCTGCTGCAATGGTGCTTCTTGCAGCCACTGGCACATTCCTCCTCAAGAATGAAATTTAACTTCATAAGTGGAAAAGAAGGCACAGAGCTTGACTGGTTGCATTTGTAACCCCCCCCCCCCCCCCCCCCCTTTTCCTCCTGTTTTTTTACCCTTAGATAACTGCTTAATCAGGATATACATGATGTGTTTAAGCTTATGATTGACCTGGGTCGTGCATGCAAGTTGTAATCACTTGTATAATGGATTACTATGTTGAGGTTTCCTCTTTCACCAGTTATACTTAGTTTGATGTTAACCACTGGGTGGCAAGAGTAAGATGGCGCTCAGCTGTTCTCTTTTCTTTAGCTAAGGAATCTTGTCAGACTCTCATGTTACCGTCCGCTCTTCTCTAATCTGACTCCTAGGGGCATATATGTAGTAGGGTTGTGTGGTGTGTCAAACCACAAACTACTACAGAAATGCAGGTCAATTTCTTATATACCAACTGCTTGGCACTGACTACTGACTTTTCTGGACTTATTTCCATGATTCTTGGTTTGGCCCCAGGGGTTGATTGGATCCTCTGTGGCATCTGATCCTGTCCAGGGAATGTGTTTTTCAGGTGTCATTGTAGAGGGAGCAAAAAGAGGGGTATAAGGTTGATGCATGCCAGTTAAGTCTGACTGACACGTATGTCGAGGATTTTTCTGTTAGACCAAAAGCGGGGTGGTTTACTCTGATTCTACGGTACGAGGCGAGGGGTGTTGGCTATTGCTTACTTATTCCGTCATTTTGGGTGTTGCGGTTGGAGAGAGTTTCACTCAACAGCGGTAAGCTTGGTCTACTTCAAAGTGGCGATTCCAGTCGTAGACTTCACTGCTCCAGAAGTTGGGGTTTGCCCAGCCGTATCTGGTCTCTGTTCGGTTTAGCAACCCTCTTACCACCGGGTGGCATGAAGGGTGAATGTGAATGCATGCAAGGTAGCAGTCTAATGTGGATGTCAGTACTCTGGGTTCCTGTTGTTGGTGCACGTCGTATTCTATCCCTGACCGTCTCACAGACACAAGTACCACTAAATGAAAAGCAAAAGGTTAGTGAACAATGGGTGTTTATTGGAGGTGCAATAAACATGTGACCTGTGCTACCTATCAGACCATGGAGAGCTGAAGGTAACTGCGGTTTCAGGTGTAGGCGACCTGGTTCTAGTAAAAAAGGGAGTAACTGGTTCTAGACGAATACAAAATTATTTAAAGTTATACTGGCTAAGAAAAGGGTGTCTGGAGGAGATAAAGTGAAGTTAAATTAACATGTACGTGTTTGATGGATATCGACGCGTGGTGAGTAGCTACTGGGGGCGTACTCGAAGCTTCCAAAGTTCCTGGAGGTCCCAGCACTGTAGTAGTGCTCTAGGATGTCACGAGAGAGTTTATGAAGAATGAACTGCCCGAACCCAGCAGCATCCGGTCTTACATAAGTGAATCTTGTAGGCTGTCAGCGCGGTCTGCAGGGAGGGCTAGTCTCCTGCTCTGGTTGGCGTGGGAGTCAAAAAACTCTGGTCAGCATTTCTGCTTCGTGCCTCATCGTCGGCAGTCGGCCTTGCCTGCTCGCAAGCAGCTTATTGGCTCCCAGTGCGGGAAAGGGGGGGGGGGATGCCTGCCGGGTTGCGTAACTTTCAGGTGAAGAGAATCTTCCCATAGAGTTGTGTTGCCTGGTAGAGCAGGCGGCCAAGAATACATGTAGAAAATTTTCTCTCCCCTTCTGTATCAGTGGAAGGAGGAACAATTGGTGATGAGTCATAATCGTTAATAAGTAGGTTGAGTGGCACACATCAAGGTTTTGGAGGTTTGGCTATGAGCTGATGGCAGTCCCAATGGGCTCTCCCCTGGAGTATGTCTCTTTCCCCTTCTTTCTTGGTGCTCGACTTACCCATTCTTCGCAAGTTGTGATGTGTGGGCATAAATACCAGGGTTCGTCCAAAGTGGCCCATGTAATTGGTCGGTTGAGACTTGACAGGATTGAAGTGATTCAGTGGGAGTCATTTTGATCTATTGCCTCCCTACTGGCAACTTCACTGCCTTAACCCATTCTCCCTCTCAACTGGAAAAATGCATATGGTAGATTGTGGGGTGAGTTAAAGGGTGAGATGGTTGGCATGAGGTTTGCAAGGAAGTTTGGTAAGGGGCTAGAGGAGGTCCCTAATGTTGAAGTACATTGTTTTTCTACACTTGTTTAGTGTATGAATGAAGTTGGTGACATATTTTCCCCTTTACTACAATTTTCTGTCCCATGGCATATCAAGATGTAGTAGATCAAACAAAGATTGGTGAGTAGGGTTCAGTATCTTCTCTGAGCTTGGCTGTGTCAGGGGCCTTGGTGCCATGAGCTCTTGTTCTCCAATCCTCTGTCCCTGGCAGATCGAGTTGCGGTGGATTGAACGGACGTTGGTGAGTAGAGAGATGTGACTCCTGATTCTCCTCCCTTCAGTGTTGTGTGAGCAGCCAGGTATTGTGCTTATCAGCACTGTCTGAATGACCAGATGTCTGAAGACAGCATGTACGGCTACTACACCGGGCACCAGATGCAGAAGTGACCCCCTCCTTCCCACTCCTAGGGTGCAATGACTCCTGTGCCTCACTCTTTCCAATCCCTACTCTGTTTTACTTCCATCCCCTAATCCTGGGCTAATTGGCTGTTGTAATAAATAAGGTTGGCAATTATAGCAGTGAGAAATGGCTGTAGCCAACAGGTAAAACGAGGTTTCCGTTTCTTCTTTTCCCTTCCTGCCTCCTTTTTCCCCTTTGTCCTTTATCCCATTTTCCCTGATCTTTTGCACCTTTTCCGTGCCCATTCCCTCCTTCCCCTGCTTCTTTTCCCCTTTCCCTTCCACTTTTCCCCTGTCCCCTGCATCTTTTCCTTCCTTCTCTGCCCTGTTTCTCTTCTTTTCCCATCCCCATCACCACCCTTTCACCCCTTTTATCTCCTTTCCCTTCCCTTTTTGCCTTCTTCCCCTTCCCTTTTTCCCCCTTTCCCTTCCCTTTGTGGCGATAGGGAAATCGCCACCAAATTATTTTGCCTTTTAGTGCAATTTGTGGGCAGGTGGTAACACTGCCTATTGTTTTTTTTTAAATTCATATTTAGCATTATTATTTTATTGGCCAGCCATATATTTGTTAATCTCATTGAATTGTATTTATTACGTGTTATTTATGAATGGGTACAGTGCTAATATCAATATATGGCGTACTGTTTTATGTATCTAGTATATTAGGGTGTGTTATTAAAATTATAGTGTACAGAGATACAGCTGTGTTGCACTTCTGTTGAAGGCCATGTGATGTCACCTAATTGATGCAGTGTATGTGTGCATCAGTTAGGTGAGCAATTCTGCGCAGAGACAGTCTGCAGGTAGCATTCTGCGAGAGTATGCGAATGTGATGTCTGTGGGAGTGCATTTGTTTGTGAGCCCATGTAGGTGTGTGCTAAAGGCAGTCTTCATGAGAGAATCACTGGTCATGGACAGTGTGAACCTGTCGGCCGATGCACGCACGGGCCGAGTGCAGTTTGATTGTCCGGTTGCCTAGATGATGCGCAATATGTTTGTAATGAGTGCTCACTCGTTTCGCATATTTATATTATGTACCCCCAGCCACGTCACAGATTATGATTTAACATAACGCAAAGTGTGAACACTATACGACACAGTGTTGGTGAGAAGAATTCCGTGGACTGCAATTTTTTTAACGTGTTACGTGATGATAGTGTTAGCATGTTTGTTAGCTGGTCAGCCCGATGTAAATGGGACTGAGATTTCCGACGTGTTAGATGCGAAATGTAACTCGTGGTACGAACTCCAGAATGGTGTTGGACATGTTATCCTTGAGAGACACGTCATGCCTTGTTTTTTTATATGGCAATATTTTATAATAAGTATTTGTCCTGGGAATTAGCTCTCGTTATGCCATCGTGTGAACTCTAACATTACGCATAAACGTGTGTCTATATGATCAGCCCTGATGGAACAGTGTGTGTAAGGAGGGCTTGATTCTGTCACGAGGATTGTTATATTTGAGGCGTCCTGGCGGTATACTGGGCCCATACTACTGCTCGTCCCTGAGCCGGGGGCACACTGTTGGCGGCAACATGGTGTCTTCGAGGATATCTTGGCTTGCTGAGTTTTTTGTCGGGTCTTGTGTAAGGCCGCTGCAGAGGTAGGTACTTTTAGATTCTGGTGTCAACGTCTCCCAGATTACAAGAAACACGTGTGGTGAAACAAAATAGAATCCTTGTCAGTGCGTTGCTGGGCGGTATCTCTCATGGCAAAATTGTGTATGGCTTTAATGATAATCTCTATTATATTGCATGTTCTGCGTTGTAAGAATTTTACGTAGCACAAATAAGACTTTAAAGTAGGGATGTTATTTTTTGTGTTGGCCTTGGTAATTCTGATTTATGTGTGTGTAAGTATAAAGTAAACTATAGTTTGCAAGACTTTTTATGCCAACCATATAATGCCTTTAAAATTAATGTTGAGAGAGATGGAATTGGAATCAAATGTGATTGCGCTCAATAAATTGTCTAAGCCATACATATGAGAGATTTTGAACATAATTCTGAACCTGACCCAAAGTGACATGGAAAAGTATTTTGCTAAATATATTTAATAACATCTTGCATGAATCTTAAAAGTGGTATTGAAATCAAGGGGCATGGTCAATTGGGTTTTATAAGACGAGTGGTTTATGTGTGTATATATGCGTGTGAGGCAACTTTGCAATCCCCCCGAGGTTTGGAGGGCGTCTCATGCCTTTTTTCTCATCCCTCTGTCCCTTCACCATCCATTATTTTTTCCCCTAATAGTTTTTATTTCTATTGTCTGAAGAAAGCTTAGCTGTACAGTGTTTCTGTATTTATAGTTTGTGATTTATATTTTCACACAATGTTTTTATTTTTGAAGGAGATCTTGTCTTCTTCGCAACCTTCAGAACTCAGGGTGTCTCTTCAAAAACTCACAGAACATGGTTTACTGATAGCAGTTCAGGTAAGTGATGAGTTAATTTGATTCTCAGGTTTTTTTTAGTACATTTGTCATTTTTTTAGGATTGTGAGGGATGGGCTGCTCTGTTTGTATTTTCTTTGTGTTGGCTTCAATACATACTAATATATTTGCAAGAGACACTATGTTTTTAACAAATTATGCATTTTAATATTTCTGTCGTAAGTGTTTATTTTTAATTATATATGCATGTGTCTAGGTATACACATACAAATCTTTAACTACCCAAATTTTGAATATGTACTACATTTATCGTGAGTAAATTTGATGGTTGTGAGTTTGATGAATAGGGTACTTCTGAAGAGAGATGGGTGTTATTTAATGTAACAACTGTGACAGTTTGGTAGCATGTTGGACGAGTAACACGTTCCATTGTTCATACAACAATTTTTTAATGTATTGGATTGCGTCACTTACACAAATGCTTGTAACTGTTCAATTTTCTCCACCAACCAGGCAATTGAACACTACGCATGTGTGAAAGTTATTTTTTGGAACGTCTCGGCTGGCAACTGTGCGCATGCGAAAAAGTTATTTTTTGGAACATCCTGGTTTGCAACAGTGCGCATGCGTAAAAGTTATTATTTTGGAACATCTTGATTTGCAACTCTGCGCATGCGCAAACATTATTTCTTATTACGTCAAGCTTTGGAACAGCGACCAACATAATTGTTTCTTCCCGGAACGTTGGAACTAATGCTGAGCCGATACCATACCTGATGTCAAATGTCTGCCAATATAAGTAATATTGGCCCGCCCAAACCAATTTTATTTTTAGCCGATATTGAGACCCCATATTTTCTGTTAAACCAGAGGATGATATTAGATGTATAATGCGGGTCCTGGCGCAGCACATTTTTTGGGGTTATTTCTTCTAAAATTACAACAAAAAGTGCAGTACACTAAATAAGATTATTTAGTCTAAAAGTAAAGGAAAAAGTTTAAAACTCAAAATCTGAAATTCGATGAAAACGTTGTGAAAATCATGTCAATTAAAGCAAAAAATCAAGGTATTTGAGGGCTAAGTTCTAAAAGCTTTTAAAAAAGGAGTTTTCAAAAACAGGCAACTTTAAGGGGGAAAACAGCAAGAAAATTTGAGCGGTTTTTCAAAATTATGCAAAAATAAAGCAAATTTAGGGCTAAAACAAGTAAATCAGATGAAAATATACAAACTAATAGAATTCGTAAATTTTATTCAACAATAGTAAAACACTAGGAAGACTTTTTAATGTCTAAAAATAAAGAAAAATCTGAAGCATAGCCATTACTGAATCCATAATCCCAACCATCACGACAATCCAAACCATAAACATCTTTAAAATGAGAAAATTTATTTGATCTTAAATAATTCTTATTGATTTTTAAAACAATTTTGAAATGAAAAGGTCCAATTCTTTATCAATAAAAGTTTCTGTTTTTATAATTTCACACCCAATATCCCAAACTTCTAAAAGTTCTATAATTTGATCTATTTATAATATTAAAGATTTATATATGTTCTATAAATGTGATAGTATGAGAAAATTTTAATTTTAATTATAAATTTTTATTCAATCAAATAATTAATCTATATTTCTAAAAATTCATAAAACTTTTAAATGTGGCCACTAAAATATGAGTCTAAAATATTGTATTAAAATATTGAAGCATTTTGTTGATTCTTCCATTTAATAAAATTAAAAATTTATAAATCTTCAGTAATATCTTCTTTCAAATAATCAGAAGTAAGATTCCTTTTGGTAATTAAAACATTACAAATTGTACCAACTTCTGGCTTTTTATTAAAATCAACACTAATTTTTGTGTTTGTTTTTTCTTTAACTATAGTTGTTTTCCTATATGAACAATCAATAACATATAAAGGTCTTTGCCCTCAAAATGAATAATAATTGAAATCACCTTCTAAGTTTACAGTTGGTTTATAATAAAGTTCATTATTTCTAAATGTTGAATCCAATTTTGTTCTTGAATTTCTAAAATCATTATAAGCCAGATACATTTTCATACAAATATTTTTTTAAATATCTAGATTACAATTTTCTTTTGGCAATATTTCATTTCTCCCATTTTTAACTGAAATGTTTTTTACATCATAAGGATCAAACATAGAAGAATGTTTATACTACTGAGGATTATTTTTTCTATTAATTTGAAAGCCAACAATTACAAAATCTGGCATATCAAACGGTAAATTATTTAACTGATATTTTATACCAAAATTAAAAATAGTTGATTCAGTAGAAATGTCTTTTTCTAGAAATTGCCAATAATCAAAACTAATATGAATTTTAGGTTCTTTATATATTTTTTCTTTAATTGCAATTGCTGTTTTAGGTTCGTATTCAACAATTGGCCACGCAATTTCTAGTTTTTTAATAGAAATTCTACCTGGATCGGGACAGTGTATCTGAACATCACCTAGAACATCCTTAATTTCATAAAGATATGTACAATTGTTATCAGATGAATTACGAATAAAAGTAATTTTATAACCACCTTTCCAGTACATTTCACTGTTATCATTAATAAAACCAAACAGATATCTAAGTGGGTACATTATTTTATTTGGTTTGTGGCTAAAAAACTGATTTTTGACATATCTTTTATCAACACCAGGATATTCTAAATAATGTTGTTCACTTGGTGATCTTAATAAATCATTCATTATTGTAGAAGTTATACCCGTATTATCAACAACTTCAATAATTTTACCATGTTTTGAGATTTCTACTCTAGAAAACTGAAAAGGAAAAAAATTTGCGCAAACTTCTACAGTATCTAATTTTTTTGTATTTTGCATCATCACCCTGTTTACCTCTCTTTAGTATACTGAATTGTTCATAAACATATGCATCTTTTGGAAAAGAAAAGCCATCTGCTATAGGAATATCAAATTCGATTCTATTACTCTAAACATTAAAATTCCCCCTAGTGTGATCAGTTGGGGGATAAGTTTGCCCCTCAAAGCTCTCAATACTTTTATAACTCATTTATATGTTAGAAAATTAATATATAAATGACAGAATCAAAAGGAGTTCATAGAGTTAAATTACTCATTGATAAGTATAAAAAACTAAAAAAACATAACGAAAAAGAATATGATGCTAAAAGATGTGATAATTTATCATTTAAAATAAAATATCTCTTTATATTGATGCTCAGGTTTTAATAAAAGGAATATTCATGAAATATAAAGATTAAATAATTTTTTTACTATTAAATGGATAACACTTGGTGCTTGAAGTGTAAGGAGGTCACTAAAAATAATAATATAAAAATGAAAATACAAAAAAATGGACGATTAGTTCAGAAAAGTATATGCTTGTTGTGCAATTCTTAAAAACCAACATTATTTTAAAAAAAATTTGCTCAATGTGAGACAAGGAATAATTAATGATTATACAAACCTGTGCAAAAAAGTTTTCCTAGAAGTAAAATAATTACGGATGGAATTGATGATTTATGGCAAATTGATCTTGCAGAAATGAATACTCGTAATTTAAAAGGTACATCACATATAAACAATGGATACACATATATTTGAACAATTATTAATGTTTTTTCAAAATTTGCATTTGCTATACCAATTAAAGATAAATAGCTAAAAATGTATCAAACGGTTTAGGATCTTTATTAATTAAAAGAAAACCAAATAATATACAAACTGATAATGGTTCAGAATTTTATAATAAAACATTTAATAAACTTATGAAAAAATATAATATAAACCATTATGCTTCATTTTCTGAATTAAAATTGAGCGTCGTTGAAAGATTTAATCAAACTTTAAAAAATATAATGTGGAAAAAATTTGCTTTGAATGGCAATTATAAATGGATATAAATATTACACGATTTAGTGAAAGAATATTATAATTCAAAACATAGAACTTTTGGAATGAAGCCAATTGTAGTTAATAAATTTTCATGAAAAAAAATTTATGCAAATAAATTTTGTGAATATTTTTAAACCAGATAGAATTATTTACTATTGTTAAGGTGTTATGATGTCCCAAATTACAAATCAAAAGATATTAATGGAGAAGAAATAAAAGGTAATTTTTATGAATGGGAAATCATGAAAACTGACTATCTGAATGAATATTTAGTTGAAAAAGTTTTAAAAACTAAAGGCGAACAAATTTTTGTAAAATGGTTAGGTTTTGATAACTCTTATAACTCATGGATTAATAAAACTGGAGTTTGCGCAGCAGAGTCTGTTTTAACTAATGCGTTATAAATGAATTTTTTTTTTTTTGAATAATTAGACAATTTAAAAAAAAAATGCAATAACGAAACGCACATTGTGTTTAACAGCCGATCTAATGTAATTTTTTTATAATTAGACTATATCAAAAATGCAATAGTATAATGCACATCGCGTATAACGGCAGTTTTAATGTTTTTTTTATTTAAAATTTAATAAATTTTTTATTATTGTTTCTATACTTCCCATAATTAATTTTTGTATTCAAATCTACAGTAATAAAACCATTATCTTCATTTCAACATTTTGAACATAAATTGTTCTAATTTCTCAAGAGACATGTCCCCGCAGACAAAATCATTAAAAATATGCTTTAAATTAGTTTCATCTTGTCTAAATATACACAAAAAATTTGTATTATTACTTATGAGCTGTTTTTGTACTTTCGAATAAGTTTGAGTTAAATAAAATACATCAATATTTTTATGTCGTCCGCGAGTGAAATAATCGCGAATTATATCTTGATTATCTAAAGTAAGGTTGTCAAATATAACTAGTGAATCTTTTTTACACTCGTCTAAAGTAGACATTTCATTAGTATTATTTTAAAAATATGCCATTTTTTCATTAAACTTTTTGGATATTGCATTAAAATCTTTTTGAAGTTCAGTATATTTGGGCTGCTTTAAATTTTTTGAACAAACATACAGTTTATTAAAATTTAACCAACCTGTTTTATAAATTAAATTAATTATCAAATTTGTTTTTCCATAACTGCTTGGGCAAACAATTATTGTGCGTATATATTATCAGGCAATAATTCACAATTTTTTAATATTTTTTGATGCCACTTCGGAAATGAAAACTCCAACACCCCAGTCAGTTTTTGCATTTATTTGTTAATTTTTATATAAATGGATAATAAAAGATTTAAGTTGACAAGCAATAGTTTTATTTTAAAGAAAAAACTTCATTTTGATATAATACATAATGAAAAATTTATTGCATTAATCAGTTTTTATACAAAATTTTTAACACCAAATATAAATAATAATGCTATAACATTAATTTAAAAAATAACTCCTGTTGATAAAAATGAAATTATAACTATTCCTAGAGACAATATGATATTGAATCATTAAAAGAATCTATCAATTCAATTGATCCACTTTCAACAAATAATATTGAATTAATAGCAGATTATGTAAAAAATAGAATATCTATCAAATTTAAATTAGATATTAAACTTGATGATCAACCATCTGATATGCTTGGTTTTGAAAGAAAATTAACTATTGAAAAAGACAGAGTTGTTGTAGGTACTAAATTACCAAATTTAAATCCATTTAAAACAATAAATATTCACTGTAATTTAGCATATGGTATGCTCATAAAATGTAATAAATCTCATAATTTAGAAACAGATATAATTGCGAGTTTTCCACCAAAAACTATGTTTGGTTTTAGAGATTATATTATTTATGAGTCTGCATATCCAGTTTTTTTATAAAATTAATAATGAGATATTTAATGATATTGTTTTAGAAATTAGAGATGAAAATTACAAATGGATTGATTTTGATAGTGCTGATATTGATGTCTTAGAAACTAAAGAAGTTTAAAATATAATTATATAAAAATGTATTAAAATTTATTCTTTTTGATATCCATATGGCAGTGTATCTATTTTATTTTTTAATATAATTATTTTGTTATAAGGACTTAATGCAATTTACTTCGACTGTATATATTTTATGTTTTTCACTCATTAGATTAATTGTTCTATATTGTATTTTCTCTTTAAACAAATAATTCTTATAGTCATCAAATGTAATTAGCTTAGTAATTACACATTTTTTCACACCTTTCGATTTTTTATTTTCTTTATCGTCAACCTCATAAGCATACATTTTTCATCGTAAACCAACAAATTCTTTCATTATTTTACCATTTCATTCATCTTTCCTAAAACTTTTTTATTTATTTGAGACATGTTATAAATATTGTCATTTGGATAATCACTTGTATCAAATTGTTCTATCATCGACTTCATATCTTTGTAAAATCTTCTGTTTTGATTTAAATGTATGAATCGGTATCTTGATAACATCAATTTTATCACCATATTTTGATTATATTATGTTATGATGAAAATCATGCATTAATTCTTTCAGTATGACTAAAATTTACATACCCACATAAATTGGTTTATTAAATTTTACATATGTTTTATTCATATGTATAGCTGCAAGATTTTAATTATATATAGTACTTCTTTTGAAATTTGGTTTTACTATTAATTTTTCACATTTTTCAGCATCTGATACTAGTTTTGTATCAATTTTGTTTCTAATATTTTCCATAGTTTTACCAAACACTGAATTATTCATGAGCTTATAAAAATCTTTTTCAAAATAATTTTTAGCATTAGTTCTCATTGTTGTGTTTAAATCTATATACTTTTTTAACTGATGAAACATTTGTATTCTATGTTTTGTAGTAAGTTTTAATCCATTTTTTAAACATTGTTTTAAATTACGATAGTGTCATACATACTTTTCTTATTTATGTAAAGTTTAGATTGATTTGTTTTTGGAACTATCTTATTTTCAGGACAAAAATGTAGATCCTTATGTAAATTATGTAGTTCTTGTGGATATTCTAAATCAACTTCTAATATATAACCATTCTCAGAATCATTCTCCAAATCTAATATTTTTTACTTAAGTACTCTAAATCAATTAATAATAAACCCATTCAAAACCACCATATGGTAAATATTGTGACATTGCCCAGCCATATAAATTATTAGCATCGAGACATGCTTAGTAATTCGATTCTTGATTTCGATTAAAATCTTCTAAATATTTGTTATTAGCTTTAACATATCAGTTACAACTGACGCCAGCTAACAGCCAGCGGCGCTAGAGCCCATGATGGTGCTCACGTGTCACGTGTTCCGTACGTGTGCAAAGAGGCAGATTTTGAACTTTCCTATAAATGTTAATTTCAGGGTAAAATGTGTTATATTGTCTTTAAAGTGTTTAATATGTCTTAAAATGTTTTAAAGTGCTTGTACTAATTTTAATTGTTTGATTATGAATATTCAAAGTACCTGTGGTGCCAAAATTAAGAACACTTAATATTCTGGCATGAACGCCATCACAAAGAGACATTAAAATAATAATGAAATTCGTAACAAAATTATAGAAATGTGAAACAATATCTAATTTCATTTGTGCCATTTTATTTTCAATATAAAATATTTCAGTCGGCGTGCATAGCACTTCTGCTTATGTGAACCCCGTAGGTGGCCATGATAGGTCCGTGCGACTCTTGTATCTGGACAGTCTGTTGAGGAGAGCTGATGAGGTAAGACACTGTCACTTGCGCACTACAACTTTTGTCCACTGATTTAGGTTTAAATAGTCAATGTAGTATACCAGTTAATCTTTGCTTGCGTACGTTTTTGCCAGACATTTTCCCCAGCATTATGCTTCTGCTTTACTAATTCTTACGCCCTTGTAGCATTTTTAACTTAATCAAGGAGGAGAAGAAAGATGTCGGAGAGATCACGCGACCCGCGCGTTTGAATAGGATGCCATCTGCCTATGTTTATGGCATTTCAGTGTAACTTCTGCATAATTGCTACACACAATTTTAAGAGCTTTATTTTTATGTATGTATTTAAGGGTAATTTTCGTGTTTGACTATTTTAAGGCAACATCACGTATAACCACGTGGCCAACTGAAGCCAAGTCTTTGTATACGCCATCATTGCGTTTTAAGAGCTTATTTGTATAATATCGTATGTGCAATAATTTATTTCAGGGTTTTATGTGTTTTTCATGTAAATTGATGCTTTTTGTACATGACCACGCAGTCACAGTAATGTTTGATTTCACCGCCATCAGGCATGTTACAAGCCTGTAACAATGCTAATTGTTAAGAGAATCACTTGCTCAACACGAATAATATTTTATCTGAATTTAGTTTGCCGTCTCCATGCAGAAATATTGCAATTTCACATGCACCACGTGGTCTGCTACGAACTTCATCCAGTGGCATCTGCTCCATCTAAGCTTGTTTTCACACGTGTGTGTTTATTGTGAATATTAGCCCCGACGAGTTTGCATTAGCGATGCCGAGTAATCACGCGGTGTTAATGTGTATTAAGGGTATTCATTTGTAATTCACAGTGTCCTGTCTTCAGGTAAATCCGTCAGTTCACGCTAGTGGCTGTCGGCCCTCTTCCCTTGTGAAGGCTGTTCTTTCATGTACCTCGGTGAGATAATCCATTTAGGCATGCGTTAGGTTAATTACGGGCTGGGGAGCACCCAAGCAGATTTGGCTAGTGTTGACAGAGATAATCATTTCATCGGAACGTTGATGTGTATGAACAATATCAATAAAAACAAGTCTACACTGAACTCAATTTTTTATTCAGTAGTGACAGTGTCCTAGCCACATATGTTTTATCAATTGTTTATTTCAGTAATTTTATTAAAAGTTTAGTATTGCCAACGTGTTTGTAAGTACGCACGGGTAAGACGGACTCACAGAACCCACAACATCCCTGAGAACCTTGAGTCTCAATAGTGCGGTGATTGGGAAGCACTGCTGGTGCCCAAATTACCAGTAAGTATTTGTGTCATCATTTGTCTCGTGTCTCACCCGACGGCATCAGAACATTGCGATATTCCACCTATAATTCCTTTTTCAATCTGTAGAAAATCATATCGTAATTGTGTAATAAATTTAATGATTGTTTAGTCATTTTTAACATTGCATCCCATGATAAACCTGGTGCTGTAAAATACCACCATGGATCTAAATTGTTTGCATCTATACATGTATTTCTAAAATTTTCACACATCTGCTAATAATAACACATCACTGTTTAAATATAAATCATGGTATTCACCAAGATTTTTAATGTTAAATTGGTTCCATACTCATTTTGTATGCTCAAAATCAGCGTCAGTTATATCAGATTCAATCAATTTATTGTAAAATTCACTCTTTGGTGGAAGTTCTGTTTCTTCAAATTTTTTCCAACTATTCATTAAATCATATGGATAAAAACCTTTTTTAATAACTAAATTTACGTGTTCTTTTGGAAAATGTTTTTGTGTGCGTTTAATTTGATCTTTACATAAATTAGATGATAATTTATCTAAACTACTGGCCACAAATTTAAATGTGTCTATAAATCTCATTTTTAAATTTAATATTTCTTTCCAAAAAGTTATAAACTTTTCTTAATTATTTGCTATTAAGTCTATATTTTTATCATCATATACTAGCTCTTTAAAAAATAATGTGCATCATATCCAGCTAAATTATGAAAATTAATTGGAACAAAATTTGATAATTTTAATTTTAGATTACAATTATTACATACTGAATTAATGAGTTTTCCACTTATGTGATCATGATTATGTACTTTTTTTTTATTGTCCTTCGTATATTCACTCTCACATACAGGACATGTATTTTATTTACAATATAATAATTTTTCTTCTGTTGTTAATTGATGCATTGGTTCAATTTGTGAATATATTACACCTATTTCTTCTACTTCTCTTTTTATTGATTGTATAAATATTTTATGAGCATTTGGACCTTAATATACTACTGGAGGCTTATAATCACCATAATTAGATACAATATAATAGCAAAAACCAGATGCTTTGTGATATTGGTGTTTTATTGTGTATGATTCATCGTTCAATTTTAATTCAATGTTATTAATTTTTTAATTAGTAAGTTTATATCTTTCTTTAAGTGTTTCTTTATAAAAACCGTTATCAATATCATCTTCAGTTTAAATAGGATATTTTCGAATTAATTTATATTTTTTTATTTCTCTTGGATTTCTTTAATATTGATTCAAAATCTGCATGTATTGTGAAAGGAACCTTCATTGTATGTTTGTAATTTTTAAGTTTTGTTTGCTCTCCTTTTGAGGGTAAAGTGGTTTTTATAGCTTCATTTTTCAAGCAATTTTCAGTATGTTTATTTAATTTTTCTTAAGAATTGAAGACACGTGTCACATATAATATATGTTTTACTTTTATGATTTTTTTTTGTGCAGAAAGCAGTTTCGATAAATCTTTTATCCAACAATAATGTTAATTTGTATCATCTTTGAAATAGTGTAAATTTATGTTTTTCCTTTTTATTTTTTGTAAGTTTTAGTGGATATACTGTAGACTTATCTTCAGTAAAGTATACGTGTATAGATGTATCAATTTGATTTTCTATTTTTTGGTATATCATCAATTTTAATAGGATATTCATATTTATCTATTACTTCAACAGTATTAAGCCCCACTTTTTTATATTTAGATACTCTTTGTGGATATTTTTGTACTGGAAACAACGCAGATTTTATTGCCCAAAGAAAAAATTTTTGATCATTTTTAACATTTATGCATGCTTTTTTATTTTTAATCACTTCTGGTATATCAATATATGATGAGCCTCTTAATGGATTATACTTATTTATTGCTGATTGTATTCTAATTATTTTATCTAAAGCCCATCCAGAACCTCTTTTTTGAAATTCAGGTAATTGTGTAGGCATTTCTTGTATTACAAATTTATAAGTTTTTTAAATATCTCTAACATTCAATACTGTATAGTTTGGTAATTGAAATGTGAACAATTGTATTTGATTAGTTTCTTGCATATGAAAATTAGCATATATTTTAATACTGGTTTTCACACCTCTAAATATTTTAAGATTATTGTGTATTATCTCAAATATCTTATTTTTCGCTGAAGTCAAAAAATGAATAGGCTGTACTAAATTAAAAGTATTTTCAATGGTATATGTTTATATCCTACTTTTAAAAGCTTTATTAACTAAGTAATTTTTGTTGCTTCTTTTTTTTTTGTTAACAAAATAATAATAATAGAATGGAAATATTTCATTTAATTCTTTTTTATCTATGGGATATTATTCATTGATATCAATGTCAGCTAAATGAAAATTTTTAAAATTATTCTTTGTTCTTTTTATCTGCGTTCTTTTTCTCCGCTCGTCTATAACCAGTTGCATAAAAAAGGTATAAGAGTTCTAATTAGATTGTTTATTTAATTTAAAGATATGTCTCAACTTCCTCACTCCCTCATCGTTCAACACAGCTGTTAATATTAGCCTCCATTTTTATAGTTGTATTTATAAGAGAAAAAAAATTATAAATGAGATGTAAAAACAGATATACTGAATAAATAAAAAAAAAGTGCTTAAATTGCTGGGGAACTGTATATAACTTCTTGGTGTGACGATAATTGTTCATATAATCACTAAAACATTTTTTTACATGTAATTGAATATTTGTCCTTACAATTTTTATTAAGGGAAAATAATTTTATAGATTTATTCTCATTACACTCTTTACATGATTTTCGTTTAAATTATCTACTGCTGTATTGTGTAATTGACTATTTTTATGCTTTTTGAGAGATGTGTTATAAACATACAGTAAAACTCATTTAAGACTTTCCCATGAAAGACGTTTTCTCAGCTGAAATGTTTGGTTCCGTCAGTTTCATTATAAAAGCCATGTTAAAATTTTCCATATATAACATATCATCAAGTGCGTGATTTCCCGTGTAATACAGTCAACTTTAATCGTAAATATGAGAATTTGCTTATTAATGTGCACACAAAACTTTATTTTTAAAACAATAGAAACTACAAAACCCGAAACATCGTAACTTGTTAACAGGTTATGATGCGTAAAAGCGACCATAGATTATATGACGTGATATTCGATTCACGTCAGTGAGCAGATACTGTCAGGATGGCCAACGTACGAACTTAAAACTTCACAAAATAATTGCTACGTTCCACTGCAATCCGTTGCATGCACCATTGCCGATGAAGTGCAAAAATATTTTCTTGATTAATTAATTGATTCACGTAACATCTGTTAGCAGTAGAACTAACTATATTATTTTTTCACGTTTATTTAGGGCTCGTTCTCAAAGGCGTCATGTAGATAATGCGTAAAATTGCTTGCATCTCTAAAGTCTGAGCAATGCACCTGAGTCGGAAACGGACCACAACTTGCATAGAGTATGGCACTAATTTTTTTTTTCTCTATCTTTTTCACATCTTCTTGAACATACTACAACGTCCGTGGTGTTTTGAAACTTATATTTTTTTTGCGATTGGAAGTTCAATACTGTTATTAAGTATGGTTATTAGTAAGGACTATTCGTGTGTTTAGTTTGAATACATTGTTTGTGTTTTAACCAACTGGAATATGGCGGCAGTAAAACGAAAAGCATTAACAGTGGGGGAAAAAAAAAAAAAAAACTGGCGATAATTCAGAAAATTGATGACTTTTTCTAAAAAAAAAAAAAAATAATTTTTGTTTTGAGAAGTTGTTTTTTTTTTTTTTCCCCCTTAATATGAAATAAACAGCATTTTCATTTTAAAAAACACTTTTGTTTCATGTTAACGGTTGTTTCTGATGTTGCAAGTAATATTCTAGCCATGAATGCAACTTTCCCAGTTAAAATGGTTTTCTAGCTAAGAAGTTTGTGGAAGAAAAGACCTCTAAAAACCATCTTAACAGGGTTTTACTGTATTTTCTACACTCGCACATTTCTCTCTCTTTTTTAAATTCATAATGACTACTAGCATATTCACTATAACATTTTTTATAGATGTTAAATTGTTTATCTTTTGTATGTTTATGTGGTGCAAAACTCTATGTTTAATACTTTGCCACACTTTTTACATTGCTTTTCAAGCATAGTTTCCATTGTATTTATTAAGAAAAATATTTTATAAATAGAAAAAATTATTTTTTTTAATTTCAAAGTTCTTGCAGTCTTATTAAATTTGTTTCCTTTTAAATAACGCAAACCAAAAATGGAGGCTCTGCTCAACAAGTTGAACCATTCATATGAATTGACTAAACTATATGACCTCGAAATTGATAAATGATATGAATCTACAGAATTTCAAATTTATGAATCTAAGTTTGGCAAAAATATTAATTGTATTCTAGATGGTAATAATAAAATCACTTTCCCATATCAGTATGCAAAGATAATTGATGAAAATAGCTTAAAAATGATGAATGAGAGGCGAGTTTTTATTGCATGTAAAGGTTAAAATAAATGAAAAATGGAAAAACTATGCATGATTTAGAATTTTCTTAAAAATGCAAGTGTTCTATTAGTTTGTATCTTTTCATGCGATTTGCTTGTTTTAGCCTTACATTTGCTTGATTTTTGCATAATTTTGCTTGTTTTACCCTATGTCAAATCTTGCATGCTCATTTTTTAATAACTGCTAATTTTTTTTCCGCCTGTTTTTGCCTGTTTTTGCGAGCTCCATTTTAAAAATCTTTTAGAGCTTAAATTTAGCCCTCAAAAATTTAGCCTTCAAATACCTTGATTTTGGCTTTAATTTACGTGATGTTCACAATTTTGTCATTGAATTTCAGATTTTCAGTTTTTAACTTTTTCCTGTACTTTTAGATGAAATAACCCTATTTAGTGCACTGCAATTTTTGTAGTAATTTTAGAAGAAATAACCCCAAAAAATGTGTTGCCCCAGGACCCACATTATACATCTACTGATGATAGGGTGGCAGTGTTGGAGTGAGAGGGGATCAACTATTGCTAGTCAGCAGTTGCCATTCTTATTCCAAGTACTAAACTGACAGGTAGTCAGCAAAGAGAAGAAGGAACATGCCTCCCTGCTATGAGATAATCATCTACAGGAAGAGGAAATAGGGAAAAGGGGGGGGGGGGAGAGATAGATAGAGAGATAGATAGAGATGCTGCTCCCACTCCATTGTGACAGGCACTTTAGGAGATAATCATCTGCAGCTTGTTGGGTTTCCTCTGTCTTCCCGGAATTATCAGCTTTGCAGGCGCCACACTCAGCTACACCTTGTCACACTCAGCTACACCTTGTCCTGTCAGTATTTAAAATATTTTAAAAGCAATGATTCCGAGATTCATAACCCAGGAACTGGCAGTGCTGAATTTAAAAACTAAACGTATTAATAATTTTTAATTTTCTGTATATGAACAAAGTTGAATTATGCTGAGAAATGTGATACACAACCTTGTAGATTTAATATTTTTAATTTTATTAGTTTAAAATAAAAATCACTTAAATTGCCATGACCTAAATTTAAAAATATATTATTTAAGTATATTTTGAGTGCTTCTATTAATCTCTGATTTTGGGAAATTAATGTGAAATTAATTTTCCTAATATTTTGTATGTTTACTAAAAGCATCTAGTAGTATATTGTGTGACACTGACTTTTAACACAGATTTTCATCAGATTCCCAAAATACTTTTAGTGCTAGTAGAAGTCTTTCAGTTCATTACTCATATGTCCATTGTATGTGTATCGGATATTGGTTGTATCAGCAGGAAGTATCAGTTCGTTCCGGTATCTTATCTCTGTATCGGTATCTTATCTCTGTATCGGCTTAGCACTAGTTGGAACAGGCAAGAAATATTTCACAGTAACCTGTTACAAAAATAACATGTTTCTGGAACATGTTACTTGGAACTGGATTGATGGAATGTGTGATATGAAAATAACTGTTTGGCCAGTCACTATTTCTGAAACAGGCTTAGTTGTGGTCACTATTGAAGTTATAAAAATAATTAATATCTTGGTTTTTATATTTATTTAACTACTTAATTAACTGGGTAAATTAAGTATGGGATTCAGGATCCACTTATGACAGACCTAAAATGTGAGATGCGACCCATTGATTGTTGGATTCAGTGAATGTTGGAAGAATTTATTGGAGTGAAATGTT
This sequence comes from Dryococelus australis, assembly GCA_029891345.1. Taxonomy (NCBI): domain Eukaryota; kingdom Metazoa; phylum Arthropoda; class Insecta; order Phasmatodea; family Phasmatidae; genus Dryococelus; species Dryococelus australis. Next base: position 10,884,543 of record CM057007.1, on the reverse strand, counting down.
AATCTAATGTGCACCTTTGATAGCTGTTTCATGTCAGATTAACTACATTGTGTGTTTGTGTTTCAGGCTGCAGAATATTTACCCACATGAATTTGCAACATAGATGTCCGTTAAAGATTGTGCCTTTTCTACAGAGACTGCTGGACTTGATTTACGTTGCCAGAAAACATTTCTTGCTGTGAGATGTGTAAGCATTAAATACATCCAAGTCAGCAGATTATAACTGTGGATGCATATGTAAATGAGTTGAATTATACTTGCAATTTTTTTTGTGGAAATAAATAGGTATTACCATGCTCATTTTGTTACAAGATTTTGTGTCAATATTAAGTAATTACACAATCTTACTGGCCCAAAGGACATCTAAATTGTGCAGTAGTAATCATGAGTTTTGTGACGAAGTAATTTTTTTTGTACATAACATAATCAATGTTTATATTTTGTTACAAATATGGCAAACACACAGTTACTGATAGAGCTGCACTTGTGGGCTTCATAAGCAAATACATTGAGTGAAATGTTGAAATGTCTGCTTACCAAAAACTTATCTCAACTTTTTTTTGTTTATATTCGTTTCACAAGTTCAGTATCTATAAAGTTGTTATTAATGTCAAACATACAGGTTGTTTGTATTGTAACACTTTGATTTATGTTACCATATTACAGTATTTTTCATTTCAGTGAATTGTTTCACTGTTGTGCTGAAAAGTGATTTAAAACTACTACATGTGAAAAATAAAATTTGTATGTAAAGTTATTTAGTAAATACAGTATTGTTTTAAATGCCTTGTTCATTTCAGCAACACATAATACAGAGAAACCACACCATTATGAGTGTCGGCTATAATGATACATTTGCAGGAGCAATAATTTCTTATGTTTCACCATGTTATATAATAATACGAGGTTCATACACTTAAATAAAAATGAGTGCCTTTCTTGTACTCGCTCACTGTAACACAATAATAGCTGGTTCATAGAGTTGAAACACATAGTATTGTTATTATTATTATTATTATTATTATTATTATTATTATTTTGTCTTCAAACAGGGTCTGTCAATATGGCATGTTATGGTTATCAGATGGTTCATCTGTAGACTATAGCTGTCAGGTTTCCACACTATTTACGTTTCAAAGGTGAACAAATAAATGCTGCTGTTCTAGGATAAAAAGTATGTACCTGCAACTACAAAATAAACTATGGAAAAAATGTTTTTCTCAATTACCAGTCATCACCACACTTACTCTGATTTTAAGGGAAACACTCCCCGTAATATTGGAACCTTTGTTTTTCTAACTTCATTATGTTTTTAAAATAGGAATTCAGAAAGCATCTGAGCACCCATTAAATTGACAGTACACAATAGTACAGACAAGACAAGGGAATACGTCACAATATTAATTGTGCCACAATTTAGCAAAATATGTATTATGACGTGAATACGAGTTGGTAGTTCATGCGTTACATCTGTACCTAGTTGGGTACAGGAGTACTTTCTGAATTTAAGTTTTTTAAAACATAAACAAGTTATAAAACCAAGAACTCAATGTGGCAGGTAAGGTTTTCCTTAAAATATTTCCATGAACTGGCGCGATGCATACCGGCTATTGAGAATTAACAACTTCGCTTCATCTACACGCTTCTCCTAAAGCAACAACGAATGGGGTTTGGAAGTATATAATTTCTACCGGAGCGCCTACAGGATATTTCCTGGACCGTGGATAGTTACAGATGTGTCAGAATTATTATATGTTTCAACAATACCGTCGGCCAGTAAGCATTGCCAAGCGCAACCTCCCCTCGAGAAGATACCAATAATCAGTTGTCAGTAATCAATGTTTAGCGACACCCCGAGCAAGTACAAGGGTGCACCTAGAGATGACACCACCTGTCAACATGGCCATTGTTAGCTCTGCCCAAGATGCGTGCGCATAGTATCCCACACAACCAGAGCCGGCGAGCCCTCAGCCAAGCAGGATATATTGCAGTGCAGAGACTGGAATTGTCAGTTGATCGTCTACTCTTCAAAGAGCCACATTACCAACTGGACAGTTTTCTCCACCGTGCTTGTTTGTTGGAGAATTCTGACCACCACCGCCTATGCCACCTAGAGATCTTCAGCTCACCGCCACCTTCTGCAGAACTTCAGAAACGCTCCCCCTAGGAAACCCTCCAGAAGTAACCTGCCACCCTAGCTGCTTGCCCCTGGCAATGGCTAATCCATGCGTCCTTCAGGACGTGGGCGCCCTAAGTTCCTTCAGGACACATGAACACAGCATAGACAGGGAAAGTTGTCATTAGCTACCTAGTCGAAATTGCCCCCAGTCAGCTTAGAACTTCTCTTTCATCTGGACAGCGTAGTTTACTACTTCCAGTCATTTCTGGGTAGACAGGAGATAACGCATTCCAATTCTATCTGATGTTTCATTTTCCCTCGAGTGCTTCCAGAACTCCACAGTAAACACCTACGTCCCAACAAAGTGGAGCAGGAGACCGGGTTTTATAAATACAGTTTTACTGCGTAGTGTAGGACTGCGAGCTCCCCTTCAGGGACTCGTACGTCGTAAGCACACACACCATTTAAAGACCACCTGTTCAGGGCACCACGTCTGTTGAATGGTAGAACCACAACCACTAGTCATACTCCTGCTTGAGAGGATACATTGTTAGACCAGCTTGCACCTGTCCTTTGCACTGTTTGTGTTGCCAGAGGGAGTGTTTGGTTGGCTCTGGGTTGGACCTGTCCACTTAAGGGGCTCACCCATCGAAGCTATTGGAGCGCCTCCGAGGGAACCTGCTCTTCATTCACCACACCCTTTGTGTTGCCGCTAGAGGAATAAGGTTGTACTTGGCGTCGTTCTAGTGCTCCTAGAGTGTAGAACACTTTCTAGATAGGGAACGCACATCGCCTGCTCGTATCTCCCGGGATAAGGGTCTTGCACTTGAAGCCCTTCACCAGGACAGGTGGGAAGGACGTTAGGGAGAGGACGACTACCACTGCCTACCAGTCTACCTGGAGGTGCACCTAGCCCAGTAAGGCACTCTGCCAACTGTCATCCCAGGAACGAGTTCAAGCCGTCTGTAAGTTGGTGGGGCTTAACCACTCCCAGTTTCTGTTTTAACCTCCCAGGAAGGTTCCCGAGAGCCCAAACTTTTATCCGTTGATAGCGGCCATTCGTTGAGGAGAAAGGGTACCAATTGGTCTTGCAGACGATTTTTTCCATAAAATGTACGGAATCATAACCTTTTTACGATTTTATGGAAACTTTTTTTTTTTTTTTTTTTTCCCCCGATACTGGAAAAATATTTAGAGTGAATATTTACTTAAGAGACGGGACTATTGATTATTCGATACCTCGATATAGGGAGGTATCGGAAGTATCGAGTATCGCAACTTGCGTATTGATAAATTTGACCCATTCTCCGCACTCTTATGGAGAACAGTAGAGCCACGACACTAGGATACCACTTCCTTGGGCACTGGCCTGCCAGTCTGGAGTTTACTCTTCTTACCGCACACTTGGGGGTCCCGTTCTCCTGGAACACTTACCACACCAAAGTTGGAGGGCCACCCATTCTCTGCATCATGTTGAGGGAACGGAAGAGTCACGACACTAGGTACACAATCCTGTTTGGGTCGGCTTGTCAGCGTGGAGGTTGTCCTTCTCATCGCACTCTAGAGGTGCCAAGAGGAGTAGCTCTCAGACACTGGGGAGACAAACTTTTGTGGGACAACACCTGTGTTGTGTTGACAGCCAGTGTTAACGCAGCTCGAAGAACCACTGCACTCTGGTATTGGGGTTTTAGAGTGAGATATGGCACTGGACGCCAACTACTTCACCTACACGTGCTACACTTGATACACATCACCTGCGAAACCTTGGCAAGGCCTGAAAGTTGTCCATCCTCATGCCCTTTACCCATCGTAATGGTATTTGTTAGAGGGTGAAAAGGGAAAAGGCTGCCTCTATATTTCCACTGGAGCTTAACCCCCCCCCCCCCTCTCTTGTTATGCTCGAATGACAGGCCCAGCATGAACAAGCAGCTGAACTTCGTAGATGCTCCATCTCCACAGCAACTACCTACGAGCCTGCCATGTTCCAGCCGCCAACCAAGAGCTCCGGGGAAATAACCCAGTCTTATAAGCTTTCATTATTGGCAAAACCACCTCCCTGGGTATCACCAGCCTCTGGTTCTGGGGAATGCCTCGAACGCCACAAACCACACAGGTTGCTGCACCTCGTGCACCGAATGAAACCCACTCACCAGCTCCGGGACAACTGAGCGTATACTGCAGTCTGAAATTCATAACACGCTCCTGCAACCAGGACCGCTGCCCCTAGTAGTACCACCCAAGTAAAATATAGTGCTCGCAGAGCCTGACTTCATCCCATGTCGAAAGGCCACTCGTCCAGTAGTCTATGACGGCCGGGCTCCTGTCCCCCGTCGCGACTAAGCCATACACCAGGACGTGCCTAGCCTAGCGTTCACCGAAAGTCACCTTGACAGCAGACCGGTCAGTACCGAGGACAGTCACGCATCAAATTTTAACAGTTGACAACTACGACTATTGTTTCCAAACCACTTGTGAGTTGCTTTGCTTTCATGTTTTCTTTTTATTTCTTTGTGTACATTTTTGTTGTAATATCTTCAAGTGTTGTAATATTAAGAGAAACAGTGCACTTCCTTGCTTGTAACCATTTTTGTGTCAAGTATTATACAAACCAGTTTGTTGGGGATGTTGGTAACCATGGCTATTCTTCATGCAGTAAGCAAGATTTCAAAAGAAAAAGTTTCAGACTTGATATGTTTTTGATACAGTGAAACCCTGTGTTAAGACGTTTCAGAAAATTACTGAAAAATATGTGCTTATTAAGCAAGAAAACTTCTTAAATAAGTAAAATTATGTATTTGCAATAGACAAGAGCAAACTTTTTAAAGCTTATTAAACAGGATAACTTCTTAACAGATAACATCTAAGAGGGTTTTACAGCTTTGTTTTATTAAGTAATATTCATACATTGTAACATTTCTGCCAGTAAAACAGAAATATGTTTTCAAAGTACAAACGTTGTATAAAATATTGTAAAGTTTTTCAGCAAAACTTAAAAGTAAATAAATATAAATCTACTATATGAATATATTAGATACACAACAGAATTATATAAATAAGTAGAGATGTTAGTCAGGTCTTCAATTCTGCTAATTCTTTAAATATTGATACAATTTGAATTTAGGTAAAAATCTAAGGGGTTTTTTTTTTTTTTTTTTGTAGAATTTGTCCTTGTGAACTAAATTTTTTTTATTGTAATTCCTGCAAAATTTATTTTATACACAAATTTGTAACCATAGTTATTTTTAACATTCACTCTAATTTCCACAAAATCTGTGATTTAAGTAAAATTTTTTGAAATTGGTTTAGTTAATTTCTCATTACAGTAGTATGTATTTTAACATTTTTGTAACGTTCAACCAATACAGAGTTCATAATGTTTTAGATACCAGTTTTTGTCATTCCTTTTTCAATTGCAATAATTTGTTAACATTCTTCAGTAATGAGAACTGAAGAAAATCTTAAAACAAGAATCTGAAATAAAAAAAAATTATGATGTCACTAGTACAGTGTTTTATATGTAATACTGCAGTTACATTAATACCTGTGATAGTTTTCAACGATGTCTTTACCTTCAGGCTTGTGCAAATTTATCATAACTTGACCTAAATTTGATATTATGAGAGATGGCGGGAATAGGCTGCTAGACTACTGAAACCATTACAAAAGGTAGGCAGAATGTACAACTACTCACAGGGCGGTCCTTGTAAACACACAAACAAAAGACAGACGAACACATTTTCCACGTGGATGCAAAGTCATACAATGTTTCACTGGCTTGGCCAGTTTCATCAGACGACGAGCGGTGACACACTGTAGTCTGGTGAGCAGTGGTTGGCAAACAGTGAACCTAGTGGCCAGGAGGCGAACTAGGGTGAGGCAGGAAATTAGAAATGTGGCGGAGGGGTTATCTTATGTCTAAGCCAGGTGTCTGTCTGGATTTTGTGAAGTACTGGTTGGCCAGTTCCCAGCATTGCAATTCTACACTATTATTAGTACTAGGAGGTATGGCCCTCAGCACTCTGGTTGTGTAACAGGAGTCAAAGTTCTGGTTCTGAGATGCTGCATGTGCTGCAACTGGTTTCTCCTGCAAATTTACATTTGCCCCAGCTATGGCTTGTTTGGTGTCTATTCATTCTCTGTCTGAGAGTGTTGGTAGTAAGGCCAATATACTGTGCATTGTAATGAATGCTCTGTAGCTGGTAGATATGATTTTCTGTTCACTGTTTGCCAACCACCGCTAACCAGACTGCAATGTGCCACTGCTCGCCGCTTGATGAAGCTGGCCTAGCCAGCAAAACATTGTGTGACCACGCAGCCACGTGGATAATGTGTTCGTCTGACTTGTTTGTTTGTGTCTATCTATGGGTACTGTCTTGTGAGCACTTGCATTCTGTCTACCTTTCAAAATAAAAAGTATATATTAGCTAGCTATTATCGTGATATTAGAAAAAAAACTACTCTATTACAGTAAAGTGAGTAGGTAATAACCAACTTGTGATTTTCCATATTTGTTGCTGGTTAAAAGGTGAAGACTTCAGTTACTTTATTTTGGGTTGCTATCAAGTAAAATCTGGATAATTGACTGTATATGGAGGTCTCATTCTCACATTTCTCTTCTATTGGTACACAATTGTAAAGTAATGATTAAAGGACAGGTGAGGTTTAAGTAAGTTGTGGTCAAAATAAACACATAGGCCATAATTCAGTCTTAATCTCACTACAACTCATCAGTTATAAAAAATCTACCTAACCTAATCTTAGTAATGAAAATGGATAATACTAATTTGTAAGCACTATTCTATCTTATTTTGTGTTGATTCTAATTGTATAGTTAAAGTTTGTTAAAAATAATAACTGATAAACATACAAACATGCTACATTTTAGCACTGTGTGGAAAATTGCCTTCCTCAGAATTAATTTCATTGGTTACATCATGTTGAGAATGATGTTTGACTTTTCTTTTTCTGTGATGTTGCAATCCTCGTTAGTTCAAAGTTATTTGGCCTGGAACACATCTTGAGTATAGTGGCATTAGATTCAAATTTCGATGCGAGTGAGGTAGCCATTGGAAGCCCCAACATAAACTGAGCCTGGTGGGCCAACGCAAATTGCATTGATGCACAAACCTACATTGCACTCGCCCAGGTTCTGCAGTGTGGATGCATCCCACTTCTTCAGTTTGCAGTCATACCCACCACTGTACACCGTTGAGTCACCTTCACTGCACAGTGCGTTCATTATCATATCATGGGCCTGAAACAGTCACACATTTGTGGCATATGAGAACTACAAATTGTGTCTTTTGGAAACATGTGAAATTATACTATTTTGTGTCCTGATTGACTTGTTGGTTATTTTTGAATAGTCATCCACATTGTGCATTCACTGATTTGCAGATTGAGGTAATGGTTGTAAAAACAAAGTAGAGTTTGACGCGTGCCACTTATACAACTAATCTACTACGATTACTATTCATCGCCAAGGCACCTACTTCCACCACTACAGACATGACACGTTGCCTACCCTACAGGCAACAGGAACTTATGTGCGGATTCTCTTCACCTTGAGGATACACAACCTGGCAGCCACACAGTCGCCCCCACCACGCGCTGAGATCCTACAAGTTGCTCAGACCTCAGGTAAGGCCGAGTGCTACCGATGAGGCTAGAAGCAGAAATGCTGACCAGAGCATTCCCACGCCAACCAGGGCAGAAGAACGTCACGCCCTTCCCGCGGCCCACGCCGGCAGCCTACAAGCTTCCACTGTATAAGTCCAGATGCTGCCGAGCTCGGGAAGTCATTCTGACGCATCCTCTCTTGTAACATCCAGCACTAACTCAGTGTTGCGACCCCCAGAGATCTTGGAAACTTAAAGTATGCCCCAGCGGCTACTTACTAGGTCTCAATGACCAACAAACACGAACATACACATTCAACTTCACTTTATCTCCTCTAGACACCTTTGACGTAGCAGTTTAACTTTAACTAATTTGTATTTGTCTAGAACACGCTATTCCCCTGGATGCATGTCACTTATACCAATTAACTACAAACGATTACGACTCATCTCACTGCAACCCTAGTGTATTACTTCTACACACACAGGATTCAAACCCCACGCCATTTCGTACACAGAAGTAATGGTCTGCCACAATCCTGGAGAGTGGCTGGACGTGTGGATACATGGGGTTGCGAAAGACAGCACGCGTCACTTCCCCCTTCCCCGTGCTGATAGCCTACAAGCCATCAGCCTCCTGGGCCTAACGAGCGCCACCGAGGATACGCAAAGGCCGAGAGATGACAAGAGGTGCTACCACCCCCACTCCAGCCTCGCACCTGAGGGACGTCACAAGCCCTCCCCCGCGGCTGCCACGACATGTGCTGCCTCGCTATATCAGGCCATGCGCAGCAGTCCTCGCGAGTTGTTCTTGCAGTCTTCTCCGAACACCTTGGTGCTGGAGTCTAAACTATTATGAAGACCTTCAACAGCCCTTCCAGAGGCTGTCGCCAACAACCTAACAGTCTTCAGCAGCCACCAGAGGCAGCCATCATTGACGTCGCTGGAAGAGCCCTGCAGCCCGCTACCGGGCACTCCAGTGACGCCAATAGCTACCAGAAGCTTTCTGTAGCAACAATACATACCACACATAATTCTTCTTTGACTCCTACAGACACCCCCTATTTAGAGTTAAATTTGTATCTAAGTAATTTTCTTCAGTTTTCACTTAACTTTCGCGCTTAGTTTAGGACCAGGTCGCCTACACCTGCCTACTGTAGGATTACTTCCAACCACCGTCTGCCTGGCAGGAGAGCACATGTCACCATAATTAATAAGTTTTAATAAACATGGCTTTGTTTCGCTTACCCTTGAGTCTCATTCATAGAGTAATCTGTCGCCAATTACTGGGAGAACCTCGAGCTGAGTATCGCTGACCGGAAATGGGAAATTATTGTTATTCCGAAATTAGCTACAACTGGAGACTCCCCCTCAGGCGGCTCCAAATTGAAAACACCCCCATTAGACAGCCAGCTATTGTATTCCTACCAAGTATACAGGTACTGGAGGAACAGAATAGACAATCCACGAGCACTAGCAACATTTCTCAATCAGGGAGAGACAGTACATCTGAGTTGTATCCCTACCAGAGCACTTGGTAGCTGGCGGGGGTATTTGCTTAGGTGCTACGGCCTGGCCTTGGTTGGGATCGCACACCCTGTGATAGTCTTGGCAACCCACACTGCTCCAATGCTTTTGATCAGCCGGCAACAGTGGGAGATATTCTGAAGCTCTGGAGTTTGCATTGGCAAGACTGTTGCCACGCAACACTAATTCAGGGCTTTCTGCGTCTGAGAACCTACTTTCGAGGTTCTCAGTAATTTCACCCGCTCTATGCCATTCAAGGTGAGGCACAGCGCCAGGAGAGAGGAGCAAAGAGTTGCACGCCTTGCTGCCAGACAGCTGGCTGGCCTAACCCCACTTACAGCTAGCCGACGAGCCGAACGAGATCGTGCCGCCTTACTTCGGTCACTGGACCACCTACGACGACTGACATAACCCATCTACTTTCCCGTCAGCACCGCTATGTACACACCCGACCTGCCATCCAGTGGTAAGAGAGTTAGTGAATAAGACCGAGAACTGGCTAGGTGTCTCCAATAGTAACTTGTGGAGCAGGGCATCCGAGGACTGGAACTGCAAGTTGTGTGTTGTGTCACGTCGTGCCCTTGCTACCGCCCGAGCCGAAGACGAGCAACTTAATCAGTTATATCCCGCTACCCCTCGCCAGCAAACCGACAAGGCACCAACTCCTAGCAACCCCCGCCGTTGTCGACTACTACCAGTTCTGAAACGAGTCGCAAGCTAGACCAATCCAAGGGACTAGTAACCTGTAAGTCGAGAACTTTGTACCAACCCATAAGGCCATGTGCCCGACCGCTGTAGCCAGCCGTAAGCAAGCGTAAGGCAACCCGCACACACAACCGACCAAAGTGCAACCAAAGCCACACGACCATGATCCAGCCTTAGCTAATCGGACATGCGTCACCCTTTTTAACTTAGAACCAGGTCGCCTGCACCTGGAGCCGCAGTTACATTCATCCCTCCACGGGTTGATAGGAGGTAGCATGGGTCACGTGTTTATTGAACATTCAATAAACACTCATTGTTCTCTACCTTTCTGTTTTTCATTTCCACGGTATTTGTTTGTATTAACGGTAGACGACAGAATACGCTGTGCACTGCTGACAGGAACCTGGAAATTTATTTAAACTGAGTTAGCCTGACTGTGGAACCCTTTTAGGTGTGTGCACATCAGAAGACATACGTATTAGATGGCTACCTGTTTCTTCTCGGTCACACATTAGCACTAAGTTTGTGCTCATGGGGGAGAAACAGCGATGCCACAGCCACTAGAAACACCTTCGCATCGGGAGGGGCGATAGACTCAGGTTATTTCTCACCATTCGCAATAAGTCAGTGTGCGGTGACCGTTGCTTGAAGTTTTGCTGTTCAACCTAGTGCAAACGCACAACCAGTAGAGACTTGGCGGTCCCCACGGCTCCACGTCCTTGATCAGCCGGCATACTGTGAGGGATTAGAGGGGACTCTTATTGAGCTCGTGCCGGCAAGTCACTATTGGGTTACGTTGTCAAATCTTCCTAAGTGCATCACTTAGGCTGTTGAACGGTTTGCCCTATGCCTCACGAGAAGAGGAGTGGTAGAAAACGTAGGGAGCAATTCCTGGATCACTTTGCTCTCAAACCATGAATTGCACAACCACGTGATTATGCAGGAGAGGCAGGTGGAACGGGACCACACCGCCAAACTTATACGTCAGGCAGTCGCACCTGCTCTGGTTCTGGTAATTGAGTTCCCAACTTGTATCCGCATACATCCTACATGTCACCCTGTGGTAAAAAGGTTTCTGACCGGTACCAAAGTGCAACTAGGCTGGGACAACCTCAACTTTTGGACCAATGAAGCACACCTGTTGAATCTCTGATCCAGCCTAGACCGAAATCGCCGCGCCTAGATGAAACCTACCCCGACTAAAATGCCCAAAAACGAGTGAGTAAGTACTAAGCAACACCCCTCGCTTCACGCTGATTATCTAAACCAAACTACTCCGCTTTTGGTCTAGCAGACAAAATCCTCGACCAGCGTGCTGAGTCAGTCTAATCGGGCATGTGTCAAGAGATTTTCTGACTCCCAACGTGAGGCACCAGTCAAATATCTGTGCGCATTAAACGGCATGAACTATACTAACCATACCATGATTATTAAGAGTCAAAACGATCAGTCAAGTGGACTTCGGGGAGTCCCCAAAACATCCCATGGTGACCTTAACCGCTACCGTGTCAGACGCTGATGTCAATGCCACCACTGGCAAAAACCTCAACAACGAGCACAACTCATCTGACATACAGTGTAACCATGCCAACTGTTCAGGCCATGGCACACTAAGAATAGACTGCACCTATTGCACGAAACTCTTTATCATTATGCCTGCATGGGCTGGCATGATGAGGCCCGGGATACAGATGAATTAGAATATCGCTGTACCGCTTGCCGTCAACAACCCACGAGTTTCTGTAATGAGATTAAGTGTCCTGACCAAGGCAGAAACTGCATCCAATGCACAATGAGCAGTAAGCCCTATCACCACCTATGTATAGGGTGGCCAGACGAACGCGTCTCTATGCCTGGGATGGCCCACCAGTGCGAGATCTGCCGAAGAAAGCACATCACTCACTCCCGCAGATCCAAGCCATCCCAGATAATTATTCAACCTGGAACAGCTCCTGGCCACCCAGCAACTGGTAAGAGATGATGATGACGACGATGACGTACAGATTACTGACTTTGCAGGTCACCCACACGAAGACCCAGTAGCATTCACGCAGGAATGCAAAAAAGAATTCAAAGAAACAGACCTGCCACCGAAACAATGGGTCGACAGTGTCCAACTACATTTGAAGGGCCTAGCCCTCACAGGGTGGGAAAGATACGAAGAATTCTTAACGGACTGGAAGTAGTTCAGTAATCGGATAGTGGCAAAATTCACTGGTAAGGAGGTGTTGGATAGACTAAGGACGCAGTTTTATAGTCAGATCCAGGTACTCGACGAAGAAGCGGAAATATTCATATGAAGGAAGGAACAAATGTTTTGACGTGTGTTTTCCAGAGTAGACGAAGCTACCGCCGTTCATTCTATCAGTCAAATGTTACTGCAGAATCTCAGGAACGTACTCCTGATGGCTAGACCCACCACGTTAGACGAATTAGTTGATTGAGCCCGAGTAGCTGAGCAAAACTTCGCACCACAGGCAAGTCTCGAAAAACCAGTATCCACCAAAGCCCCAGAGGTACGAGCACACACTGTTGCATCTCTTAAAGGCGTGCCAACTTCAACTCCTCACATCGCATTCGTAACCAAATGTTGGTACTGTCCAAAGAACCATGGAACAAGGACTGTCCTCGAAACCAGAGGGGGCTGCCTTTCCACCAAACCGAGTTGACAAAACACAGTCAAATATCCCAGCACATCCAGCTGGAAAACCAACTCGCGGAACCAAGCCGGGAAACGCCGACGCCGGGGTATGAAGTGGGCCACCACCCGCAGTTTACAAGGGCCCATCCTCCAGGGATTAAGTGAGGAAGTACCGATCCCCATAGCCTCCCACATAAAGGTGGAGGTAAATGATGACAGGGTACTTGCCTTACTTGACTCAGCAGCCACTGGACATTTTATCAGGAGGAATTTGCTAACACTAAACCAGCTCGGCAAACTAAGACCGCAAACCAAAATAGTAACAATGGCGCAACCCAACTCCACACTGAACGTAACTGGCCGAATTACCCTGAACATAAGAATTCAAACTATTACTACACCGACGGAATTTGTTGTATCACCAACCATGTCCCAATCAGTAATACTAGGGTACTGTGGCTCATCCGCCATCAACGCATTCTAGCTCACGGACAACGAAGAGCCTATCAGGGAGAAACCAACTGGACAGTGTAACCTGGGATGAAAACCCAGATGACATTCCACCAATGCCCATCGACCCGATGAGCATTAACCACGAGCTTGAAGAACCAGAGTTCTACCAACTAAAAGCCGCACTAGATGAGCACATCCGAGCATTCGGACAAGGAGGACTGCTACGACAAACTCATTCCATACAACATGAAATATGGTCTACAACTGACGTTCCAGTCTACTTCCGTTCCTACTGTCAGCCCACCGCTGGGACCTCATCATGGAGCAGGTCAACAACATGAAGGACCAGGAGGTTGTGGAGTCATCAAATTCCCCATGTAACTCACATGTGGTCCTTGTACCTAAGAAAGATGGGAAATTGTGATTTTGCGTAAATTACAAATTGTTGAATGAAGTCACCCATCCGATTGCTCCCCCAGCTATAGATTTGTCTCATACCCTACGAGATATTGGAAAGGCCAAAATATTCAGTACTCTTGACATGGAGTCTGGATACTGGCAGATTGAGGTCCACCCGGACAGTTGCAAATATACGGCCTTTACAACACCCGAAGGTGAAACCCTTCAATTTCAAGATATGCCTTTTGGCTTGAAAAATGCCCCTGCAACATTCCAACGGTTAATGTCTGTGGAAGTATTAACAAGTTACATCGGCGAGTTCCGTTTTGTCTATTTTGACGATGTAATAATATATTCTAATAACTGGGAGGAACATCTAGGCCATCTGAAACGAGTATTGGAAAGACTCAAATTACACGGAATGACTTGCAAGTTGTCAAAAACCTTCTTCGGCAAGTCATCAATAGATTATCTGGGACACGTCGTATCGGCCGAGGGTAACTTCCCACAACACAGTTCAATACGAGCAATAGAAGAAGAGGAAGAACCTTCAAATAAGTGACAGCTACGACTGTGCCTCAGTCTATGCAATTGGCTACGAGACTTAGTTCCACATATTACGGAATATATGGCACCGCTACACCACTCCTCGAGAAAGACACCCATTGGCGATGGGGCCCGGAGCAACAACGAGCATTTTCTGATTTGAAGAACAGTTTCAAGAATATCTACCAACTCCATCAATCACAAGGAGACAAGCCCTTAATACTACAAACAGACGTGTGTCAAAATGGCTTGGGCGCAGTATTATACCAGCAAGAGTATTATACAGAGTATAATACAAGAGACCGAGCAGCACTACCACATCAATGAGTAGGCGTGTCTGGCTGTTATCTAGGCCGTGAAAAAATACAGGTATTATCTCGAAGGGCAACACTTCATTTTACGTACCGACCCTAAAGTGCTACAATGGCTACACGAGTCCCAGAATTAGAAGGCCAAGCTTGGCCGGTGGGACATGTTCCTTACTGAGTTCCACTTCGAGGTCCAGCATTGCCCAGGTAAGATGAACAATCTGCTAGATACTCTGTCTCAGTCGCCGACATTGGAGGAGAAAGCTGAGGAAGAAGAAGAGGAGAAAATGTCCCCCCCTCGCCCCCCCCCCTCATCCCTCAGGTCAAAAGAAGTCCGGAAGAACAAATCCAACTTCAACTTCAAAAACCCACCAAGAAATAACCTTGGACCAGCAGGAGGACTCCGACAACCGACGCATACTACGGGAACAGCCTAAACGGTTTGCACTACGGGATGACGTGTGGACGAGTAACTGCCAGCCCAATATGCAGAGGAAGATCTGGTTTCCACCGCAACTACGTGCTGATATATTCCAGGACCATCCCCAAGCTGGTCACCTGGGTACTAGGGAAACCCTGCTGTATATTAAAACCTGTTACAATGGGGACGGGTTTAAGCAGCGATGTCCGGCAGTATGTCAGCAACTTCGTCATGTGCTGCCGCTACAAAGCCTACGTGGTTCCTCCTCCCACTGCAAAACCTCGGAGACCTAAGATGGCCTGGACCCACATCTCCGCTGATCTGATGGGCCCGTATCCACGTAGCACGAAAGGAATCCGCTACCTACTCGTGGTCACATCAATTTTCAAGATGGGTAGAGGCATTTCCTCTAACCAGCCAAGAAACCACCCCAATTGTGCGGAAAATGGAAACAGATTTTTTGCACGATGGGGTTATCCGAAAGACATACTGACAGACAATGGCACACAGTTTATGAGTCGTTAATGGCAAACCGTCTGTCAAGAGTGGGGGTAGAGACCTGGACTACTCCTCCCTATAATCCTCAAGCCAACCCCACTGAACGGAGGAACCAGGAGTTCAAGAAGTGCCTCCGTATCAGTGTGGGAAATGATCATAAGCATTGGTATAACCACATCCCTACCATACTGTTTGCCCTTCGACGCCGTACCAACGAGGCCGTCGACACCTGTCCGAGCGTTCTACTCCTGGGACAGACATTTGCCGACCACGCAACTGGAAATGAGTAAGCGAGCCCACTGATATGCCTCAGCCTGAGAACATCCGGCTAGCAGCCCTCGCCCACACCATGGATGCCCAGAAAGCTCAGGCTGTCTACATTTCTAAGAAATACCCCCAACTGAAAACAGGGATAAGAGAGTTTAACTTAGGGGAAACCATCCTTCTGCGAAGTCACCCTCTCAGCAAAGCCAGCAACCAATTCATCGCTGGCCATGCTGACTAATGGGATAGACAGTACCGCATCGTAGGCAAGCGAGACATCTATTGAGCCGAAGATATACGTGGACGGATACGGAAGGCCACCCAAGGCCAGATACGTCCATACCCAAGGGACATGCCGACACTTGGGGATGACGAAACCAAAGGAGACACACCTAGCCAATCAGGGGATGAAGATGAACCCCCACCCAAAAGGTTAGCGCCCAATACAGAGCCAGGCCCCTCGACGAGACCCGAGCCGACGTCCATCATTATTGACAAGGCTCCTAGTTACGTCACGCCATGGAAACCAGATGTAGAACAACACCAAGGTGCATTCTCCATCAGATCAATGCCCGTAACGCCACTCAGCTATGCCGAAAAGATCGCAACCAAAGCAAAATCTAGTTGCTTCGAATTATCCTTGCGGAGTCCATGTGACAGAGAACCCCGTCAAACATCCCGCAGATCCAGCTGCATTAGCGAGCAATCCGAAGCACCTTTGGTGAGAGGGGTAGGAATCACTCCAGCGCCTACCTCTCCACTTTGTACAACTGTGCAGTCAGAAGTCAAAGCCATTCCAACTTCAATGAAGTTGACATCTGGCTCCGACGGAAAAGTACAAGATGCCACCAGACCACCGGAACCCGGGAAGTCTAGCTCCGATGAGAGTGCTCCGCCCCAACCACTTGCAACGCAGGAAGACCCGCCAGCCTGGACATCGAGCTCGGACAAAAGTGCTCCGTCCCAGGAACAACCTTCCACGCAGGACAACCCACCTACCAGGACGTTGAGCTGTCATGCCGGAAGTGCTCCGCCTCAAGAACCTGCCACTCAGGAACTCCCGCCAGCCTGGACGTCGAGCTCGGACAAGATTGCTCCGTCCCAGGAACAACCTGCCACACAGGAACTCCCGCCACCCAGGATGTCGAGCTCAGACAAGACTCTGTCCCAACCGCCGGTCACACAGGAAACTCTGCCTCCCAGGGCGTCGAGTTGCAACAGACGTGCTCTGTCCCCAGGTCCTGCGACACAGGAATTCCCACAGACCCGGATGTTGAACTGCCAAATTGGAAGTGCTCTGCCTCGCCATCTTACTATGTGAGAGGCTGCTTTCATCAAGAACGTCGATGCCACTCACTACCCCTCTACAGGCACATCACCTGCAGTGGAGGTCAAAGTGAATCTCCCTTCCACTGCCTCGTCCCAGGACCTGACCACTGAGACCGTCAATGCCGCCCACAACCTGGTACCACTACGAGCTGTGCTACCCATTGAGAGCTTTCTCCCTCGTACTGCCCCATTAGAGAAACATCCTGCCCTACGGGTAGGAACCCATGCAGTCGGGTTGGAGGGCTTGATACTCCCTCACACTGCCTCAACGTCCCTTAAACGAGTGCCCTCCCCATTTGTTGCGGTAGAAGCAGACACCATGACTCCCCAGGCTGCTCCACAACGCCTGATGCCCCCAAGTACCGCCAAGGCCACTCATATACCTGGCCGGTACCAGGAATCGCCATGGAGACCTACAACCAGGTACAGTGGACGTACCCTCTGCACGCTGCCCTTCGTCCGAAGGGGAGGCCCATTAAAGGTGAGTTCCAAAGATCGCCAGTAAGTGTGCGAATATTGACATTGCAGTAGCCGTAAGCAGCTACTATGTGCACGTGGCAAAAGGACTCCTTATAGACCAGTCACGTGCACCAAATTTAATTTAGCCGCAAGCCAAAGACAGTGACGTAAGCAGAACAATCACATTTAGGCTAAATAAAAAATTATCCAGTACTAATACAAGTATAAAGAACCAACAAGGTAAATGCATCCGTAATTAGTCACTCAACTATGTGCTAATCAACTTTTTAATGCAGCCGTAAACAGCTATACGTCCGTAACTTCTTTATAGGCATTTTACACCTTGAGGTTCCAGTATTTTTAGTGGCCGACAGCCCACTTAAGTAAGTAGCATTATGAATGGATGCTCACCACAGTGACAGTAATGGCTACAATAAGTGAATCACATAAAGACGCTCACCACAGTGCCAGTGATTAAGTTGAAGACAGGGACTTTGATGTAACAATGACATTTTACCTTTTTATTTTTTAATATTCACCACTTAAATCTGACTTGATGTGTAGGTAAACCTATAAATGTCACAATATGTTTTTACAGCATACTTCTTAAGATTGCTAACATGAAGAATGCCATCGTGTAAGTGTGTATTTTCAGCACTTACTATCGTGAACATTCCTTAGGAACGTACCTTGAACATTCCAACAAAGATACACAGTGTACATACTAGCTGTTAGACCTATGATATAAGATGGACTCCTGCAAGGGATAGTTAAGTTAATTTTTTATGCTTTTCAGCGTTACATCTGATTTGATGTGTAGGCACACAATTGAATATCTTAATAGGTTTTGAAAGTGTATATGTGACGATCGCCTACAAAAAGAATGTCATTTTGTAGGAGGGTATATATATATTATGCTTGATATGCTTATATTTTGTGAGTGCTTTTGTTTGCAATACCTTGTGCACCTACTCAGTATAAACCCAAAGATTGAGCGTCCAAGCTCTCCAAACCTGGTGCAAGATGTTTTTAACTTCCATTTTTGAGTGTTTATGTATATTGCATCCAGTGACCAACGTGCACACAATAGTAGCGATAGTCATGCGTGTAGTGTACTCGCTTTGTCCAGCCGGTCAACCCAGAAATTGAAGGGCATCTGGTTGTCCACCTGGCAATCTGACACACGTAGTCACCTGAGAGACAGGCAAACCACAAAAACACTGCACTCGAGTTCAAGTGGGTGGACCCCACCACCTCTCTAGGCTTGCCCGGGCCGGCAAGCACTGAATTCACATCCAGGCTATGCGCATCAGGGGAGTTTTCTCCCTCCATGTGGCCAGCCCTAGATACCCTTCTGAGAGGGAATTGTTCACTGGAGGTTGGACTTCAGCTTTAATTCTCGCTAGCTAGTGTGTCTACTCACGAAAGCTTGCCTTCAGCAGCTGTCATACTGACGCATGACACATTTCTGTGCAGTTGACATGCGCGCTCTGGTTGCGACGTCGCCCCACCATCGAACATCCTGTGCCTATTTGGGCAGTCCGGAATGTATCATCATATTATATCATGTGTCTACCAGAGCTACAAGCATCACATCAACTGAAATTACAAACACGTGGTTAATAAAAATATCATTAAAGCTGTCATGTGGTTGTCCTAACATCAACGCGAGATTTTAAATCTGGAGAGCTGCCGACATCCTTAGAAGAGATAAGCTAGTTCAAGAGTTTGCTGTGGGAGTGCAGCACCCATTCTACAAGATCGATGCAGCCTCCAGCACCTCGCGCCAAGACAATAAGATATGCCAAATGCCTCCACTCAAGGAGATAAGAAAAGGGTAGCGCAGCACTGTAGTCCGAATAAACTACCCCTGTCATGTGAGGCTAGCCACTCCCTTGCCCCTCTGGAATCCTACAAGAGAAGATTTTGTGTATAAATAGGAGGTGTCATGCCAGGCACGAGAGCAGTCGTCACTTCTTCCAGTTTTAGGATCTATCCCACTTTCACCTTGGTCTAGGCATGGAGGACCCCCTGAACTAGCTGGCATTTAGATTGTGTTAATTCTGAGCAAACCTGGGCCGGTCTACTCTAACCAAGGAAGGAAACAGCAGATACCCCAGAAGGGGACTGAAGAACGGGGAATCAGTTGCACTTTTGATGGATAGGTACGTTAACACCCACATTAGCATAGAGAAATCTCTCCTTTTTCATAAAGGACAGATTACAATTGAAACCTCCGAAATCCCGAGGCTTCGATACATTCCTATGTTTTATTTTCTCTCCAAGCATATTCATCATGGTAGAAGCTCTTGTCCCAGAGCCTTTTAGAATGAGTGCCTCTTCCACACTGGATATAATGTTTACTGGGGTCGCTCTGATTCCAAGACTCTGCTTTGAACCTAGCTACTGCCCTTTCAGCTTAGAAAACTTGGTCCATCATCCATCAGACATTAGTGGACTCAGGTTGGTGATATATGTTTCGTAATCTGTTCTCAAAACCTTGATGTTACGAGCCGCCCACATCTTGCCACTCCACTATATGTTCTGTAAACTCCAAAGATGAAATAAAACATATATCTGCCAGTTACCTCTTTCTGATCCAGTTAATTCTCATTTATTTCACATCTTCCCTACCCACTTTCCCTTCTCTGTGATCATCCACACAAGTACTTCCAGGTGCACGCATGACCATCTCATTAGAGAATCGAACCACACCCCCACTGAAGGGCATTCCCACCTCTTGTCAATGTTTGATGTCTAGTACTGGCTGGTAACGTCGCCATATAGAATTATTATGGCAAGGGGGGCAGAGCATCTTTCTCTGAGGCTTCTGAGACTAGGAGAACAAACATAGGGTCACCACAACTCTCAAGACTCCAAGCTGGTAACACTGCTTACAGAGATCTGAAGAGACCTTGGGAGAATGCTGAGAGACGGAGTGGAAGTTTAGCACTGTAACACGACGCTCACAACTCTTCTGGAGGAGGATCAGCCGTTATAGACCTGGTCGCTGTCAGTTGTGAGGTCTACTGTCCAGCAGGTAACGTCGCTAATTAATTAATATGACTCTAGCAGGTGTTTAACCCAATGCACCGGCCCCAGGAAGAGTCATTTCCTTCCTAGATGGACCAAGTCAGAACCTTTCCTTCCCAGCGCTGCTACATTACTGTATTTTTACCTACGATCATGCCTGTGCCTACTGGACACCCATTACATCCTGTAAAGTAGTAATTTTTTACTCTTTGTTTATTTTTATCCCCATAATCAGAATAACAGCTCAGATTTTGCATAGCTGTATCCACAGTTATTCTGATGCCCCATCACCGGGCAGGCCATAAAAAGCCTACCAAATCCATAGTGCCTAAACTACCTGCTCTGGTGAGCTAGAGCCAGATGCCTCCAGGATTCACATCCATGAACAAGAGGAGGCTGCGATCTTAAGGCGTGTACCCCCGCTTGAGTATGGAACTCTGTGCCTTCTGTACGTAACTCAAAATGCATGTGGTATAAATTTCTGCATTGCCATTGCTGTTGTCACCAAAATCTCAGCCTGAGAGTATCTCCAAGACTCGCCAACATGCCTGCAGTGCGACAACTAGACTTGGGTGCCTCACGTCCAGCTGCCTGTTAGCCAGTTCGTCCAGCAGCTGCTGACTTCGTCCACACAAGAACACATCAAGACTGCATTTTGCCCTGCACTGCCTCCCGCCATAAGAAGGATCATAGAAATCCCAGCTCTGTCTGTACAGCCTAGCCAATACGCTACATCTTGTTAAAGAGCCTCAGTTTCCTAGACTCTTAAAAGGATACTCGAGCCAGTGCACCATCAACCTATTGCTGGAATCAAGTTGTTTCTTGGTGCCCAATGTGGGGCCTCGTGAAGCTGTGAGTAGAGCTAGTGAAACCAGGGAACACCTAGAGAAGAGCCTCGCTGTCAGGAATCACTGCCCACACATATTCCATGAACACTTCTGAGATTGTCGAAAGTTCAGTAGCGTCCAAAAAATCAGAGCAGTGCATATACAATGGTGGCCGAGAAGAGCCAGAGTTCCTCCTTGAATAAAGATAACCTTGATATGGCACCGTTGGAGTGATGTGAAGGTCTAACAAAATAGCGTGAAGGACAGGAGGGTTGCACGTCCATGACTTCCGTCGAAGAGTATTGTTGGACCAGTCACAAAATGGGAGGTAGCAAGTTGAAGGTTTTAAAGAATAGTTGACTGAGAGTAAAGAAAGCTAATTCCAAGTTTTATGCACTTGTTTATAGACCAGAAATGAAAACAACACACACTTCAACGTGTATCAAATGGTTGCCTGAAGGGCAAAACCTAAGTTTCCAAGTTAAACAAGTCGCGGTAGTTGTGGACTGTACTGTGGTGACGGTAACCCTATATAGCAAGAATTGTAGCCAGTGCAGATGATGCCAACTTATAGCACTGAAGCTGTCATAACGTCATCGTACAGCGGACTTGTAGAGAATGAACCCTAAATGACAGCAAGGACGCTGGGATGTGGCTTGGAGACCAGCCAGTGACAGGCAAATTAAGGAGACAGCAAAAATACCCCCATATACGGTCTGACTGGGGGCAAGTGAGCCACAATGCATGACGGGAGGTGGAAAGAGAGAAAGTGCCACCTTTCGTGGACTGTGTGGTCGCAAGCTCTGGCGACAAACAGTGGAGAGGTAGTGAGATGTACTTCTAGTAGAGTGTACTTGGTTGCTGTGCAGGCATGTCTGGATACAGGTAGTGATATGCAACAAGATGCGGACCCAGTGGCGTGTGATGTTACGGTTATTTTTTTGGTAGAACACAGCTGTAGCAGAGGCTACAATGGAACACGAATTTGCCTGTGGCATGTCAACCTGCATCAAGGAAATTAATTTCACTTGTAATTAACATACCTTAATGATGCCCAATTCCTTGAAGGAGGTGTGCTTGTTGTTGTCGTGGACCAGAATGTCCTTGCCACTCCTGGTGGCGAAGCACACTCGAGTCCCCACCAGGCACATTGGACTGCTGCCTTCTATTGTCTGGCGTGTCACTGTGTGAGACTTCTCGCCTGTAATTATACAAATACAGTGGAACATTTTTTAACTTCTTTCCTTACATTTTTTAGGGATATGTAAGTTTTTCTGTGTGTATGTGTATATTAGCAATAGTCTGGCTGTAATTTTGAGAAGGTAGGGTAGGTAGTCAAAAGTTTAATATTATTATGTAGCATGCCATGATGCAAAAAGGATTCGCTTGAGTAAAAGCTATTACTTTGCTGGATGCTACGAAGTGGAATTGCATAACAAAAAACTGTGATTATTCTTATCGTTGCATATTTACATACTGTTTTCTGTTACATGTTTTCATAATGCATGAAAGAAGAAGTATTAAGGATGAAAATGCATAAAGATTGACACATTCTTGCGCATCTGACATGCGCACTCTATGTTTCGACTCCACCCCATCTCTAGAGTTGCTATGCTCATGGGGAAGTCATTTTACGACAGGTCAATTAATATTGTGCCTCCAGGATCACTCCCAACCTAGTGAGTGATTACAGTCATGGGATATGAATGAATAAATTGTACTGTCTACCGAAGCTGCCATGCGGTTGCCCATATTTCCCCCTCCAAATTTTATTATTCGATGGAACTACCGACACGAGTCAGCCAGAGACACGAGCTCCAAGCAATGATGCAAGATTGCAGCACCCCCACTACAAGGGCACCGTAGCCTCCAGAGCCTCGTTCCGAGGTGATACAAACGTGAACAGCCTCCAACAGGGGAGATAAGGATAGGGTGCTGCAGCATTGAAGTCAGAATAAACCAACCCCCATGAAGAGAGGCTAGCAACCCCAGCACCCCTTTGACAGCCCACAAGCAGAGATTTAGGGTATATAAGTAGGTGTGAAATCCAGACGCGGCAGTGTTCGCCTGCCCTCCAGTTTGAATAAGGCAGAGGGCACCAGCAAGCCTGAGTAAAGCTAGATAGGGCACTCAAGCTTGAGTAAGGCTTTGCTAACCAGCAGTACAAACCTAAGTAAGGCCTCATCATAAGTCAGGGATAAGTGGTACAGATCATGTCTTAAGTCTGAACAAGACTCAAAGGGATTTGTCTAGAACTCTGACCACTAGGCCACTCGTGCCGGCCATACTCTAGTAAAGTCTCCGGGAGTAAGCTGTGCTGCTCAGAATCTCACAGTCTGCAACAACTGAGCTATCTAAAAGAGTAGACACTACTAGACTCCACGTGTTGAAGTACGGTCTCCTACGTCTTCGCAGAGCAACACGTCAGTCACTGCAAGCAAGCGTCTCCACGCCATCAGCCAGAGGCATCTCTATATCCTCACTAGAATCCCTATCCGGAAAGTCTTTCCTCTCATATCAGTGGTAGCAGGTAATAATGATATCCCTTTTGAACTACTAGGCACTATAGCTCTCCCTTCTAGCATGTAACACTAGCTCACGTTGCTACACACACACATGTTTATGCAGGTAGCCTTCGCCTACCAAATAATTAATTTGATTATTAATTATTTTGTTATCCAGAGCTACGCATCTCAATGTTTTCAGACTGAATTGATTAAATATGTGAATTATTCAAACTTGTGCCTGGTTCCCAGTGCAATTAATTTTTGTAATTAATTAACTATTCAATGGTCCTAGGGCACTAACTATCTCACTTGCTAACTAGTGTAGGTGAGCTTAATATTCTTTAATTTCCTTCAGTCTATACAAGGCCAAGGTGTTCTAGGATTATTGAAACCACCTTATCTACCAGGGAGTCGAACCCTCAAAATTACCATGCCGTTATTCCATCTACGATAAGGCTGGATCCAAGAGATGACAGCTGTTGCCTGGAATTGTGGGCTTTTAATTGGTTTTAAAGGACTTTTTCATTGTGTGAACGCATCTCCAGTTATTTGACCTGCTCCCTATAGACCAGCTCCTTATAGAGGACGTCACCGGCAGGATCCCTCCGATTCTGCCTAATTTCCCCACCATTTCATTCCCATGACAGCTGGCATCACAAACATTTTTAGCAGCCTTTACAGTGAGCATAACCAAACTCCTGGGATGGAAGACATATTTGGTTAAACTCACTCAAGGGGGTGGATCCCCTCCTCCTGTTAAGGTCACCCAGCCTAAAGGGCCCAAGTCACTACTTTCCAACAATGTGGGAGGATTTGCAACCCAACCCAGCCCAGCAAACCTTCTTCTAATAATTTTCCTTCGCAAAGGGTACCTTGAATCTCTTATCCCAAGAGGAAATTCAGCCTCCCCACCTTCCAGGATTAATTTGGTTAAATCCAGTGACGGGAGTAGCATCATGATTATGGAATAATATTAACATTGGATTTGACGATGTTTTTTGTCTTTGTATGTGTAGACATATAGCTTGAGGCACTACCTCTTCTTGTATAATTTTATTTTCAAAATTTATGTTGTGTTTGCAAAAGATGTACTGTAGTTACTTCTGTGTTATGCAGTACTATTTTAATAATATCTTCAGGGATTGAATTTGAATATTTAGTATATGTACATATGGATAAATTATACATACTATCAATAGCTGAATACTAATGTCACTCTAAGAGCTGTTGAACAGCAGTCATCTATAATCCATTGCCCATTAGAAGCAACTTTCTCGGAGCCCTGCTAAATATCTACTTGCAGGCCCGTTTCATATCCTTCCGCCAAATGTAAACAAACATTGCCATGTAGCATCTGTCAAAATCAATGTTTACATTCCATTGTGTGTGTGTACATATGTTCATACACTTTCGCTACACCTAAAAATAAACATTGAAATGTGACTTCTACTTTTATACCTGTCAAATGTGGTGTTTACTGTTTACAGCTTTAAAAAGAATTCTGTCATATTCCAAAAATCATACCGTATGAATATACACTGTTTAGGCCTCTAACGTTATTTAGGTCAGCTTTATGACGCTTTAAAAATGCCTGAATTGAAGACAGTTCTTACGGTTATTTTACATTAACATATTTGTTTTCCACGACGTAGCTCAATACATGTAATGCCCATTAGTATTTTGCTGCAACTGTGTTTAACACTGTTACAACTGCGAGGTAAAGGGCTGTACTAATTGTAATTATCCTTTTGTTATTGATATGTGTTGGGTCATTTCTCTAAAAGGACGGCCTCAGTTGAAATAAATATTAAAACGAAGGAACAATCATTGAAAAAGGCACATTAAATTCAAGTACGCAACTCGTGTTGTTCATTTTTGTCATACAAACTTGAAAAGATAGCAGTATACGTGCACACAAATAAGCCTACGATAACTTTTATTCCACTCATATTTCTATGTATTGCTACTTACTGTTTATTAGGTTTATTGAAATTTATCGGGTTGGGCTTAGTATTTTTCTTCTGGGATTGTGGCAAATTACGTTACACGACTGTGTTTCAAACCCCTTAGGGCAAAGGTACAACGTTGAGATAAATAAACAGACGTGGGTGTAAATAAATAACTTCATCATAAAAACAGTTCACATTTAAAACGTGTAAGTAATGCTAATCAAATATTTGAAATCACGTGCACACAGGGCCAGCGTATCGACCACGATGCACAAAAGAACGCCATTTCACAAATGCAATGATTAACGAAACACACGTCACAGTATATATATTACTGCCATGGAAACACGGATTTATCACAACATCGTAACTTGCCTAGGTAGGTTTAAAAAACACAACGTTTACAAACGTGATGTATTAATTTGAAGTATTTTTCAGAGTAAGAATAATTTACGTTTTGTTTGACAAAAAGCAACACGCCATGTCATGGCTCGCCACGTCTGCCAATTTCACTAGGTAACTGCCCCGCTATCATATCTAAATATATTAGAATATGTATTCAAACATTAAAAATCTCTTTTCAGTTGTAAATTACAAATTCAAAATCATTATTTTGCTGTAATAAGTATGAAATATGCTACAATTGAAAACGTGTATAATATTGTTGGTTACTAGTGAAGTGAAATTTCCCGAGTGTGAAAGAGATGAAGAAAGAGAAAGAGAGCAACAAGCCTCGCCAGCAGACAGTTTTTCAATTACTTTCTCGCTCGATAAAACAATACCGTACCATTACGGCCTACTCACAATATTTTCCGCTGTTATTTTAAACTGTAAAAATGAGATATGTTGTCATCGGGGCTACTTAAATATTTAAATATTTTGATAGGCACTGTTTAATTTATAAATAGTATACTAAAAATCGAGGTTAAAATAATATTTTAACTGTGAACTATTTCTTACCGGTCGTTGCCAACATGTCGCTGCACTTGCTGTTGTTAATTCATATTTAAAAAAGAAATAAATATTACAAGTTATAGAAGATATTAAGGTAAAGGTTCATTTATTCAATAATGCAGTACTCTAAAGTTAACCACAGTGTTATATATTTATGGAATACAGGTTATTAAAAAAACAGGTGACATGTTATGCCTAGAGTGTTTTTTCAAAGGTTGATTTTCATAAGTCTCTTCCAATCGGGAATGGACTATAGGTTATTGCATGTATGTTTTTATCCAATGCTAGGAGCTTTTGTAGATGTGACATGTCTGTATACTGACACTTGATGCATTCCTGCGGTTTTATAAAGTGCACCCTACTAAACGAGTTCTCCCCATCTTGGGATGGTATTACTTCTAATGGGGAAAGTTACACATCACCAACAGTACTTGAAGCGGGACTCATGCCTACAGGGTACGTTGGCATGGTCAAAGCTACTACAGACACGTGCGCCTAGATTGTACTGTTCACCCAGATTCGCCAAGAAGTGTCAACACCTCTCTTTGAAAATTGTACAGTCTTCCGAGCCACCGGCATCCTCCAGCGAAGGCCGTGCCAGTTCCACAGCGTGCCGCTGGAGGGCTGCATGCATTCTACTGGAGCATCACATCCTCCAGAGTCTCCTTTATCACAGGAGATAAGAAAAGAAGGGTACCCCCTTTTTTCGCAAAAATATTCAACCCCCAAGAAGCAAGGCTAGCTTCCCTCTCATCCCTCTTGAGAGCCCACAAACTTCAAAATGTAGTATAAAAGTGCCAGCAGAAGCCTGACTCAGGGTAGTTGGTGCTCTTCCACTGTTGTAATGGCCGGAGGTATCAATCGAGGGTAAGTGCTTGCAAACCCCTCTCCAACACTTGCCAAGGCCAGACATTGTCTTCAGGGTGTGCCAGCCACTAGACCCCAGAGTTCCAACGCTGTCATGGCCGGGAACTCTTCGCACCAGTAGTCAACAACCACCAGATGTCTGCAACCTCTTTGACAGCCTCCAGTTCTTCAGGACCAGCAGCCCTTGGATGCTGCCGACATCACTCTTGCCAACCCTCTCCTCCTTTCTTGATTTAAAACATTAAGGTAATGGGTCACGACAACTCCCCTCTGTACGATCACTTCTTCTGCTCGCCTTCCAGGGCAGCAGTCGTCAATTGCTTAGGTTCCTTCCGAAGACTCCCCAGTAATAAATTAGGTTTATTTAACTTAATTAATTTTTATTAAATTAATTTTTCTTGCTAGATTAACCTTGCCATGGAAGACTTAGCTTTGCCTTCTCCTGTTTATTAAAATAGGTTTAACTTCCGTTAATATTTAATATTTTTCAATATATTATTATTAGAGTGGGGAACCATGTGTACAAATACATACACATTAAAAACGTATTTCTTTTACAAATTAATCTCACTCAGAGTTATCACTTCTAGTTTGCACCTTACTTTTAGGCCTTTAAGTTACACAAGGTTCTTTCATTTGCTCTGAGGAAAAACCAGTTGAGTCGTGTAACAACCACTAAGGTAAATCCACACAGATTAAGTGGCAAACCGAGTTCTGCCAGTCTGGTAGATATTTGGGTGTGCCCAAAACACCTTAGGAACTCCTCCACACATGGAATTGAGTGTCTAAGCATTTTCTACTCTGCCATTGCTTGCCAAGGCTGGATTAGAACAACTGAGTGCAATATCACATTGTAAAATCAGTGGGTTCAGAAGTACACATTAGGACGCGTGGATATCCCGGCTTAACTTCAGGACTGTTTGTACTCAGTTTCTCTCCTCGTTCCATACTTACGGCAAGATGGAGCTAAGAAACGACTGAAGATGGAGATTAAGGATATCCTGGACGCACTTACTGAATTACCTCCTTCAGAATATGATATTAATACCTCTTTGTTTCATTTGTTTCAAACTCAGATTAAGTTACCCAGAGACCATTTGAGGCCTTGAGAGGCATTGGGTAGAGCCCTTTTCAGGAAACCCCTCCCTTCATAGACGAGAGCCATGCCAGAAGCTGTAGCATTACTCTATCACAGCCAGGGACGGCCGCCTGATGTCCCAACAAGCCATTCAGTGAAGAGGAGCACGATGTGTCTTCTCATCAAAAAGGTACCGTCTCGACGAAGGGTAGGGGTGTGTGACTCCTGACTTTGTACCCACTAGACCCAACTTATACACCGGCCAGGCACCTAAGCGTACATGAGACCCCCGCCTTATGCTAATGCCCCTCACAATTTTGGCATCACGTTGGTTGAAGTCTATAGTGTATTAAAGTCCAACTCAGTCTATAAAAAAACCTACAGTGTTAGATTTGTCTTAGATATTAATGTCTCCAGTTATCGATCCAGGGCGGCGTAAACAAGCCCGCAAGCAAGTATTAATTTAGTCCCAACGTGGAGAACCCCATCCTAGCTAGGTACTCATTAAATTCAAGTCTTTTAAGTAATGCCCCACACCAAGGCATTAACACTCTCTTACCTCCAGGGCTTGCATTCGACCCATGACGGTATTTAATGTGCATTAAGTGATTACGGCATTACACTGTAGGTGACAATAAGAAGGGTACCCAAAGTAGGTAAATCACTGTATATTCAGTTAGGCAGTAGAATACTTGTTGCCTTTGGTAACACTTGGTAATTAAAATCAGGGGCAGTCTACACTTCACTTTAATGGTGCCTGACAAGGTGCGCCATTAGAATAATTTAGTTTCTATTAAGTGGGAGTTGCCAGGCTTCAATACACAGTTTACTTACATTAGTGTGACCACCATCTAATTGTATAGCAAGAGCAGTTAACTAGACTGCATTTTAGTGTTTGAGCAATATGCTGAAAAAGTTGGCAAATATTTTTGGCTTGTAGCATTGTAGTTTATATTGACGCGTAACCGGCTAGGTTAATAGTCACAACAGTCGATGATTCTGTCCGCTAGACAAAAACTGGGGTGATTGAGTTCGCTAGGCGATGAGTGTTGGCTAGTACTCACTTACTCCTACTTCATGGCTGCCGTGTTGGTGGTGTACTTGGTCCAATCGTATCGAGCCTGGCCCACACCATGGCTGCAGTTCCAGAGGTGAGATTCGTTTGTCCAGAAGTGGATGTTATCCCAACCAAACCTCACTTCCATACAGGTCAACAATCCTCACCACAGGATGGCACGACAGGTGAATGTGTATGCATGGAGAAACGAATAATACCACAACCGGAGCAGTCGATACTGACTCATGCCTGAGTTGAGCAGCGCGGTTTAATTCCGCCTGCCTTTCCGGTGTAGGCTGAGGAAGTGCACTCAACTGTCTGGTGACAAGAAGCGCTATGTGTCGCTCCCTACGCCTGCGGCCGTGCCTTTGGCTGAAAGGCATTAAGTCTCCACTCACAGGTTACTGGGTACACCTTGACTCGAATACTGAACACAAGTTATAGTGTAAGTCCGGTTTTGTCTTGCTGACCAGGCTCTGTAAAGTCTCCACTGATCTCCCACGCTATGCGGGCTGATCAGAGATGTGGAGCTGTTTGGGTCACCAATGTCGCCACTGGATGTGCGTCCACACAGGAATGGACAGAAGATCTCAAGCCACGGTATATCCCAGCACTGGAAACAGTGCTGTGGGATAAGGCAATAACTTGAGACTGTCATCCCTCTCTGTGTGAAGGTGTTGCTAGTGGTCGTGGCTCCTCTGTTCCACACCACCAGCACTGGAAGCAATGCTGTGGTAGTTTGGGAAGCAACAGATGGCCGTCAGGTGGGTGTGTGAAAATATGACGGACCCCTGAAGGGCGCCCCTGGCTGAAGTTAATTCGGTAGTTATAAATTCCCTGGTCCTTGTCAAAGGTGTACATAGCAACCTGTATCTATTGGGTAAACAGACAGATACTCTAATAAAGAAAAGCTGAGAAGTAGTAAACAACAGTACGTTTATTGAAGTGTAGGCGACCTGGTTCTAATGGAGAATGAGAAAGAGAGAGCTTAACGAGAAAATATATAATACTACTAAAATGTCTAAAGAAGATGTCTTGAGGAGACAAAGTGAAATTAACGTGTTGGTAAGCGTGTTCGTTGGTTGTCGGATTGACTGGTCGTCGATGGTGAAGTAGCCACAGGGGGCATACTCAATGCTTCGAAAGATCTCAAGTGGTCCCAGCAGTGCTGTGGGATAACGCAAGAGATGGAACAAGAATAACTGCTCGTGCCCGTCAGCGTCCAGACATACATAGTGGAAGCTTGTAGACTGCCGGCGCAGAGTGCAGGGGAGGCATGACGTCCTCCTGCCCTGGTTGGCGAGGGAATACTCTGGTCAGCTATTCTGCTTCATGCCTCGTTGGAGGCACTCTGCCTTGCCTGTGGTCTGGGCAGCTTTTTGGCTCTGAGCGCGGGGAAGGGAGCGGCGTGCCTGCCAGGTTTGCTTATCCTCCAGGTGAGAAGGAATCACTCATAGTTCCTGCTTCCTGTAGGGTAGACAGTGTGTTACGTCTGTAGTGGTGGAAGAGGTACTCTAGGCAATGAGTCGTAATCGTATTAGTTTAGTTGTATAAGCGGCATGTGTCAATATATACAATTTAATCCTTTTTATAATTTTTTTCATTTTAATTTTAGTTAAAATATCCAGTTTTGTTTGTCAGTGAGTGTAATAGTCTAAATTTTTCTTTTATGCCATGTGTAGAAGTAAGGGCTTTATCAGTTTTAATGTGGGGATGTATTTAAATTATTATCTGTATTACATGGCAATTTTGGATTCCCAGGATCAGAACGATGTTACGCAACTTTTGAGATTACACTTTTTTCAGACTTCTTTTAGTTTTCCCATGCCATCAGCAGTTTTTGTTTTGAAGCCCTTGCACTGATGTAAGTTTCGGCCAATAGGAGGTTGTGAGCCCCGGCCAAATTCTATTCATAGATTTGTTTTGAGGAGTGGGGAGAGCTGCATGGAGGCTGCGAGCCCCGTGCTCGTCTGCAGTACTAAAACTATCTTTGAGGAGAAGACCTCGTGTTGGGACAACTTCACCCACACCCCAAAGTGCAGACTGCCTTAATTTCTTTTCTCTTAAGCAACCTTCATTAAAGTACATTTTTGGATATTCAACCTTCTGCAAAATTCTTTCCGTGGTTGTGGGAGGCCAATAGGCGTCAAGGAGGAAGGCTCTTTTCCTCCCCCTTGTCTTCATAAGTGTTCTCGCTAGGCGAACTTTTTACAAGAACTTTGTTTTAATCACTACTGTGTCGCTGTAAAATCTGCCGTATTGTGTCGGTATGAGTGTAAGACTGTGTTAGACCTTCAATAATAAAGCTGAATCATATTTAAAAAATGCAAGTACATTCTTCTTATTTAGTGAAAACCATGGTACCAACATTTGTGTAAGCAAACCAACTGAGCTAGTACGGACTGTACCGTGGGAAGGCAGGAAACTGTCTTTTGCCTCGCTACATTCATTCCGCCTGAACATGTGGCTGAAGAAGGCGATGGTACAAGCAGTGCAGACCAACAGCTGCTGAAAGGTACAGTGGAGAATTCACACATCAAAAATAGTGATCACTGTGATCCCAAAACAGCTGGACTGGGTTCAAGTCTGGAGAATTAGGGGATCAGGGAAGTATTTGGAAGTCTTGGTCGTGCTTCTCTAACTATTCCCGGCAATTCTGGCCATATGGCATTGTCCTGCGAAAAGAGTATGTGCCCCAGGAAAGACACTGTTTTGAAGTGTTACTTATATTAACCATTTTGTTATTTCTAGTAGGATTTTGGATTTCAGTGAAATCAATTCAGGATCAAATAGCAAAATGTGCTCACTAACAAAAGTGACAAACATAGTTAAAAACATTATGAGGAGTTCTAACATAATCTTCGAAAATAGTGTTTAGTCAAATGTGTGGTATTATTTGGGGCAAGATTTTTTGGTTTTATATTTATGTCAATTTTGTTTTTGAAATTTATGATTTCATCATTATAGTTTAATTTTTTTAAACATGCTTTATAGTTAGCAAAAATGTGTATTTTAAATATAATTTCACATAAAATTTGTAATATATAGTGTTTAAAGAACTACAGTATATAATCAAGATTAAGCATTTTATTTAAAATAGAATTAAAGATAGTATGATTACAGTTTAGGTATTCAGCTATTTTTTGATACAGACATTGAAGTTTCTACAACAAGATAAAATTACACATACATATTATCACACTTTAGGTATTCAGTAATTTTCTGGTACAGACATTGAAGTTCCTGGACAATGTGTATTCCTTTTGGTCAGTATCATACAAAAATATTCAGAATGTAATCTGTTAAAAGAAACAAGTAAGGGTTATTTAGTTTCATTTTGTATCTTAATTTAAATTTTGGTGTTATGCTGTGTATTAACAAGCATTTATGTGTTATTTTGGTTTTATCGATTCACCATAAAATCTTGTCTCAAATTATTGTATTATGTTTTTGTTTCATATGTGTTCAAAGTTAGGAAAATCATCTTGGTAATAGTTGTATTTGCCAGTTATCATCATAATACATATTTTCATGGGTTTTCCCTATTACTAAGTTATGTATTATTTATTGTAAACAAGAATACAGATTGTAATCTTTTGGCACCATGCAAGAAGTAGATTTAGCAGGATAATTTCACTAGGGATGAATTGGCATAGGATTCATACAAATTTATATGAAAAAATATGCATAATATTAAATTTTTTTATAAACTTTTGAATATAAGTATAATCGTAAACCTTTCTAAAAGAAGAAAGATGTACCACTGTAAGTGAGTTGTAGGTACATATTTGTCACAAGTTGCAACAAAATGGACATGAAAATGGTAGCCTCACCTGGGAGCATTTCTGTGATGACGAGGTCCCTGTCTCGGACAGTGTATAAGAGGCTGCCCTGTGCTGCCAAGCCGCGCACCTCTTCCGCCAACTGAAAGACTTTCAGCAGTTCATCATCTCTGCTCCACATGTGCACCTGTACACACAAGTATTCATTAGCAGCATAACCCCTGGAAGGGATTCCGGCATGCTGAGGTGACTGGCGCTATTCAAACGAGCACGTGGACTAAATGCTTGTACACAAAGTGTTACAGTGTGGTGTCTGCAGCTTGATGACTTGAGCCATTTTGCCACATGCAGCAAGCATACTTCCAGCGTTAAAACTTGGCATTTGCAATATGCACTAGATTGTGAAGTGTGAGAATTCACTGTCATGGGGTTGAGCCATGGTGGTGTAGTGGTTAGACTACTTGCCCCCCCCCCCCCCACTTTGATGAACTGGGTTTGATTCCTGGCGGCGGTTGCTTCTGGATTTTCGCATGTGGGAATCATGCCAGACAATGTAGCTGGTTGCAGGTTTTCTTGGGGATCTCTCGTTTTCCCCATCCTTGCATTCCAGCGCTGCTCCATATACGTCTCCCTTCACCCTCATCTGCTCTCAAGACCTCAATGTTAAGAGCTGTTCAAATTCCTACGCTCCACTTCACTTTTATGGTAGTTAAGTTGTAAAATTATGCATCCACAATCATAGGTGTGTGTGTGTGTGTGTGTGCGCGCGCGCGTGCGTGCGTGCGTGCGTGCGTGCGTGTGAGAGAGAGAAGAGAGAGAGAGAGAGAGAGAGAGAGAGAGAGAGAGAGAGAGAGAGAGAGAGAGAACTGCATGAGATGCTAATCTCACCTGCAGTGATTTCCTTTCTGTCTCTGCTGTTACAAGTATTGCAAGAGTCAAGGTGTCATTACTAGCAAGGAGTCGGCCACAATTGTAGTCGTTGCCATTGGTGCATAAAAATGAGAGGAAGGAGCTTTGCCTTCCTTATGAAATGGAGAAGGAATTGTTTGTAAATTATGAACCACAGAAGTGAATTGCACTGAATAGATGCCATACCAGAGACTACTGTAGTGTAGTTTAGAGTCCACCTTGAGGTCATACAGATGGCAAGGAACTTTGAGCACATTAAACTGACGTGTGACACTTACTGACCCAGAAAAAAACAACTTTGCTTCATCTATGCACATTTCCCGAAACGCACTGTACAGGCTCCGAACTGTATAATTACTACCACAGCGGCTACAGGATATTCCCTGGTTGCGGGAAATATGACAGATGTGACAGAATTATACTTTTCGTCAGCGTGGTCAGTAAGCAATGCCATACCACCCCCTCAAGAAGATGTCAAGTTCAAGTGACATAGCGGGTGAATCACCGCTGCTACCCCCGAATGAAAGGTAGTTGAAGGGTGCACCGAGGGATAGCGCCACCTGTTAAAACTGGCAGCCAGTCAGCTGCCCTTAGCTCCGCCCACAGACAAGTGCTTGTTGCACCCCCACTCCAAGCTCAGTGAGGCCTCGGCTGCGAGAATATGTACCACTACTCCGGCCAGGAAACGCCAGTTATTGCTTGGCTCTTCTGAGAGCCACATCAGCTCGGCAGTTTCCGCCACCACCTCGTGTGCTGTAGCTCTCTGACTTCTATGCACCTAGACACCCAGAAGCTCTTCAGTATCACCGCCGCCAGCATTCAAACCTTCCAGAAGCCCTCCCCCTGCAGACCTTCTAAAAGACATCAACCCTTCCAGTCACTTGCCCATGGCAACGGCTACCCAATGTCCCTTCAGGAAGTGGGCCCCCTAAGTCCCTTCAGGACACGAACCAGCGTAGACTGGGAAAGTTGCTCAGCCACCTTAGTCGAAACTGCCATCCTTTAGCTTAGAATCAGGTCCTCTTCGCCTGGATTAATGCGTAGTCTCTTACTTTCGGTCAGCTCAAGGTAGTCAGGAGATAGTACCGGCCACCGTGTTTTATTCCTCTCGGAATTAACACGTTCCTAACCTACACTGATTTCTCATTTCCTTGAGTATGTCGAGATTCCTAGTAGATATCATGCCCCCTCAGAGTGAAGCAGGAGACCGGGATTTGAACTCTATATTTTACCGCCTAATGTAGGTCTGCAAGTTCCTCCTCAAGGACTCAGGGATTCATACATCAGAAAATACACACTTTTGATGGCCACCCGTTTGGTGCACCCTGTGCATCAAATGGTAGAGCCACAACCACTAGCGATACTCCCCTAGGAAGGAGAGACCACTAGACCAACTTGCACGCGTCCACCACACCGCTTGAGTTTCCAGAGGGAGCGTATGGTTGGCTCTGGGTTGAGCCTATCCGCCCTAAGACCTGCACCCTTTGTTGTTGTTAGAATTAGAATGCCTCTGAGAAAATCTGCTCTCCAGCCACCACACCATTTGTGTTGCCAGTTGGAGAAACGGTTAGGCCTGGCGTTGGCCCAGCTGCCATGGTGGCAGAACACTGTTAGCCAGGGAACTATAAGTCACCTGCTCCTATCTGCCGAGGCAAGGTTTTGAACCCTCATGCCTTTTACCATGAGGGTTGGGAAAGACTTGAAGAAAAGGAAGGCAACCACTAACTACAAAGCTACCTGGAGATGCACCCAGACTGATAAGGCACTTGGCCAAGATACTCCCTGGGAACGAGCTCAGACCACCCGTAAGTTGGTTGGGCTTCATCCCCCAGCTCTCTCCCCCCTCTCTATTCTCAGCTCCCCGGAAGTTACCAAGGACACCACATCCAATCATTACCACCATACGTAGGGGAGAGAAGGTGTCCCTGGGACTAGCCAATCCTTAGTTCAGCATCCGCCTCTACACCAGCCCGGACTGGACTACCAATAGTAGTAGTTCCAGCCACAGCAGCCCCTGGGGGTACTCCAGCTCCACCAGCAGCCATTCTGTGACGAGCAAGCCAGCAGTGCCAGCCAACCGTCCCAGCGTCAGCATGAGTAAGCCACTGACTTCAGGTTATACCGCCCAGCCCACATCCAAACCAACTACAGACTTTGTACCTAGCAGGCAGGTAACTGTGCCTACACTCTATACAGGTCGGGCCCCTGTCCCCAAGTAATTTTGTAAATAGCCGCCTGAAACCAGGGTGACCGGCCTGCACTATTAAAGCCCTACTTTTACTGTAACGTCACTCTAACCTGAGCCCAAGAGCTTCACGTGTCAAAACAAAACAGGGTAAAATCTTTGTTTTGAGGATATACTCTTAATGCAGGTAATGACAGCCGGTGAGAGACATAGCCTTATCCCTCTTTTCTATCTCCTGGATGCTGCTGACTTTCCATACTTCCTGTCAGGGGTATCCAATTTATTTTCCATTCTTTCCCCCCTACCATGCATATTTATCTTTGCTTGTGTTCTATGACAGTACTCATTGAGTAAATATTTATAGTGAGGTATTCATACACTTTTGCGCTTTAAATAATATTCCACGCAAAAAATAATCTTTATTATGTTGTGTACAATGTTTGACAGACACTTGTAATGCATATTTGTAATAAATAAAACCAAGCATTTCACATTTACTGCTGATGTAAATGTATAAAATATATAGGAATTATTAGAACTACTTAAAACACTAACATTCCATTCTTACCAATTTCTGACATCATACGACTTTCATTTCTACCTTAGAATGCCAAACAGTTGTCTGGTGTCGATAGTTGTAAACTAGCAATTTTTTTCATATGGTGGAGAACCTTGGAGAAACTTACAACCAGACATGGTGAAATGGATAAAATTAGTTTAATAATCTTGCCTTGGAATGTTCCCATCTACCTTTTTTATGTATTATATCTCTTTTCAGCATACACACATGCAAATGCACACATTCACACAAGAAGGAAGCAAATGTGTAGATGCTTATTCAATTTATGCACAAATACGTACAAAAACAGATGTATCATTAAAGTGTACTGAAAAATTTTACAACATGATGCATGTTTGGTCTGTTATTTCCTGTAATAATTCCTGGCCTGTATCAGCACCTGTAAATATCATAAAATACTACATGTACATCAATTAATTTAATTTTTACAAGTGATAAATACCCAACATAGATGGCAAAGTTATTTATTTACCTAAATTCATTATATTTTACAGATCTGACACCAAATTTTGTAATCATATCACCCACTTCACTAAAAATGCTGTGTATTTACCACTTTAAATATACTTATATTTTAAACAAAAAAATTATGTAGCACAATAAAGCTTGTTTCTTACCAAAGCAACTTGTCAAAAATTACAATAATTTACAACAAGGATTTTTAATATAACTACATAAAATATACAAAACTGCATGTAATGCATAAACTGATTTATATTATGGCACTGTAAGAAAAATAATGGCACAGCAATGAATATGTACATCATCTGATTTTTGTAATGGATACTGTCACATACAAAATTAAGCTCAAATTGGTTTTATGGTGTCTTAGATACGGAAAATTAAGCTAAAAATGTTTAAATGGCCACCATTTTGAAAATGTGCACTTGACTTATTGAAAAAATAGTGTTGCGTGTGGTGCCGTTGTCTTAGTGGCCTTTGCCTTTCCTCCTCGGGTGTGTGCGATCATCACTGTAACTGGAGAAGAGCAAGGCTGAGTTACAAAAGTGTGCAATGCCACTCAAGTACATGCTGCTATAAGCCTATCAGGACTCGTGTCAATTCTGTTTTTGGAGTACTGGATGTCTGTGGGTTATCTTTGCAAGAATGTTCTAGTCATCACCTTCTCCCTCCCTCAGTATGACTCGCGGTGTAGGACAGAACATTGCAATACGAACATTACACTGCCTTGAACCCTTTTATTCAGTGTCCTGTATCTGAGACATTGCACAAGAAGTTGGCTCAATAATCTGTACTGTGGCCAGCAGAAAACCATGTCCCCTCACATGTGGGATGTATCATTAGTTATTGAGATTATACTTACGGACAACTGTTGCAAGTAAAGTGATGCACGAAACCAATTTTAGAGCATCATACAGATAGCAGTAAAGTTCCAAACAAAAATTTGCGTTGTTGCAATGCTTAAAGAAAGATATATATTATGTATATTGTGACTGAAAGGTCTAAGTTTACCAATTTGAGAAGTGATCTTCCCTGGAGCACAAAAAAAACAAATACCAACTGTAATACAGAGCTGCAGGGATCCTGCCAAAGCAGCAGTGACCACATATGTCCTTTATACCTGGTACCTAGGACTCCACTGGCACCCAGGCACATCTCACTGTATTTCAAAATGATTTCTGCTTTGTGTGAACTAGAAATTTAAGTGAATAAATGTGGAATTGTAATTTTTTAAAATGTATCCCAATAACCCATTCATATCTCATGTTGCAAATCCCATGTAAAATGTCTTGACATCATCTACCGTAAAACACTGGCATGGCAACCCTATGAGTTGAACAAAAGGAATCTTGCCCAAATAGTAGTTTTGTATTGCAATATATTGTGTGTTCGATCCTCACACCACACGAGGTCAGAATTTA
Source organism: Dryococelus australis (assembly GCA_029891345.1). Classification (NCBI taxonomy): domain Eukaryota; kingdom Metazoa; phylum Arthropoda; class Insecta; order Phasmatodea; family Phasmatidae; genus Dryococelus; species Dryococelus australis. The sequence continues at coordinate 10,845,645 of CM057007.1, read as the reverse complement.
TACTCTTCAGGATTCACCCCATTATGATTGCTACACTTAAGATGTGTACAAAGTGCTGTAAAATTGGCAGATTAAAGAACTCTGCTTCATTGCTGCTTATTTTCTGCAAGATTTCTTATACTTACATGCAGAGAAATAAGTTTTATGATTGTAGCAAAACTGCTACAGTGTGCTATGTTAGTACCTACAAGTTTAATTACCTCGTGGCACAACGGCCACCATAAAACCGCACATGTAAATGTTGCATTTAACTCACTCAGCACCTACACACTAAACAGCCTCGGTAATTATAATGTGTAAAGTCTGTACTGTAGGTCCGCGCAATCATCACATTTGACAGGTAAGACAAATGAGAAGTAATTTATTTAATATATGTTATGCATGAAAACAGGCTATAAGTGCAATAGACTGCAACGTTGAAAACACACTGTAATAGTATGTAAATGCATACGAGATTTACTTGATGATGAATTTGGCTTAATTACTGTAGCCTACTTGATGTGCTCTGATTTGATGTACAGTAGTTCTGTGTTATGGATCACATTAACAACTTAAGTAGTATACTGCAGATGATGTAAAGGATTGTAAATTCATAATATTTAAAAATCTGTAAGTAATTGGAGTACACAAAATAACTGAATATTTAATTTGTATTGCTGTTGCCATAAATTGAAAGATAATGTGATGCATGGTGATTGTGGTTGAATGCAAAATAATCATTAGAGTTATGGACATTCTATGAAATAATCACAGTTTAATGCTTTTGTGGGTGAAAAACAGTTTACATTTGAAAGCTATAAAGACTGCACGTATTATATTAAAATAAAGTTTTCAAAGACGTGGGTATTTAGTGTCCACCGTTATACCAATGCCACTGTGGACTGTGTATGTACCTTTCCTTCTACGTCGCCTGCAAACAGCTTTCCATCGTCAACGTACAGGCGCCACACCTCGTCGCCGCCACTCAACAGAGTTTTCTTCTTCTCATAGCTGCTTGCATCCCATGCTTGCACTGCTGAGCTGTCATTGGAGCACGTGTACAGTTTGTTGCCAGTCACTGCAACGTGGAACACCACTGAGTCATGAGCTTGGAACTCAGCCAGCTTGCGCAGGTCTGGTGACCATACCTAAGTGACACGTGTGAATTATAATGATAAATATTGAGAAACTGATGATTGTCTTATAATAAACTGTTTAGAAAGGGTTGCATCACATACATATGACAGGATTGGGAATGAAAGATCGAGGACAATAAGTCCCAAGAATGCAGAATTTTTTTTTCCTGTAGACAAGTTATAAGGGGTGAATGCTACTGGGAGAACAGTGTAAAAGCAACTTACTGCAACGGACCTCTGCTCAAACATGACATCACATGGCATAATATGCAACATACTTTCCATGCTTCAGTTTCTCTCCATTAAGGAGTAAATGCATTTTTTAGGAAACATTAAAGCTTCTGACGCAGTGCAGCATTGCCACACAAAACTTAAGTCTATGAGGCTTTGTAAAGCGAACCAGTTACCAGCACAGTTCATCAATGGTGGTAGGAACGTTGCACGTGGCAATCGGAGCTTCTACTGGCAATTCTATAAACTTAAATTGTTTTTATAAACTTACACATGTGCTGTGTTATAAATATTGAACTGTAGTACTAAAGAGTCTTAAGCAAGTCATGTTCGTACAGTCGCTTAGGCCTTGATACTGAAGGTCCCTTGGTGGCCCTGCCTTTAACAAAAGGATTTCATTTATCTATAGCTTTGTTAATTTGTAGAAAAATATTCATTATTGCAGAGTAATGAGATACTGACCTACTAATATAAATTACTCAAGCCTTAGAATTGCAGGACTAAATACTTTGTTGGCTCAGCTTTATTAGTTTCTTTTCAAAATTCCTTTATTTGGTTTCAATTTATAGTCATTTTTTTATTTTAACTGGTGAAAGGGGAAGGGTGGGAATATTCTTGTGTGGCATGAGTATCTACCTCAATTTCCTCTTCTCCACGCCTTTGTCTTTGCTCCATCTGATACTGTTTGAGCCTCGTGAGGCCCTACATTGTTATAATTCACTTAAGCAGACTGGGAATGGCACACCAGATGCAATCGGTGCCAGTGTCATGCTGACCTTGAGTAAGGTGGGAACCAAGGGTTGCAATGACTGAGCAGGTAGCAACCTCCTCACCTCCCACCAAGGTGAACATCTGTTCAATCACCGGCTGGGTCACTCTCGGATTTTCGCATGTGGAAATCGTGCTGGATGATGACGCTGGTTGGTGGGTTTTCTCGGGGATCTCCCGTTTCCCGTGCCCTTTCATTCTGTCGTTGCTCTATACTCAATTCAATCACCCTCATTGGCTCTCACGACTTCGCTTTTAAGAGTCGCTCCAATTTCTATACTCACTCAGGCAGGAACCATATGGATTTTCATTATTACATTAGGTTTACAACATTTTATGAGTTAAATAAGGGGCTGTGGCGATTAGGTGGTTAGTGCATCAACCACCCATTCAGGAGATCAGGATTCAATTCCCAGTGGAGTCACTCCAGAGTTTTGTTTGTGAGAAATGTGGAGGACGTTTCCATTGGTCGGCAGGTTTTCTCAATGTGCTAAGTTTTCCTGGTACATGCATTCCATTGCTGCTCCATCTCCAACTCACTTTGTGTCTGTGTTATCAAATGCATTTCAATTCTAGTTAAAATACGTGCACAGTAGTAATTACTGGATGAGTAAATGTAGAACATGCCTTCAAGATTTTACCCTCGCGTGCGCGCGTGTTTTGAAAATAGCGCATGTCTGTTTGACAATAGTGCAACAAGATATAGGCTGTTCATGGTAAAGTGAGCACTTTTGAAAGCCCTGCTTAAGAACTACTTGTATTCACATTGTGTATACTTCCACAATATGTAAAATTTACATTGCCATAGGCCTCATCACTTTATTCATGCATCGGTCAAGTAAAACTGTGAAATTATTAGAAAAGTAAATATTTTACATTTATGCTTATTTTTACAATTCGATAAATTAAAAAAAAAAACAGGAAGCAAAATAAATAATTTAAGTTATCACAAATGGTAACTTAACACTGTTTATTCTACGTTAATATATGGAATTACTCCTCCCCCCCCAACATCCCCCCTTCACCGTTATCAACTTTACTGGGTGCAAGTCACTCATTGTGTCTGTTAAAATATATACAGGTAGGGGCAGTGACTGTTCCTAAGGTTGATTTCAAAAGTGCTCACTTTATCGTGAACAGTCTTTACCGACGCCGTGTTTACCTTGACTTTCCCGTCTTCGGCGACGCTGTATAGTTTGTTGTCGTGAAATACTAAACCCGTTATTTCTTTCATATGCCTGTCTGCCTCATCCACAGTCGCTCTCGCCTGCAGTGCCATCTTCTCCTTCGTCTGGTGTTTGTGTTGCGAGTGAACTACTGCCTCCTCGAGTGCGCGCCTCGCTGCCTGCGCGCTTTTTAACAACCCGGCGGGACAGAAATACGACCGTATATTTATAGACGCGAGGGCGCGAGCTACAACCAACCGGCCCCTTCTGGAAGAACGTACCTATATTAGAATTTTTCTGTACCTCCAGTGGTATTTCCCGCCGTGTTGAAAGGCTTCTAAAGATGTCTTTCAGTACCTAAATGTGGAGAAACATCGTGCGAGTTGTATATTGCAAACACACAGCACAATGCGGTTTCACAAACAGTAGGCATTTTAACAAGGCGTGCGTAAAAAAAAGAATCGAACAGTTTCGAAGTGTTTGTCTCTCAGGACACGTCAACATCCCAGTTTGTTTGTTACAGATAGACACGGGAACCGGGCTGGAGTAGTAGAAGGTGAGCTGTGAGAACCAAAAGGGGGGAGGGGGGTTTGTCCCCCCCCCCGCAACATATTCTCCTCCCATATGCATTACTGGGAATATGGAATATTAATTCAAACAAAACAAAATTTTGTAAACTGTTAAACTAGCCTTTTCTAAAGTCGGGAACATCGTAACATTTTAATGGACCATGCTGTCTTAGTATCTTCGCGTCTCTTGCACTGGCCTAATGCTCCTTATATGTACCTTATGCATTTATTTTGTGCGGGCGTGGCAAAGCATGGGGATGGGAGCAAACCTACCCCTGTGGACGGGGTAAAAAGGCGGGGCAGGGGGTACGAAACCGTATATTCTAGACTGTCGTCATTCGGGGGCTGTAAAACTAGTCACGTTTAGTGGATAGTTATCCATATTTTTGTGTATAGTGCACTTCAGAGAAATCCGAACAGTTTTTAGTCAGTCGATGAGAGTTTTAAAACACTCTTGATAAATGCCTGAAGGAGTAGAGCTTAAATAGCGAACATTTATGTTTATTTAGTATTATGCACGTATGTTCTATGTATAACGAGTAATACATACAGTACTTGTTTGTAAACAGTTTAAATACTGGTATGAGCAAGAAAAATAGAACACTGTCGCTGTATACAGAATGGGGCTGAATTCGACCGACAAATCACTATGCGAAATCAAGTTTGGAAACATACGGACACTTTGCACCTAAACTGAATGTTCAGGGAGATATAAATCCTTGAAAATCGATGTTTAAACTGCATTTTTTTTTAAATGCGAAATATCGAAAACTTGGTGAATTTTAAAAACGATTCCTCGAACACTGTTTTGTGTTAACGGGATCTTCAACGTAAAGAGCAAACACTCAAAGTACAGCATCTCCCACCGTAATAAACATGACAGGTGTGTCCACCTTCTTATTGCATACAACTTTTTTTACAATCAGGATTTATGAACGTTTGGTACTGGTTTATTGAGCAGTATGGTCGAATTAACAATAGAGTCTCTCTCGTAGCAACTGCCTAAGACATGCCGTTTTCGTGTAAAATTCACGCATAACTTACGGCGCCAACGATGCCGTTCTAGGCTCGTAGGCCTGATGTGTTTACACGCACTTTAATAAATAGATAAATTTATATAATATTGTGCACGGCTTCGGGCCTTGTGCACTAATTTGGTTACAGGTGGCGCCGGTTTATGCTTTTAGACCGAGGAGAGTGGGGGTGCACCAAAAAGAAATATCCAAAATGGACACGTGCATCCACACATATTTTACCCGGGAATGTCGTGCGAGGTGGTGCCCTAAACCTCTTCAAGGATATTACAGAATGCACAAGCCTGAAAGACGCTCCCTTGTCCCCCCGAGGCCTGGCAACCATCACGGTGGGAAGTGTGTAGTGCGTCTGCTTTTTCCTCCGTTTATACTCGAGGCTCCCCTCCTACCAATAGCGCTTTTCCCCCTTGTTTGAGGCTGAGAAGCGCGGAAGCGACATTTCTACGCGCAAGTGCACCATCGCCTCTAAGAGCAAGGTGTGCAGTGTTTCCGTCACTCTGCGTGTACCAATGGGATTTTCAGGGGTGACCTTGTTATTTTATTGGTTGGAAGTCTGTAGGTTTTATTGGTTGGAAGTGTAGTATTTTGAGATACTACACTTTGAAAAAGTCGTTTTTAGCTATTTCGGAGTAAGTGAAGAGATTTGGACGGCTATTAACATCGAAGTCTTGAGAGCCGATGAGGATGATTGAGATGCGAATGGAGCAGCGCCGGAATGAAGGGGCGGGGTAGATGGAAGATCACCGTCCGGCACGATTCCCACATGCGAAAATGCCGAAGTTACCCGGCCGGGGATTGAACCCGGATCATCTTGGTGGAAGGTGAGCAGGTTAACAGTTCAGCCACCGTGGCCCCCAGCTATTTTGGAGTACTTTGAAATGGTGTTACAAATGTGCGTGGCGTCTTGGAAGCACCGAAAAGCCTTCGTCAGAAGTGTTGTGTTCCTTCACGTAGATTAGCACATTGGAAGCAGGTTTAATAGTTCAGTAGAAAAATGTGTATTTCAAACACTCTGCAACACATTTCAAGCACCAGTGAGCCGGCGAGCCCCTACATTCCTCGACGACATCGTAAGTCTCGTCTCGGTCTAATGGTACCTCCCCTGTGCATTAGTAAGTGTGATCAACGCCCCCTAGTGATGAAAGCCGTCTCAACCGCGTGGCGTCACAGTAGGTAGATCGCCGACCCGCACAGCCAGGTCTTTTCCCGAACTGCTTTCTTTGGAGTAGGCTTTATCTGCGCCCCAGTGACAGATCATGTATTGCTTGATCTTATACTTTACGTACAAATTATGTCCTATAAACGTGGTTATAAATTATGAATTATATGTGCTCTGTTTTGAAAAGACGTGGTTGTAGAAACCTTTATAGTAATTTTTGGTTGTGCGTTCTCCTCGTTCTTACTAAGCACAAATTTCCCTATTTTGAGAGGTATTCTTAGTCGATTGTGATATCGGAAACTATACCAAATAATGGTGTCAATAAGTCATATGTTTACAAAATTATGTCTGCGTTTCGTCTTAAAAATCCGATTAGAAATCTAACACAAATACTCTCAACAACAATTACCGATAATAAAATATTATCTATTTTCGCATACATTACAAATACATAGTATTCCTTGTACTGTATGTTTTAATGGTATTTTTGCCAATCGTAAAAGAAGTGAATTTGAAATTACAATTCTTCGAATAATGTGTTATGTGACCGGGAACGTCAACCGGGGTGGCCACGTGTTAGGCACCATCGCTGGTGCTGACGATATGTGAGCGTACCCTCCCTTGCATGGGTACTGTCTAAGTACCCTTTTGTATGTCTTGCCTACCTAGCAGGCATTATAACACACACCATCACTTTTGCCTTCTTATATCTTGAAAACGGTGGGTCCTACGTTGTTACAACAAGAGGACCATTTCTGTTACGTAGGTGTTACTGCTCAATAAACAAGCCTCACATGTTTACAATTCCTGACGGTAAAAACATTGTATGCAACAAGAGGTTGGCCACCACTGTTATCATAATTTAGGGGGGGGGGGGGAGAATTAATACGGGTTTGCTCTTAAATTGACATTCCCGGTCACATAAGACATTTTTCGAAGAGTTGCAATTTCATTTCACTTCAAAAATACCATTCAAACATACAATACAAGGAATACATACAAACTGTCACCAGAAACATATAGGCAGCCGTCTGTGCTGTGGACACACAGCGTTTTGTACGCGGATATAGATAGTATTGCCCTTTGTGCTAGGCACTGAACCACTGCAGACGAATATTTGTGTACGTTTTACACGTAAACGATGGGGCATGGGCAGTTGCAACAAGAGGACAAATTTTGTTAGATAGGCAATGCTGCTCAGTATTTTTTCATCAAAAGTTCGATATTCCTGACTGTAAAACAATGCAGTTCTCAAGAAGAAAAACCCTCTTATTCTCAGTTAGTCAAGGCAGACATGTGGCAGAAGAGGTTAGGGCAAGGTGTATAAAGAGAAAGGGATGGTCTGTGGGATGGTTAAACGAGGAGCATCATTTTCAGAGGTGACAGAAAACACAAAGAGCATCTGTGAATATCTCACAAAGAAGGACCTTGTAGTGTATACAGATGGCAACGATGAGTCTAGTAACATGCTTGTAAACCTTGTGACGGGACACAATGAGTTTTTTTTCACACAAACAGAAAAATTCAAGGTAGCTCAGTTTTATTTCACAAGAAAAATTCAAGACTCACTTCCCTGTTTCACATAATCATTTAGGAAAGGAATATTTAAAATACTACACTATAAAAGTCGTTTTTTGGGCGCCGTTATGCGGGCAAGCAAAGCCAGAGAGAAATAAAATTCGAAAATGATAAATTTAAAATGAAAAAATCATGATATCATTAGGTTGCCAAGTACAATATTCTTATTTTTTCTGGGATCTCCAATAATCCGTAGAGCAAGTCTGAGAAAATGCAAACTTGAAAATTAACTCCACTGCTGGAAGATATTGAAATTCATTGACTAGAATCCTTAAAATACTATCTTTTAAGTTACTTGAATGCTTGAAAAGAATCATTAAAACACCAACAGTGAATCGGGGCGCCGTAGCCAACTAAAGCCCGATCACTTAAAAACCTTCAATTAGAATGACTAAGAATTGAACACATAAAGAATTTTTTAAAACCATTACACGTTTTGTCTTTTCTCTCAGACCAAAATAAACGTGAGGCTGACGGAATATTTAAAATAAAGGTTGGTTACCTGTTGGATTTAACAGACATCTTACTGCCATCAACTTTACAGGCAAACGTGCATTGCTCAAACATTTACCATAATAAAATGAATACTTTCGAACCAGACAAAGAAAACTACTTTAGCGGGCTCCGCAGCAATACAACTTAAAGCCAAAAGGAATTTATCACACAAAACCAAACCAAATTTTGAATACAAGCTAAAATCACGCCTAACAAGTTACTCTCAATCCACAATAAAGTTTCTACATACCATCAAAAGACAAACCCACATCAAACGTTTGCTGCCCAAAACATGGCAGCATGTCAGCTCACACTACCAATCATTTTTCAGAGTTCTGAAGGGATCTCGCAGAGTTCAGTACCAGTAGGGTATTGTCAGGGCCGGATTTCCCATTAGGCCGACTCGGCCCGGGCCTAGAGTGGAACTTTTCCAAGGGGCGGCATGGAGAAAGACATGTCTGCCTCAGATTGTCAGCATTGATGCTGAAGACAGCTGCGTTACTTCGCTATCACCGTGAAATACGACATAGGTGCGAACGCGCTGTGTTGATAATCTTCGCTTACAAGATACTCTCTAGATAATAAGCTGCACACAGCGCATATTTGATAGACATTGTTTCCATTTTCAACCTTTATGTTCACACGGGAATTCGTTCGATAAGTTATCATTTGTATTGAATTTCACAAAAATCCCGTCCCGCCGGGTTCTGCCACAGTTTTTATCACATAGCTTGTTCAGTGATGGCCCAGGGAGGAGGGGGGGGGTGGGGGGTAGGGAACTTAGAACTTGAACCTTCACCACCCTCGCGGTAAGAGGATTGGCCAAGGCGATAAGGGCAGTATGATTCAATACCATTGTTCTCTGTTTTTTAAATTAGTATAGTTGTGATGATATGATGCGGGCGGCGCGGCATGGCGCGGGCAACACAATGCCACCTCATACTCGTGTTTCGTACCAATTATGTTTATTTATGCTTGGTCAAACTATGAATATGTTCGAACTTATAAGTGTCAAATAAGGACGTGTGCATCCGCGTGTTTAAGTGTTGCGAATTTAGCTGCCCGTGGATTGCAAAATTCTAAGAAGAATGGAGTGGTGTTCTTTAAAGCAGATCCCTAAGATTTCTTTTCTTTTTGTATGTAACAGTGATAACCGACAGGACGAAGATGTCGCTAACGCCATGACTGCAAGTGATAATGCTGCCAACAGCGGCAGTGCTTCTATAAATCGTCCTCCTTTTGATAGTGATGACTTAGAGGCTATTGATGTATGTGTTTCGTCATTCCCAGAAAAAATATTTTCTGCTCAAGAACAGCGAATTCCAACATCAAGTACCAATACTTCACTAAACAGTGGCAATATCCATCTAAATATCCATGCTGAAGCGACCCGTACGAATTTCATGGAATCAGATGCAACTAGCAATCCTAAGAAGCTTGTTTTTGAACTCAGTACAGATCCAGCCCAGTGGGAAATTAATGAGGAGCTACGAGACTATGTAACTGTTCATGGAATCGAACAAAACTTAGATGCAGACTTCAGTGCTTCGAAACATAAGTACCCAGATAAAGGAAGGCGTGTTTCAAGGCATATTTTTCTCGGAAATTGCATAATGGGGAAACACAAGTTAGGCATTGGCTAGTATACTCGCCATCAAAGCGATGTTTTTTTTTGTGCTACTTGCTTGCTATTTGGTGGGGGGAAATGGTATGTTTACTTCAGGGTTTAATGATAGGAAAAATGATTCTAAAAGGGCACAAGACCATGAGAATTCGCCTCAGCATAAAAATAGCATTGCAACTCTTAAACTGAGAGGACATACTAAAGCACGAATTTATAACAGGCTCGTTGCACAGTTTGAGCAAGAATGCAACTCCTGGGAAAATGTTTTGAAACATATCATCGCAGAAGTAAAATATTTGGCTATTAGAGGGTTTCCCTTTCGTGGTACTGATGGACATGTAGACAGTAAGAGCAATGGCAATTTTCTAGGGTCGCTAGAGTTTCTTGCAGAGTTTGATCCATTCATGGCAGGACATCTAAGAAAACATAGCGACAGAGGTTTGGGACATACATCTTATCTTTCCAAGACCATTTATGAATAAGTGATTATTTTGATGGCTGAAAAAGTAAGGGATGAAATAGTGAAGGGAGTGAAAGAAGCTAAATTCTTTGGTATAAGTGTCGATGCCACTCCAGATATTTCACACTCTGATAAACTAACATTTATTATATGCTGTGTTAAGAAGGATGGAATTGGGGAGCCAGTTGAACGGTTCATTTGTTTTTTTATCAAATGAAGGACATAAGTCAGAAAAAAATAGCCAATGCTGTTTTTACTGTTTTGAGCAAATATGAGTTGGACATAAAAGACTGCAGGGGCCAGTCATATGACAATGCCTCGAATATGACTGGTGCATATACAGGCGTACAAATAAGGGTGAAGGAACTTTGTCCCTTTGCTGACTATGTGCCATGTGCAGCACACTCTTAATCTTGTGGGTTCATGTGCTGCGGAATCTTGCACTGAAGCAGTATAGTTTTTTGGACTGCTCTAAGAACTGTACAATTTTTTCTCAGCTTCCACATACTGCTGGGTTCTTCTGGCTCGAAACTACAAAGGAGAAGGAGGCCGGACACTACAAAGTCTGTCGAAAACTCTTTAGTCTTCTCGAAATTATGTACGCTATGCACTGGAGAGCAATTGGTGTGGACTATTTGAGACCTTGCAGGCTTTAGAAAATGATAGTTTAGGAAAACCTCAAACGAGGAATGAGGCATCTTCATTGAAACAAAAATTAAATATACTAGAAACTGCATCTGTAGTGGTCTTCTGGACTGCAATTCTTCGTAGGTTTAACACTGATAGTGCCAAGCTGCAGTCAGTAAATATAGATTTCGGGCAAGTTGTGAAAATGTACAATTCGCTGTCTGACTTTGTAACAGATTTAAGAGAAACAGAAATGTTTGACCACTATGAATGTCTTGCAAAGTCGTTGAGCAGAATATAAATTTACAAATTTTACAAGGGAAGGAAAAGGAAGCACACTCTGAGGCCTGATGAGACTAGGGCTGGCGAAATAACTCTAAAGACTGGGTGAGATAATTTTCGTGTTGGTGCATATAATGTAATTCTGGATACACTAAGATCAGAATTGCAAGTGAGAAGTGCACGTTACAATGAGCTTCACGAGAGGTTTGACTTTTTAACACATCTCAGCATATATTAACCAGCACAGATTTCTTCAGCTGCATGTAAATTGGCCTCTTACTACAATAGTGATTTTAAAGCATCCATTGTAGAAGAGTCATTGCACCTTAGAGTGCACGTGAAGCCACAAACACCTGACGACGAGGGAAATGTCAACCTAACAAAATTATGTAAATTTTTAATTCAAGAAGGGTTTGTTGAAGTCTATCCCAATGTAAACACACACTCAGAATGATTCTCAGTGCTCCAGTAACAAGCTGTTCAGGCGAACGCGCGTTCTCTACTCTACGACGTGTGAAAAACTACCTGAGGTCGACTATGGTAGAAGGCAGGTTATCAGCAGTGGCATTGCTGAATATCGAGGGACAACTGCTGCGGGATTTGGACTTCGAGGATATTATCAATTCTTTTGCCCAAAGGAAGACTAGAAATAAGATCTTCGGATAAGTTATCTCACTAGGCTTAAGTTAAAGTTTTTGCTCTTTCATTGAAAGCAAATTAAATTTCTAAATGTTGTCCTTACTATTGAATGATACCATGCCAGTGTTTTCATTGTAATCATTTTCATAATATTTGCAGTTCTGGTTGTCATTATTTTTGTTTATGCTGTGATATATTAACAATACATTTACACGTTGGTTCAAATTAAAATGTGGCACCTCGTATGCTCTCTGTGGATCTTAAAATAACAAATAAATATGAGGTATTAAAAATACAACAGTTTCACTGGAGGAGCGGCACATTTTTATGGGTCTACAGGTTGATACAAAGGAAACCCGGCCCTGCATATCGTCCGGAAGACGAGCAGATTTTAAGTGGCAGAGGCCTGCGCTGATGCAAAGCTTACCGATACAGAATAATTTTCACAGTCAATGAAAATTATTTAAAGCACACATGTGCAAGAGGGAGGAGTAAAACAAGGAGGTCGAGGGAAAGTAGGAAGGGGAGGTCTCCAAAGCACGTGGGAACGAGGCCATCGCAACTCAATTAAAAATATACAGCACCATCTGTACTGGCCAACACAGTGCATGGCGCAATTCACATTGCGCAGTGCAGCCCACATACTACGTAACCTAAATAAAATTTTACCTGGCCTTAGCCACACAAGGTGGCAGTCTGTAAATATTTCGCAAAAACATGATTTGTTGCCAAGTGCATGTGTTAACTTGAAAATTGCAAAAATAAAACAAAAATATTCAAGACTTCTGTGAGAAATTTTCTCACGTAAGAGTTATCGGTGTATTAACTTTACCTAGAGACGAAATCACACATCATCGCTTACATACAAATCGCAGAGGGAAAATACAGGTTGCAGAGGAAATACTGAAGTTCTGTAATACTGAAATCAGGTCAGTCGGTTATCATTAGTCAAAAAACTAAATGTTGGCCCTAAACTTTTTTGTACCTATGATAATATCCTGTTTGATTCAGTAGGGCCTCTAAATAATTATCAGCTTGAGTTAACTAAACATTTTTGTACTAACACTAGTTTCTGTGATCCCGAGCATAAGGAGCATCTAAATCACCAACACCGAAAACACCAGCAACACTTCAATGAACTGCAACAGAGTGTAAAATTTTAACTGAAGGTAACATTTCGGAACACTGCACACCTAACGGCGTTAATTTTCCCTGTTCCAAACTCTTCCATAAATAATCTGGTTTTTTTTTCTGTTCTAGTTAAACTTCTGGTCAAATATTAGACACTGGTTTAATACTAAATTTCGTTTTACCAGTCATGTAAATATAGGAACCCTATATTTACTTTATGGTTGTGACATTTTAAATGTCATAGTCAGAAAGAATGCAGAACCACACAATCAGAGAGAAGAACTAGGAAGCAACAGCAGTGAATGGTGGCGCATACAAGGGGCCAGCAATCGAGACGAGGCCAAGACACTCGGAAGCTCCATGGCGCCTGTATGTGCCAAAATAAGTACGAAAGCAAACGTTGCAGCATGATGATGTGAGGAGACACATGAGGGAATGCGTGAAGTGCGACCAGTTTAAGAGCAGGAGAGTGGATGGCGTAACCCAGCAGCAACCCAAAGTACACTGGGAACTGTTTGAAATGGTCTCCCTAGACCTTATGGGACCTTCCCCCACACTCATACAAGAAAAAGATTTAATCTTAATGGTAAGCGACTCGTTTTCGCGATGGATAGAGGCATACCCGATATCCAGCGCACGCGCCTACTCTATAGCGTGGGCACTGGAAACTGAATTCTACCCTCACTGGGGTTATCCAAAGTACTTACTTACAGACATTGGGACCCAATTTACAGGTCACCTATGCCGAGACCTATGCACAAGATGGGGAGTAACACCGCAAGCAACTGCCATTTATCATCTGAGGCTAAACCCCACCGAGAGGTGCAACCAGGACCTAAAATCCAATTGTGTCTCTGAGTGGGGGAAAACCATGCATTGTGGTCAGCATATTTTCCCGCCGCCCTTTTCACGATTAGGTGATGGGTAAATCAGGCAACAGGTCAAACGCCAGAGGCCATTCTACAAGGGCGAGAGTTGCCGCCAACAGGGGAATTTGCGAGCAAACAGTTAGAAGGCGCAAGAATGCACAAAGATGCAGAAGCAAAACTACAGCACAAGGAGGCTGAAATAGATGCAGCCCACGGTACACAAGAGCGATATACTGCGAAATGGGTACCAGCAACGTCTCGTGCAACCCCCACGAAAACAGCAGGGCAATGGGTATATGTCACAGAGCATAGGCTGTCCAACATCGTGAAGAAGTACTGTGTGGGATTTGCACCTAAATGGAGGGGCTCACACAAAGTAATAAAGCCTCTAGGTAACACAACCTACCTGGTTAAGCTGAGTAATAGGAGGGACGTAGGGGAAACAGTGTCGACTGAAATGAAGCGCGAACCATCTAGGCAAGCAAATACAACAGGCAATCTGGAAGAGCAGATGGAAACTGACTGCTGTGTCACTACAGGAATCGTCACGATGCCAGGACCTGAAGCCTTCGCTGAAGACCAGTCGCCAAAACTACCAATGGGAAAGATACCCCCACTGGAAGAATTCAGGAGAGACTCGGTTGCGACTACTTCAGTGCTGCTAACAGCAGCAGAAGCAGTAACAAGGCACGATGGTACAAGCGACAAGGGGGTGTGACAGGCTCGCACGATATCGCTCCAGGGCTGCCACCCCCTCCACTTTCAACAGCAACTGCAGTCCTCCGACAGCAGCAGAGCAGCAGCAGATGCATGGAGAGAAGTAGCAGGCGGAGTCTCGGCAACAGCAGCAGCAGAGGTGACGAATCATTAGCAGAGAGGGAGTCGACCCTCACCGCCATTCCAAGTGATTGCACCGCATGGGCAACACGACATGTGTTGGCTGTGGTGGGCACACTCCCCACTTACTCATGCATGTCGCAACTCGTCACCAGCAACAGCATCGGGATCAGCAAGATGGTCCAGCAACCATCAGGCAAGAAGACACTCAACAGTATAGGCCATACCGTCTATAGCCCCGACCACTGTGCAATATCACGGCGACCTGCTGCACCTAACGGCATGGAGGGGCATATGGGAGACTGCGTGGTTAAATGGCCACAGAAGAAGGGGGCGTTTGACCTGAATGTAGCATTCCCTAGCGCATCTCTGGCCATTTGAACTATGTGGCCAATCTACCACATTGGTGCACATTGGGAGGGAGTCAACAGCCCTGGAGTACGATGGTGCGAGCCGCCGAGAACACTTCGCATTTTCTCGGGGCCCAAATCGCGTATCTCCAAAATGGCCGACTGGTGATTTTCTCAAAAGAGGTAACTCCAGGGGGAAAATTACTAGCGGATTGACATTTCGTCTCTAGGAACTCAAGGCCATTGTGTGTAGCAGCAGTTGGAGGGAGTGAGTGAGCTGCCTGCGCAGCAGTGTTATTCCTACCTGCAATTTGCGTTACGTCAAGGAGTCTAGTGGCCGAAATACAGTGTTTATGCAATAAGTGGCATAGTGAAAACAATTGTGTAGAATAGAGTGGTAATATGAGGGCTTGCCTGAGGTGAATTCGTGTGTGTTCTGGAATGGCGCATAATGTGGCGAGAAGAGGACGAAGAATTCTGACAGCTGTTTTTGATTTGCTGATGGTTGTGAGGATGTGGTGATGCCAAGTTAGTGTGCTGTCAAGATGTACCCCAAGGTAGCGAACAGAGGTGGTCCAGGAGAGAATGTAGTCGAGAGGAGTGGTAGTGGAGGTGGCTTATGTCTTGTTTTGGTGAAGAACATGGCAGCTGTTTTGTTGTGGTTGGGTAGGACACTCCAACTTTGAGTTCTCGCTGATAGGATCTGGGCATCTTCTCACAGTGTCGTCCGTATATTGGAGTACTGTGACGTCTGGAATGGC
This sequence comes from Dryococelus australis, assembly GCA_029891345.1. Lineage (NCBI taxonomy): Eukaryota > Metazoa > Arthropoda > Insecta > Phasmatodea > Phasmatidae > Dryococelus > Dryococelus australis. The sequence continues at coordinate 10,829,950 of CM057007.1, read as the reverse complement.
GGGAATGTCAGCTATATATATATATATATATATATATATATATATATATATATATATATATATATATATATATATATATATATATATATATATATGGATAACAGTGCGGGGCTGAGTATTGCGCCTTGTGGCACTCCTGCTTGGATGGAAAAGTAGAGAGACTGAGTATCACTGGCTTTACTCAGTTCTAAATATTGCCAGCTGGAAAGAAGTAAATTATTTCCTTTTGGACTATTACAGCACTTAAACTAGGCACATCAAGCAATGTCAAGTTTAGAAAATGTCTTATGCCCTGCCATTCTGTAAAATTCAGTACAAAGTCTATAATAAAAGTTTTTCCAAAAATTCTAAAATTCCAATATGGCAGCGACTTATCCCCCTTATATGTAAGTTATAAAAAAATGTTGTTTGTGACCTTTAAAGTTTTTTTAACGAATCCATAATCTAACTGCAATGAGCGTAAGGAGAATGAAGTGTTAGTGCAAACTGTTATTGTTTTATCTTAGGTTATAAACCATGGTTTCTATGAAATGTCTTAGAAAAGGCTTCCTGCTGTGTAGTAAAAAGTAACCAGGTTGCTCATATTTCAATGGTAAATAGTAAAACGTATTGTAATAAAACACAACTGATAAAGCACCGGAGAACATGTAGTTGTGAGTCTCCTGGTTCTGCCTGGGCCTACGCACCTAAGGACGTGCAAGATTCTAAAATTATTTTCTACATTTTTAACATATTGCATTTTTCCCCCCATTGTGATATGAAGAAATAATCTGAGAAAAGTAATTTTTCAAATTACTTTTCAAATATTAATAAAATTGCCTATAGCAATTTTAAATTTAATATTTTTTGTGAACCTTCAAATTTGAACAATAGTATGTGCTAGTTTAGAGCTCGAAATAATTTTCATGGCATTTGAATTTCATGAAGTTTTTTTTTTTTTTTTTTTTTAATTCGTTATTCAGTTCATCGGTATATCAATTTTGACTTCTGAGAAAAAATTCAAAGTAAAAATAGCCAGCACCATTGTGTTATGAGAACCAATTGCCAGTTTTCAAAGATATTTCAACACACCTCTCCTGTGAATTCAATAAACACTTTATCTGAAAGCGAACTTTGTGTTATACTTAATAGAAGTTTGGAATGTGTACGAATAAAAATGGGTTGGCAAAAACATCAATACCTATTTAAAAAAAGATTCTGCATGCCAGTACCCGATTATCCATTGTTAAATATCATTGGTTCTGAATTAAATATGTCATGTATATGATATAGCTCACACATGATTTATTTGGCAAAGTTAATTGCGAACATTTTAACTTAGTCTCCCATATTCCGAAATTTTTTGTCTTTTCTGTGTAATAAATTGAAAACTATAACCACTTGACTACAAATATTTGCATTTACGACGCCTTTATATAAATTCCTTTGAGATATTGAAATTAAAAAAATATCGTGAAGTATATTAGGTTTGACAAAGCTTTTGAACATGTCCCCAATATGTTTATTTACAGAAAGAAAACATATTCCAAACGAGGACGAAATTGTACTTTTAAGATATCATGCTTGCCATAAGTATCATTTTGAATCTCCAACATGATTAAAAACGGCCTTTTAAGGTTGTTGTATCTTTAAATGGACAACTCGAACACGAATGAAACTACGACAGGAGCTTGTATTGAACTTTACTATGTAAAGTGTAAAGCGAGCTATGTGTAATAAAGAATTGGCCACTGTTCCGCCTTCGCATTGCCTTGGGTTCTCTCCCTCCGCTGCAGCCGCTTCTTATCACAGGGGAAAGACCCAGCTGCAGATGTGTCCCCTCAGCGCGGGGGTGATTTTCCAGGGACACCTAGGCCCTACGCTGCCATTGGGATTCCAGGATGCCTTTCGAGCCTTACTTTACTCCCTCGTGTCAGGTAGCCTTGCCTAGGAAGGTGAGTAGGGGAAGGGGTGGAATTTTCAGTCGATCCATACTCAGCATAGCCTTTCTGGTATCTTTCAACCAGGCCCTTCCCGGTTCGGTAATTGAACTTTTTTGGCGGCTTTGGCATGCTGAAGTTGGCCTTAGCCCACTGTGGACCCAGGAGGCAGCATGCGCGAGCATCCTGCTCAAAGAAAATAGACGTAAGGTCCTGTGGTGTCAAGTACCTGAAGATGCCCACGCGTCATTGGTGCTCCCCCGAAACCGGTAAAGTTTTTACACCCTGGTGCCGTTTGTACACACCCACGAGCAGGGTTGTCTAGTTGACTTGATCTTACACTTCCACGCATGAAGCGTGCTCAACCTCCAGGGGTTAGGGCCGCCTCGGAGGTAGCTACTGCTCCCTACTCCAAGCTTTCCCTCGCTAGGGTTCTCGACTGCTCGCAAGTGTACCTGCCTTCTAATTTTCATTTTGCAGCTGTGATGATACAAACCACCACCTTAATTCCGTGTGAGTAAGCACATGTGGTATTTAGCACCTTCAACAGCACGACACAGACTTCAGGGACCCCCATGGACTGTCTGCACACGACCCCAACTCATTGCTCTACCTGAAGGGCTGGCGCTGGATACTGTAACCACTTTGCCGGTCTGAAAAGTCAGACTGACCAAAGGTTCATCCCTAGAGTCTGGGAACCATGTCAGTTTATAGTTCATGTTATGGCAATTTTTATAACAACTAGGGTGACATTCACACAGTTCGCCATTTACCTGATATCCCATAGGCACTTTCCGAACGATGGCCTACTCCAACTTCTCGCCATGGACGCCAACATCGTGCTCATGGGCGACTTCAACAGCAAACATATAGAATGGGGCTACGCTACCACTGAATTTCGAGGCAGAAGGCTGCTATGCTTCGCCCAGCAAAATTGATTTACCATCACTGCTCCTGCCATTCCGACATTCTTCCCAGCAGGAGCTGACCACTTCCCATCAGTACTAGATCTAATACTTCACTCCAATACCATCAAATTGGGCGGGGGTCTTGATTCTGACCACATCCCAGTCATCTGCCGTGTATTGTTGCATGTCGGCAGGAACCAGTATTCCAAATGCTGGAACTACCATAAAGCTGATTGGTACAGTTACCACCAACTGCTGGATGGCTCTACTGATCTCACGGACATCCCACACTCACAAGCATAACTGGACGATGCGGTCACCAAATTTACAGCTCAGATATAAACAGCAGCCGAAGCCACCATTCCCCTGTACTGCAGGAGCACACGCAACACACTTACCACATGCTCTAAGGAGATTATCAGGGGCTGTGATGGTACCAGGGCCAGATGGCAATGCCACATAATGCCCGATTCTCTCGACCAATATTATCTCTTAAGGCGCACAGCAAAGCATGAGATCGCATTCTGGCAGGCCAATCAACAGCTCGCATGGCTTCGCTCTCTCTTCATCCCATATGGCATGGTGTGGGAATACATCAAAACACTGGGGAACACCCAGCAACTGATGCCACCGCTGCTAGTTCAGGGCAGGGACATAGAGGACACCCGATATCAAGCTGATAAACTATCCACTTACTTTTCCATCACTTTCGCCACTTTCATTTCTCCTCCAGTCTCGTCTGGGTCCGAGCTCGCATAACTAATTTTCACTCCACACTCTTCTGACCTCTCCGGCCTCCTTCTCACCTCACATCGAGAGGTCACCAAGGCAATCGATGCCACCAAACTAGGAAAAGCCCATGGCATTGATAACATCTCTGCATACATGGTCAGGTCCCTTTCAGGAAAGCCATTGTCTATCTTCCAGTTTTCATCAATGCAATATTCAAACTGCCTCAGTCCCCACAGCCATTGAAACAAGCAGTTGTTGTCCCAGTGCCCAAACATGACGGGCAACCTCATCTCACTTCCTCATGTCTCCCCATTTCTCTTCTGTTATTGCTCTCAAAGGTCAACAAATGAATCATTCTCGCCTGTCTGCACCTTTGGGAAGAAAAAATCCACATTCTCCCTGAACATCAATTCGCCTTCTGCTGTGCACATTCAACCCTACATGCCACTGCCTCCATGGTGGACCACATCAACACCGGTTTATGCTGGCATAAACACTCTGACTTCATCCTTCTTGACCTCATTAAAGCTTTTGACTCTGTCCACCACGGGGCCCTGCATACCAAGCTCCGCACCTCACTCTTTCCTGTTTGATCGAACTTTACAAGTGCAGAAGGTGTGCCCCAAGGGTCACTACTAAGTTCACTGCTCTTTGATATCTATGTGGCCGATATCCCTCGGAGACCCGGCACCCGCCTTTTTCAGTATGCCGACTACACAGCAGTCCTCATTTCCAGCGAATTAGCCCAACAACTAGCAGCACACACACAATGCAGCTTATGCGTTCTTGGCCAGTACTTCCAGCTGTGGGGTGTTAAGCCGAACTCCACCAAGCCAGACAAGAAATGATGTTCCTGACCAAGCATCGTCGTCCCCCACCTGCTCCGTCAACCATCATGGGACACAGCTGGGCTGGAAATCCCCAGGGAAATACATCGGATTCTATCTGGATACCACCCTGACTTGGGCAGATAATGTTAATGCACTCACCAAGAAGGTGTATGCGGCACTGGGCGGACTTAGGCCGATTCTCACTGCTGGATACCCCCTACCTGTGATCATCAAAATACAACCACGGCAAATTATGATTCTACCAATATTATTCTACTGTACCACATATGTGCATATGCACCCACCTCAAAATTCTGGCAGATCAAATCAGCATATATCCGTGGCCTATGCACCGTCCTCGGATGTCCGATCATGACTGCCATCAACACAATGTACGAGTGGTGGGAGTAGCGATCCCGATAGACATACTCTATGAAACAGCCAATAAATTCTGCCCCAGAACACTATGCCACTGTAAACCGCTCATTGAAACCATCTATACCACCGATACTCCCAGACCAATCACCGCAAAATTGACTTCCCCATCGACCCGATTTAATGTAAATGAACATCATCCAATACTGTCCAAATCAATTCCCATGAATGAACATGTGGCAGGGGTGGCCCCCCGTGAAGCAAAATCTGAGTGTGGCTCATGGCCTCTCGTATACCCACACTAACCACCACCAAAGTGTAAATATGCGAATGCCCAGTACCTGTATGTACTAGATTTAAGAAGTGTCTTTCGTGTCTGCTGCCCAAATGTTTTGTGTACGTAATGTCATGTTCCTCGCCATAATTTAGTTTATGTACGGTTGCTCATCTATAGTTATGTCCAATTCTGGATATCATGCCACTACCAGAATAAGTTGTGTGTGCACGTAGCGGGAGATGTATTTCCCTCTCTCTATTGTAAATGGTAATGTTTTTCATTTTGTGTTGTATATAAAATTTGTACTGTACATAATTGTAAGTTGGGTTTTTTGGTACGTTCCCAACAATAGTATTTCGTATTTGGATTGTATATAATTTATGTTAATAAACTGAATTACATATTGTTAATGTGTAAAAGCTCTATGAGCTGGTATACATTTTTCACTAAGTACTGACAGGACTAAGTTTGTGTAATTTGTAAAACTGATAATAATACGCCTGTAAAAAAATTAATTAATGGTCTTCAGAGTTGGTATTTATCTATTTGAAATATGAAATTGTTTTGTAAATTAAACCTAGTTTAAAACTTTATCGCTATAATCATATAGATTGTAAATTAAAGCAATTCAAATCAAATTTTCGCATATAACCCAAACAGTTGGCAGGACTCGATTGCTGGGCCAGAAGGGAGTACGAGGTAATGTGGATCGGATGTAGGTTCTGATGAATTTTTGCCAGGGGGGCGCTAGTCTGTTCTGGGGACATGCTGTACTCTTAACCTCGGGTCGTATGGCCGATCGCCCATAGTGGTTGTACCTCCTGTCCCACCACCCACTGTGACATCGCAGCTGATGATGATGAAGTTCTTCTGTGAAAATCCTCAGGCCTGGGCTAGCGAGGGCTGTCAGCCTCCCTCGATGTATTGCTCACTTTCGACGTGTGTATTGGGCTCCCTCATGCCCGATAATTTCGTCATGAATATTGTACTTTACATATCTGGCAATAAGACCGAGAAGTGGCCGGAAATTGATATGGGTCCTAGGCTCCAGGGATGTTGTTTGACCAGTTTGACTTTTCAGCCCGGCAAGTGGTTAATATGCCTGGCGCCAGACCTACAGGTAGAAAAAATGGGGGTCGTGTGCCGACTTACCAAAGGGGGTCCCTGGAAGTTTGCGTTGTACTGTTGTAGGTGCTTAATATCATGTATGCTTACTCATACGAACTTAAGGTTGTGGTTTGTATCATCTCAAAACTGTGGGCCGTTAGACTTCCCACACGCCATTTACTCACTGATGCTATGCTATCTAGGGGATAGCTCTCATAATCATGGTTACACATACTCACTCTTACACTGCGGCCTTCAGGATGATGTGCCCAATAATACCTTTAATTGTAAAGTCAATGATAAACGAGGTTTTTCACAAAAAGTAGTTTATTAACATAAGCACAACTACATTTGACTAATTAAGTGAGTGATGTAGGCTCGGCACTACGAAGTCTACAGAGAACTTTGTGCTGTAAAAAGTCGGGCAAGGACCTTAATAATTAAGTTGGTGAAGTCAATTCCCGATGATGGGAAAAAGAAGTGGGTCCAACCCCCGGCACTTGCAAAGTACAATAAGGGGCCAGAGCTTTAAAAACTTACTATTGAAGATGAATGGTAATGGCCAAAATGAGGAGTGCCGGGGGTTGTCGCGGAGCTGGCCTCCCACACTACCGCTCTCTTCGCCTGCCCAGACCAAGATGCCAACATGGAGGCGACGAGAGCTCCAAGAGCCAGCGCCAAGGTCATGTTGCCAACTGCATGAAAAGTAAATGTGTGCACTCTTAAAACTAACATGGTACATCTTATCCTTTAAATCACACAAACAGATTGGTGACATCCCGCGATACTCCGAGCATTTCTTTGGTTGCTCAAAGAACAGTTGCTGGAAATGTCACAGCACATAAACTTTATTCAAATAACTCTCAAGCTGTGCTGTGCAGTTCATAATAAAAGAGATGCTTTGCTGTTGCCATTTCCTTTACATAATACACTTTAAGGTCCTCTGCTGCTATTCAAGGATCGTTTATAATCGGCATCACTTGCGCCGCCACTGCGTTGTCGGAATCGACACTTCCACTTTATTTATGCTGTTCTTGTGGCACCACTTCAAAGCACGGAAATCTTCATGCTACCTGGGGCTACAGCAACTTCGATTCACCTGTCTTACAAAGAAATTACGTCACTGTGTATGTTTTGTCAGAACGTAAAATTGATATTGGCAGGGCATGCTGTTCCCTGCCAATCTGGGTATCATAGGGGCTGCGATGCACTTCACATAGGCCTACAGACCTGCCTAAGTCGTACGAATAGGAAGAGCTCATTACACTACTGCGCTGGCAGTTCACTCGCTCCTACCAATGTATGATGTACCTGGCAGTCATTGCTTTGAGGGGGAGCCGTGCCAGATCGCTAATGATTTGCCTTTAGGAGTTACGTCTTGGAGGCAAACGATTAATTCGACTGTTGGGAGTTATGCGATCTAGGTCCCCATGAAAAGTGACTTGTTCGTTCTCGGCGACCTACACCAGCATATACTCAGCTGTTCTTCTGGACCTGCAGCATGCTCAAAATGCGATTTGTGGCTGCTTGTTGCAAATAATCAGGAAAGATGCAGAGTGAACCCTGTGTTCACATCAAAATAAATAAACACGTGAGCTCATTGCAACACTATTTATATATATACTAACAGGGTAATTACATGGTGTAATTCGCCACTAGGTACGGCAAGCTCCTAAACTGAAAAACAAGCATGTGACTATACAAAAGACTTACGGTACATTACGTCCCCGACGTGTGCAAAACACTGGGGTTATGGGTCGGTACTCTCTCTGGGCAAAAAGAAAATGAAATAAAAATTTCCAGTAATTAATAATTGACTATGGCATGTTACATGATTAGTTAAAAATGATGCAGGCGCGATACGTCGACCGTCCCACTGAGTGACGAAGATGCTACTAACTTGGCTTGGCGCTGAGGTCTACCATTGGCCGAGCTCTGGCTCATGTTCATGAAAAAGTACATGAAATTTGCAAAATAATTATAATTAATAAAATAGCGGCAGGATGTGTGAATTGACGAGGATGACAAACAAGAATTGCACTTTCAACCGATTAATAAAATTATATTTAAAAAAATTAAAACCTAACTTAAACAGTAACCAGCTATGTCGGTGACATAGGCCTTTTTCTTAAAACTTAAATTAAAATACACAATTTAAACCAGCCCACTTTGACCCTAATAAAATACATTTCAAAAAACCTATTATGTGTGTAGGCTTAATTCTATCACAAACAGTCTTATAATAAAAACAATAACTTTTAGGGTTAGATTTGCCGCATGGTGGCCTTAATTTACACATCAGCGTAGCCATGGGTCATTTCTAACCTCACTCTTTTGTCCGTGTACTGATTCACTAATGCCCAATACTGATCTACATGAAATCACAAATATATTTAATAAAATATTGTTATGATAAAAATTAATACTACAATGAATTATTCTAGACTATGTGGACGCATACTGATATGTGTATACGTTTTTAAAACTACTTGCACTACTGCGGGTGTCTGTTGATAAATCTGCGGTGTCGTGGACAAACGTAAACAAACCCTCCAGTGGCTATGAAATAGTCCACATAATACTTCCTAGCCTAACATCTTAGTATTACAAATACACAAAGGCCCTTGAAACACATTACTAATAAATAAGTAAACTAACCTGAATGTCATGTGGCCCATAAATGATACTTTAAAAATATTAGTAAACGAAATAGGTAACACTACAACATAAGTTGAATTGAAAGTTGAACACATCTTCTGTACTGCACAAACCCTAACATCAAAAACATTAGTGTAACAAAAGTCATGCACTGATGTGATGCACTGCATATACGCAAGCGGAATACTGACTTCGGCTCTTGAATCACTCTCAGACGATGCAGGGTAGTGATGGGCAGTTCACGAACTAACAGTTCATTTTGAATTGGTCTTGAAAAAGAACTATGTGCGCAGTTCTGCGCGACATAAAAGAACTAGTCTCTTGTGATATCGGTCAGTCATTCTCTTAGTTGTGCCAGTAACTTCTGCCAGGTGCGCTACAGTGCGCAACTGCACATGCTCAGATAATACGTCGTTCGTCGCTCCCTGCAGTCCCCACCACCATATTCTTCACTCCTTGAATGGCCACAGCGCAACGTGTATACCTCTTATCTCTCTGCCTATGTCTTTAGGTATCTTTGCTTTAGCTCGTTCAGCACTGTCTCGAACTGTAGGGATCGCAGACCTACCTAGTTGAATAGTGACATGAGTCGCAAATCGGTCGGGATCTGCAGGACACACAACACGAGACAGTTGGACCTATGGCCATGCAACGATCTTTCGTTCTTTCTTACTTTCTCGTGCCGACCCCAATTGCGTAGTCGGTTGCACGCTGGTCTGCGGTACGAGGGGCTCCGGGCTCGAAACCCAGTCAGGCTCTCGATGCTTGTGAATAACAGTTCCTTGTCTAGTATATTCACTCAATACTTCGGATATAGTTTTTTGACATTATTTGTACTATATTAAAATTAAGTTATTTTGGTAATTAATGTTCTATTAAAATGTTTCTTATACTGGTACGAATAAATCCAATGTGTCGGAACCATTTTTGTTTAGTTTGTACACTCCTGACTCGGAAAAATTAACTTTACACCTGGTTGTCTATCGCAACACAACTTATTATAATATTGTTGTGGTCGTTACTATCAGTGTCAAAAGTAATTTGGTCTTATATTACACAACATAGGCGTGGATAACATCGTATAAAGATATTTTCACTAATCATTTATTTCACTTCTATATCAAAAAGAAGTAATTACATCTACTCACAATAATGATCTAATTAGCTATTAATTTACAAACATCACTTATTTGCTTCTGTTTCCGTTTCACGCTTGCTTAGATTCTTCTGGGGAGGTGAAATGGAACTGCGAAAGAGGAAACAGAGAAAGACCTATGTAGTTCTTGGGCCGAGGTATAGAGACAGACTTACCTAGTTCTCGGACCGAGGTTACACTTGCGCTCTGCAGTTCGCCAGTACGTCGGATCATTCGACTGCGACAGATATAATTCAAAGGAACGGTCTCCTATTAATTGTTCTCAAATGTGACTAGTTCGAAACGACCTAGTTCCTACTAGTGAATTATATTTTCCATCACTAATGAAGGGTCATAAAAGTTGACGTAAACAAAACGTGAGTTGTTTATCACACTTGTACACCAATTCAGGTCTCAATGACCCACAAAATTATTATGTTTTTTTGTACTCTTGTATACGTTGTTAATTAATTTTACTTTACATATATCTATAGTTATAACAACTATTATAAACGTTGTACTACTTTTTCGTTGGAGACAATACATAAAACTTAAATTATTAGTTTATAATGTTTGTGACATTGGTTTAATACTTGTTAAATTTTTTATTTGTTCCATTGATCTCAAATGGAGTACAACTATTCAAAATAATTATATTTTTGAAAATAATTTTAAACATTACGCCATCTATAAGGTATACTTTGTACGAATCGTTCATCAAGTAATCTTTTTAATATCTATTATGGGAAAATTAAATTTATTTACATTCCCGTCTCTTTTGATACTAGTTTTGGAGAATATTAACAAGTCTCATGTGCCGACCATTAAATAGCTAAAACGATTTTTCCGGGAAAACACTCTCAGGGAAAAGCTACATCAAAACTAGTCCCAATAATTATCTAATTTTTTTAAAATATAAACTGTATTCAAAATGATTCTCAAGAGATGATACGGGACTATTAATACGTTGTTAAAATTTGTCTTAAATCATTTTTGGGTGAAATACAACGTTCGAAATAATTGTAAATAGTAATGTTTAAACTGTTTGTTTTTTAATCGATTTTTTGTTATCTTGAGCTTGTGCTGCTGGCTTGCGGCAGAATTTAGAACTACTCATTTTGAACATGAAGCTTGGTGCGTGGGGAGGCTCTTCGTGGGTGGTCCGATTTGAATGCGTGTGGTCCTACGAACAAAAAAAGACAACAAAGAGCTGCTAGACGTCCGCATTTCCCTGCCCCTACTGCCTGCGCGAGTTAGTCATGCTGTTGGCGAGTGGTTGAGGGGTGCTGCTGTTTATTTATTGTAGGCTTGTATCGGAAAGATAATTCTGACGATCGTGAGATAAATCCAATTTGTAATGTAAAAAGACGGGCAATTTGGCGGGTTCTTAAAATTTAAGTAAAAGTTTTTCCTTTCTCATTTTAATAGAATATGTAAGTTGTAATTTATTTAGTTTTTATTTTAATATAAAAGAAAATGAATTCTGTCCGGCACTTCATAATAGTGTCTCTGCTTTGCGTGAGGACTTCTTCGCTCAATAGTAGTGTCATTAGTGCTCATGAGCTTTGGCCAGAAAATAAAATATTGGAGTCGAGGCATAGGCTTAACGATAACAAAGCACTTTTGATTAGTTCTTCAGCGTATTTACGAGATAGGTTTAATCAGCGGGACCCAATATTACCATCTGATGGCAAAGGTTTACAGTATTGTCTTCAACCAGCCACGTGCGAATATATGAATTTTACAGAATGCATGGGAGTTAAATTGTCATATAAATCTACAACCCGCCAATTGCTTGATGAAGATGTGACGCAGGAACAAATACAGGTACTATAGTAAAAGGATTTGGATTGTGATTGAAAACTGCACGACCGTAGGGGTTACTTTTTCTTGTAATCTATGGTGAATAACTAGGCATTTTTGTAAGTAGCAAGCATCATGGAACTTAGTTCACTGTGTTTCATTAGTGGTAATTTCACAGAGCCAATGAGGGTGAAGTGAGTTTGTGTATGGGGCAGTGCCAGATTACAAAGGTGGGGGAAATGGAATATCTCAGAGAAAACCCACCAACCGTTGTGTGGCATGACTCCCATAAGTGAAAAGCTGGATGCTACTCACTGAGAATTTAATTGGACCGGCATAATTCCCACGTGCGAAAAACCAGGAACGACCCCTGCCGGGAATCGAACCCAGTTAACCTAGGTGGGAAACAAGTGGTCTGACCACTACATCACAATGGCCTCACTGCTTTAAGAGAAATGGGAGAAGTGTAGGTCTAAAGAAGAAGTCTAAAAAATTATATGTTAATTTTAATGACTTTCCCAAAAATTTGAAATAATATATTTTTTATGCGTGTTTTATTTGTGTAGACTTTACAGGTGTCACTGATTAATTTCTGCATTGGTGCATTTGTGTATTTGAAATACATACTAATAATACTATAATGTAGAGAGCTATGAAGGTTATAAAAAAAATTGTGGGTTAATAAATGTAAAAAAAAAAATAATTAAAATATTACAAAAATAAATTCAAGAATTTAAAGAAAGTCAACTATATGTTCCAGAATAGTAACTACATATATGCAAGTTTGCACTACTTTGCCTCCCGCATGGCAATACAAATATTCAAAAATATTAGGCTGAGGTTGCACAATGATACCGAATTCTTAAATATTCAGGGGATTTTCTCTGTATAGCCAATCCATTACCTTAGAAGCACTCAAATTTGCACCTTACATTCATAATTCAATAATTCATATATATCTGGAGAGTTAAATTCAGGAGGCATCACAAGTGAGTGGTACATGCCTCTGTACAGTGCAAAACAAGCTCCAGATTGCAGCTAATGTTTCTGTTGCACTAAAATGGTGCTTAATTTCTACAGTACACTTTCACGCTGGTTTCTTTACAACGCAAAGATCAAAGACATCTTTGTATGTGTATAATATGTCAGAATACATTGTCCGGATGGTAATGTCCTGCAATAAAAAAATTCATGAAATTTTTCTTATATATTATTATGGAAATAAATCAGCAACTTTTGTATAGCCCAAAAACACATTTAAAAGAAACATTTCCAATTTATGGAATAACCATTAAAATGCATTGGCTCTTAAATACAGGATGTATCCGGGCTAATGTACAAAATTTCAGGGCAGCGTCCATTTGAGATAGGGACTCCCTGTATATAAACGCCTCTGCCGAACGTTACAACCAAAACAGCATAGGAATTTACATTACAGTGGAGTATGATAATGGCCAGGAAGAATGTACTACGTTAAATGTCATAAAAGTACCAATAACCAGCTAACCTTAAAGCTTCCAAACCTGGATATACATACTTGCGTGAGCCGGGAATCAAACTCGGTGTCTAGATGGTTGCAGGTAAGTATGCTAATCCTGGTGTCATGAGTCAGCGAATATGTACTGTAGGCGTAGTATTCAGAGTGGTGAGTAAGCTAAATTCAGTCTTATAGATACTAATTTGGTGCCTTAAAGACACAAAATATCTACAGGCAAGTAGAACCCTCAATATTGGATGTATATATATATATTGGTATGCGCTCGTTGCTTTGTATGCACGAGCGAAAGAGAAGAACAGAATAGTGATAAGGTATTGGGCAGCGAGTCACTAAGGGATGTTCGAATGACAGGCAAGCAATAATCTTATCAGGGTTCAAATTATAAAGAGTGCTGCAGTGCATTCTTCTGCCTGGTGCTGTGATTAGCCTTTTGCTGTTCACATGCTCCAGAACTTCAGCAGATTAAATTTCTGCGATGATCTGAAGAATGTTCTGGTTGTGTTCATTTTTGCCCCTCTCAGCGTGACTCGGGGTGCTGAGAATATTCCAGATCTTGGCTGCTGATACTATAAAAGTGTGTTGGGCTTCCGAGCCGAGAGCTGATGAGTGTCGGGAGTCCGGGCGATTGTGCAACCTTAAGTGATAGGCATTGAGCTAGAAGAGTAGCGAGTGGAAATAGCAGTGAACAGCAGGAGTAAAATCTGTGACTGCGAGCATTGGTTTAGTGAAGGGTGTGACTGGCAGGCTGGACTATTGGACTGGGTGCGTGATTGAGAGACATTTCAAATGATTGCAACAGACAGACTGAACATGTGTTAATGATGAGTGAGAGTTAATTGACTATAACCAAACAGAGATGTTGAGAAGAATTTCAATAAGAGTTGAGATAGACATTAAATATTGTGTTCACTGAGTATGCAATATTTAATCTCTATCTCACTGAGAAGTAAAAAGAGTAATAGTGGCTATAGATAAATGCTGTAAATAATAGCTGTGTTAATAAATTAGAATCAAATTTAGTTCTTTTATTTTTTATCAAGACCTCTATCCCTTACAAACTCGGATATGCCCCTCAGGCATCTTATATCAATATGTATTAGTGCTGGTATTGCAAGTCGTGCAATACGGTTTTGAATACAATTTGTTTGTGTACTATTTGTAATAGCATGGTAGTTTATTCATTGTGTTTTCAGTGTATAAAACATGGAACCCTCATCCATCTGATACTAAAACATTAAATAACTCAGATGTGTCTTATTTTTAATGTGTGTACCAATTATACGATAAGAACATATGCATATACATACATACACTCGCAATTAGGCTACCGCCCGGTGGCGAGCTCTCTCAACTCTCCTTCATCCAACCAACTCATTTTCCACTCCCTTCCTGAATTTACCAACCCCTCTCACAGATACCAATTCCTCCCTCAACACATTCCACTCCCTCACAGACCTCACAAGCATGGACTGCCTACCCCGCTCCGTTCTCCTCCACACCCTCTGAAGCTTCTAACTGTTGTTTCCTCTTCCCCTAAACACCCCCTTACTTAGCTTGCATAGTAGCCCTCCCCATCCTCCCTCTTCATTCACCACCCTGTACATCCTGACTAACCGTTCAACTTTCCTCCTGCCCTTCAAAGAGCTCCACCCCATTTCTTTCATCATCACTGATGGCCTATAGTTCCCTTCTTCCTCACCATCTTGCCCCTCCCTTCTCCACCTACCCTTCACCCATCTTGCTGCCTTTCTCTGCACCTTTTCCAGTTCTCACATCCACATACGGGTCCCATACTGCTACAGCATATTCTAACATTGACCGTACCATTGTGCCATATGCCTTCTCCTTCACCTCACATCTGACTCCATTCAGCGCCCTTCCCAGCATACCCAGAGCCCTTCTTCCCTTTGCAACCACCCTCTCTACCTGTTTTTTCCACCTGAGGTCTCCCTGCAGTACAGTCCCTAGATACTTATATTCTGCTGCTTCTTCTATCTCTTGTCCCTCCCATCTGTACATGTCCCTGCTTATCATCTTCTTCCTTGTGAACCTCACTACCTTAGTTTTTCTTACATTTATCTTCATTTTATTTTTTCTGGTCCACAACCATATCTTATCAATGTCCACCTGCAAATTTCCACTCCCCTCTTCCACCTCAGCATATACAACACAATCATCTTCAAAAGAAAGTGAATGGTGGTGTATATTATCTGTGTTTAGTTTTTAATGTTCTTAATATTTTTAATGTTTAAAGTAATGTCATACAGTGAAACCCTGTTATGACATTTCTGAAGGGACTGAAAAATATTCATGTTTATTAATTAGGAAAACGTATTAAATGGGTGAAATTATACCACGTATAATTACATGGTGAAATGTTAGTTGGACATGGTAAGTCTGCTCGGTGATTGTCTCTAACCTCCTATTGCTGGAGGCCTTGGTTTGACCCTCATGCTATAGTGGATGGAAATTTTTTTGAATGGAATTTTCACGTAGGGAGTGTGACAGTCAGTGCTGTGGTGTTGGTGTTTTTTCTGCTCCTCCCGTTTCTTCCCCAACCTTTATTTGGCCACTGCTCCATCCCCTTCTCACCTCATCCAGTCTTCAGGCTGGCAGATCAACAGGTCTGTTTCTCACATATGGCAGCCTGCTCCTGTTTAAGTGCCATTCATCTCATCCAATTTGACACCCCTATCTGAAATAAGAGTAACATGCACAGTTACAAACTGCGTAGCCTACAAAAGGTTGTGGGGTGTTCAGCGATAAACCCCCATCCATCGCCTGTCCAAGTGGCTGGCATGCACTGATTGGTTGTGGTTGCAACGTCAGCGTAACTGTATACACGTGAGGTTGCAGCACTTCATCCCTTCTCTTTATCAGCCAATGAAACGGTGGGGAGCAGCACAGTAGAATCTATTTTATGTCTGCTAGACCATGCCCTCAAAACTTTTCTTGCAGTGCCTGGTCTACACTTATTTACAGTTGCGAGCCTGATGCTCTGTCGCCATATGACCAGATATCAAGAAAGGCACACCATAAAGAAAACACACCCAAAGTGTAGCACAAACTATATCCAACAGACGAGTGACCAACACATGTGGCAGTCTCGCAGTATAGCTATAGCTCATGCATGCTCAGGAAAATTATCAGGGCATATGTTAGAGAATGCATGCAGGCACAACCACATATTCCCATTAACATAAATGTAAAATGAAATTGATAATTTTGTTTAAGTCACTCACGAAACTTTAAGGCATTTTAAAATGTGGCATTTCAAATTTAATTTTTTTTGTGTGTGTTTTTGTAAAATTTTATATGTTGACCGTACACGCTTTTAAGTAATACATTTTTAGTATTTCAATTATTTCAGTTTTATGAAGTGTAGTAGGTTTTGCATAATATTGTGCATCATTTATAATTTATTGTTTTTGAATAATTTCAAAAAGGCTATTATAAAAATTAAATGTAGGTACTTGCTAAATTTTGAAACTTGATTATCGAGTAATTTTTATGTTTATAGTGGAGTAGCAAATAGCATGTACAATTAAAGTACACAGATATTTATTCAAAACAATTTCTAAAAAATGCTTTGATAGATTGTTTTTTCTGTCCTAGGTAGATAGGTAACTGGGTTTAACGTCTCATCGATAGCGAGTAGACCATTAGAGACGGTTCATGTCCTAAGTGTATGGTATTGTGCTTCAGCGTAATATTTTTAATGTGTGTACATTGGTTTGCACACAACAGTTGAGTTAGAAAATTTTATCATGTTGAAAAATTGGATAATTTTTGACAAAAATATAAAGCCAAAACATTTATCACTGTTTGTGGAAACTGGTGTATCAAATAGAAGTGGTGTAACTTCATCTTGCTGGAATATCGCACCTGGAATCCTGGCCGGAAATGGGAGCAGATAAGGGCGTGGGAACTCATTTACGTACCACTGAGTCTTATAATGGTTCCATGCAGCCGGGCGACACTCGAATATTACTTGGGGTCCTTCTTTTCTGTTTCGTTCAATGGCCGTAGCTAAGTTGCAGTAGCACTGTCGCATGTAGCCGACATACTTCTGTTCTTGTTTATATTGAATTTTTTAAAATTATGGCAAGGGATGTTGTGGATTTGTATTGTTACGTTTAATCATTTTGACTGATAGTCTACCTTAATTGTAACAAAATTTCCGCATGTGTTTATCGACTTAAGCACATTGAGAATATTTTAAGGAATTAATTTTCGAATGTCTTTAGAAATGCACCGTAAGAGCTTTCACGTTTTGCATCGACTTTGTAGGTTACATGTTTTACCTCGCAGCTCGCAAAGCAACATCCAGCGAACCGCTGGAATAAAGAAGTGATATACTACAGTGTAGTTAAGTTTATTTACTTTTTAAAAGTATTCGTAACTTCCCAAAGTTGTCGTGCCTGTATTATTATTTCCCATTCAAGTAAACAAAACAATGCATACATCACGGATTGAAAAACAATTCCACATGACCTAGAATATGCATCCAGTAGTACCAACTAATTTCCGATACAGTATCTATGAACATTGGTTGGTGCTTACAGTGAATGAGTGAAGAGATTTGGTCGGCTCTTAACAGCACAGTTTTGTGAGCAGACGAGGGTGATTGAGGTGAGTATGGAGTGGCACGGAATGAAAGGGCAGGGGAATGGGAGATCCCCGAGAAAACCCACCTGCCAATGGCATAGTCCGGCACGATTCCCACATGCAAAAATCCAGTGACCCAGCCTGGGATTGAACACGGATGCCTTGGTGGGAGGCGAGCAGGCTGACCGCTCAGCCACCGTGGCCCCTGTTGGTGCTTACAGCGACGCAAGGCATTAACATGGGATCATGTACATACCAGCCCATACTCTGGCCATTTACATTGTTTTGTGGTTGTTGCATAGTTTCTACACAGTGTGCTATTTTTATTGTCCATCAGTGTATTTTTCCCCTCTGTTACCAACTGTACTGGCGGCACGTCAGTCTGTATTCCCCTTTGAAATATAAGCAGGTTGGGACAGTGACATTTTTCAAAGGTTGATTTCAAAAGCACCCAACAGTGAACAGCATACAGGAACAATTTTTTTCTTTTCAAAGTGATCAGTAGTACGAGTGTTTGAAGCGTATAAACACATGGACTAGCAGCAAAATGAAGGTACGAGAGATGTGTCTTGATGTTACAGGAGAGGCTGCAGTTCTGGCAGGGCCTGCGGTATGTCCCCAAGTGCTGGGCCGTGGTGCAGCCCTTCCTGTGTGCACTCTACATGCCAAAGTGCGAGAATGGCAGTGTGTACCTTCCGTCTCAGGTCAGGCCCCACATTTGTTGTCTCTTACTGTTTATGTTGCCACAGCATGAGCTTTCAGTTTGTATTTTTTTTTTTTTGCACAGGAGATGTGCAAGATAAGCCTTGGGCCATGTCGTATTTTGGCAGATGATGTTAGATGGCAGTCACTTCTTCGGTGTGGAGATGTGGAGATGTTCCCACCCATGTGCAAGGTAAATGTGTGTTGTAACTTCCTGTCGACTTAGGTATTCATTAAAACACATTCTCGCTACCGCCAGCAGAAACCTCTCATAGCCATACATAGCATTATCATAGCATCATCACAATAATCGAGATAAAATTTAAGAACATGTCATTGCTGTACAATACATAAACAAACAACAACGGTTGTATCTAAAACCCCTGGATAATTGACCCTCTCGAAATAAGAACCCTTTTTCCTGGAACCATCAAAGTCTTAGAAATCAGATTTACTGTACACAGTTCCATCTGATAAACCTTTAATTTACTATGATTTAGTGTAACTATAAGCAGAATAATTAGAAGAAATGTTCATGGATTGAAGTAACCATAACATTGATTACTTGTTCTAATGATAGTTTATTTTTATAAATCTTGTAGAAACCATTAATGTTTTTTGGACATATTGACACTATTTGACCTAATTGAGAAGTTTTTAAATGTAGACGTAATGTATTTATTGAATTGGTCTGCTGCAAGGCAATGCAGATGTTTTGAGATGTTTTGCATTATGATAAAACTGTCATTTGTGATAAATTAAAAATGCTAGGTATTCTCTAAATTTTGTGATTGTCTAATACATCTGTAGTTTATTAAATCAGTTGAACATTATTGTCTTAAACTGTTATTTCTTCACCAATAGTCAATAACCTACATGTCTTGTGAAAATTTACATTAGGCAGTACTTAAATGTTTCAGTTAATATTAAAGTTGGAATCATACATGGTTGATGTCTAGTAGTTTAAAACTTTTATCAATCTTTTATGACATTTATAATTATCATAATACTCCATTGGTGAACTCTGAAGGTTCCACAAATAATTGAGAATCAAAACAATGTTGAAGTGTCCATTTTTAATGCTGGTTTTAATTTTAATTTTCTTTAAAAATAAAAAGTGCAGCAATATATATTATTACTATACTGTATTAACAATTGGACGTACTGTGAAAATGTTGTAAACATACTAGCTCTGTAATGAATGACAGTTTGTACATGTAAGGATCATTTTCAGAATTTTAAATAGACTTGGGTTCTATTCCCAGCAGTGTTACTCCTTAATTAATTTTGGTTGGGGTTCTTTGCGGATAATACCGCTGGTCGGCAGGTTTTCTCGGGGATATCCCACCCGTGCATTCCGACACTACTCAATACTTATCTCGCTGTATGCTCATTGGCTCTTAAGACCCTGATGTTAAGAGCCGCCCAATCCCTTCCACTCCACTGCCTTAAGAACCAAAATGGTGAATCCTACATGGAAGCAAGTGTGGGAGCTCCGGAACACTAGTTTAAATATTTTGGATGGTTTGTGTAAAGATTATGTTATGGTTGAATATGTAGTACTTATTTTTTTAGTACTGTAAATTTTTTTTTTTTTTTTGTTGGCAGAATGATGTACACGAGCTGAAGTTCAACACGACAGGCCGTTGCTTGGGACCACTTGTAGCGACGGACAGTACTGCCATGTTCTATGAAGGTGTGGAAGGCTGTGGGATACAGTGCCATGACCCTTTGTTCACAGATGATGAGAGGGGGCAGATACATACGTTAGTTGCTTGGGGTGCCTCAATTTGTTTCATTTTGAATCTCTTCACTGTGGTAAGTTTCATCACTACATCAATGTGACTTATGCATGGCAGTTGAGAGCAAATTAGCATGCTGAAGTTTTGGGATTTTGAAACTTTTCTGGCTCATTTTTTATATATGTATTTCAGTGGCTCAGTTGTTAGGTTATGCGTCACATTACACAGTCAGGAGCATCAGCCTGGTTCCACTTCAGGGGAGGGCAGGATTTTTTAGTGTCTGTAGCTCTCTTAAATTGTAAGTGATTGACAAATGCTCCATTTAAAATGTAAGGTAAATCCTATTGAGTGATATATTTACATGTTGCTGGTAACAGTAACATGTTTATTCAAAATAATATTTGCAAAATATATTTAGCCAGTTACCATTGCATTTACATTTGGACTTTAAGTTTTTAAACATTAGAAATAATAAACTATAAATGTGTATGTTTATATTGTTTTATTTTTGTGTTCCTGAAAGTAGGAACTAGTAATGTTGTGGTATTTCTATACAGCACATTTAAAAGGTTCATTGGTTCCAACAGATTAGAAACAACACTCAATATTTTCACTCCTTTCTGGTTCCTAGAATACCTACCGACAAAGTGACTAGTGCTCAGCATTCATCAGACAATAGATGTCGGCGGACAGCCAGCGGCACTAGAGCCCACGACAGCGCTCATGTGTCCTGCACGTGCCCAGGAGGATGATAATTTTGAACTTTCCTATAAATGTTAATTTTAGGATAAAATGTGTTATATTGTCTTTACAGTGTTTAATATGTCTTAAAATGTTTTAAAGTGCTTGTACTAATTTTAATTGTTTGGTTATGAATATACAAAGTGCCTGTGGCACCGAGATTAAGAACACTAAATATTCTGGCATGAACACCATCACAAAGAGCCATTAAAATAATATTGAAATTCATAAGAAAATTATAAAAATGTAAAACAATATTTAATTTAATTTGTGCCATTTTATTTTCAATATAAAATATTTCACTCGGCATGCATAGCAGCACTTCTGCTTATGTGGACCCTGTAGGCGGCCATGGTAGGTCCGTGCGACGCTTGTATCTGGACAGTCTGTTGAGGAGAGCTGGCGAGGTAAGACACTGTCACGTGCGCACTACAACTTTTGTTCACTGATTTAGGTTTCCATAGTCAATGTAGTTTACCGGTTAATCTTTGCTTGCATACGTTTTTGGCAGACATTATCCCCAGCATTATGCTTCCGCTTTACTAATTCTTACGCCCTTGTGGCATTTTTAACTTAATCAAGGAGAAGGAGGAGAAAGATGTCGGAGAGGCCACGTGACCTGCACATTTTGAATCAGACGCCATCTGCCTATGTTTATGGCATTTCAGTGTAACTTCTGCATCATTGCTACATGCAATTTTAACAGCTTTGTTTTAATGTATGTATTTAAGGGTAATTTTTGTGTTTGAATATTTTACGGCAACATCACGTATAACCACGTGGCCGACTGAAGCCAAGTTGTAGTATACGCCATCATTGCATTTTAAGAGCTTATTTGTATAACATTGTCTGTGCAATCATTTATTTCAGGGTTCTATGTATTTTTCATTCAGGGTTTAATGTATTTTTCATGTAAATTGATGCTTTTTGTACTTGACCATGCGGTCAGAGTAATGTTTGATTTCACCGCCATAAGGTAGGTTACAAGCCTGTAACAACGTTAATCATAAAGAGAATCACTTGCTCAACACGAATAATATTTTATGTGAATTTAGTTTGCAGTTTCTACTCAGAAATATTGCTATTTCACATGCACTACGTGGTCCGCTACAAACTTCATCCACCTAAGCTTGTTTTCACACATGTGTGTGTTTATTGTGAATATTCATCTCGTGGCCCATCTTATTTCATGTATCATTCAAGGGTCTATGTAATTGTGTAATTAGTGTATGGTGTAATTATTCCCGTCCTAGCCAGCTCTGTGTATACGCCGTCACCACACTAATCACGTTCTGGAGGGCGAGCCCTGACGAGTTTTCTTTAGTGATGCCGAGTAATCACATGTGTTAATGTGTATTAAGTGTTTTCACTTGTAATTCACAGTTCTGTCTTCGGGGAAAAACCATCAGTCCACCCTTGTGGCTGTTGGCCCTCTTCCCTTGTGAAGACTGTGCTTTCACGCACCTTGGTAAGATCGTCCATTTAAGCGAGCGCTAGGTTAATTACGGGCTGGGGAGCACCCAAGCGGAATTGGCTAGTCATGACCAAGATAACAATTTCATTGGCACATTGATGTGTATGAACAATATCAATAAAAACAAGTCTACAGTGAACTCAATTTTTAAACTCAGTAATGACAGTGTCCTAGCCACATATGTTTTATCAATTGTTTATTTCAGTGATTATTATAAAAAGTTTAGTATTGCCAACGTGTTTGTAAGTACGCACGGGTGAGATGGACACACAGAACCCACAACATCTCTAAGAACCCTGAGTCTCAATAGTGCGGTGATTGGGAAGCATCGCTGGCACCCAAATTACCAGTAAGTATTTGTGTCATTATTCGTCTCGTGTCTCATCTGATGGCGTCAACAGTACCTTATTGAAGACTAGAAGCGGTTTACGCCTCTTTGCTGGCGGGCCCGCTGGAGTGCTGGCTGGAGATTTAGTGGCCAGCATTGGTTGCGGTGCAGGGGGGCAGCTGTTTAGGCTGCCTCTCTCGATACATGGGTAGTAGTTTACTCTTGGTGAGGCGAGTCGTTCAGGTCATGGAACGGTTCACTGACCCGTTCATGTATGAACGACTTCGTGACACGTGCACTAATGCACAGTAGTGCGTGGCTGGTGCACAAGTGGAGCAGCATTGATATGCCTCACGAGCAGGACAGTGAGAGTGACATCAGTTTCCAGTTTCTTATGACGTGGTTTCCAAGTACGTAATCATTAGATTACAGCAGGACATGGACTGTATAAAAATAATTTAAGACATTTTTTTTGCTACCATGTAGGCTGTAGTGGTATTGCAGAATAACTGTGTTCTTTCCTCATAATACTTTCTTGGTTTTGTTTCCTGTTGGTGGAGAGGGTAAAGATTTTTCCAGTTAATATTTAAAAATTAGAGAATACAGTGTTTAAGTCTTGTACCCATCAGGATCATGGTGCTTGAATTGTGTTGCAGTGTGTTTGAAATCCACATTTTTTTCCCAAACCATTAAATGTGTCCCATGATACCAGTGCACGAAAAGGAAACACATATCAGGCGAGGTACATATAATACTCTCAATACGTCATGTACATTATTAATAATATTTCTGAGCCCTCCAACATATATGAAAATGGCTCTTCACGCTGCTGTATCTCATAATATAGGTACTGATTGGAAACATGTGAAACTATTATAGGGACCTGCATTGAACTTTGCTACAGACTTTCCACCAATAAAGTGATTGGGTCACCGCTTAAAGTCCCATAGGCACACGCAGCTTGTATCAATAAGTACTTTTTGTCTTGAAATTGGTTTATGACACTTTGTAAGTAATTAGTAAATCTTTTCAGAAAATTTAAAATTGAAAACATTAGTTAAATGAAAATGATGAAATGAAAACACTGCACGCCAGTTCAGAGCCTTGCATGAAGGGACATTGGGCACGCGTGTCAGCAGGGGAGCGATACGGGGAGCCCGTATTGCTCCCCTGCTTCCCTGGCTCAAACGTGCTAAAAACCTCAAAGTAGGTGGCGCCCTGATTAAAGTAAACTGTGGATGCATGTGATTATGTAATGGAAAATCATATTTGTGTGAAAATAAAAAGAATGAACCATAAATAAGTTTATCATGTAATTATTTTCAGGGTTGATGAGACACTTCCTGCTCAAAAAGTTTTGTATGCTATGGTTAAGATATTTTTGTGGGCACCTTTGTCTGGCTTCTCTCACACAGCAGTTTGTATCATCCAGAATAAAATCAGTGTGTGTGTTACAGGTAAATGTGGTGAGATAATTTTAGAACTGCCTGACAGTGGAAAATATTTTCCAAAAGTAAATTGTTCCTTTTTACATATGGAAGATTTTAATATATTGCAGGTGTAGCTTTTTACCAGCACTGCACACAAAACAATTTTTTTTCTCAGGTGACTTTTATGATTGAATGGAGGTCTGCCAACAAATACCCAGCTGTTGTGATTTTCTACATAAATGGCTGTTTCTTGGTCTCGTGTGTTGGCTGGTTGACGCAGTTCCTTCCGGGTGCCAGGGATGACATAGTATGTCGCAAAGATCACACGCTCCGCATGGCTGAACCTAGGTAAGTTCCACAGCTTCCTTCATCAGGGGTTAGGGAGTAATTTACCAGTAAAGAAAATTCATGGCTCCATTCTTACACTAGTATAACGGGATAGTGTTTATCTAATTTATCAGGCAGCATATACATTTTTGGGAGAAAATGTTTCCCACGCTGTGTTTGTAGTTCAGAGTTTGAGTTGCCTTTAAGTGGGAATTGCACTCATTTCACTGTTTTGCGATAACTCTTTCGGTTTAGTTAGAAAAATATGTCACATGGAGAAGTTGATAGTCATAGCCTCTTTCACTCAGTTGTTACTTAAAACCAGCCTTACCTGTTCATATCTGAAATTGAAAGTAAGAAAATAAATTCTGAAAGTTATTTTATACTAAAAATTTTTGATACTTTCTGGTGAAACTGTAATCAAGTCTAGTTGAATGATAACCTTTTGCTTGTAAGGGTAAAGTAAGAATATGCACCAATGTTGTTTGAGTAATGGAAATTGTTTATGTTTCTCTTCCATTTTTGTTTTATATGAAATCACATTTGTGCCATTTCTTTCAATCATCATTCTGTCTTAATGTGATGAACGTGGCCATTTGGCACTCTGGTGAGCCAGATCTGGTGCATAAAGATTGCGCCTATCAGTGACTGCCATTGTGTGTGAAAATTGTGTTAGTGGGTAAATAAATTGTGTAATATAAGTAACACGTGCATTGATGTAATGTTTCAGTGCTGGGGAGAACCTTTCGTGTGTGGTGGTGTTTGTACTGGTGTATTATTTTGTTATTGCTGCCATGGTATGGTTTGTGATCCTCACGTTTGCATGGTACATCAGTTTCCAGGCTCTGGGTGAGTAAGCAATGCTACCATTCTTGAGTATGTGTATGTTACCTATGCTTAATACTTTGTTACATTAAAAAAAGTATAGAATGAATGGTAGCTGTCAAAATGTAGGTATTCAAGGTGGGTGGTGGGTTTAATGTGAACTGTTGTTTCAGTTTTTCCAATAAATCACTGCCATACAGTCTTGTCACCAGAGATAAATGCATATGCTCCACCCAGAATGACTTAAACATGCAGTGTGATATAAAGCATTAATTGATAGAAGCTGCCCTAAATTCCTAGTTCACAAACAAATTCAGCGTGCCTCTTCAACCATAGATCCTCAAACAAAGATCAGTGACTCAGATATCCCTGTGGTTGTCTCCTACCACGAGGACATGGACAAACTCAGAACCATTCTCAACTGTGGACACAATATTCTGGCCTCATCACCATTGACTGTAAACTTGTTCTCCAAACCACCCAGATTGGTCTTCAAATGACCCCCCAACCTTCTAAACAAACTGGCGCACCCCAAATTGCCACCCAATTCCACAGTCAGTAATAGCACTGGGGTCTCATCCTCGAAATAGCCCATATTGTAGGTCTTGTGCTATACACCAGTCTACTACCTCCTTCAACAGAAGACTTATACTATCCAGGGCAACTGTGCAACACAAAATCTCTTCCACCTGCTACAGTGCATGCACTGCAATGCAGAGTACATTAGCCTTGCAGCCAACACTCTCAGACAGAGAATGAATACCCATAGAGTGGACACCAAACAAGCCATAGCTGGGGAAAATGTAAAATTGCAGAAGCCAGTTGCAGCACATGCAGCATCTCAGAACCAGAACTTTGAGTCCTGCTACACAACCAGAGTGGTGAGGGCCATACCTCATTCTACTAATAATAGTGCAGAACTGCGATGCTGGGAACTGCCCCATCGATACATCACCAAATCCAGACAGACACCTGATTTAGACACAAGATAACCTTTCCGTCCAATTTCACTCTAGTTCAATGCTGCCACCAACGCTGAAGCTGAAATCCTGGTTACTGTATATAAAAATAAAAAATCCTGTAAAATCCTGGAATCATTGGGTCAAATCCTGTAAAATCATTGGAATGAAAAAAAAAATGGCAAATTACAGAAAAAAATTGGATACGAATGACGTTTACATATCAATGTAGTTGTTTTGGTTTAGAAGGTACAAACCATGATATTTTTCTCCACTCACACTTATACTTTTGTTTATACGACTGTATCTGCAATAATTTTTGTTTCCTAACCATTGTGATATCAATGCCAAACACAAAACACAGTCACCAAATTCGGATTGCATGTTTAAAAACTACAATTCGTGGCAAAGGTTCTTTTCAATAATGGCCTTGGCATTTGCATGTGATCACACAGTCAGGAACAGAAATATGTAGATAAGCAGTGCCAGTTAATAACTAAGCAAAATATTTTGGACATACACTATTGAAGCAATGGCGTGTCCAAAATATTTTGGTCAATTATTCACCTCCGTGGTAAGAATCTTTAAAACGAATGCATCATCACTGAAACTGACACAGATCGCTGTGAAGTGGAAAAAAAAACGTTTGCTTTTTTTCTAGAGTGTTAAAAATCAGTAAAAAACTGATAAAATCCGTTAAAACAGCAGGCCTGCTCTAGTTTGCTTTCTGGCGACTAGGTTCTTTGTTTACCAACCACCACTCACCAGACTGCAGTGTGTCACCATTCGCCGTCTGATGAAGCAGCCTCACCAGCAAAATGTTGTGCGATTGTGTATCTGCATGGAAAATTTATTTGTTTCACTTTTGTTTGTGTGTGTCTATCCACGAGTACTTCCCTGTGAGTACTTTTGCATCCTGTCTACTTTTTATAATGTAATCAGTAGCTCAGCGACCTATTCCCACCATATCTCTATGCTTGATACTTTCTTATTGATACAAACTGAAGACTTTTTCAGTTTAATTTTTAAATGTCTTTGATATTTAGAGTATATAAATCAATACCTTTAGTCTACCCGTGGTTTCTTCACACTTTTTGAATTAAACCTTTGAAAAATCACCCCATGTACGACATGCTTGGTTGTTTCCTAACTATATAAGCTTTGTATTTTGGTTAATATAACATCATGTTATTTTTTATTAAATTGAACTTTTACTTATATTTTATTTATGAAGTATAATATTTCATTTTTATTTAATGAGAATAAAAATTCAGAGAAAAAATTTTTGTTGGTAATGCCTAGTAAGAAATAGTTCTGATGCAAAATATTATTACTCTGAGTGTGCATGAATGCAGTATGTTGTCTCGTTGTAATTTTCTAGACTTTGTTAAGATTTGTATGAATGAGGGAGAGAAATGTCCTAGAAGTAGAACTTTAGCATGGCTTCAGAAATGTTGGAAGTAACAGTGAATGGACTGAACTTATAAACACAACACACCATCATGTGTTTTGAAGGACTTTAACCCTGTGACTTTGTAGTTGGGTTCAATTGTCTGTGTACCATCAGAGCTGTCAGCCTATGTGGAATGCTACCAGCTAGCATCTGACTGTGTTTGTACAAGTCGGTTATGACAGTTCCAAAGCAGAGCTGCTAAATTTATGACCTTGATGCCTTATTGACTCTCAACGTGGTGATAATGAAAATGAACAGGCCCCAGTATCCCCCTAGAGACCAGGGAAACTGGGTCTCCGTAACCACGTTTATTACCCTTTTGGGATCATGATGTCCAGGCTGGCAGCTCGATAACCTTTCGGACTGAGGATGGTGGAGCCGGGAAAAGGGCTGTCTGAGAATAGGTCCTGACAGGCACAATATTTGTGCTAGCAAGCTGAGTGGTGTTGTCCAGCTACTTGTGCGCCAATAGGCTGTGTAATTGTGGGTAACGCCCGTTTCGGGGCCATGGGAGGAAAGGTTGTACAAGGTGTCTTTTGATGTTGATTCCACAGGTACAGAATTCCAGCCGTGCTCCAGGACACACGTGGCTCGCCACAATATGGTGGCTTCTTCGCACCGTGGGGGCGTTAGGCTCCGGTTCACCAAATCGCGTAGCCTTGGCCCTTGCGATCTTGGCAGCCTTTTTCTGGCCCGCTCGGTGGCATGACATTAGGAAACTTGCTGTGGGTTCACAGCAGAGCATGTACGGTGACAACACGTTAAACCTCAGAGGGTAAAACAAAATAAGAAAATAGGGTATTACTATTTAGAGGATTTAGTGGGTGTCCTGGAGCCACAGACAGACCATGATTATTATTCCAATTTACGTAGCAGCATATGAGAAGGCAGATCAGGCGTGGTCCATCCAGGAAGGAAACTACTCTTCCTGGGGCCGGTGCCTTGGGGTAGACCCCTGTCGAAGTCCTATTGCTCGTTCGGCGCAGGAGCATGCACTTCATGAGGGATGGTGCTCGGGCCTATAGCAGTTTGTGGAGAAAACCCCCTGATTTCCCTCTGTGAGAAGTTGAGCGAGCGGCGCTACCTGCTACTGACCTCAACTGCCCCTCTGGATTCATGGCGTTTCCCACGTAAGGACTCCAAGGCTCTCAAGTTAGTGGCATTACCAGCTTGTAGCCTGAGAGACAGGATGTCTCAACGTGTTTGTTCTCCCCAAGCCTCTGGAGCCTCAGAGAAGGGTTGTCTCTTACCCTGTCACGGTGGCGCCAAGAGGGCAGTACTACTGCCATCAACCAGCTAACCAAACTTTGACAAGAGGTAGGAGCGCCCTTCAGTGGGGATTGTTGGTTCAATACTCTATCGTGGTGGTGGTGCATGCACGTAGAAGTGTGTGATTGGATATGCACACTGTAGTAAAGTGGGTAAGGGAGGTGAAAGCAAAAAAGAAAGATCAGGCCAATAAAAGGTTACTTGGTAGATATATATTTTATTCCATCAGTAGGAAGTTACAAATACATATATCTCCGACCTGTGCCCTCTAACATCTGATGGATGATGGGCGAAGTTTGCCAAGCTGTTTACCGCATGGTGACGAGATAACTTTAGAAGAGAGAGCAAGAGTGACCCTGGTAAAACCAAGTGTGGTGCGGACGAGGCCCGTAACCAAACTCGAAGTGAAAGGAGAAGTCTCTGCGACAAGAGCTTCTGCCTGTGTTGAAAACACACGTCTTGACAATAGTAAAGTTCTACGTTTAAGTTATACTGTTACTGCTGAAGACAAGCAGTATGGCAAGTGTGGCAAGATAGTGAGAGTTGC
This sequence comes from Dryococelus australis, assembly GCA_029891345.1. Lineage (NCBI taxonomy): Eukaryota > Metazoa > Arthropoda > Insecta > Phasmatodea > Phasmatidae > Dryococelus > Dryococelus australis. The sequence continues at coordinate 10,800,303 of CM057007.1, read as the reverse complement.
AGGTGATGCTCCAGTGAGAACAGCTCATGAACTGCCAGTGAACTGCCTCATCTGGAGGGCATGCATAACAATAAATACAGTGACGTGGTGAGCAAGGGGTGGCTGGAGCTGGCTGCATAAAGAGGCACGTCTCTCCTGATGCCCGGCGAGTGTGAATGTTCGTTGCCTGCCGGCCAGGGCAAAGCATCCACTTAGACTGGAGCACGAAGTCATGGGGATTGCCTGCCCCTCAGGTGGCAAGGAGTTGACTCCTTGTGAATAGGAATTATGCACAGGCAGAAACAGCGACGGCAGTCAGCGCTACGGTACACCATGAGCATCAGAGGTTGAGGCTTATATACATATGCGACAGCGTTCGTGGTGCATCAACCTCTATTCCTGACGTTAGTTAATGTGAATTTGAAATATTTTGTGAGTCAAAACTACTAATAAAATGCTGTTTAGGTACTTAAAAATTTTATGTTGGTTATTTATTCTTACCTCAGGAAAAATTCAAGACAGAATCGACAAGAAAGGAGCATACTTCCACATGGTGGCATGGTCGCTCCCACTGGTCTTCACCATAACTACAATGGCATTGGGGGAGATAGATGGGAACAGCATGGCTGGCATCTGTTTCGTTGGATACCGCAACCATGCAGCCCGTGCTGGACTATTGCTGGGTCCTGTAATCATTATGCTTCTTGTTGGAGGGTTCTTTCTCTCCAAAGGTGAGTACATCATCTCAATATGTATGTTAGAGAAGAGTGTTGATGCGTGCCCGATTAGACTGACTTAGCACGTTGGTCAAGGATTTTTCCGCTAGACCAAAAGCGGGGTACTTTGATTAAGATAGTCTGTGAGAGACAAGAGGTGTTGGTTAGTATTCACTCATTCTTTCTTCTTAGTTGTTTGCAGTCGGGATTGGTGTGTGTTTACAAGGTGGGAAGTCAATTACCAGAATCGGAGCAGGCACGACTGCCTGACATCTAAGTTCGGTGGCACGATCCCGTTCCACCTGCGTAGGACGTGGCAGTGCGATCCACGGCTTGAGCTGAATGACCTGCATTTTCTACCACTCCTCTTCTCGTGAGGTATAGGGCAAACAGTTCTATAGTCTACGTGATGTTTTTAGACAGGAAGGTTGACAGTGTAACCCAATAGTGACTTGCCGGCACGAGCTCGATAGGAGTCCCCTCTGATCCCCCACAGTATGTGGGCTGATCACAGACGTGGAGTCGTGGGGGCCGCCAAGCCTCTACTGGCTGTGCATTCGCACTAGGATGAACTGCAAAACTTCAAGCTATGGTCACTGTGCACTAACTTAGTGCGAATGGTGAGAAGCAACCTGAGTCTGTCATGCCTCCCGGTGTGAAGGGGTTTCTAGTGGTTGTGGCATCTGTGTTTCTCCTCGACGGGCACTCACTTAGAGCTAATGTGTGACTGGGAAGAAACAGGTAGCCATCTAATATGCATGTCTTCTGACATGCAGATACCTGAAAGGGATCCACAGTCAGGCTAACTCGGTTTAAACAAATCTCCCGGTTCCTGTTGGTAGTGCTTGGCGTATTCTGTCTCCAACTGTTAATAAAAACAAATACCCTGGAAATGAAAAACAGAAAGGTAGAGAACAATGAATGTTTATTGATGGTTCAATAAACACGGGACCTGTGCTATCTCCTACCAAGTGGTGGAGAGCTGAAGGTAACTGCGGTTCCAGGTTTAGGCGACCTAGTTCTAAGAAGGGAAAAGCTGGTTCTAGACGAATACAAATTAGTTAAAGTTAAACTGCTAAGTAAAAGGTGTCTAGAGGAGACAGTGTGAAGTTAAATAAGTATGTGATTGTGCTCGCTGGTTGTCGGGTTGACTATTCATCGACGTAGTAAGTAGCCGCTGGGGCGTACTTGAAAGTAACAAGATTCTCCGAAGATCCCGAGCTCTGACTTAGTGCTTTGGGAGGTTGCTGGAGAAGAATGTGTACGAATGACTCCCGAGGCCGGCAGCATCCGGACTTTTATAGTAGACGCTTGTAGGCTGCTGGCACGGGGTGTGGGGTAGGCGTGATGTCCTCCTGCTCTGGTTGGTGTGGGAATACTCTGGTCAGCATTTCTGGAGAATATGCTAATAAGTTCCCATTGCCTGTAGGGTAGGCAACATGTCACTCATGTCTGTAGTGATGGAAGAGGTACTCTTGGAAATGAGTTGTAATCGTATTAGATTAGTTGCATAAATGGCATGTGTCAGTGTGCACCAATTTTGTGTGTTGTCAGAATTTTTTCTAAGAGTTAATAGAGCCTCACAATGATATTACTACTTAGTTCTTGCCAGCAGCAAGACCAAGCTAATTGCATTTGAGCTGACAATTAAAACGTACTGCTCTGCTTATTTAAGTAATGACTTAAGACATTGTACAAGGTGATGACATGGGGATGGAAAAGTAATGAAGGAGTTGGGCATTGTGAGAAATCCCTCTTATCATAGTAATATGTGGGATGCTATCTGTGCGAATTTCCCTGGAAAATTTCTGAGCGTACTACACCTGGATAAAAACCATTTTTGGCAGAACAGCTAAATAGATCTCACTGGCCAGCTCAGTTGTAATATTATATAAAATAATTACAATGCTGAAAGAAATTTAAATAATAACCAGCTGTCAATTTTTTGGTTTTTGTACGAGGTCCATTATTTTTGTATGTGAGCATATTAATATGGTAGTTTATTGTCAGCAGTTAGGATGCTGCCAGTGGTACTGTAACTAAGAGTTAAAATTAAAGTGGATACCAATCTATTTATACTAATTTTTAGATGTAGTATCATACTATTAATATACATTTACATGTAGTCATTTTATGGTCTGTCCTGTAGCTGTTATTGTGTTGCTTATCTAAAACATGAGCATTTAGATCACAATAAAAATTTTGCTGTTTGGTAGTATTTGTAAACAGCGCTATTTTGTTGAGTACATAATGTAAAACATTGGTAGCATAATCTCATATCTCATACAGCATTTTTTCCATGTACCATTAAAATGTATTGTGGTTTGTTTTTCAATTACATTTTTAAAATGAGACAGAAAACACAAGTACTAACAGGATGCACATGCACACGTTCAGACATACACAGATGTTTGATGGAACACATTTTTCACGTGGACATGTGGTCATGGTGTCTTGCTGGCTGAGCAAGTTTCTTCAGGCGGCGAGCATTGGCACACTGCAGTATGCCAAGCAGGATGGTTTGCAAACAATGAACCTAGCAGCTAGGAGGCAAACTAGGGTGTGTCGAAAATTTTAAATGTGGTGGAGAGATTATCTTATGTTTAAGCTAAGTGGCTGTCTGTATTTGTCGGTGGGTGGGCAAGGTCACAGAATTGCCTTTCTGCACTACTCTGTTGCCTGTTGCAAAACTCTGGTTTTGTAACAGGAGTCAAAGTTTTGGTTGTGAGATGCTGTATAAGATGCAACTGGCTTCTGTTAAATTACATTTACGTACCTCAGCGATGGCTTGTTTGGTGTCTGCTCTGTGGCAATTCATTCTATGTCTGAGAATGTTGTTAGTAAGCCCAATGTACTGTGCATTGCAGTGGCACACCTAAGCTGGTAAATGTGGTTCTTTATTGCACACCTGTAGCTGCCTTGTATAGGATAAGCCTGGTTGTTGAGTCTCCTGTTGAAGGAGATGGAAGGTTGGTGCATAGCACAAGTGCTGCAACGTGGGCTATTATTGCAAGCTTGAGACCTGGGAATGGTGATATTTCTGATTGTGGCATTGTATGGTAATTTGGCCTATCCAGTGACATGGTGCAACCGTGCACCAGCGTGTTAAATGTGTTAGTCAAACTTGTTTTGCATGTGTATCTATCCATGAGTGTGTGTGAGTACTTGTGTTGTCTCTCTCCTTTTTAAAATGTAATTAATAGCCTAGCGATGTATTTCTGCTGTGTCCTGTTGTTTGTTTACATTTCTTGTTGGGCCGACAAAGCCAAATTGGCTCTTGTTTCATCAATGTAACAAACAAACCGGACCCGTCATATCCTGGGATTTTTGGCGCATTACTGGTGTTTCTGTAAACTCAGGAGTCGTAAGTGAATCATAAATCCAGGAGTTGTAAGTGAATCATAAATCCAGGAGTTGTAAGTGAATCATTAACCCAGGAGTCGCAGTGAATCACAAACCCAGGAGTGGCAATGAATCACAGAGTCCAACATGAATTTAGGATTCATGGACAGTTGCAGCAATAGTAGATCAAATACACACAAACATTTAGAGGGAAAAATTGTTATAGTGATCTAGGTGCCCAAAACTAAAAATTTATTGCTCTGTACAATACAAATTATGTTGTTTACTTTGTTGCAGCTTCACAAGGAATCATATAAATGTAAGAGGCATTAACATGTTATTTATTCATTACGTAGTAATAGTGTTCAGAATATGTAATAGTTGTCAACATTTTGGTCTGTTTGTTGAGAGTGTAGTTAACTTCAATTGCGAATAAAGTAATAGATCATGGAAATTGTAGTAAAGCAGGTGTTTTTAGTGTAGGTTTAATGTGAATATATTTTAAAAAGTAGTACCATTAAAGCTAGAGATGATATGGCAATTTTATAAATAAAGTGATTCATGGTGTCTTTTTCAAACTACTAACACGACTTCGCCTCATCAGTGCAAACCTTCCTGTCGCACTCGGCAAGGTTAGTTTAATAGTACAATCAACCAGATTGCCTATAGAATACGCCCCTTGTTGCGGGAGCTATTACAGGCACCACCAAATTGTACTGTTCACCTGAAGATAAAGACGCATGCTCATGACCCCAAAGCTTGGATGGAACTACCAACCCCCCTCCTCCCCCCCGACCAACAGAGTTAGAAATGTAGTATAATTTTCCTGTGTGCCTACAGGATAAGCCCCTTGCTGCGGAGGCTATTATAGACTCCAAGATATTGTACTGTTCATCCCACAGAAAAATGGAATGCTCATAACCTCCAGTATGAATGAGCTGTTGCCTGAGCCACGAACGAGACAACGTTTTAAGGCCACGTAGTACTACAGCGCACCAGGGGATGACACCACAAGTAGAAACACTGACTCGTGCCACCTCACCTGAAGCTCTGGCTGGCCGACTATATCACACGCAATGCGTACGTCACACCACCCAACTCCCACCACCCAGACAAGGGCGAGCAGACGGAGTATAAATACCTGTGCTTGGCCCTTGATTGAGAGTCCATGCTCCTCCACCGCACTGCAAGGTACTGGAGGAAACCAACAGGTCCTCATGACCTCTCCACGAGTCGGTTCCTTCACCGCATTCTTGGTGCTGAAGGAACCAACAGCAGCAGCTCGCGCACCACCTTGTGTGCTGGGGTTCCCTACTGCCATCCAGATCCACCAGAAGCTCAGCAACACCTTTGCAGATGTCTTCAGCACCCTCCAGAGATCCTCTGGAGCCAACCCTCCGAAGAAGTCATCGAGCACATAAATATCATAGTCCCTTCAGGAACGCCATCACTTACCACTGCCCTTCTGACTAGTGGTAAATCCCTGGAGTCCCTTCTGGACACCAGGTCTAGGATAGTTAAGTCAAGTTGTTTTTATAGCCACTTTGAATTTCTACCTTGCACAGTCTAGAACCAGGTCACCTTCACCTGTTACCATAGCTTAACTTCTATTCAGCTGTTGTTTAATAGGAGGTGGTACGTCCTTCCAGGAATAAAAATGTTTTTACTCAACTGCCGAGTATTATTCCAAGTGTGTTTGTTCCGTTTCCTAAAGTAGAACCCAATTCAGTTAAGGATAAAGCAGGAGACTGCAGAATAACTACGTATTCTAATTTTTCGCAACTTAGTGCATGACTGCAGGCTCCCCTTCAGGGACGCACGTATGTCAAAACCTACCTATTAGTCGGCCACCCGTTCTGTATACCCTGGTGTAGAGAAAGGTAGAACCCCAACCATTAGGAAAAAACAATCCCCAAGGCGGCTAGTCAATCAGGCCTGCTTAAACCTGTGCGGGGCTGGTAGTAGTCCTCATCCGCATGCCCTACTCCTGTCAGAGTGATATTCAAAAGAGGGATAAAAAGGCAGCCACTGCCTCCAAATACAAACAAGGACTTAACCCAACCTTGACTGTACTACTCTCAAGACCTCGCTGTTAAAAGAGCCACACAAAGCTCTTCATTCACTCATTCACTGCTGTCAGGATATTTAGGTTTTAAAAGCAGTGAAAATTTCCACTGCTTTTTCTTGTATCACCTGAGACCTAAATTTATGGTTTGCATACATGAAGCATACAGTACTCTATTTACCATCATGCCTTTTCAGGAGTTCTTAGAAAGGTCTGCTGTCAACATCATTATTTATTATGCTCATGGATGATATCTGAAAACTAGTAAACCACTCTGGAAAAGGATTGTTCACTGATCTTAAAATTTGTATTAGGATAAACTTTGAAAGATTGTTATCTATTACAAAATGATATTGAAGCTATCAAAGACAAGTGTACAGGAAACCATACAACTTAAAACACAACAAATCACTTTCACAAAAGAAAAAAAGTAGAAATTGTATTTAATAACATGTAATGTGTAGAACATTCAGTAAGATTCTCAGATTAAAAATAAAAATTTAATTTCCAAAGTTTACAGAACACAGCTGTTTGAGTCCCCATATTTTTCATTATTCGTAAGGATCTTCTGAATTCCATGAGGCTGTGGTGGCGGAGCGGTTTACCTGTTCACGTCCCACCAAGACGAACCGGGTTCAATCCCCGGCCTGGTCACTCCCAGATTTTCGCATGTGGGAATTGTGCCGGATGATGCCACTGGTTGGCAAATATTCGCGGGGTTTTCTCGCTTCCCCCGTCCTTTCATTCCGGTGCTCCTCTATACTCACCTCAATCACCCTCATCGGCTCTCAAGACCTGGCTGTTAAAGAGCCGCCCAAATCTCGTCACTCACCCATTCTGACTTCCTCAAAACAATCAGTGTACTCTAGCCCCAGATTGTACCTCTATTCTGTAATACCAAAAATAATAGTGTCTGTCGAGAGTACTTTGTGGGGGGGTTGGTATATCAGGAAAATGCCTACTCCCCAGTAGTTTTGGGCATGCCTGTTTCTGTCTGTATTGTTTCTTTGACATTGCAATTTTGTGTAATTGTTAACTTGTTATTTTTTAGTTTGGTATTTTTTTGTGCATTTTTTGGTACTGTATTTGTGTGGCTACTTAAGAAATTATTTTTCTTGACTGCCTAGGATTGCTGAAATTGATACAGCTACAGGTAACCAGTCAGGAGATGATCTCGGAGCGTGCAAATGCAAAGATCCGCGAGACCATCTACAGGATCAGCATGTTTTCAATTTTTGCAGTGGTATTTGTTTTGGTCACAATCATGTGCCATGTGTACGAGTTCAAACATCACCACGAGTGGCAGGAGAGCTTCAGGGAACATGTCATGTAAGTTGTCTTTCAGCTAAGTGTCCGCAGGTTGCATTCTGCCCTCTCCTCAGTTCGTCATTGCTTGTCTTATATAAATTTCAACAGTTCAGATCTGGTAATAAATGATTTGTAAATATCTGCTTATTGGTAAAGTTGTTTTAGTTCCAAAGTGTTTCTGGTCGACAAACAATGGACTCCCATTATTCCAAACATACTGATAGTTCAAACTACTAATTATGAAAACTCTTAAGAGTTAGTTGCAAACAATGTAAGAAATTTTATTTAATACAGTACGTGAAGCAAAGGTGTATACAACATTACATATTGTAATAGTCTCGTGGGGACTGTTCAAGTTAAGTGGGGGAAACAAATGCAGAGGAAGAATACTGTATCAAGCTAATACATCACTGTATTAAAATATGCAAACAACACAACGTTTACATTACATTTTACATTACAATTACTTTAAATTAATATATTATTCTGGGGGCAGCTCAAGGTATGATTGTATGATTTGTTAGTTAGTTGCAATAGTTAAGTATTTATAGTTTAGTTAATTAAGCCACAGATTAATTAAATGTCTCTTTGGCACTATGTGGAATGTCATCACTTTAATATTGTTGCCGAAGGTTGATGATATTTCTCCGCTACGACGGTCCGAACATTCGTCGTTGCCTCATCTTGACCCGACGGCGTTGTAACAGTTCCATGTACTCTCATTTACATGTCCCTAGACTAGTATGCGCATTAACATGTGTATTGTTTTGTACCATAGGACACCTACATATTTTGCATATTTATTAATTTTAATTGGAATATTTCTGCAATTTTACGTATTTGATTTTATGATTTCGAAATGTGCAATATGAGTCAGGACCCACCATTCTTTTCAATCCTTGTATGTTAATTTATGTTACTCTATGGTAAGCAAGAACATTATTCTGAGCATTTGGCTGCTTAAATTAAGTATGTTACTTAATGATTTTTTGGAGTTTTTCAAGTCTCTTAATTTATTATTTTTATTTTTAACACTGTTTGTTTTCTTTTATTTACAGTTTTAATTGTATTTTGGGTTAAGCTATTTTTGTGACTTAACGAATCAGACGTAGCTGAGCTCCATGGATAAGACTTGATAACGAAGTTGCCGGAGTCAAGGGCTTCTGAGTATGGATCTGAAGATCCAAAGACGTGGTTTTTAAGAGCTAGGATTTCTTGGGCGAAACCCCCCGGCATCATCATAATTTAGGACAGTGTTTTGCTACCTTGAAGTTAGTATATTTGAGGGCTAGCTTGGCAAGTGAAGAAGAGGCCAAAGTCTAGCTAAATTAGTTGAATTTTATTAGTAGACACTGTCGACGAGGAGAGCCTACACTGATGCTACGATGCCATACTGGTAACATCAGCCTAACTCCAGATTAAGGTGATGCCACCCAATTTTTGGGCATATAGACTTGGGTTTAGTAGCGTCTTTTGCAAATTTATAATTTCTCCCAAAATGTTGTGACAGTTAATATGATTTTTTGGAAGATTTAGTGGCAGTAAAGATGTCACTTATTAATTCAGCCCAGTAGTACTATGCTACCCGATTTGAGCTAGTTACCGGAGAAAAACATTTTGAATTTTACAGTGATTTCATTTTAAATTGGGAGTGAAGAACTAGTTTTCTATTTTTGATTTGAATCTAACTTTGTTGGAGAACATTGAGACTTTGCTCTTTTTTGAAGAGATTACAAAATTAAGTCAGATATGTGGGATAGTGATTTGACTGTGTAATGCTATGGTTTAATGGAGCTCACTACGTAAAACTTGGTTAAGAGGCACAAAGACTACAGACTTTTAATTTGAAAATAGTATAATTAATCTACAGTTTATTTAATTATTTTGAAAGCAGCTTAAAGATATTTTATTTTATTTTCAATTTAAGTAATTCTTGTGTTTGAATGGTGGTAATAATTTAGTAATTTTAATCTAATTGCAGAACATAATTTGTACTTGATTGATTGGCTTTTCATACACAGTTTAACAGTTTTATTTTTTTTTAAATTTCTATTTCTCTGCTTTGAATTAAAGATAATTAATAACATTTTGATTTCTTTTATCAGTAATGCTGAACCACCCCAGCCATATTTTCTTTTACAGAGGTAATAGTAAAAATAAAGTGCTTCTTAATAAATTTTAGAGTTTTATGTATTGTGAATGCCAGTGCATGTAAAAGCCCTTGCAGAGTTCCTGAGACGACCAGTACGCCGTTGGAGAGTAAGTTCTAAAGGTAAAAAGGTCAAACACGCATTCTCCTACACACACATATATCTCTTCTACACATTGGCAATAATAATTATTAGTATTTCTCCATATTATCTATCCTCTCACACATACATACAGACTGGTCACTATTTTCAACCAATTTATCACAGTGGCACCTATGCGTTGTGCTATAGTAACTGTAATTTGAATAGCGAGATTAGTTCTCAGAAATCTTCACAGCATCTTGGTGAGGTAAGCCCTCGTTCGTTTCTCTGCTGGTCTTAAAGTGCTTCCCGTGTTTTCCAAATACAGTGCGTATTACTAGAACGCTTGTGGCCTGATTCGCCGTGGCACTCCGTTGGCCTGTTACATTATGCTCCTCTTCTAATAAGCAAGATGCCCTGATCTCGTGTGATGGACAGTGGTAATGTTGTAATCTGACTGTAACATTTGGGCATCAAGGTACTCATCTGCTTCTTGGCAGCGGGAATACGGTAAGGTTGAAGCCCTATTTGCTAGGGTGTGTGCGTTTTGCTGAGTGTAAGTAGTAGTGTTCATGTCCTGAACTTGACTTGTAATAGAGGTGTACAAAGTCTTGTGAGCGGTTGTCGCGGCCGACACATACAGTATGCAATCACGAACAGTCAGTCTCTCTTGAAGTATTATGCTATGTTATTCGTGGCTTTGCAAACATTTAATTATTCTGTCTAGTAAAATTGTATATCAATTTTATGATGTAACAAAAAACATTATTTTACATTTTAATTTTTAAAGAATTGTACCACTCAATTAAAACTTCATAATTAAACACTTTGTAAAGTTCACAACTAAACAGTGTGTGACAATACAGTAAAATCTTTGATATATATCCTGAGGACTATAACTAAATACTTAAGTTTTATGTGACTTCTCTACTTTAGGATGCAGAAAGGATTTTGGTATCAAAACGTAGTGTGTTATTATAAAGTATTAATAATTATTACTTCAGTATCAAAACTTCAATAAAATTCTAAAAATTCTAATTATTAGCTGCACTTAAACCTATATTTCAGTACATAAGGAGGAATTTAAAGTAATTATGTCCCTACCTTATGCCAATAATGTAGCATTCCTTTAGTACTATTATAATTTTCTCACTTATTTAGACTGTATATATATATATATTTTTTTTTTTCTACCTATGTATGTATATCTATATATTCCTTAGAGACTATAATTTCTTATCCTCGTATATGCTTTATACACTAATACACTGGAATATTTGTAGCAATTAGTATGTATATTACAATATTGTTTGTAAAAATTACTAATGTGTCATTTTATTATTTTATAGTAAAACTCTCGTACCTTAATTTATAATTTTTTTTGTATTACTGTATCAAGTGTTTTTACATTTGTGACTATTCTGTTGCTTTCTTTACTCAATATGGTTGCCATAGCTTTATTTCTGTTAATAATAATTAATGCGTATATATTAATACAAAGAATTTCAACTTTTATATGAAACTTTGCGTTGCAATTATATCATGTGCCGATCGCCGGCTTTGGCAATAGTTAAATTTAACTATACTATGTGTGCATGTTTGTTGTGCTTGTCCCGTTTGTTTGTGTATCCCGACTGGGCTTGCTTTTTTTTTGTGTAAATGTAGTGTGGGACATATGGAGTGTAGTGCGTGTGACATGTTTCCTAGTATTGAAACCTTTTACCTACGCTGCGCATGCGCTGTTGCTCGCCTGCATGTGACATCACCTCCTGCTGAGTGGCTGCCTTGCTCTAAAGGAGGTGATGATGTAGGGCATGATGTCAGGGCACGTTGCATCGTCCTGCTCACGTGCTGCGTGTGAATCGCTCTGAAACACTTTTAAAACTCATTAATAACTTGAACTAATAACATTATCTATCATCTATGTAGTGAAAAATTTTCTATTTATACTTATTTATTTTAAAACTTCAAATTTTTGTTATAGACATTATAAATATGCGTAGCAGGTGATGACGTTCCTATTCATTATTCAGTTTAGTTACCTTAATACAATTGTCCAGACAAAATACTTATGTTATAATATGAAATATTTACTTTAATTCTAAAGTTAACGATTATTTTTGCAGGTAATTATAATGATTATTTACTGCCTGCGTGCTGTTTAGCTACTGTGTGCAATTACATTTATTTATTTATTTTTAATTATTAATAGTATTTAATATTTTATTGCAATCAAATGTACCGATGTTTGACCTACCGGGAACTTGTACTCACGTAGGTCAGGTGGTGGAATGCAGTAGCAAGTAATTTCATTGAGGGGATAGCCATTCTGTCTTTTTAATGGGGTTCAGTTCTGTCGGGGAGCAGGAGCTTTGCTGGTATACAGAACTGGCCTTGTGGCTACTCGGTAGGGCACAAAATCTTGGCTATTGGTGGTGTAGTTTATACTTCACGAGGTCTGTACGAGGATGGTGGAAGAACTACAGTTCAAGTTAGATGAGCAATCACTGGAGCAGGTGGCAATTTTATTCAGGCCTTCTCAAGTACTCAATGATGCACGCTGGATAGGCGGCAGGTCCGGAACACTCAGGTGGTAAAAACAGATGCCTAGGTACAGGAACTTCTCTTGGCTCTTTCAAGTGTCTGAGAGATTGCACCTGTTCTCTGGGTGGAAGGCTAGTTATCTGTTTCACTAGTAAGGGTTGAAACTCATGCCTTCGACCTGACGCAGCGAGTGTTATGTTTACCTTTTCTTTCAGTCCCCTCCTTTTGTCAAAAGGCATCGGGATGTGGAAATTACCACACTTGCACTTGCATTGAAATTACGTGTACCACTGCTAGGATGCGTGGCCTGGTAGCCATCTAACCACTTTGGGGGTTACAATTCCCCAGCAGAGCCCCTCCGGAGAGAAGAAATCGCCAAATTAGTATTGTGATTTCACAGACAGTGTACCTGTGGAGGCTCCTCCGTTCCCACAATCCAGGATTGGTGGAAAGGATGGGCAGTCCTGATGTGTGTTTTGTGCACAAAACAAGTATGTGATTCATTTGAGAAATTTCCCTGTTAATACCTGCAAGTACGTGACAAGGGTAACTACAAGGCACTACATCTACAAGGAAGGTTACCCAAATTAAATGTCACTCACATTTTATTTTCAAGGAAACTAAAAACCACTCTCGCTACGGGCCAGCAACGTGGGCTTCAAACCTCGAAAGCTACGTTAGGATGGCCGGTAGAGGCAACCGACTCAAAAGGGAATGCGTAGTGAGAATCACTGAAGAATCTCTTGCATTGTTGGCATGCATGTTGCAGGAATGACATCACTGTATCGCTGACACATGCTTAGGAAACTAACGAGTATGTGACAAGATGGTTAGACTTGAAAAAGACTGGGAAGGTTCCACTGTAGCCACAGGGTAGCTGCAGAGGGGGTGTACAGTTGCGGGGTACATAGCGTGTGTCTCCTAACTGACGTAGCGTACCCTACCGCAAGCTTTGCTGATGTATACCGTAGACTGGGGACTTGTTCCGAGCAGCGCATGCTGGAATGATGGTAACAATACAAACATTTAACATTAAGTAAGGAATGGTGCCTGAGTAATGCGTGCTGGGCACTTAAGCTGAACACACTGGTCGGATCTGAGCGACTGGCACTAGAAACGAAGAATGACCTTTGCGACACAGGCCGTCTAAGCTTTGATACTAATTGTGGGCCGTTGATCAACTGTTATGGGCTGATGCCATTAGGGCGAGAGATGGTCGCTGAGCTGGGGAAGTTAATGCATGACTTGCCTCTGTGACTTCACCGGCTGGCTGGAAGGGGATGCAAAACAAAATACACGCAATATTACTACTACTGAGATCTAGCGGGGAGTAAATGAACTCGCTTTTCCTCCTAGCATGATAATGGGAGACCGGTGAATAGTAAAAGCTGTGAGGCAGGCAGTACAACCTCACTTCTTAACATAATAAAATTAACCTTTGAACTCCGTGCAAGGGACCTGAGGGATGGAGCTGAAGTCGTTAAAAATTACGTATTTTGGCGTGTACAGGTCGCACAATTTACAAAAAAAATGACTGTAAAAAGTGGAGTGCTGCTTATATACAAGATATTGGCATAAAATTGTTTTTTTTTAAATTTTTTCTCAAAACATGTTTAAAAATGTGTCAACATGCAGTACATTTTAATGTTTTAATTTTTAAAGGCAGGAAGGAAGGGAAGAAATTATTATAAAAAAAACCACAAACCACTAGTGCAGTTATTTGTTTGCTCACGTTCATAAACAAAATAACCTTCATTCCGCATGTGTAAAATGTAAACATGTTGAAGCTTGCCCATAGAAGTTGTGCATTAGAAAATAATTTCTCTACTGTACAAGAGAAAGATATCTTACATACGTAGTTTATATGACCGCTGTAGCTCTACAAGTACACATTGTTTAGACGCAATTTTATGTAACGTATTGCTGTGGTTTTGCTTTCTCAAGAGACATTACCATCTGTGGAATAGTAATCTTGCAATGTATATTTGTAAACATTGTAACATAACACAAATTTTCTGTCTCAGATGTTTTGTAGGGGAGAAATTAAGTTGGAATTTATTATATTTGTATGGAATTGTGACTTAACAATATTTACAGGAATACAAAAATTCAGTGCGGCCTATATTTGAAATATTAATTATCACTAATTTTTAATCAAGAACTTCTAGTGAGGTCTATACATGCATGCGGCCTGTACGCGCCAAAATGTGATATGTCTCAAAAAGCGTCATGCGTCAGTACTTAAGTTTCCTGCTTTTCATTCATAACATTATATTCATACAAAATATGAATGCAAAACTCTTCATATCTCTAAATTTTTGTTTATATATTTAGAACACTTATTAATGTAACAAATAAAATTCTGCTCACTCTGTAATTTTTTAGCCTAAGGTTTTCACATACGCGTTATCACAAACACTTGACGCATGCTGCACCGCAGAGGCTCACTCTATGACCGACTTCGCCCCATCTGAGAGCGCGCTACGTGCAGGGAAAAGTCAAATTCAATGGCCGTTATGATTTTGTATTATTGAAGAAAAGACACACCTTGCATTGGTCAATCGACAACTTAGCCATAATTCATGTGTGCAATTATGAATTTCTACGCCCACTCAAGAATGAGCATGCAAGCGCCACCCCGACGAAGAAATAATAATATATTAAAATTCCACTACGCTACTCTAACCACCCAAGAAGTTCTGAACAACCTCAAAGATAGCAGCACCCCCGTGGCCTTGAGACATCACGGCTCGCCGGCCTCAGCCTGAGGCGCAAGAAAATATCCTTGCCTCCACCAGGGGTGATAAGAAAATGAGAGGTGCTACTGCACCTGATAGACTTGCCCCTGTGTTGGAAGGCTACGCTACCTCCCGCCCCCAGAAAACTGCTGATACGGGGCGATTTTTGTATAAATAGGAGACCAGGAATGAGGTTCAGCAAACTCGGGGCTCGCCGGCCGATAAGGTTCGCAAGCTCCACCCTCAGTCTGTGCAAGACTCTCTCTCTCCTCTCCTCAGCAGCCCGTAGCACAGCTCGAACCACCCTCCAACTGCTTGGAAACCAGTAGAGCTCCCAGTGCGGCTTGAAGAAGGCTCATCCTACAGGTGAACGCCCCAGGGACAGCACATCTCGTCCACGGTAAATCCCACGCCTGTACCCTCTACCCTCATCTCAGTCAACTTCCTTTGACTCCAGCTGTAACAGGACATTGCACGATTGCTTCCCCTTCAATTGAGCCCCTCTTAAATTGCACTCTGTGAATAGCGTTGGTTGTTGATTAGAAAATTTGCATAAATAATTTTTTTTTTTTTTAATTAATCTCCTCCAGGCTTGTTTTCAGCTGTTAAATAGCGAATTTGTTTTTCAAAATATTTTTGCATTTTATATTTTTCTTAGCTTAGCTTTTAGAGTGTACAAGTCAGCCGGGACTTTCCAACATATTTCCTTAGACGTAATAAATAAAAATTATGTGCCATTTAAAATTTTGTGTGTCAACTACCATTATTTATAGCTATAATTCCCTTGATCATTTTTAAAATTAATTTCTATTACAGTGTGGTGTATCATTACAGAATTCTAGTTAATTGCGTTATAGTCAATTTCAATTATAGTCAGTTTCAATCTCTCATCTTTATTCGGCCATGCCGTGTACTGAATCACCCAGTAGACAGGGCCTGGTAAAGGACCTATCACTGAAATTCCAGGACACCCGCCACCAATACGGCGCATAGGGTCTCAATACTTGGGTTGCCCATTACACTGCAGGTCAGCGGGAGTGTTTGCAGATTCCGCCCCGCCTAGGACTGCACGTCCGCAACCCCGGGAGACAGCCGTTTTCTTGTTCTGTGTTCTTTTCAAATGTGCAAACAACACGGAGGTACAGGTTGCCATCAGAGGCAACGCGAGAGGCATGCCGCAAATAAGTTAATTAATGATTCAAACCCAAGTGTACTTGTTCCCTGTGAGCTTGAGAATGAACCAGTTGACTTCGGCATAATAACACCCCCAGATCACGAGACACAGTTGAAGCATTGGCTAGGTTTGTGTACCCCGACAAAGATTCAGACCCAGAGGAAAACTCCGCCCAACCAACCCCTAAATTTACATTGAATTCTAGTACTGAAACACAGAACTACCCCTCTACGAGACACCCATTAGAGCTAATATCGTAAAGTTAACGTCACGCAAGGCAGTTCTGGTTCGACACCCGAACACAGAAGCACTCCCCAGCTTCTGCTTGGTGAAATTGGCCTCCGGGAGAACAATCAGGGTTAGAATTCCTGCCAAGGTCATTCCCGGGACGTCCGGAGAACGATCCCCGGTCAACTTTGTCCCCGCTCGACAGCCAATGAGGCAGCGGTGAATAAATCCTGTAAGTCCTTGCCAGATCGCTCACCACCACACACATCCATAACTCTTAACCGACTGAGTATTTCAACCTTTAGAGGCAGCTGACATCCCAACTATTGACTTCCCTAGTAGTAAGGAGAATAAGATTTCCCGGATGGGACAGCCTAACATTCCGGCTCACCTTGGGGTTTGACTCCCCGCCACCTCGTAAAGTCAGAGAGGGCAGTCAGTGCCCTAACCGCTTGTCCACCAGGCAAGAGTGTCACTTGTCACACTATATTAGTGGAATTGGGGGATCTGCACTCAATGAATTTTACTCTCAGGAGGTTGGATTGCAACATCCCCTCGTGGTACACTTGCGGTTCACTGTGTAGTATACAAGACCCACAGTAATAGTCCTTAATTATGCATACTGTCTCACATATATTAAACTCACAGTAAAGTCCGTAGTTATGTATAGCTATGTAGCAGACGAGACCCACAGCAAAAGTCTAACACCGCTCTGCAATAGCTCCTACTGCATACAGACACCTCAACAGGATAGTGGAGTATTTAGGCTCTCTAAGTTTCTCTCATCTCTCGGGTCAGCTTCCCGACAGAGCCCATAGTTCTGCATTTGTGTGCATAACGACACAATGGATGATCCTGGATGGGTGGCAAGGTCGCCAGCTCTCCATTTCCCCGTGACTGTCATGAGAATGAAAGTGGTGACGACCTGGATAAATTACTTAATGATTTAATTAAAATGTACAACCTGTGGATTCACTCTACATTGGTGAAATGGGTGTGTCAGATGCACTTATTCCAGTTTCCTCGATACACTTTACATTCAATTTCAGTCATCTGTCTCACGTCGTTTCCGACTGCTGACGTATCAAGTTATTTGCACATGACTGGTACAGCGTATCTCTTGTACCACAGAAGTTGGCTAGCTTCCAGATTGCGACTGTTCAGAATGAACGAAAATCATTCTATCCCGTTCCGTATTAAAATATACAAGAGTGAAGTGTGTGAATTTTAAATTCAATGTCAAATGTATCAGTGGGAAGGCGCATACAATGTTTATACAGCTGTGCATGCTCAGGCATGCGTTTCGTCAGACTGTGGCACCGGCCACACGGAAATGCTGACTTCATGTGAGGGGGGAGAGGAGGTGTGTGTCACTGCTATGTTCAACAGCGCAAGTGGGTTGCATTGCCTCGCTGCGACCTTGATACCTCCTCTTACCTCATAATGCAGCACTCTGCCGCAGGAAATATATATGCTTTTTAAGCTATTGCTCCCAGTACATATTATAACTCGATAAATGTATAAAACATTTTAATATTAATCTTACCACTATATAACATAATAAAATCTCTTAATCATATTACTGCTTTATAATTTACTGACGTGCATTTAAACTGTGAGCATTGTACATTTTACCATTTAATTTAATGGAAATTAAATACATTGAAAGTCAGTTGTAACGATAGTTTATGTTGGTACAAAAATTGTTGCTATAACAAACATTCGTTATAAAAATTTTTAAAAAATCCCATATTTAAAAAAAAAATTTAATTGTGCTGTATATTAACTTTAATGGCACAATCCAAAAAAGTAAAAGGACTGAAATATAACTCATTAAAATAAAATTTATATGGCATAAAATCCAATCACTAGTGGAGAACAGATGTGACATATGTAAGGTTTAGAGCGGGAAGGGTGGCTACACTCAATGTGTGCAGCTGTTTCCACCTGTAAGGTCGCCCAAGGTCACGCTGCTTCCTGTTGCCATGGCAGTGGCTGTGGGCTGGGATATGGAAACAAATGGGCGACGTGTGCATGCAAAGTTATTATGTGTACAACTGTCACTTCGCAGATTTTTTAACTATAAAAATGTTGATTGATTTACGAGATAACATTAATTAGCAAAATGTGCAATAGTTTAGTACCAAAATACACTAAAAAAAAGCTCACACAGTCACTCTTTCTTTAAATAAGAATCAATTTTTATTTATTTAGCTCTAACAGCTTTCCCGTATGACAAACAACAGGACCTCTTGTAAAGCTAGCAACTTTTAAAATTTATACATGGTATTTGCAGGTGTGCATGTGCAAGGCATTTATGTAATTTAGGCCCCAAAAAATTTTATATGTGCTCGTTTTATACTGTGCAATAGTACAAAATTATTTGGCAATCTTAAAATTGCCTGACCGGTTGCTGTCTTAATTTATGTGATGTTCTAATATTAGTACAAAAAATAATAACATGTTTACTGAATATCGCGTAACAAAAATGTCCACAAATGCATATTCCATACTATGAAATGGTAACTTTAATAAACAATGTCACTCAAACAATTGCTACAATTAGTACCACATACAATGTATACCATATTTAGGCATGTATAGGCTGCAGAAGCCTTTTTTAAAGCCTGAGGTTTGTTTGCGTATGGTAAGAACTGACATTTGGAAACTATGCACTCCCATGAAGCAATTGCAGGCATTCTTTGTCAACTCAACACCACAATTGTGTAAGCGCATGACTGATGTGACCCAGCGTGTGACTTTGTTTACAGTTTTGCCGGTATTGATCGCTTCAGTTCATTCTCTCTCTCTCCCCGTATCTCTCCATTTGATTGGGCGCGCTTCCCGCATCCCTGATAAACAAACTTGAGGCAGTGTTCCAATAAGTTTCTAGTTTCATTTTCCTTAATTTTTGTGTAGTATTTTGTAAGGTTTAGTCAAAATAATACAACGTTTAACTGCCTAGTATGCAATGCTGTATTATTTTGGTCTTATCATGATTTCCAAAATAAAAACTGATATGGTGGCGATTTGGTAATTTGTTTGTCAACTTCGAAGTTGAAAAAACGCAAATTTAAAAAGCTGTTTCATTACGTGCACACCACTAGAAATAATGGATTTTCTGTCACCCCAGAAATGCTTCTGTTTGACGTCAGAAAATTTGCAACTAAGAAAAACATTCCTGTAACATAATTGAAGGTAGACGTTTGCCGGCGACTCAGTTGCGCAATATGCCGGTGATCAGATAACCCAATTCTTAGCAGCTGTTCAGTGCAATAATAGCACGTATAAATAATTTACTTGTACTCTCAGGTCTATTCCCTGATGATGTGGGACTTTAGACGTCATTTTATCATAGTCAGAAATGTTTTTACACTTTACCCCATTTTTTTTCCCCAAAAAGTTTCATGTACAGGCATCACCCCATATTTTCACATGAAATAATACGAACATTTCCAGTGATTAATTCGAAGAAGTTTAATTAAAAAACACTAATCTGTAGGTAAATTTACATTCGATTTTACTTTAGGAACTGATATTCACGTTGGATTTCACTATTAGTTTTCGTCAATATTGAAATTTTCGGCTTTGCGTCTCCATGGTGTGTGCACAAAAGCAAGCACGTGACCTAGCACAGTCAAGTGCCGGTGCCGGACTGGTCAGCATGGCACCACGGCAGGCAAGTTGTGCAGCTTTGCTAAGTCTGCGTGCGGCCACCTGGGGGCAGTGATATTGCCATATTTCCGGACTAGGTGTAACCACAAAGGAAATTGTTTTGTTATTGTCTGAGCACATATGTCTGGTTCCCCTATTCGTCACCAAGAAGTCCATGTGGACGTGGTATATTCCTGGGTTAATGACAAGTTGAAAAAGTATATCCCTTCTCCAGTAATAGCTCTACCTGTTTGAGTCTCCGTTGCCCAGCTCACAAAATCCGCATTGGGTCTGACTTGGGCAATAGCGTGGCCTAAGCCATGCACAATTACAGCTGCGTACTCTGAGCTAGCTGTCTAAAAATCTTAGGCATGTGAGTAGAAGTCACAGAGCTACTCGCGATGAGGTGGACAACATGACAAGCACAACCTCCAAACACATTGATGCGTCTTGCCCTAGAGAACTACAGACTGGTTTATGTGCACGAGGTCAGGCACACTTTGGTTATAACTGGAATTATGTTTTTGTGTTAGGTTTTTGGCTGGCTACTCATACTGCTGGTTGTGCCAGTGAGTGACTGGGTACAAAGTTAACCATTGCTGGAACTTCAGTCTGTGTGGTTTGCACACTGGCTATCTTTGGTATACCTGTCTTACCAAGGACTGCTTCGGACACTTTAGCGGGAGCTGATGTTGGCTGGCTGGAACTGGCGACTCTTGGAGAATGGTGGTGTGACCCACACAGTACTGTTGATTCCACTCTGCTGCTTCTCGGCTCCAGAACAAGAGGTTGGCTGCCCCTTACCTGACTTCTGTGTCTGCTAACAGAGCACGGATAATGGGATGGTAATTGTAGGCTAGGCGAATGTGTGCAGGGAAATAAACATACGTAAACATTGAAGAGGAAGGCCTCTCCAGTTGATGGGCGGCCTGAGCTCTCTCCCGTTCGGCTTGTCTGCTAAGTGCAGAGGGGTCAGATATACACACTCACTTGGCGGCGGTATGGGCCGCCTTTTGATCCTCCTTCTGTGAGCCATGCCTTTTCCCAAAAGGCATAGAAGTCTTGTCAACACTTAAGTACACTCGCGATCAATGTGAACTCGAGACAGATCCCTAGTGTGTAAAGCCAATGGTGGTTGATGGCGTGAGCTCAATACCCCAATCAGTTCCTCGCTGCTAGCATGTAAACCTAGTGTGGTGATCCATGTGGGCCGTCTTCCTACCACTAGTGGGTGAGATTGCAACAGGGGTTAGGCCTTCAGACCCGGGCAAATACTCCTTCCAGCATCGTAAGTGCTCTGGTAGCAGTACAACCTGAGCTGACTGTCTCGCCCCTCTTGGATGAATTACTAGTGGTTGGGGCTCTCTTTCTATCCACCGAAGTGTCCAGATCATGTGGCCTTCAAATTATGTGTGTATATGATGTACAGATTCCTGAAACGAATCTGCAGTCCTACTCATTGGTTCTTACTTCTTTCTGTTACAGCACCCTGTCTCAGTTGACATCATACGGTAGTATATTTTCTAGTGATTGTAGGAAATACCTCTGGAAATAGAAACCCTCAGTGATAGGAACAAAATGTATTTATTAGGAATAATAAACACAGTGACGCGTTTAACCAAACAGATTGTGATATGGACGTAACCTACTTTAAACAGGTGTAGGCGACCTGTTCCTAGACTAACCAAGATGGCGAATGACTTTGACTGCTATGAAAATAACTCTGTCGCAGCTACTCTAACCAAAGGACATCTAGAAAAGACTTTACAAAAAGGGGACCACTACTTTTAAGGCCAGTGGCTGTAGTTGTCTCTATCAGCAAGTAGAGCGGCTGCTGAACCAGGAAGAATGGCAACAGAAGGTGTGATGGCGTCTGCAGGCTTTACTGAAGGAGAGCATCTGGAAGATGTTGATGGTGGTTTACTTCAATAGAGCTTCTGGTAGCTAGTGGTAGAGGCTGCAGAAGTCTCTGGTAAGACATCAATAGAGCTTCTGGTAGCCAGTGGTAGAGGCTGGTAACTGGTGATGGCAGCCACTGGTGGCTGCTGAAGACCTGGTAGTCAGTAGAGAGCCCGAGCACACAGTGTTGAGGTGAGCTACTGGAGAAGAGAATAACTCCCGACCTCTGTCGTGCACGGCCTTATATAGTCTGCTGGACAGGTGCATGCCAGGCCGGAGTGGGAGGTGTGATGTCGCCTTATGACGTCCCTCTAGTACGAGACTGGGGTGGGAGAATCTAACCTTTGCTCTGCGCTCGGCTTTGTGCATTCTCTGGAGCGCTCAGGTTGCCCCGAAGCAGGTGACAACTTGTAGGCTATCAGTGCATTGGGAGGGGCGGCGTGCTTCTTGACGGCTTTCGCAACCTTATATTCATCTGTTTAGAATTGCCCTCCAAGGTACTGGCGAACTAAAGACACTTGTGAAAATTTTTGCCGGGTTTGACCCTTTCATGGGTAACGTAGAAATATGTGGGTTGATGAGTCATAATGGCTTAGTAAATAAATGGGAAAGCGGCACACGTCAACCTTCAAGAGTACTCTAGTTATAAAGACTGTTCATCACTAACGAATGGTTAGCTAGTGGTGGCAAGCATCTGAGTATTGTGGTACTTGTAGGAGAGGTGAGTAGGCGATGGCTGAAGAAGAAAAAGTGACATTTTCTGGGGCTGCAACTCAATATATAGCGGCGTAGCAGACGTCATAAGTATCAGGGTCCTGAAGCAGAGTGACACAGTGCTCCTTCTCACCCCCCACTCTGTGGCAGCTGCACAAGCTGGTTGCACATGAAAGGTACTGGTTGTGGCCACATATCATACATTGCAGTAACATAAATATTTATGGCGTCAGAAATATCCCAAGAAAAATTCATTGTTTTGCTAAAATGTTTACTTAAACTTAGTAAAAACAAATAGGTTTGTCATTCTTGATTTTTCTGTGTTGGTGTTCATAAATTTGACACGTGACCTTTTACTGGCACATGATCTATGACTTCGCTTCATCTGTGCGTAATTTCCCTGACGCACTTGATGGGGTCCAAACCAGTGTAATTACTAGCAGAGTGCCTGCAGGTTGATCCCTTGTTGCGGAGAACAATACAGACACGTTGGTGTTATACTGTTCATCACCTGCGGTCAGTAAGCTTTGCCACGCCATTCTTTCTGAAGATGAAGTATGAGTGAGCCAGCGGACCGAGCTGCCGCAGCCACCCCCAAATGGTGAAGTAGTTCAAGGGTGTACTGAGGGATAGCTCCGTCCATGAACAAGTGGCTGACCACCTCTACCATGCAGCCTTGGCGAGGACCCGGCCAGCGGTATATGTACCTGCATGCAGCCGAAAACCTTCAGTTGATCGCCGGCTCTTCTGAGAGCCACATCAGCCCTGGCAGCTCGCTCCACCACCTTGTCAGCTGGAGCTCTCGGACCGCTCTATCACCTAGACAACATCTTCGAAAACATCTCTCAGACCTTCGTGAAGATGTCAACCCTCCCCAGCTGCGATTGCCCGTGGTAACCCACGACCTTTCAGAAAGTGAGCCCCTTAAGTCCCTTCAGAACACGGGACAGAGTAGACGGGGAAAGTTGATAACTACCTAGTCTAAATTGCCACCCCCTAGTTTAGAACCAGGCCCCTTTCACCTGGAATCTGCATAGTGTATACTTCCGGTCATCTCAAGGTAGTTAGGAGGTAGTACAGACCACCATGATTTATTCCATCCTGGAATAAAAAGTGTTCCTCGCATACTTAGATTTTCATTTTCTTAGGTGACTGTGAGATCCTCAGTAGATGCCACACCCACCAGAGTGGAGCAGGAGACCAGGATTCTAAACCTTCTCATTTTACCATCTAGTGTAGGACTGCTGGCTCCTCTTCAGGGATTCGTATGTGATAACATACACACGTTCAACGGCCACCCATTCAGTGCACCCCGGTGTACCGAACAGTGGAGCTCCAACCACTTGTCATACACCCCTAGGGAGGATAGACCACCAGGCCAGTTTGCACTCTCTCCACCGCACCACTTGAGTTACCAGAGGAGTGTTTAACTGGTTCTGTGTTGGGCCTGTCCGCCCTAGGACCTACACCCATAGTTGCTGTTGGAACGACTTAGAGAAAACCAGCTCTCCAATCACTACACCGCTTGTGTTGCCAGTTGGGGTAAAGGTAAGGCTCTGCTTTGGCCCAGCTGTGGTGGCAGAACACTTTAGCCAGGTACCAGATAGTTGCCTGAGGCAGGTTTTAGCAAACCCCCCCCCCCCCCCTCATTCTCTACATCAAAAGGGGTAGTAAAGATTTGCAGGAGATGAAGGCCACTGCAACTTACAAAACTACCTGGGGCTGCACCCCATCTGATACAGCATTCTGCCCAGATAACCCCTGGGAACGAGCTTAGGCTGTCCATAAGTTGGTGGGGCTTCAACCCCCCAGTTCCCTCCCCATCTCTCTTTGTAGCACCCCAGAAGGCGCTGGGGACCTCGCACCCAGCTGTTGTGGCCCTGCGCCGTGCAGAGAAGTTGCCCTTGGGCCTAGCATGCCCGTGGTTCAACGTGCGTCAGCTACAGCCCGGATTGGACGGCCAGAAGTTCCAACAGCAGCAGTACTTGGGGGCCAACCAGCTCTGCCAACACCGCCAACAGCTGCCACTCGACTGCTGGCCCAACCACACAGTCCATTCACCCCAGTGTCTGCGCAAGTAAACCAGCAACCTCCAATTTCCCTGCCCGGCACATAACCAAGCTAGAGCTCAATTTTGTACCGAGCAGACAGGTGACTCAGCCTACTCTTTATACTGCTTGAGCTCCTACGGTCAAGTAAATTTGTGAACCAGCCAGCCACCTTACACCCTGTGTGATGGGCCTGCACAATAAAAACATGCTTCTGCTGTGACATAACTTAGACTGTGCCCGAGAGTGTCACGCATCAAACTTGTGAATTATGTTTAATGTGTATAGCTGCCATTTATGTCTGGCACACGCTTATTAATACAAGGCAAATACATCATCATAGTCTTGTTGATTCCCTGCAGCTGCCGTATAACCAACAGTGCCTTCTCGGCCCCAGACTCTTGCAAGATGAAGGCTCGTCCTAGTGTCATGATGCTACAACTTCACCTGCTCATGTTCTTCTCTGCTGGTGTTGTCATGTCATCATGGGTATGGACTGCTGCCACCGTGGATACATGGAAGAGGTACATCAACAGGTATGCGGTCAGTGCACATTTTGCCCTTCTTTGCAGCATGGTATAGTTTTCATTAGTAAGTTACATGAATGTTGAATTGCATTGTCAGTATGTGTTAATAAAATTTTGTTGCATTGCAAGTTATTTTTAATGTTTATGTAATTATGGTAAACTACCACTAGATTACTTAAAAATTTCATGAAAATTCAGTAAATTTCCATTAGACTATGGCATTTGGAACCACCAAATAAATGGAAAAGTGATCTGTAGTTAAAAAACAAGATTCAGTGACTTTGTGTGGTTTCACAGATACATTTAGCTAAGTTGGTTGCTTGTGACTATACTCTCAAGACATTAAACGATAACAAAAACTAAATTTCTCTTAGACACATGTTGGTTCTCTTGGGTCTTGTTGGAGGGGGGAGGGGGGAAGGTTACTACGCTGACCACCCTCTCGGCTTTGACGAGGGAGAGGGTAATCAAACCCCTGGGTGAGGTGGATTGAAATGAATTCCCTCCCAGGAAGTTCCACCTTCCTCACAACTTCAGTTGTCAAAAAGCAGGACCCCAGCGGTCCCAGGAGTGTGAATGAGAGCTAGGTTGGTGATTACACGAGGGTGTTGGTGGTGGTGGATATGGGGGCAATCCGCAGCTGCCTCGTTGGTCGGCGTGTGGGGATAAAGTTGGCCGGGGGTTGGTTCCCATGTGGTTTGTGGACGACTTTCTGTGGGAGTCGAACACGGATGGTTTTCCCCGATGCCAAATTTATGACGCAGCAGTTTGGCAGATCCACCGTGGGCGGGTGTCGAACCCTCACTAATTAGCCTGTGGCTAGTTTAATTATGCTTGGATGGGATGGA
This sequence comes from Dryococelus australis, assembly GCA_029891345.1. Lineage (NCBI taxonomy): Eukaryota > Metazoa > Arthropoda > Insecta > Phasmatodea > Phasmatidae > Dryococelus > Dryococelus australis. Next base: position 10,774,288 of record CM057007.1, on the reverse strand, counting down.
TCCGCCTGAATAGGGGTTACCTGGTGGTCAGTACTAGGAACGTTTGACGGGGTTTCGGTTAGTACAGGATATGTGTCTTCTGGATCGTGCTCCAGTGTGCAACAGCCTAACAAATGGTCCAGTGGTGACTCGTGTGTGGGTAGGAGAACAGATTCATAGCACAAGGGTATATTATCTGGTACACTGATTGGCGATCCTGGTTGACTGGGGTTTACAATTTTGATGTCTGTGGTAGCCAATTGGAGTAAGATACGTCGCTCCTGGCGCCTGATACGGCTCCGGCTCTGAAGCCATCTACCTTTCTGCTAGATAACTGTCCTGGGGGTATGACTTTGACAGTCGCACCCAAGGCCCTGCCGTGTGATGTGCAGTCAAGGTATATCAGACTATGTCTAATAACCGTTGAGGGGACACTGGAAACCCAGGAGGTGTGGCATGCTCCTGTGGGCTTAAATGCCAATTTTCAGGCCCCGTTTCCTGTGGAGTTCAGTGCACCTCACAACTGGTTACAGATGTGATAATTAATTGCACAGTTCACTAACCTACTTAACAAAAAGAATATAATTATAAAAAAGGGGAAACTGGCTACAGTCACTGTAGGCGAAAGAGTTTTAAGTCACATAATATTTATTAGGTCTAAAGACAAAAGTGGAAAGTTCTGGCTGACTGGTACAAAAATCAATTTAGCTGAAATAAATAAATAAATAAATAAAATTAATTACGATTTGAAAACAGTTGAAGGTGAGCCTGGGAAAATACTCAAAAAAATAAAAGCGAAAGGTCTAAAACTATGCAATTCACAGCGTAATTCTAGATAGGGATTCGCCCAGGGGAACGTTAAAATCGAGTCGACCTGCTACCGCGGGAGTCAGAGGAAGTTGACTGAGGTAAAGGGGTAGTAGGTACAGGAGGTTGGATTACCGTCTGGAAAGAGTGCTGAAGCCTTACGGTCAGCTGGCGTGGACGAGCCTATTCAACCTGTGGCTGGAGAGCTGGCTGCCTTCACAAGCTGTTGGCTGGAGAGAGGGTGCTGCCTTCCCAAGCTGCAGGCAGGAGTTTGAACTGTGTTGCAGGCTGAGGAGAGGAGAGAGAGTCTTCGCAGACTGGATAGAGCTCGCGAACCTATGCTGCTGGCAAGCTCGGCATCTCTGCTGGAGCATGGAGCTGGACTTCCTTATATATGGAAAAACTCCATTATCAGCGATTCTTTGGGGTGCAGGTGTAGCGTAGCCTTCCTACACAGGAGTAGGTTTATCAGGGTGCTGGAGCGCCACTCATTTCTCATCTCCCCTCTTGGAGGCGATGACAATTTTTAGCCCTTCCTCCTGAGGCTGGCAGGTTCTGACATCTCAAGGTCGCAGGGGTGCTGCCATCTCATGGATTTGTTGGAACTTCTTCTGTGGCTAACTGAAGGGTAGTGGAATATCAAAAATATTTAATTTATTCATGGGGGTGGCACTTGCTTGCGGGATTTCGGGTGGGCGATGCATTTCATAATTAAGCACTTTGATTATTGTTACATTGTCGGCTGTCCAGTGCTTGGAATCTCCTTGCTCGACACATGGAAATCAATTCTGCCACTGTTTATAACTTGCCCTGAGCTTTGGTCACTCGTAGATGGAGTGAAGTCGCCCATAGATGGCGCATCTGCACTGCGCAGCATGCGGGCATATGTCAACTTACATTATACAGCAGAACCTCAATGCACTATTCTTGTTCCTATAGTTTTCCTACACCCATAATTTATTCTGTACAGTTCAGAGAAACTTCCCTTTAGAACAGTGCTAGGACAGGGCTGCCACCAGCCCTGAAGCTGAAATCCTAGTTCTTGTATATAAAAATCCTGTAAAATCCTGGAATCATTGGCGTAAATCCTATAAAATCCTTGGAGTTAAATAAATCGGCAAATTATAGAAAAAAGTGTGTATTAAGGATGTATACCTACATATGTAATGTACATAATTGTGTGTGTTTTGAATGTACAAACTATAGTATTTCTTTTCTCCACTCACACTAATACTTTTGTTTATTAATTTCACATTAATTCTTCAAAATAAGAGAATAAAAGCAGCATTCAGAATATACTTTAGTAATTTATTTTTTAATTTAGGTCATGGCAACTTAAGCAATTTATCTTTTAAACTTATCAAATAAAATATATTAAATCTACAAGGTGATATATCACATTTCTCAACAAAATTCAACTTTGTTCATATTCAGAAAATTAACAATTATTAATATATATATATATATATATATATATATATATATATATATATATATATATATATATATATATATATATAAATTCAGCACTCCCTTATTTTATGAGAGTAAAATTGAAGCACTGCCATTTCCTGGGTTATGAATGTCAGAATCATTGCCTGTAAAATATTATAAATACTGATATGACAAAGTGTGGGAAAAGTGTGACAATTTTGTGACCTGCAATACAAGCTGTAGATGATTATCTCTTATAGTGCCAGTCACAGCAGGCCACAGTGGGGTGGGAGCTGCATTTCCTTATTTCTCTCTCTCCCCCACACTCTTCCTTCTTCCTATAGATGATTATCTAACAGCAGGTCTCCCTTCCTCCTGTTTATACCTGGAGTGACAAACTGTCTGTTTAGTACTTGGAATAAGAACGGCAACTGCTGACTCAAAACGGTAGCAGTTGAGCCTGTCTTACTCCAACATTGCCACACTATCATCCTCTGGTTTAACTGTCATGCATAAAGAAAAATATTGGGTCTCAATATTGGCTAAAAAGTAAATCTGTTCTTTCACAGAGATTTTCCTAGAGTTAAAAATCTGTTAAAATGGCAGGCCTGTGTTGGAAGTGTCCATGGATAATTTTTTTGAAATGTCATTTTCCTGTGTTCCATTTTTTTTATAGAGTCCCAGCTGGGGTCTTTATACTTACCCAGCTCAGGCAAAGACAAGCTGAGAGGCTGTCACAAAAGTCATCTTTGTTACTCTGGTTGTTTGTTATCTGTACATAGAGCAAGAAACTCATACACATTACCTGTTAATATGCAAGCTGAGTTACTGTTTCTCTGACACTGCCATCCTCTTAGATGCCCCTAGATTGCAACAATGGTGAAAGAGCGGCACTACTTCCACCATTTCAGGCTGCACAGTGTGTGTTTTTTGTTGTAAGCATGTTTCCAGTCTACAGAAAGAAAGAGGCTTGGATGTGATCCTGCTGTGAGAGAAGCATCTTCAAGTTGAATGGAATGGGGAAAGAAGGGGATGCACTTTTTTTCACCTAGAGCTAAGGGGAAAGGAATGGTGGGAGCTACATCAGGGTGGCAACTGCATCTGGAATTTCGGGAATCTGGGGGGAAAAAAACGTGATTTTCATTCTTTCACGAGGAATTCAGGAAAAAAATCATAAATTTAATAATGTAGCCGGGAAGAAACTGTCTGGTTTGGGTTGCTCTTTAGTAGATTACACTTTATTGGAACATCGAAGTTTGCTATTTGCTCTCGTGTTGTGTTACATCTTTGTTCTTTCTTACAAGTCTGTTTATGGGTTGCGCGTCGTCATTTGTTGTAAAAAGTCAGAAACTGGGAACATTCCGTCAGCCATTTTGAAAGTTATGTTGGTCTTTCACGTGGTTCTCAATTTTGTGATGGATTGTGTTGTAGAAGTGCTTTACTTATTCTAAATGTGCAGTGATATAATTATCATGTCGCTCTCGAAAGCAAGTTCGACTTTGTATAATGCTAGATACGTGTTGGATTACACATGGGTTCGTGAAAATCCGCCATTTTTCCAGGAAATGTGCGTGGTGCAACATCTTGATCAACATTCTGACAATGGGAAAAACTGTTTTGAAAAGCCATGAAAAATCAGCCAAACACATTTCTGCTGAGCCATTACACAAGAAATCATTGTGTATAAATGCCTTTTTTGACTTGCCAGGGACCTCTAAAGGCAAACCAAATTTGGATGGTGTCACAAACTGTAGGTTAAATTTAAGATGTATAAATTTTTTATGGCTGTTTTCATTTTCAGTTTCCTCCAAGGCCAATATATATCTAGCAGAGATTCTCCTCCCTGACGTATAGCCTTTATTCCAGTGTCTTCATCGGGGACGACTTGTACTTATGGGCCGAATAGCAGTACTGGGTCTGGGTTACCTTGCGGAGTGTCACTGGAAGAAGTGGGTGTTTCCACTGATTTTAGAGTTAATAGCTCTCTGACAGTGGCCCGCAGGGTCTTTCTACTTTGTATGCCTTGAATGGATTTTTGCTGGGGTTAATTACCTTCTACCACGTATCCCAGATAGTCTATGGATGTCTTTCTTAAGTGACTTGTACTGTAAAATGATTTTGACGTAATTAATAGAGCCTAGTCTATTCAGAATGCATTCTGAAGGAACCTAGTTAAAAAAGCCTCTCAGATAATAAAATTACTTTAAGGTCCAGAAGAGATGTAAGCGTGACCTGCTGCCACAGGGAGTGCTAAAAAATTACTAGGTAGGAGCAAGGCAGACGTCTTCAGGAGCTTCTGCGTGAAGCCGGTCAGCAGTGGTAGAGTCCTCGGGGTGGCTGCTGGCGGTTTTAGAGTAGAGTCTCGAGAATCATCTTTTGGAAGCGCTGTTGCGGAGAGGTCTAGTGGTCAGCTCCCCTTTAGATATGTCTCCGGCCTTCACAAGCTGGGAGAGAAGGGAGGCAGACCACTTACCGTGGAGACGTTGCGGATTTGTTTTGGCGCCTTCGCAAGTGGTCCCACTGGTTAGTGCCCTTTAGAAAGGATCTTCGGCCTTTGCAAGCTGTAGGGCACACCGACTGCCCTGAGCCAAGGGGTGGCTCCTCTTTATATACTAATTCTTAAAGCTTGTAGGCTCTCTGAGAGGTACGGGGTTGTTTAGCGTCTCTCTGCAGGAGCTGTTTATTCTGACTCTGAAGGGGTGCCATTCATTTTCTTATCGCCTTGGCTGGAGGCGCTGACATTCTTATCGCCTCACTGAGAGGCTGGAGGCTGGATGCTGCTGGAGTAGAATGGGTACTGCTCTCCAGCTGTAAGCAGAGGCACTATCTTGGCCTTCCTAGAGGGTAGCTATATCTCAGCCTACAGTAAAGTCCCACTTTGGGGTTAGGGTAACAGCGTGACGTCTTGTAGTTTCGGTGAACAATACAATTTTCCTGGCCATGTGTCTGTAGTCCCACATGACGTACATCAGCGTACCCTGTAGGCACATGTCCATTGTATTGTTTAGGAGTGATTTTATTGCTCCATTGAGAGTGTATGCCCAATGAGTAAAACATGTCATGCGTCAGTATGAAGAAAAAATTCTAGGGACAAGTCTGCATACATTATTTGTTTTATTTGGTCTTTCAAAGGTAAACCATTGAAAGGAGATTGATTTATGCTGAAGCAGCTACCTCGAGCGGTGACCAACATGGCCAAGTGTTGGGGCAGGGCTGGCTTAGGCCTGCTGCCTAGTCGAGACTATTACAGCAATCGAGCCACGTTGGGCGCCATTTGAAGCTACCCACTCTCTTTCACTAAATTTCTTACCAAATTGATGCAGGCTTAGGGTTATGAGGGTACTAAATGCCCATACTTTAGACTTCATTAAAACTCTCAACTTTAAATAATTAACACCTAGCTAGGGTGGGGGTTCTCCATGTTGGATGTGAATAGTGTACTTTGCCCTTATTTGCGTCAACCCAGAACCAAAGATTAAGGGTTTACACCCTATACTAAATTTGACAAGATAGGTTTCCTTATATGAATATTCAGTCTTGGTCACTTTGAGAGACTTCAAATATTGGGACGCCAGAATCGCGGGGTGCATTAAGGGCAAAAAGAAAATAAGACAGGGTCCTTAAGTCCTCTTTGGAATCTGAACTGTATATAATGTGTGTTGTGTGGGTTGCCCAGTCAGTAAGAAATCTGGGATTACTTACATAACCTTTGTCATGACTGACACTGTACCTTGGGAGTGATGGGAGGAGGGGTGTCCCTCCTCGTTGACTGGCTCACGTGGTGGGTGAGCGGTTGGTCAACAGCTGGCTTTGGTTGAGGTGCAGTTGTGCAGTTGTTTTCATTGTCTGAGTGGACGAGGGGAGGGGTCTGCAAATGCACCACTAACCAGGGGCAGGCAAGACCTAGGGGAACTTCTTCCCCACAAGCGAACGCCTTTACGATCGGGTGCGGTCTACCGGGCAGCTTGATGAAGGGCTGAAATAACTGTGTTGAGAGATGCAAAGGCTAAGGGTTATCAACGTCACTTACCGCAGTTTCTGAAGGGGTCATCCTAGCTATCTCACCCACTGCGGCTCGTAGAGCCCTCTTTAATCTTTTCCATGCATATCCCTGACAAGAGTATGGCATTTAGTCACAGATCAAAATAATCCACAGAGGATAAGCCGGCGCTTTGACATCCCTACCGTGTACTTCCAGGTACTCTGACTTGTAATGTGCAGTAACACCCGGTGTTCCTTTCATCCGGCCTTTGCAAGCGGTGGACAGAACTGTGAGCAACGCATGTCACTTCCTCGCTGAGATATCTGGGTGTGGTATACACAGTGGGTCAATCAGGCCTAAGCGGATCCAGCCCCAATCCGGCCACTTGAGCAGCGGTGGCGGATTATGGATCACCTGGTCTGGTCGACTCTAGTGAATGGAGTACCTAGTGCTTTTAGGCACAACGGAAAGTCTATCAGTTGGCAGAGCTCGGTTTGCTTCACAGTGGTGTGTGTAACCTTGGTGGTTTACGCATCTGCTGGCTTTTCATCTAAAGAAAAATTATATTATATTTTCCAGAGGGAAAAGAGTTACTCAAGTTATACTCAAAGAGAAATGAAACTATCAGAAATGCGGGTAAAATACATATTATATCATACATACAGTGGAAGCCCAGAATACCGCGGCCCGGTATACCGTGGATTCTGTTATACCGTGGGGCAATGTATGTCCCCCGGCCTGAATAAATAAGTAAGTGGAAAGTGTGCAGTCAGGTAAGCCTGTGGTCTGTTAGTGGGTGGTCGTGAGTCGGGAACGTTGATGGCTGAGGCGGAGGTAGCGGCCACACGTTCTCCCTCCTTTCAGCGCAGAGATCTATGTTACTGATTCATTCCAGCCAATGTATGTTTTTCCGTATTCAATTTCATTGGTTTGGTGCGAAGCTTTGAAATAAGAATTCCTAATGGTCCTTTTTTATGTGACCTTATTATACCTGTTTTGCCGTTTGGTTGTAAACAGACAAAAAAAAAGATACTGTGGCAATCTTTCTATCTTATCTGGGCCTTGGATCAGTATAGGGGGATAACACCGCCATATTCCAAACCATATATCATACTTGCAAGTGTCCTGCTGTCACACATTTACTGGCACTTACAAGTTAATATGAAATGTGCATGTGTTGTATAGCATAATATGTAATCATTATAATAATGCTGTAGACACTAATTATAATGTGTGTATAGCAGCTATAACAGTAGGTCTTCCCATTTGCGGGAAAAAAATTCCCAAATTTTATGCGGGCCTCGAAATTCGTGCTTCTAAGTCATTTACAGGCATATTATTAATCTCCTATAGAATAAAGCGCTATGTAATCACTATAATTATGATGTAGACACTTTGATTATAATGTATATATACCAGCTATACAGTATGTCTTCCCATTTAAAAAAAAAAAATTCAGAGCGCACGAGCTATTGTGGACAAGGCATAATGCAGAAAAGCAGCCTTTCATTGCATGCCACAAATCATTCTCTTTTTTTTTTTTTGTTTTAGTTTTCCTTTTGAAAATGCTAATCAGACGAGCAAGCGACATGTTTCACATCACGTGAGGCACTGATAGATCCCATCTATAGTGCAAACGTGCATTCGACCTTTTGACGCGAGATTCCTTTCTCATTCTTACTTCCTCCCAACCAGGCCCAGCAGGTGTGTAAAAGCGCAGAGGGCCGGGGGGGGGGGGTGAACTCCCTTACCCAAGCTGCGTGACAAACAACTCGCTGCGAACACCGGCCTTGGTGGAATAAGTACATCCTTTGCCTGGAAAATGTGGTCTGTTTTAGTTATTCTTGCTTGAATGCGTGTGACCCCCTTCATGACAGCGCGTTTCTCTTCTTCTGTTTCCCTTCCGTGGGAGCTGTCAAGTCCGGTGATGCAGATATAAAAAATAAAGTTCCAATAGCAAGGGGCAAAACATTTCACGAGTTGCAGTAGTAAATAACAACACTTGTCTCGTGTTTGACTGATAGGTGCCACACCCCATTAGAACACTGGCTTTTGTTTTTTGCTACTGTACTCGGCCACTCCTGGAATAGCGTGGAAAGCTATAATGCGGGTATGAGTTATGTCCCCCAACAGCTGCGTTATATTGGGCTTTTACTGTATCTGGAAAACATGGTGAGTCCACACTAACTCCTATTGATTTAACGTAAGTTGAAGAACCTAATTGTTAAAACTCAGAGGTGAAGGCAATCTTGGCAAGAACTAGGTGTATCGCGTTGGCAAAATTAAACTGGCAAAAATAAATAAATGTAACAGTTAACGCACATGACAGCACCTAGAACCTAAACAAGGTCAACTACCGGAAGGGTAGTTGATGTAGCCACACCCTCCGGTGGGCTGTAGAAGTCCAGAAGGAACATCGATACGACCTGCTACTAAGGGAGTTCTGGTGGTTACCAGGAGGTGAGAGAGGAAGGCGAGGAACGGCGTCTTCAGGCCTCTGGTGTGGTGGAGTCTCCCAGAAGCTCAAGATCTGCAGTGGTGCAGAAGGCGGGTCAGCGGCTGCTCTATATATATTATACGAAGTTTGCATTACCGTTGACTACAACGTTAGAAGATTGTACGGTCTACCCTGCTAGAATGGACGTTCCAGCCAGCGAAGATTTTATTATTCACCGGCCTGGTGAAGCTATGCACCTCAAGGCAAGTACTACTACTTATCACCGCTAGATGGCACCATGAGTGTTGTTTCGTCTGTCTCATTCTTCCAACCAGCCGTGATGTCACGCCAGAGAGCTATGCTTTTTGCACCCCCCGCTCAGCGACTACCCCTTGCCCTCAAGACACCAGCCAATGAGCACTGAGCAGCTGCCCTGCAGATACCAGTCATTCATCAGCTCATCTACAAGCCACAACAAAAGGACCAGTTTTCCTTTTTCCCACTGCACTAGCAGCTGGGGATCTGACCAGCCTGTACCATCTGTCTTTATCGGCCCTTACTATCTGCAGTAAAAGTAGTCTTCACCGCTCTAGTTGCAGTGCAATCCCCAGCTTCATTCCTTGCTAAACCTACCTTCCCTTCACCACATCTTGTGTCAGAAGGAACTCCTTTCCAAAGTTCTATTGTTGGACTTATCCCATCTTACCTTGCTTAGTTATCCTAGCAGTGTGTCAACTTGTTGTCTATCCACACTAGACACTGCGGCCTTTCTCAGCAACAGTGCAATAGGGTGTCAGATTTAGTTTTCAGTTGTTTTCACAGTGCTATTCTGCCCCAGTCCCTGCTACCATAGAAACGGGTCGCCTCTACCTGGACTGCATAGCCTAGCTTCCCATCAAATTCTTGACAAATGCAGGAGGGAGTACATCACCACGTGTTTACTTCCAGTGAAAAGGAATAAACATTGGTTTGAAGCCTATCCTTGAGTTCTATGTTCCTGTAGACAGTAGACATAGCACTTTTCCAAGTTGATCTCACCCTTGAGAGAAATGCAGGCCAACCTTTCTACATACTCTGTTAGGTAGAACGGCGGAGGCTACACAGGTACACTGTTTTTGAACTCGCCTGTCGGTCTGGTGCTCATCCCATCCATCGCACGAGGGTTGCAGTCAGCGAGGCCTAATTGTCTCTACTCACTGCGCCTTAGCACTGAGATTGAGTATCCGCTTGTTGGAAGCTGCTCACGTGGCTCTACACAGTAGAGAACCACTAGTCCTGCTATTCACCTCACAGATGTGAGAGTGTGTGTATGTGGGACTCCGGATGTCTTTCTCCAGACGGAGTGGTCTTAAGGGAAAGGTCAAACGGGTGCTCATTTCCTCTGGGCATTTGTCAGAGCTGACCCCCGCCCTTGTCGCACCTTTAGGGTAACTCGGTTCAATGGATCAAGCTCAAGCTCTCCGACGCCTACTCATTTCAGTCACACCAGAAGTCCCACAAGACTTATTCCAGCCACCTACCCGCCTGAGTAACGAAGTTCATCCGTGGCTTGTGGAATTCTTCAATCAATCGGAACAACCGCCAACAGAACCCGTAGCCTATCTTACACCTGTTGCTCTGTCCCCACAGACATGAACCACATACCACACTCAGCAACCTCAAAACTCAGGATCGTCTTCACTCATCGTCAATCAGCCAGAACCACACCCTAGCACTAGCATTCTCTGTTACCCAGGTATACCGTATAAGGCCCAGAACTTGAAACGGAAGATTTTACTGGCAGAACCAATCTTTGTGCCCTGCTGTAAAGCTACCAGGTCAGTATTCTACACAGAGAAAGCACCGGCCCCACGTAGAGATTAACTGAACACGAAACCTCTGAAATCGAGGGTGTGCTAACTTATCACCCGAACAAAATACTCTCCCTCTTGCACTTAGCATACGCTTAGTTGACAGGGCATCACGTGTTCCTATGTTTTAATGAGAAATCATGTCCCGAATTTTATGATTATTAGTAACACGTATAAATAAAATAATTTTTTATGTATGTAGGTATGTATGTATGTATGTCTGTGTGTGTGTGTGTGTGTGTGTGTATGTAGGTACGTAGGTACGTACGTACGTACGTACATTACTTGCTGAATATGTTATTTAGTCCAATGGATGACTTGGATACAAACAGTCTGTGCAGTATTGTAGTTGCTGTAGCTGTTGCTTTTTGAATGCAGAAATACATGATGACTGGATTGGTAGAGTTTTCATTGTTGTTGACAAGCTCATCAATTTTTGACTAGTGTGACAGTTTCTTGCCTCTCATGAAGCAGCGTGTGTTCTTGTCAGGAAGTTCAATGGGCAGGTGGAGGAGCCAGTGAGATTGAAGAAGCACAAAGTAATCGCCCAAGCATTTGCCAAGAGGAAGACATTCAACAGTGCTGGTCGTGTGTCCATCAGTTTCCACAGCACTCATGAGGATCCAGTCGGTAAGCCACTGTTATAATTTTCTGTTGATGCTGGAGCATAAATTTTTCCTTTTTTGGTGAATAGAATATTCTAAACTTTAGTCTTCTTTTCCCTTCTATGCTGAAAAGTTATGTCATAAATCATAACTAGTAAAATTTTAAATAACATAGCCATAGGCTACATTGAATACAATGATGCAGAGGATTTAAAACATAATTCACATGTTCACTATAATGTTTCATGCTCTTTCTCATTTGTGTTCACAACCTTACTTGGTTTCTCATTTCTCTGTCTTGCAATGAAACTCACACAGTCTCTCTTCAACAACTTGTTTGCTGATATTTACTGTCCCATATTCACCCCAAACTTTTCAATTTACCTGTACATACTGTGGCATTTTTTAGCTAACATCGGTTTTATTTCACGTGATTTCCATGGAATTTGTACACAGTTGAAAAATGGAAATCCACACATGGTTCCAGCCTAAGACAGGGTTTCGTATGGATAATAGATTGCCTTGCCCAAGGGACAGACCTGTCATTCTGCCCAGCCCAAAGAATGGATAAGATGAGACATGAGATTGGGATGAAGATGAAGAGAGGCAAGACAGAGCCCGAAGAAAGCTCCCATACCACAGCAGTCTGCACTGCATTCCCCACATGAGAACCCCCTGTCCAAAAATTTTCCACCTGCCAGGGCCCAGGATCAAACTGAGATCCTCGGAGATGGGCGGCCAGTGATTAACCACTTGAGCTAAGCGTGGGACTTTGGACGAAGTTAAGAAGGGTATATGTACTCTTAAGTCTCATCATATTGCTGTGCAGTAGATAGTACAATGCCTTCTGGATAGTAATTATTGTTTCTGCAACTTAATGATAAATAGCATTTGCCATATTTATGATTTTGGACTTAACCATAATATTGGTATTAATGGATTTTATTAATATAGTCCATTCACAATTCTTTTGGACGTTACTCAAGCCCTGCTAAATTTCTACTTTGGATTATTGATTACGTATTTTTCCGCTATGTGTAAGTATAAACACTGCCATGTGACTTCTACTTTTATAACTTCTATAACAGTCAAATCACAGAAATGTACACACGTTACACAATTGTGTTTCAAACACCTAAGGTAAAGTTATGTTGTGATAAATAAACAGACGTGTGATTAAATTCTTCATAAAAACAGTTCACAGCTAAAACATATAAATCTCGCTTGTCCAATATTTTCAAACACACACAAACACACACACACACACGCACACACACACACACACACACACACACACACACACACAGGGCCAGCATAATGACAATGCAGCTATACCCTTTTTACATGCAGCAATCACAATGACACACGTTACAGTATATTTATTCCTGCCGTGGAAACGCAGATTTATCACAATATCGTAACTTGCCTAAGTAGGTTTAAAAAAAACACAACATGTACAAAGTTGATGTGGAAATTTTAAGCATATTTCGCAGGAAGAAAAATTTACACTTTGTTCTGCCAACATGCCTTGTCATCATAATGTTGCTGCACTTCTGCCAACTTTTCAGATTTGTAACCCTCCCGCCATCACATCTAAATATATTAAAATAAGTATTCAAACTAGCGCTGAGCCGATGCAGGTTTTTCCCGATACCGGTATGAACCGATACTCCCAGCCAATATACAACTGATATCTTATACCATTACAATGGATATATGAGTAATGGACTGAAAGACTTCTACTAGCAATAAAAGTATTTTGGTAAGCTGATGAAAATTTGTGTTAAAGTCAGTGTCACACAATGTACTATTAGAAGCTTTAAATAAACATACAAAACATTAGGAAAATTAATTTCACATTAATTCTTCAAAATCAGATATTAAAAACAGCACCCAAAAAATAGTTCAGTAATTTATTTTTAAATTTAGGTAATGGCAGTTTAAGCATGTTCTAAACAAATAAAAAAAAAAATTAGATTTAGAAGGTCAGGTATCACATTTCTCAGCATAATTCAACTTTGTTCATATTCAGAAAATTAAAAATTATTAATATGTATAGTTTTTAAATTCAGCACTCCCTTATTTTACTGAGAGTAAAATTGAAGCACTGCCAGTTCCCAGGTTATGAATGTCAGAATCATTGCTTTTAAAATATTTTAAATGCTGATATGACAAGGTGTAATGAACTGTGGGGCCTGCAAAGCTGGTAATTCGGCAACCTGCAATACAAGTTGAGTCAATCCATATCAAGTGTCCCAACACAGGTTGCTTGACCATTTTAGAAAAAATTAATTTTTTCAGTGTGACCTCCCCAGTGTATCTTGAGTTCAAAACCACAGTATTTTAATTTTATTATGCTTAGTTTATTAATGACTGCCAAATTTACATGACAGCATGCTGCAATTTTTGTTTTTACAAGCTTTTGGGGAAACTGTGATAAATTTGTATTGGCTGGATCTAGAGTTCTGAATTAAGTAGCACTATACTCAGCATGTTCTGTAGTAAATTTATTTGTATTAAAAAAAAGTTCATTTTGCTGTTCCTAAGTCTGAAAATTGTGTATAAAAATAGTCAAAATTTGTGTCAAAAATATGAGATTTAGTGGTGTGTAGTGAAAGGAAGGTTTTGAGTCTCTAAAGTCGAAATTCACACATGGAAATTCTCTCTACCAATCGTCTTTGTATACTATAAATCAAACCTGAGAAATGTTTCCTTTAGCTTCTATGAGCTCGTCAATTTCCCACTTTCGCAATTTTTGCAAATTTTACACCTAAATATCTCTGGTGTGCAAAGAGATAAAAATCTGAGATTACACCAGAATGGAATCCTGTATAATAGTAAACTCCAGAAAAAATTTGGATTTTGAGATTTAACTGTGAGTGCAGGAACAGTGGGTTCAAAATGTGTAAAATGAAGCCTTAAATTCTCTTAGGTTATGTTACTGTCTGCCCATTAAAAAAAAGTACACTAATTCTCTTATCACACACCAAGTAAAAAATTAGATAGTCATACATTTCAGCGGTTAAGCAAAGATTAGTTATGCGAAAAATCATTTTCCAGAAAGGTTGTATTGAAAGAGGAGTAGGCCTACCATCAAAGATACATACAAAGAAAAGTGCCAGTAATAAAAATAAAGCTGTACTATGAGGAGCACTGCACATATTTACTAGCCTATGGTGTTATCTTTGAATGTTTTGTCTTAAGCAGAGATCACACGATGCAAGATGAGTACCAATCTTGCCCAAGATACCGACTTTGCGCGAGAATTTCTTGTACAAGTACTTGTGCAAGGCACTTCTTGCACGAAATGATGAGATAGAGCAGGTCCTATTTGCAAGTTGTGATCCTATTGGTCCTTGTATGCTGGTCATGTGACCTGTTGTAAATACAACCATAGAGTAAAAGAAAATCATAATCTGATGCGTGCGAAGAGGAATACAGGGAAATAAAACATTGCTGGAAAATTTCTTTAAAACGTGGATTGGAACTTTGACAGTTCGCTGAGAATAAAATATTAACAGCTATATATTGGAGGGATAGCTTTGAAACAAATACCTTGTTGAGGTAAGCAACTTCATATTTTGTATTATAATACCTTGGCTGTTTGGTACTCACCAGCGCTATCAACTAATTTTGATGCGAGACAGTATTCATCCTATTTATCTGCGTGTGAACTCGTTTTGCATGCAATTTAGTTGGTATTCTCGTACAAAATCTTGCGCGAAATGCATCTTGCACCGTGTGATCCCTGCTTTATTACTATTGTTTACATTTCAGTATGGAGGGTCACTTCAGAACAATGTCACAAGAGTGTTTATGGTGATGTACCAACAGAATTAAAACTGATAAGTGAGTTGAGTGAGGAAGATGAAAATCTTTTGAAGTTGAGAGTGAATGAGGGTATTTTGACAGTTTGTAGTTATCATGAGATAAAGTTTCTGTGAATATACAATCATTTTTTTGGTCGTGTTTGTTGCGACCCAATGCAAGTTCACAAGAAGGTGATTTCAAAAATATTAAGGGAAATTAAGTTACACCATACTTTTCAAGATGTAAGTTTGAGGGTTATGTCTTGTACCTGGAAAATCTCTGTGTCCAACATGCTTCAGTAATATATTTGTTGCCAGAAAAAATGAAAAGGGTGATAAATTTGTTAACCTCATAGAACTAGCAGAGCAACTAGACTCTGCTCTCAATATTTTGAAACTGTCACCAAGTATTGCTAAGATCAGAAAGCTCTGTTCTGGCAAAAGAAATCTAGCCATCAGTTCCATGCAGATAAAATACCAGAGGAAGTTAAGAAAAAGTTGCAATTGTGTTTTGCAGAAGGTGATAAAAGTTATTGAAAATAAAGACCGTTGTCAGGTAGCTTCCTCATTAGAATTTAATGAATTAATTGAAAAATTGAAAGATAAAACTCTTATAGTTAATGAAGAAGACAAAGTAAGAATAATTATCTTTGTCCTACCTCTTGGTCTCGTGAGCAAATAATGAATGAATTTAAAGTTTCAGAAAGTCTTGTCAAAACTGCAAGAAAGTTGATGAAAAAACAAGGAATATTACCTGACGTAGGAAAAAAGAAAGGTTCTGGGATTTGTGATGATATTGCAAAAGAAGTGGAAAGGTTTTATGAAGATGATGAAAACAGCCGTATTTGCTCTGGGAAAAAAGATTTTGTAGCTGTGAAGTCTTCAAATAACAGCACGTGACCAGATACTTACTCCTGAGGAAATGTTTCAGTATTGCAGCTCCAAAATAACGGGTATTTGTTACATGTACGTGAAAAGTACAGCAATTAACAGCCAGGTCAGACGATTGGACCAAAGATTTGAAAACTGCAAGTGAGTTACTGGAATAAGAAGTTTTAATAGGTTCGTGCCTGTAACTGAAAGCATTATAAGGTGTTACATTACTTCGAATGTAGACAATTTTGAAGACTTTCAAGTCAGCAAAAACATTCCCTTGAATGTGGACGTAAATGATACAGTTACATGCATCGTAAGTGTATAATGTGAAACATAGTGTACCTGTATGCATGTATGTTATAATTGTTACATGGGCCTAATTGTCACTTTTCAAACTCACTGTTCCTGCGCTCACAGTTAAATCTCAAAGTCCAAATTTTTACTGGAGTTTACTATCATACAGGATTCCATTCTGGTGTAATCTCAGATTTTTATCTCTTTGCACACCAGAGATATTTAGGTGTAAAATTTGCCAAAATTGCAAAAAGTGAGAAGTTGACGAGCTCATAGAAGCTAAAGGAAACATTTCTCAGGTTTGATTTATAGTATACAAAGACGATTGGTAGAGAGAATTTCTTGTGTGAATTTCGACTTTAGAGACTCAAAACCTTCCTTTCACTACACACCACTAAATCTCATATTTTTGACACAAATTTTGACTATTTTTATACACAATTTTCAAACTTAGGAACAGCAAAATGAACTTTTTTTAAATATAAATAAATTTACTCCAGAACATGCTGAGTATAGTGCTACTTAATTCAGAACTCTGGATCCAGCCAATACAAATTTATCACAGTTTCCCCAAAAGCTTGTAAAAACAAAAATTGCAGCATGCTGTCATGTAAATTTGGCAGTCATTAATAAACTAAGCATAATAAAATAAAAATACTGTGGTTTTGAACTCAAGATACACTGGGGAGGTCACACAAAAAAATTTTTTTTCCTAAAATGTTCACGCAACTGTGGAGTCGGAGCAACATTTCTCTCTCTCTTCCTCTCTGTTTCCTCTTCCTGTAGATGATTATCTCACAGCAGGGAGGGATGTCCCTTCCTCCCTTTGCCTGGAGTGACAATCTGTCAGTTTAGTACTTGGAATAAGAACGGCAACTGCTGACTAAAAACGGCAGCAGTTGAGCCTCTCTTACGCCAACATTGCCACCTTATTATCCTCCGGTTTAACAGGAAAATATTGGGTCTCAATATAAGCTAAAAATAAAATTGGTGCAAGAGGGCAGATGTTACTAATACTGGCCAATATTTGGCATTGGGTATCGGTATCGGCTCAGCACTAATTCAAACATTAAAATCTCTTTTTAACTTGTGAATTACAAATTCAAAAATCATTATTTTGCTGTAATAAGTATGAAATATGCTAAAATTGAAAACATGTATAATTTTCTGCTACTACTAGAAGACTCTTAAACTTCCTGAGGGGGAGAGACAAAGAGAGATATAGAGCGACAAGCTCCGCTCAGCAGCTTCTTCCTCTGTCGAAAAATCAAACACCATGTAACTATGCACAATATTTTGGGTTTTTATTTTAAACTTTAACAATGAAATATGTTTCCATCAGGACTACCAACATATTCAAATATATAAATAAACTACAGTTAATTTACACATAGCATACTAAAAGACTTCGTTAAAACATTTTAACTGTGAACTATTTCTTACTAGTCATTGCCAACACATCGCTGCTCTCACGGTTTTTAATTTATATTTAATACAAAATAAATATTACAAGTTAGAGAAGATACTAAGTTAAAGTTTTATTTATTCATGAATACAGTTAAGTTAATCACAGTGTCATATATTTGTAGTATAAAAGTTATTGCAAAAACAGGTTGACATGTTATGCCTAGGGTGGTTTTTCAAAGGTTCATTTCAAAATGTCGGAAGAAATTTTGAATGGACTATTGTTTGAATTTTATTGCATTGTGACAGAAGTAAGTGTGATAGAGATGGGCAGTGCTAACGCATGAGGCTTTTTTACGCCAGTGCTAGTTGAAGTGTGGTAGAAATGGAGCTACATTGTAATGTTATTTTGGAGGAAATTGGAGTACCGCAGAAAACCCACAAGCATGAGAAATGCCTGCAATGTAAACCCATAGTGAAAATAGGAATTTGACTCTGATGGGAATCAATTTTAGTTCATGGTGGTGGAACACAAGTGTTTTAATCACTGCACCCACCAACATGACCTCCCTTATGATGAGAGTTGACCAGCATATGTTGGTGAAATTGTCTGTATTGTTCTGTGGTGATGATAATAAAGTGGCACCACATCATAACAAGTATAGGCAGTAACAACACGCTCCCCTAGAACAATAATTTTTAATGCACCATCATATTCTATTTTAAATACAATTTTATGAAGTGTCACAGTTCCCGAGAATGACTTCATAAAATTGCTTACTTTGTAGAATCAAGGTAGACTGAATTTGACACCCCATAACCCAGAATTGTGGTAAAGGTATTGGTATTTTGCATGATGTCTCTGTCTCATGGTCTCTGGTGGAAATATGTGTTTTTGAAATTGAATATTTATTTTATTCAATAGGCAAAACATTTTCCAAACCAAACGATACCCCACATCACCAAAATAAATTAAACATTGACCACTATGTAACTTTCAGTGCTTGCAAAGTCTATTTTCGGTTGCTTCTTGTGGAAAAATCATTTGGTTTTTATAAACTATTTCAAAACCTGATATCTTGTGAATGAAAATAATACCCCAGAAGTTTACAGACAACCTCTTATGGATGCCAGAAATAAAGTTCAAATGGAGAGCTACATAATTTCCAGTGATCACAGAGTCTGTTTTCAGTTACTTCTCATTAAAAAATCATAAATTTTGTTACAATAACAATGCATGAAGTGATGCTGCACAGTAAATTTCTGTGATAAGTATTGTTGCAGGACTACTACTGTTGGCGCTGGCAGAGGGTGCGAGTCTGGTACTTACTGTGCCAGAAGTAACCCCATCAACGTTTGGCCAGGAGCTAGACCGAGCACTCCTGTAAGGTCTCTTGAGGTCTGGTCCTTCCAGGCTACTGGAACCTTCCTGTTGTAAAGGACTGGCCTGATTGGCTGTCGGCAGGGCACAAAGTCTGTGGTCTTCAACACAATTGTATGCTTAGGAGCCACCACTAGTTTCTGAATACCTGGGCGACGGATCACTGGGAGTCGGCGTGCAACAATCTGTAGTACAGGTTGAGGCTTCGGTGTCCTAGGCTGAGGTGCGAGTGCTGGACGAAGAATGTTGGGTATCCTGTATGCAACAGTGAGAAGCTGTGAGTCAAGGGTAGGCATATAAATTCAGCAATCCACTGTGGACTCTCCAAAGGGCCTGTGAATACTGGGTCACTGAAGAGGTGCGTAGGATTCTCTGGCATCACTGGGTCCTACAGGTACCTTATAGCCTGGGTCTGCACTCTGGGCTGGAGTCTGGAGATAGAGGCCACCAAGGCTGGTGAATACTCATGCAGGCGTCCAGAGGCAAGTAATGTCAACCTAACTCCCTCCTTGAGGTATAGTCTCTTGGAGTAGATCATTAGGATGCACAGTACACCCTCCCGTCGAGGAGTGAAAGGCAGGCTCCTTGTTTTGCCCCAATTACGTGTCGAGCCATGGGTAGACTATAACTCAGTGGACACCCTATTCCAGCACCTGGTGGGGACCACCGCAGTATACCCTGGAAGTCAGGCCGCATTGGCTAAGGTCAGACACGTAGGTGTTGCTTCAGGTAAGTTTCCCCAATCCAGTGAACGTCCGTCTCTCTTGGTAGGAGCCCGCAGTGGAGAGGCTGACGGACACCAAGCTGACAAGCTGTACCAAAGTCAGTTTACCTGTGAGGCACCCTCCATTCCATCCATGCAGTAGATGGAAAGGTGGGCCGAGTTAAGTGTGTGTGGGTGTAACAGAAGAGTGTTGATTCGCTTGCGCTACTTCCTGTGATTACAGGCTTTCCCTTTTCGAGGAGTCCACTCGTAGCTAGTTACTAGATCTACAGGAAAGGTGATTCTCAATGTTTTGGTTCAGTTTACGTTTATTTCCAGCAATTGGAAACAATGTGATGACATACTTGCTACTGCTCGTCGGTATGAGTAAACAGCCGGGAAGCTGTCGGTACATCGTGGTAGCCAGTAGAGGTAACGGGTGTTGAGCTGGGGTGAGTGGTGTAGTAAGCATGGCGTGACCTGGCTAAGAAAATGGCTTCTCCTATTGTTGTTGTATTTCTCTAGGTGTACGACGGTATGTTGAGCTGGGCGCAATGTAGAGAGACTAAGCAAGGAGAGGTAGGACCAGTCCTGAGTAGGACTGTAGGATAGGAGTTCCCCTGTCTCGAACACGTCCGTGTTGAGGAGGGAGGTGGGAGTTAACAGGGATCTTCGTAGCCTTACTAACATCGCCGAGTGGTCAGGCCACAATGCTACAAGGTTCTAACGTATTCCAAACAACAGGTGCTGGTAGGGATGTTGCGATAACACTGATGTAATACTGGTATCAATACTTTACTTTAGATTCCGGGTATTTTGGAATCAATACTTTTAATTCAATACTTTACCAGTATCATATCAGTAAATGACTCAATACCGTGTGGGTTTTTTTTTTTTTTTGCAGTTACTTTGGAACCCTTTCAATCAAAGTGCTCCAAAAATATAAAGATGTGTTTTACTCCATAAATTAATAATATGAAAAGCAGCACAGGTCAGTATTCTACTTGTTCTCTAATTAGAATTATGCCCAAATATAACTAATACTAATAAGTGCTGCACTCTGTATTTTTTCAAAGCAAATATCAGATATATAAAAAAGAGGGATGGACTTTATCTTCCACGCCACCATAGGTATTTTTACG
This sequence comes from Dryococelus australis, assembly GCA_029891345.1. Taxonomy (NCBI): domain Eukaryota; kingdom Metazoa; phylum Arthropoda; class Insecta; order Phasmatodea; family Phasmatidae; genus Dryococelus; species Dryococelus australis. Next base: position 10,753,585 of record CM057007.1, on the reverse strand, counting down.
TGACATCTATGGGTGGTGAGAGGAAAACATATGATGATGATGCAATCACCACGTCTGCATTTCACTGCTGCATAGAATTGTCAACTTCTTCGTATAACTCCGGAATGGATTGAGGTAGCTGAGTCATCCTTTCAGTATTAGATTGGTTTTGTCGAGCACTATTCAAGTTGTTAATATCATTAGTGTCCTTTACTCCTAACTTGTAATTGGTAGGGGCCATGGTGACTGAGTGGTTAGCCTGCTCACCTCCCACCAAGGTGAACCTGGTTCAATCCCTGGTCAGGCCACCAGATTTTCGCATGTGGGAATCGTGCTGGATGATGCTGTTGGTTGGCTGGTTTTCTCTGGGACCTCCCATTTCCCCTGCCCTTTCATTCCGGTGCTGCTCCATACTCACCTCAGTCAGCCTCATTGGCTCTCAAGACCTCGCTGTTCAGAGCCGCCCATCTCTCTTCACTCTTCACTCACTCGTAATTTGTAACTATTTTAGTTTGTAATATGCAACGAAAATGATTATTGGTTATAAAATCACTGTGTTTTTATTATTTATAAATCTTCATTACGTTTTAGTTAATTTTTTTACGCACAAACAGACACTAGAATTTCTCTGATCGGAATAGCTGTTCGGTCACTACAGCGGTCTTAAGCCCTTGTCACGCTGTCAAATTTTTCCATCGAACTACTTCCAGTAAATTTTGGTGAAATAAAGTTGGACCGTTATGACGTTATCGAAACGTCATAAACACCGCCATGTATGTCTGAGAAAGTTGAATGGCTTAAGCTTCCATCAAACATTTGAAGATTTTACGGGTTCTAAAATTTCTTTGATGTTTTACGGTCTCAGCCATTCATAATCGTGCGTTAAAAAATGGACATCAAGAAACTTTAAAACAACAAATAATTTATGGAAATTAAATAGGTAATGGAGATGATTATTTTTGTAGAAGCTGTCTGAGTATGAATGTTATTATAAGTGAATATTGCACATAATATTACAAAAAAAAAAAACGCAACCTGATACACTATAAAAATGATTTTTAAATAATAATTCAGATCAGATTTTTCAGTAAAAAAATTTGACAGTGTGACAAATTTTCAAAACGCATTCATGATTATTGATAAAATTTGTTTGAAGGCAAAAATTTGACAGCGTGACATTGGCATAAAGCATACTAAAGGCCCTTACACAATTGAAACTTTAATATTTGACTTTAAGTTTGCTTTCCGATATGTTGTTTCTTATGGAGATTGACACAATGGAACAGTCAAAGGTAAAGTCAAGCACTCTTGACTTTACAATTTCGAAAAGTTGAAATTTTAAGTCGTCAAGCAGCCATTTTGATGAGAATCTAACTGAGGTTATGTGGAAAGTGCGTTATTTTATTAAAGGCCGATTTTAACCTCTGTATATTAAACAAAACTCATCTTAAATAAAATAAGAGGCAAACAAATATAATGTGAAGAAGAAATATTTAAATTTACATATTTTAATAAAGTAAACAAATGAGTGTTTTGTTTTGAAAATAAACTTTTAATATAAATTTTAAGCCTAATTTTATAAAAGGTACGTAAAATGCATTCCTGGGTAATATAATAACTATTTACATAACAAGATAAACATTTTACTAAGCTCGTAGAACCGATATTCAATTGTCTGAACTCTGACTTTACAATTCTATTGTGTATTGATGGTTTCGTTGGAGGACAGGAAACGTAAAGTCAAATATTAAATTTTTTTATTGTGTAAGAGGCTTTTTAACCGTTCAAAATCAGAGGTTTGCAGCGAGGCTCTCACCACGGCCTGATGACATCAGAACGATAAGTTTGTGTCCGAATTATGAAGCCAAAGGATTGACCTATACTATTGTACATTTACATTTAATTTACTGTTCTTTCTCGAGTTATTGACATGGACCTGAGAGCAACATTTCCTGATGCTCTCTTTCTGTACATAAGGGACTGAGTTGTACGACGTTCTCACATAAAAAAATATCAATTCTAAAGTGACCTTAAAATGAGAGAACAATCTAGGTATTAGATCATTAAAGATATAAATAAGTACGTATAGATATAAAAATGTTTTATGAAAAATAGAAGAGTGACAAAATAAATTTAAAAAAAATATGGGTACTGATATGATACCCGTATCAATTCTTTGTTATGATACTGTTATCAAAATGAGAATTGATACCATTCTTTCGATTCCTCATTCAATACCAGTATTGATTCTTTTATGGTATCACAACATCCCTAGGTGCTTTAAGAGAAGCAAGAGGGTGTGTCTGAGCAGCTAGTTCTAGACCAGCAGGTGACTTGTTCTGAGCAGCGAGTGCTAGAGACAAAAACCAAATGCCTACTGCCTTGGGAGGTGTGAACGACACCTCTTTTTATAATAAAAATTGGGCGGTGCCCACCGCTGATTGGCCAGCGTCATGAGGGTGAGGGGGTTGCCGCAGAACAGGGGGTAGCAATGGCATGACTGGCAGCTGTGATTTCACCGGCCGGTTGGAGGAAGGGAAGCAAAGATGACCAATGATACAACTAGTGCTATCTAGTGGTGGAGAAATGAACTCATCCTGCATGCATAGTTACGGTGGGCCGGTGACTAAAACAAGCTAAGTAGTAGACAGTACAATCTCATCTCATATGGGGGAAAACGGAAAAGTAAATTCATATTTCAACAATGCTAAACATCAGGATATTGCGGAGGTTGTCTGAATACCAATAATAGGGATGTGTCATGCATCACTATAATTAGCTGTAGTGATAATTTCTCTCTCCGTTGTCAGTTGTCTTATAGCAAGGTTTCAAATGTATTTATTATTCACATTAATATGGTTGGAAAAAGCCGCAAGGCCACCAATTACATTATGAATAGTTGACAGAAAGCACATGCGCTTATAGCCGCTCATCCATGTGGAAAAAGGTGTTTGTATGACTTTTGTTTGTGTGTGTGTATCCACAAGTACCGCTCTGTAAGTGCTTGTGCATTCTGTCGACTTTTTATAATATTACCCACAGCTTTGTTATCATCAGTGGATAATAATTAAAATTGTTCATGATAAATGCACTGTGCTTTCATTAGATAGTGCCAATTTCAACAGAAGCTACATGTAACTACTGTAAATGTGCGTGTCTTTTACTTGGACAGGTCTGAACCTCAACATTAACAGCATAGCCTCACAGGACCTGAGCTCCACATGGGCCGCAGCACTGCCGAAGCTGATGACGCGCCGTGGGGCCCTTATTGGGCCCACTGGGTCGGCCTCCAGCCACTCCGAGATCAGCCTGAGTGTCCGCAGGTGAGTGAGTGGTCCTTCGTCTTCCTGCCACTATAATAACTTGGTGGATATTGTACAGATTTACAGATAATTTTAATATTGTATCATCAAATTTTGTGTCAACTTGTTACACGAACATGTGACATATTTTATATACATTTTAATTAGTCAAGATGCTAATATACAAATCACTGTTTTCTAAAATGCTGGAGGATATGATATGCCAAAATTACCATATTTACTTTCAAGATCCTTGCAACTGAGAAGGTTTTTAGGAGACTGCATCAGACTTTTCCAGTAAGAAACTTAATTTTTGGCCACCCCAGGAATAAATAACTTAGAAAGTGGTCATCACTGTCAATAACAAAAGTTGTTTGAATTTGAATATTCTGTTCATAGTGGCTACTTTGTGATGTTGAATAGTGTGAGGGTAAGGTTTCCACACTGTTTTTTTTTGGGGTATCACTACGCATGTGTAAACGTAGCAAGTTAATGGAACGAAATAGTGAAATAGGTGCATGACACATTTCATGCTTAGAAAAAGCGCATCTGAATATCACAAAGTTCTTGGACAAGGCAAATCCTTTACGCACTGTAATGGAGGCAGGACATGAGGGACTTCCAGACATTGACAGAGCCTCAACATACCTCCAACTTCATGCTCCAGCTTTTACTCTCAACTCGAATCTCGAAGGAGCCGTCACGCCATTGTCCATACCCGAAATAAACACAACTCTAATTCGCAGCGCCCACTAGAGAGACAGCGCACAATTCAAACTTCTTGCCACTATAGGAAGCGGGCCAATCAACAAAGAATCGCTCTCTCCTTGAGTGCCTCTGGACCAGAGATTTCAACACCACACGTCGATAGCTTGCTAGTGATTGCCGCAGGTGACACCCGCCCCAGAGGACACCGCCACCAGAAGGCGTCTACTTATGCAGTATGTCCATTGTCTTTCATATTGATCATCATGGTACAATAAAGTATTGCCATAGGAAATGTATCGTAACTGACAATATACCTGGGCATGCCATTGCAATTTGCTTTGTGCCAGCGTTGATTTTTCTATTAAGTACACAGGTTGCTGCATTCCCCCCCCCCCCCCCCCTTCAGCCTTCTGGTATATATAGTATGAGTACATATAGTATATATAATACTTAATCTCAATTTGTATTAATATTTTATTTCAGTGGTAATTAGATTTCAATTGTTTGATTTATCTGTGGTTTTGTGCTTTGTTTTATGCTATACAAAGTCAAAGTATAATCTAATTATATTTCTTCGAAGCTCTTGCTAAAATACACATAACAGTTCATGTTTTTAATACAGTAAAACCCCTCCATTACGATCCCATATATTATTACAACTCAATCCCAAGGAACCGTGAAAAGTTTGGGTCGAAAAAGTTGAAAATTTAAGGCACATCTAAAAATAGATACAGTAATCCCTCGCCAACCGTGATATCTTGAACCGCAGTTTCAGTTATGCGCGGATTTGTTTTGTAGACATTTTCGCCAACGGCGGTACTAGTTTCTATTATCCACGGTTTTCAGTCTATGGAAAACTAGCCCTTACTGATGTTAGTGGTCACACATTTCTCAAGCTATAGGCTGTTCACAGTAAAGTGAGCACTTTTGACGGCCTGGTTACTTTTTCCTTTCAGCCATTTTTTATCCTTTAAACATCTTTTTAAATAAATATTACCATGTAAGTAATAAACACAGTGTATATATTCCACCGCACTCAGAAGTTAATGTCTAGGGCTAAAGTAAAGCATATTTAATGAATATTATTCCAAACTAGAGGGCTTTCAAAAGTGCTCACTTTACCGTGAATGGCCTTTATCATCATAGACTTTGATATTGGTTGTCCCAAGCAGAGTGAAGCAATAAATTACGTAATGTCAGAAGCTCTTCTTCTGGTGTAAAAACAGCGGCTCATTACACAGACTAGTTTCTTAATCATTGTATCTGTGATAACTTCAAATTTAATTCAATGCCATTTTTTTAAATTATTATTTTTAAGTTTATGTGCGCCCTTGCCTATGTAATATGCTAATTTTTTATGGTGGGCAATTGTTTTTTTTCTTGTGAAGTCAATTTTACGTGTAAAATGAATAAAGATAAGTGTGTGCAAATAAAATGTGTTCTTATGTTACCGGTACCATATTATGGCGAGTGAGGCCATGTGCATGTATAGACAACGTCAAAAGTTTTTGATGAAAAATTCGGGATGGTTAAAAATTCAAGTAGACCGCACTAAATATTTATATTCCAGTAAACATTGCCGCACCTTATCATGCCAGTGCAGAGGCCAACACGCTGCCTACATTTCGTATAAATTCAACACATTGATGTGAGGCGCATCTATCAGCATGAATTCCTAATGCCGAGCCGCTGTTAGGAAGTGAACCGTCCCTGTAATGACAGCAGTGGTGGCAGGCAGGCGGCCGCCGCCCGCTATCTTGAGACAACCGACAGACAACTGCCCAACCTGAGGTTTTAATAATAACTATATATTTTAATAATACATAGTCTAATTTTTTCACACACTTTCAATGGCCTTCTTTTTTATGATAATGGATGGTCCAATATGCCTTTCTTCGGTATCAAATTAATCAGGAGGTGTCCAGCTATTAAAATATGCATATTTATATTTAATTTAATTTAATTTAAAACATGGTTTTTTATGCGCTAGAGATGATTGAACATACTTCATGCAAAAAATTGCAAGTTTGGGGGCATAGAGGGTTAGGAGTGGGTCAAAATCGGCCCAAAATTTTCCAAATTTTTTATTACGACCACCCGTCTATTACGACCCTATTCTCGGGAACCATGAGGAGTCATAATAGAAAGGTTCTACTGTAAAGGAAAGTAGGCCCAAGTTCAGCTCAGAACTTCACTGGGAAGGAATGAAGGTAAAACACATTTCTGGCTGCAAAGGATCCACTGACAAATTGTCATACAGTTGTTATCCTTTTTGTAGTTCTAGCTGCCTGGAAGGTTCAAAGATGTTGAAACGGCAGTGTTGCTCAGTAGAGTGGTGATGGTGTGTGCAGGGTGTCTGTGGAGTCGCGCCGCCACTCCCTCGACTCGCAAGTGTCAGTGCAGATAGCCGAGGTTACAGCAACCCGCAAGGTGGCTACCACCACACCCATGGCAGGGGTCAGTGGCTCTCGCAGCTCCAGGTCATTCCGCCCCAAGCGTCGGCGCCGGGAGTTTGGCCGCCATCGCACCAGCAGGGTGGCCCCCATGGCAGCAAAGAGGAGCAGCACTGCATCTCCAGAGAAACAACTTGGGGCCCACGTAAGTCTTTACATTCTCCAACAGTTGTGGCTGCCCTGTTACAGTTACAAATCTAAACTTGAGAAAACAGTGGTAGGTATTTTAGTAACAGTAAATCTTGACAAAAAGTATTTCTCTTTGAATATATTTTTCTCCTGTAGGTTCTTGTAGCAAAATAATCTTTCACCACAGTAAAATTTCCAGACTTACAATTCCTCAGCAGAAATGCACCAGTCTGACAAAAACATGCTTACAAAGTAGGAGTTCAGTTTCTTGGTTTCAACACTGATTTCCAGAAATTTGTAGACTTCACACATTTTTAATTATTAGTCCTCTGATTTGGAAAGTCGTGTTAAAATTTGGATGAATGGACTGGGAATTGTGTGTTTTGCTGCTGCACCACCTTGCTTGGAGAGAGGATAAACTTGCCACACTTAGCATCAGTGTAGAGGAATTTCTTGTCTAATTTTTATACATTTGGTGCACAAGTAAAATCTAACAGCCAGAAGACCACACACCATCTTGTATCCACCAAGTGTGTGTTTAGTTAGGTACATGTGTGTGTAAAGTAGGCGTGGTCGGGCAGAGAAATTTTATTTCGGGCGGGTACTTACCTCATATTTTTGGGGGATCGGGCAATTTCGGTTGGGCTTTAAAACCAAAATATGTGGATGAATTTTGAACACAAAATATTTTCTCACACAGTTTTCATTGATAAAAGTATAAAATATTTGTTTAGGAAATAGGCTGCAATATACTTGTCAAGAAGTTTTCATTCAAGTAACAACTAAAAAAGAAATTTGAGTATAAAATTACATTTAACATTTTGTTTGTCCATGCGAGTGAAAAATTTCCAGACACATGTTTTGAGAATAATATTTATGTTACTACCTGAAGATTAATGGTCATGTTTGTTTTCACTTTTGTGGTATGAACTACTTGTTTGGACCTCATCTTCAAAAACACTACCACTGATATCCATTTTTGGAAAAAATTAATTTATATCAGATTAGTCTAAAATGATTCACAGTTAGTTTCCAATATTCATACAAGTAATAACTAAGCAGTAGGCATATTGCAACAACCTTTGGTTACTTTAGTGATGGCACAGACATAAAGTAGCATACACTTAATCGGAAAATGCAAGCAACTGTCATTAATTACTTCCATATTACTTGGCTTTTGGTTTTTTCTTTTGTCAGTCATATTCCTGACATTGAGAAACTTTCCAGTGTCTACATTACTGACTGGAATCCATACTGATTTAACTGATGTTAGTGTAGTTCATAAAAAAAAAACCCAACGATTTTCAACTTTATTGAAAAATTTTACTGTGTAATTCTTGCATAGGTATGAATAATAGTGTCACATTTATCACTTTTTTTTTCTTTCGGTGATGTTGAATTATAGTAATTTGAATGTTATTTCCGTATCAGAAAAATTTTCCACTGCTCATTATCAAAAAAATGAGCAGTTCTCTAATCAGCTACTTTCTCGTAAGAAGAGATGCAAAATAACCTGTCTCGCAAAGCACGATAAATGTGATAAACTAAAGTAACCTGCCCCACCAATAAAATAAACAGGTCCTTACCTAATATTACTTGGTCAAAACAAAAATAAAATGGTGCCAGATACAAGTCGTCCTCACAAAAACATGTTTACATGAAATGTGACCAGAAAAAATTTTTGGTAAACCATGGATAGCTATAGCTGAATCTATGGAGCGCACTGTGTGCTTTTGCCAAATAAACGCGCGGCTAGCACATAGTGGCAGCGGAAAATTTTGTTACCATTTTTTGAAATAGGTATATGTTTGGTAATTTTTCTGTGTGTCACATTTGTATATTACCAACAAAATTATATTAATTATGCGAAAAAAAGTGAAAAAGGAGAAATGCAAACAGAATTAGTTTATTTTTGAAAGCCACTGAGATCAGTTTATTTCCAAAACAATGCAGTATCCCATAGGAGTAGATGCTCATTGGCGATATCGCTTTGGTAGTGCATATTTGATACAGCAATTGTGCCAATGTTCCGATTCAAATTAAATATTGAAACAATTTATCGAATCAGCGTCAAAAACATGAGAATTCACAAAGGAGAGTGTAGTGTATATTTTCCGCATATTTTTTGCATGTTTTGTTGTTTTATCGCTGTGTATACCATTTTTGTGAGAAACTGTGAATTTCGCATTTATTTAGCGAGCAGCGAAAAACAGGTGTCTCTATAGATGAATATTGAAAGGAATGTTGGCCCAATATTTTTGTGCAGACTCAATACCCGTCTGGTATTCCAGGTATTTCCATTGCCCAAAATACTGCCCGAAATTTCAGGCACCCGACCACTCCTATTGTAAAGAGCACCTTATTAGTTAAAAATATTGGTGTGGTAAAAATGAATTTGATGAAAAACTTATTTCACAATTTTTACTGTAAGTAACAGGTCACTGGCTGAAGAAATACCGTAATAACTTGATTCTAAGCTGCCATCGATTCTAAGCAGCACCAAGAATTTTGGAGAAAATCCTAGGAAAAAATTATTGGTTTATATATGAGGCCACAGTAGGAAATTTATTTTCTGTAGGAAGTTAATTTTACCTTCAATAGAATGGTTTTCCAAGGAATAAAAATATATTTTACTCTGCCATAAGAGAATATTGTGCTTTTGTAAGCAAAAAATTGCATTGCATGCATCTGTCCAGTGGTCCAAGTATGATTAATCAATTTCAAATAGCTTCCTAGCCACTGTATTTCCATTATATTCTCCAAAAATATCACATTTATTTTAAAAAACAAAATATTGCTGAAAAAAAATTTTGGGCCAATAATTGGTGGTACTCTATTTTAAGCGGCACTTTTGTTTTTCAAACATATTTTCTGAAAAATGTGCGGCATTGAATAGAGTAAATACTGTAATTGTTGACTAAATTTGTGACTAGTAGATCCATGTAATAGTTTAGTATGCAAAATAATGGATTAAATAATGTTTTCTGCACAGATTTTAAATGCTCTTGCAATTGGAAACCCCAATATTCAAGCGCTGGTCCCAAAATTAATGAAAAGAAGATTTGCAACTGCAGGTTTGGAGGGTGTGGCATCCTCGCCATCAGACCAAAGTTGAAAGTCAGCCAGATGAAACGGTCAAGCTGGACAGTTTCACTCAAGTGTTGAACATGGTGGTGTCTGGCAAGTCATGTGAAGTGCTGAGTGGCAAGGGGACCCTGCTGGATGACATACAGCTCTACGACATGGACGATGGTGATGAAGAGGCAGCCATGTCCAACAATTCTTCCATCTGTCCTGAGCTGGTGTGTTTGGCTGCCCTCTCGTCACACTCTGGCATCTCCACAGAGACCCAGCGGCATAGTGGTGATAGGAAGCTACTGTACGGCTCACTTGAAACCCATCGGACTAGTTGCGACGTTGGGACGCAGGTAGACAAGTGCGAGATAGATGCAGACGAGTGTAAGATGATGTGTCATTCCCGAGAGATTGGGACACAGACTCCAACGTTCGTCAAAGATTCAGTAATTGATGCAGTACTTTCTCCTAAGCAGAAAGACCCCATGAGGCAGAGCTCGTGGGTTTGCAACTCAGAGGAAGACCAGCTCCACAGTGTGGCTGCGATGCGCCTGAACCGTGGCTACAGCTCAGTCCGGTTGAAGCAGGAGATGCAGGAGATGGGCCAGCCGGCAAGACCAAAACGAAGGAAAGACTCGGGTCATGGAAGAAGTGTGGAGAGTGCAACACCGTTGCATCGCAGGCCCTCTGTGTCTGTCATGTGATTTCTTGTGCTGAGTTTCTGTGCCATACGTGGGTTCAATAAGTTTGTTTTAGAATATAGGTTAGTAAATGAATAGTTTGATGCTAGTTTACTCATTAGCTTTAGCAGATTTTTTTTAGCTGGGTCTGTGTTTTTCAGACTAAAACAAAAGAGTGTGTGTTAATGAGAAGTCAATGTCATTTGGTATCAAGAATTGAACCATCTGTATTCTATATTGCCAAATCACTTCACATCATATTACGCTTATAATTGAAAACATTATGAGTACTGATTTAATATCAAAAATAGAGCTGTGTCGATTCGAATTGACTTCTGCCAAGTTTACAGATGTTGACTGAATCGGTGCTTCACTGATGTATGAACTGTAGGTAATTTTCCACCAATTTGACAATCATAACATGTTCCTGGTAGTTGTGAGTCGTTCTTCAATACATATACAGTCGACTCCATATCTACAGTTTCTCAGGGGACTGTCAAAAAATTCCCATACGTGCGGGATTTCAATAGATGAGGGTTCTGACATGTACATCAATAAAATACAACTTCTGACCTTATTATAATTCATTTTGAGTATAACGAGAGCTGTACATTATCTGTACATAAATTTTAGCTAATAAACACAATAATAAAATGGGAACTTTAAATAAATATTAACACATTAAAAAAATTTCACATCAACTCGTTTAAATAAAGAATATAAAATCTCCAAATTTGTATGTAATTGATTGTAATCTGATACCAAATGTAAGCAAACCTAAAACTTTCGAACCCTCTGAAAATGAAAATAATATGACACAGAATGCAAGTCAAATTTTAAATGCCCAGCATGCACTCGATCAGCTGAGAGTGCGCAGAGAGATTATCGACTGGGCAATGTGTTCATGGCAGCAGGCAGAGAAGGGACACCATACCCCTCCCCACCACTACATGTTGCAGACACCTTGCACACGTGGCAAATATCAGTCTTTTAGAGTAATTAATTATGTTTAACTGCAAAAACTTGTAATTTTGAGAGAGGAATGATTAAATAATGGGATTATAATTTATTTCTTCATAGTCTTTAATAATGAATCATTCAAAACAATGTCTTCTGATTGTCCCTGTCACGAGTCAGACTGCACTCAGGCTCGTTGCCTTCCCATTATTAGATGACCAAATGTGTCGAATAGGCCCTTTTATTTTATCAGTTTATTCAAAATATGAGTGTCTATTGAAATAAATTAATATAAATCCTCCTATTTCCTCAAAGGAAGTTACTGAAAATAAGCTGTATGCTTAGTTATACAAGTTGCTCGATGTTCAAACCATTTTTGGTGAAAATGGGAGGTCAAGTATATGTTATTGGCCATATTGTTTTATTCGTGAAGATGCTGTCCATTGAGTTAAATTAACATTAAGTTTTAAAATCATGTTGATTTTACACCAGATACAGTGAAATGCCAACTTTATGGAAAAATGACCTTTGATCACAAAAGAAAATATCTTTGCAAATAATAATTCCTTTTTAAAATGTAGTGCATAACATTTTCAGGTGAAACTATTTGCTTTGAAATACAAGTGATGATAGGTGCAACTATTTTGAGCGATGCATATTAATAAAATTTCTACGTTTACCAGGCGCAGTTTATTTACTTTGTGACGTGGCCGGCGTGTGTAGGCAAGCGCGCACAGCTGAGAGACTTGTTTTACCTTTAGCTAGACACCAGCTTCCCCTCTCGATGGAATGTTAGGGGAGGAAGATAGGTGCACGGCTGAGAGAGAAAGAGGGTGAGAGAGGATGCTAGGTCGCTACACCGGTTGCTATAGGCAACCACTTCCCCTCTTGGAGGCATGTAAGGGGAAGTAGCAAGCCAGTCTCACATGTCACACCATGCCCCAGTGTCAGGCAGACCACAGATGTGTTGGGAAGGTGGACAGCGTGCCTGCAGAGCAGTGATAAACGACAGCGCGCGTGACATATTTCAAATCCAGTTACTAGACGTTTGCATAAACAACCAGCTTAAAAACTACAGGTGTGGGAAATATTAGGTGAGGGGACTCTAAATATACTTCTATCGACACACCATGTGATAAACGATACAAGCTGTTTATGTTAACATTATTTACATAGGAATTTCCGCGAGACCACAAAAAATTGTCGGTGGATGCTGTTTATTGATACGTACGATAACGATACATCGAGAGTCAACTGTATCATGTTTCATTATCTTGGGACACCATTCCTTTTTCTTCGATCCTACAATGCATCTTAAAAGTTGCATACAGTGAACTGCTGGAGACTAATTAGCTTAAATAAAACTACTAAATTATAATTACTGCGGCTGGTTGCCAAAACAAAATGCATACAAATTATTTTTATTTGGCTGGTAAACCTAGTTGCAACTTGAACATGCAGTGTTAGTAATCCCTATTGTTTACAGGAATTGAGTGCATCTGAGGTCCAAGACTTATATCACCAGTCGAGGACTTCTATTGCGTGCTTCATCGGACTGCATAGGGTTGTGTGGGGATGTGACTGGATTTGACATCATGACATTTGCACTCAAAAAGCATGATTAAAGGATGACGCCTTCAGGATGGGGAAGGAACGTCACCACGTTCATAGGTGTTTTTGGTGGATGCTATATCAGGTGCACCCGGTGGCTGGGTTTTGATTGTAGTCCTGACGAGGTACTGGAGCACGTCCAGTGTAGAGTACTGGCCTGGTAGCTTTGCGGCAGGGCACAAAGTCGGGTTCGGTGAGAACTATTTTACATTTTCGCGGATTTGCTCTGGGCAGTATACCCGGGCGACACGTAACATGAGGTCCGTGAGGAGTGCCGTCACTAGGGTGAACTCCGGGATGTACTCCCTAAGCCAATTTACCAACCCGAAAAATGTTCGGAGTTGTTTCCAGGTGTTCGGAACTGGGTACTCCTCGATTAACAACAGTTGCTCAGGGTTAGGGCGGCTGCCGTTGGCGTCCACGATGTAGCCTAAGAACTGAAGGCTCGCCTTTCTGATGTGGCATTTCCGGTTGGTGCAGGTCAGTCTGTTAATGGCCAGCCGTTCCAGTACCATTGACAGATGTTTGACGTGGTCCTCCTAGGATGCTGACCAAACATCATCATTGAGGTATGCCAAGGCGAAGTCCCAGATGTATCCGTCAAGCACTCGGGTCATCATTTCCTGGAAGGTTGCCGGTGCGCACTTTAGGCTGAACGGCATGGTGCAAAACTGGAAATGCCTGCCATCGGGTGCAGTAAAAGTGGTCTTGTGATGCTCAAGTAGTACAAGCATGTTCTGCACACCTCATTTTGGTGACAAAATTTGATAGGTTCACCACTAATAGTCTCGGAGAGGAAATATAAAAGGACAGGAATTCAAGTACTCGCAGTCTAGTAATTTTTTCGCATGGTTGCGCAATCACGTTTCATTGGCTAAGCCAGCTTCATCAGGCTGAAAGATGTAGGAAAGTTACAGATGGAAGGATCGCACTCCAGTTTAGTGCCTTGTACGTAAATGATGAGGCGTGTAATGTGTCCCCTGGGTCATGCTTTTTTTTTATTTTGGCGTAGGACACATGGGATCCATTCTGGTGAGTGATACCCTTAAGGTTACAACCTGCCTGACCTAGACCACTTAACAGTGTGCAGAGCACAAGTCAAAATTTTATAATATGTAACTGGTTCAATATTCTGTATGTTGTCTACATATAAATAACATTTTAAAATTGTTACATGTGTATTGATACAAATGAGTTTTCCTGGAGTATTTTTTGTTAGTGAAAATGTTGAGACGGGTGTTTTACAATAATTTATAGTTAGGAAAATTCTAATACATTGTAGGGACATGAAGTACTTTTCTGTGTTACAGTAACTGCTGAAAGTTCAGCATGTTGGAATAGGGATGTACATCACATGCTTTATCTATTATAATTCCATTAAATAAGGCCTTAGGATTTTTACTGCTGCCAAACTGCACACCAATTCGTTGCCTTGCATATTAAGGTTATGAGGCATTTGGTGCTTGTATATGTTATCGCTAAGGCGAGATTATATGGTGAATAGAAATAAGAGTAAAATAACCCCAAAAGTTAACTTACACTAAATAAAATGAAATATAGTCAGAAACACAATTTTATCTTTAAAAAAACATTATTTTAACATCTTAACTTTAAATTTATAAGCTATGTGCTAATAAAAATAATGTAAATTTTTAACTCAAAGATTTTTAAAATTAAACATATAGTGTTATTTTTTTCCTTTAGTTGAAATACATAGATGCTCACTCTTGTTTATGTAGTTGTATAAATGTTAAAAATGTGTACATGAACATGTGTGTAAGTATACTCAGAATACATAAAAAATAAACAACTACGCCAAAAATTATTTAATTGAGTTCAACTAAATTTGTCACTTATTGTAGTGATTCAAAAGACATCGCAATTTGGCATGTACATATTTAGGCGGACATAGTAAATCTTTCACGACAATAAAGACAAAATCTACAGTTTTTTAGCACGGAATTTTCATGAAAATAACAACGTAAAATCTTAGCTTTATAGGCTGGTCACTGTAAAGTGAGCACTTTTGAAAGCCCTCTCATTTGGAATAAATTTTAGCCTTAGACATAAACTTCCAAGTGCAGTGGAATATAAAGCACTGTGTTTATTACTTACATGGCAATATTTATTTTAAAAAAGTTGTTAAAGGATACGAAATGGCTGGAATTAAAATGTAACTAGGGCCTCAAAAGTGCTCACTTTACCATGAATCACTTCAAGTAGTGTCTTCCAATACAGTACTGTGCCCGGCTTTCCAACATGCAAAACTCATTACTAAGTAGAGAACACACTAGCAAAATTATAAAAAAATAGTGCTATTTATATTCCATATAAAAGCAGAATGCACATATTTGTAACACAAAAAAAAAAAAAAAAAAAAAAAACCCAGTATCATTATCTTTTATCATCGTTTAAGCGTATTTCCATTTTAGATGTTTCAGAAAGCACATTTTGCAAGAAAACCTTTATCAAGTAGGCCAGTCATCATAATTACAATGTTCAGGGTATCCACCCACAGGGAAAACAGGGGGAAATTCAGGGAAAATGCAAATAATTGCTACTTAGTTGTGTGAACACAAGAAAATGTATTAATGAGAATATTTGTTTTAAAATTTCAATTTTTTAGTTTGTGAATTGACAATAATACATCTTAGCCAAGTGATGTAAAGCCTATACATACAAAAAGTATTTGTGTGTTTGTTATAGGCACTCATGTGAAGTCAATAGCATGTATTGCAAATAATATTAATGGACTGAATAAAATTTTGGCCCTGCTTGCTTGGTTTGTTACAGCGTGAATTAATTCAACTTCACGGATAGCATATATGTTCTGTCAGTGGTGGGAAAATTTTTGTAGTATTCAAAGGCTTTGGTCCTGAAAATAAGTCTGTCAAAATGGCAAGATTCTGCCTGGAAAAGTCTGGGAATTCCAAAATGGAATTTCAGTGGATACCCTGATGTTTGCCTGTACGCATTAACATATTGTAGTAATGATATTATTTTTAATCACTGTATAACCTCACTGCTGTGACCACTTCTATTATGTCCACATCACTTTCGCAACCTGTTTCCGAGGAGCCGTTAAAATTTGGGTTAAAAAAATTCTAAAATTTGACGGAAATCAGTGGTAAAATAAGTTTGTTACCTTTTTTTATGTTGTTGTTTATTGCATTTCTCTCAGCAAGCACTGGATTGCAAACAGCACATATATAAAAATAGATACCACCACGCTTATTACAAAATATTTATGTATTCTTCTTTCATATTCAACACAAGTAGTACTTTTCTGGCAATTTTGACAGTGTATGTACTATTTTTGAACGAGTTGTGCATGTTGCCCAGTAGGGTGCAATTCTCTATTAGAAATCACTCTATATATAACTTAACACACTGCACTCCCAGGCACTGAACTTGTGGCATACCTCCAATGGACACCTTAATAGATTACGTGCAGAAACATTGTGTATCGGTGGAAGCTTGGGGGGGGGGGGGGGGGGGTAGTTTAAACAATGAAATAAGTATGCAAAATCTTTAGCCTTTCAGTAAAATTTGCCTGAGAGAGTGATGCAGTTATACAAGGGCTGTATAGTTGTTAATAAAAACAATAATACATCAAATAAGTTAAGTTATAGTATTGACATTTTGATGTCAGTCTGATAAGTTACATTCAATTTTATAGAACTTGTGTGCGTCTTTCAACTCGATTGAGAGACTGTGTGTACTGAATTAATACCTTTATTTATGCATGTAAGATGTGGTATCTGTAAATATTGCAATATCATATGCTCTTAAATACAGATATGTTGTATGGTCGTGTGTCAAATTAAAACATTAGTTAGTAGTTTGTTTGTAGTTACAGTACAAGTTACAATTTTGTTGGTCTGATTATGCTTGCACTGTTAGTATTACTTCTATAATGTGTGTATGAACTCAAATATTTTTGTATTTTTTAATTTATTTTTTACATTTTTTATATATAATTACTTGAACCCATCTGTAATAAAAATTGTCTGAGCATTCTGTGAATGTAAAATGTATGAATGTACCATTTTTAAAATATTTTTTTAAATTTTGATAAGAATAAAGACTGAATTAAATTATGTTGCCCAGTAATTATTGGTAGTTCTTAAAATCTTTTTCTTTTCCTTTCAGTAAAAGAAATAATGTCAGCATTGTACACTATGTTACGAGAGGTGCCAGTTATGACACAGTCGAACATTAGCTCGCCTAACTCAGCGCCAAAGTAAAATAATTAGACGAGTGGGAAATATAGTTCAACTGGATTAAATTATACTTTGCACTTAAGTTACAACAGCAGCACATATAATAATGCAGTTCAATTACAACACCGGCACAAAAAAATACGTCACAGCAATGAAGCAGAAACGAGTTGAGAATCACAGTATAGATTATTTTGTAGTCGAAAATACTTGAATTGTGAAGCTATGTATGAAGACGGGAGAGAAAATAAACATCCTCCTAGTGCCCTGAATGAATGACCCCTCACACTGGCAGAAATAATTTAGTAGTTTGTCCAAAATATAATGAATAAGAAAGATCGCAGGCGTTGTCGGGGTGAGATGCAATCACGACTTGCGTGTATTCTTTAAACGTCCATCATGGATTCTCACTGACCGGAACTCAACTGTAAACTGAAACTACTACTCTTGGTCACTATTGCAAGTTCTAACACTACATTGCTGGAACTGGGGCATGAGAGAGGTCGTGCCTGCTATAAATATCTTCTCCGAATTTTATTCCACCACTGAAAACTACCCAACCGAGGTGTCGCATGATGCTGTCATACCCCTCGCAACACAGGTGTGTACAGTGAAACCATGTTCTCAGATCCCACTTAAGAAGTTTTCCTGTTAAATAAGTTTAATAATTTTGCACGTTGTCTATACTCACATGTGTAATTTGACCCTTTTAAGAAGTTTTCCTGGTTAATAAGCATAATTTTTTCAGTCCCTTCAAAAACGTTAACAGAGTTTTACTGTATCTCATCATGTCATCTTGCCTATAGTGCACCATATTGTTATTACAACAGCCAACTACGTGTCCTTTAATACATATTTCTGCTATCACCAAATTCTAAACACTGAATAAATTACTTTTTTCTTTTTTACCAAATGTATAGGAAAATAAAATATTTTCTGCTCATATAAATTATTACTATTTGGAACATCACAGTACTATAGAATTTAGTAAGAACACAGGAACATGTAACCTTAATGCTGTGGATTCAAAACTATTTGGGAACCACTGATAAACTAATTGAATACATATAAGAAAGTCACTGTGAGGTAAACTTCCTACTCATATTTTAATGATGTCACTTTTCTTACCATGTAAAAATGTTGCCCCACCAAGGTGCTTACACCAGTGGTTCCTACTTATTGTACTCTGAAAATTTGAGACCAGTTTCTATCGGTTGAAACGCCATGAGAGACATCATTCACTCGTCTAGCCTGCCACAGCTGTGGATCCCTTCTAAGAAGAGCCATTACGCCGTACACGCGACATGGTGGGGTTTGCCCGGCCATTGCCACTTGCTGCGATGCAACACGCTTCCCATCACGTCGCAGCTTACTCCTTCAGCACCTGGCACATAATTCGAAGTCTCCACCGCTCTCAGTTAATCTCTTCTCTCCTTTGCGTCTCTCTCCACACCCCGCAATTCCCACGAGCCGAGTATAAATAGGACCCGCAATCCTCAGTTCGAGGCTGTCTCGCACCAATTTACTTGCCCAGTGTTACTCTGAGAGCCACCAGACTTCATGTTTCACCTTCGCAGAATGTCCTGCTGCCTGAAGAACTACAGACTTTTTTCAAGTTGCGCTGTTCAGTCGAGAGCTCTGCTTTGCACGACACTGCCGCACTACCTGTCAGTATACCAAAGACCCCATGCATCCAGCTACCTGGCAGCTTACTCTCAGCTATCACGAGTGCAAGAGATGTTGCTTGCTCATGTTATCAGTCAGCCCACACAGGTCAGCAAGCAGCAGCATCTCCACTTGAATGCAAAATGGTCTCGTTGCAAATAGAAGGCCCACTTTATTGCCAAGGGTGCCAATTAAAAAAAAAAGTGTAGGGTTGCGGGCATATTTGGTTAACAGCTGTGGACCATCAACCCTCTAATTATATTGTTTTATGAGTCTGTACACATTTGCTCACCAGGTGGTTAGACCAGTATAAGACTTTTGCTCACGGTGGCCAGCTCAGCATAACACATTTGCTCACTGGGTGGCTAGCCCAACATAACCCTCACTCACTGGGTGTCTATCCCATAATAACACTTTCACTCACTGGGTGGCTAGCCGAGCATAACACTTTCGCTCACCGGGTGTCTATCCGATAATAACACTTTCGCTCACTGGGTGTCTATCCCATAGTAACACTTCTGCTCGCCGGGTGTCTATCCCATAATATCACTTTCGCTCACTGGGTGGCTAGCCGAGCATAACACTTTCGCTCACTGGGTGTCTATCCGATAATAACACTTTCGCTCACTGGGTGGCTAACCGAGCATAACACTTTCGCTCACTGGGTGTCTATCCGATAATAACACTTTCACTCACTGGGTGGCTAGCCGAGCATAACACTTTGGCTCACCGGGTGTCTATCCGATAACACTTTCGCTCGCCAGGTGTCTATCCCATAATAATACTTTAGCTCACTGGATGTCTATCCCATAATAACACTTTCGCTCACTGGGTGTCTATACCATAATAACACTTTCACTCACTGTGTGGCTAGCCGAGCATAACACTTTCGCTCACCGGGTGTCTATCCGATAATAACACTTTCGCTCGCCAGGTGTCTATCCCATAACACTTTCGCTCACTGGATGTCTATTCCATAATAACACTTTCACTCACTGGGTGGCTAGCTGAGCATAACACTTTCGCTCACCGGGTGTCTATCCCATAATAACACTTTCGCTCACTAGGTGTCTATCCCATAACACTTTCACTCACTGGGTGGCTAGCTGAGCATAACACTTTCGCTCACCGGGTGTCTATCCCATAATAACACTTTCGCTCACCGGGTGTCTATCCCATAATAGCACTTGCTCGCCGGGTGTCTATCCCATAATAACACTTTTGCTCACCAGGTGTCTATCCCATAATAACACTTTCGCTCACTGGGTGTCTATCCCATAATAACACTCGCTCACTGGGTGGCTAGCCGAGCATAACACTTTCGCTCACCGGGTGTCTATCCGATAATAACACTTTCGCTCGCCGGGTGTCTATCCCATAACACTTTCGCTCGCCGGGTGTGTCTATCCCATAATAACACTTTCGCTCACCGGGTGTCTATCCTATAATAACACTTTCGCTCACTGGGTGTCTAGTCCAGCATAACACTTTTGGTACATTGCTTTTATTCCTGTTAATAAAATACCCTGTAATATGAGCACTTTTAGACAGTCATAGGCTTTTAAAACATAGTGCTGATAATAATATATGTAAAAATACTTGATTTAGCATGTTTGTACACGTTTTCTGTTACATCATTGGGTATATCAGACATAACAATTATAATCCAAAAGTGAACAGTAAGCATTCCTGGGGCCACGGTGGTGTAGTGGTTAGACCACCCCCCTCCCACCAAGACAAACTGGGTTCAATTCCTGGCAAGGTCACCTCCAGATTTTCACATATGGGAATCGTGCTGGGCGATGCCGCTGGTCGGCGGGTTTTCTCACTGATCTCCCATTTCCCTCAAGGGCTCTCAAGACCTCAATGTTTTTGAGCCACCCAAATATCTTCCCTCGCTTATTAAGCATTCCACCTACCAGGACGTATTTTGTTCAGAAAGATGAGATGCTGAGGATGACCCAGGCACACGCATTATCATCTCTTTGTGCAAAGTACTGAACAAGTGTGGTCTTTCCTTCAGAAACATACCTCTGAGACAACTTTAAAATTAATTATTAAAATGTTTCTAACATTATCTGATTACCAAAAATTAAAATATCTGTAGCTTCTAGTTCCTCGTCGTGCATTTACATATATTCATAAACTGAGCTTTTAACCATGCACAAAAACGGTAATGCAGATTAGCTATTTACATTTGTACAGCTTCATTGGGCATGATCTGTGTAAATGCGATCTGAACCAGGCTTAGTGTGAAATCATCCAATGGACACCTTCGAAAATGCTTTCAGTTACTAAGTTAGTATTTTACGCCTGCTGCAGCACACATCCGTGTCCAGCCCATTACTGAAGGACAAGGGAGCTCAATAGGGCCACGGTGTCTGGCGCAAGCAGTAGAGAGAGCTGCAAGCTGTGGCAATCACACAGAGCCAGGCAGACTATAAAGCGGTTGAATGGGGATAACCATCTGATTGCTTGTTCGTTTTGTCTCGTCACGAGACACACCTTTTTAAAAATGTCTACTTGGTTTATATTTACTCAAATAAATTCCAGCTTAAGAAATAAAATCGACTTCATTAATTTTTCGTGCAAAACTATCTTTGGACAACAAAGTTAGGGTGCAGACATGATAGATTGTTTTATATACTGTATTTATTTGTAGTTACACGCATAGAGTAGCTGAACAAAAATATAGTTTGACTAAATGTAATATACTGCAACTACATGATATTATTTCCTATATACTTTTTCACGTCCTTCATCTCCTCTTTTGCATTTTTGTTATTTGTTTCTTTTTTTTTGCTCACCAATCATTTAATTGTGGTGCTGGAAGTATTAACACTGACAAGGGAACTGGAGTGTCTGTGTTACAGATAACAAGATTAACCAAGCTGAGTATTTGCGAGTTGCATAAGACAAAAATTCCCCCAAAAATATTAATGTTTCCTAACATAATAATAATTCAATTTACAAATTGAAACATGATAGGGAATCTTTTGTAAGGCATGTACAAAACCCGTATTTCAAGACATACCTAAGTGGCATCTGCAAGTAACATGATATTCGATGGTTACAAAATTAACATTAATTGAGAATGGAGATGAAAAATGTATGTAATTCTTTAAACAGTCAGTGTAGATGTGAAATACTGAATGTAGGTGAAACACAGTCTTATGTTATCAACAGTGACATGAGAGAGACGTAAGCAGCACTTAACAACTAAAGTCTTCGGCGCTGATAGTGACGGAAGAGAGGTAGAAATGGAGCAGTGATGGAAAACTGAGTATCGGGAGTACCCCGCCTCTACCCACCGGTCAACAGCATTGCCCGCTATGTTTTCTACACACGAATATCCGGGTTTGACCCCTGTTTGTCGTGGTGCGAGGCGAGTAGTATATGCAAGAGGACCTGGTTGGAATTTTGGGCCAATATGCATGTTAAAAAATGTTTTAACTTCGCTTGCAGTGCATGAAAGCGTGAAAATGTTGGTAGGATTACTCATTATAGCCATGTTAATAAACAAATATACTGACTTACCCTGCTCATAACTGCTGTGTTAAGCGAGCGAGGTGGCGGCGGTTCAGGTCGGAAATGCATACAGCAGCAAAACAAATGTGGCAGCTCACATCATTATTCTTGGGCTACAATATTGTAGAAGGCTTCAGACAGTTCTTTCACCCCCTGCTCCCAATTTTTCTAGATGGCAGTGCTTTGTAAAATCTATCATATGAAGCGAAGACAATATACACATTTTGGACAAGTAAGTACACTAGCTTATTCAGTTTTGAATTCTGGCACTTGAACTTGTCAACGCTGTCAGAAAACAAGCGAAATGCCCTCGAGCCTCTTAGTTTTACAATAACCCTTATTGCAAAATGGCTGCCGATCAAAGTATTTAACCTAGTTTTTAACAAACAGCTGCCGTACATTTTTCTAAATGGGAAATTGTGTGCGGCAAAAATGACTAGGATAAAATTTTCTATAAAATGTTTTTATTCATTGTGTCGATGTGTAATGGCTGAGAAGATGCACACAATTAAACTATAAGAGTCAATACATTTGCGTATATAAGTACCCGCTCTATCAATGATAAAATGTAAGTTAAGCTGAATGGCTTTGATAATTCCTCTATTAAATTATGTTAAACGACATTTAATGCACCAATATGGGTTCAGAAACTAATTATTACGGATATTTGTTAATGTATAACGCTTTGCTTATAGCACTGATAAAGTCGCATTTCATTTGAAGGTTTATTTACAACTTGGTGTGTTATTTGGCTCAAATTTCAGGTAACATTCACTAGTACATGTGCAATATTCCGAAATTGTATGTTCCCCTCCCCTTCTCGTACCTTGGTTACATGGTTCCATGGGTATAGAATAGTAATCAAAATGTTCATATGGCTGCCATTTTAAAAATAAGTGTCCAACGTACGTAAAACATAAGTTTATTTGGTCACCATAGTGTATCTTGTTTGCCAAATTAGGTAGTAATAGGTTTATTGTCTACCGCAATTTGACATGTTATATTTTCTTGTAGTGCTACCTTACAATATGGCGGACGAAAGAGACTATGTACCAGCATGTTTAATACTTGTAGGTTATACTTTCAGCACACCAAGTTTGTTCAAAATTTTTCAAACAGTATGCTACATACTGTATACCAAATGACCCTAAAATATTTATACATAATCAGCATGTTGAAAATAAGTTTCTTATCCATTTAAATCACATACAGCATGTTAACATGGCATACATAGTATTAGATACAGTAAACAAAGTTTGCTTGAAATTGGTTACATTGTTTCATTGAAACAGTATAGTTATCAAAATGTTTATATTACCATTACCACCAACTTAAATATAAATGCCTGACTCAATTAATACATATCAGCATACTTTTTGGTTGTCAAATTTGATAGGAATGGGTAGATTGTTTTTTAAATTACGATACAATAACTTTAATCTATCCTGTGATGCTATCTTAAATGTTAGTGGACAAAATTGTTTTTGTATTAGTACAGTACATAGAATGTTTATGGTTGATAATTTTGGCATACCAGTTATAGTCGAAATTGTTTACAAAGTGTTGTATACAGACCAAACCAAGTTAATTTTTTGTATGGCCGCCATATTGAAAATGAAGTGTTATACATTTTAATTATAAGTGTAAGGATCACCTACCATAGTACCTGCTCAAATACAAAGTTTGGTTGAGGTTATATTGTTTCATAGATATAGCATAGCAATTAAAATGTTAATGTGGTGGCCATTTTAAAAATGAATGTCTGACACGTTTAAAACATGTCCGTTTACATGGCATACCGTAGTATATTGTTTACAAAATGTGGAAGGTATCAATCTATTGTTCCTCGAGATACTATACAAAAACTTAATTTTTTCACATGTGCGCTATCTTACAAAATGGCAAATGAAATAGCTTATTTATTGGCATATTTAATGCTTGTAGTCGATACTTTGGTGATATATATATATATATATATATGTTCAAATAATATAATATTTGTTTGGCACCGTTTTGAAAATAAGTGCCACATTAATTTTTGTTGTATGTGATACCATGGTCTACTATGAACCAATAATAATGTACCTTCCTACATTGAAGTCTTACATGATTAACTGTTAAAATACATGGTTTTTTTTAACTAGTCAAATAATTCCCCAGATATGAAATTGCGCCCTACATTAAAATAGCTACAGTTTTGAAAATAAGCAAACAGCTGGGCAGATCATTGCAAAAATAGGATGTCCTTACTAAGTTCTATATGTGTACCGAATTTGGTGAAGTAAGTTTCACGTGTTCATATGTTATCATGAGGGGACATTCAGTACATCTCAGACAGACATTTGCATGAGAAAATAAGCCCATTTTTCCAAGGAAAGTAGCTTAACAATGAATGGAAGTGAATGTTTCAAGTTATTTAAGGAATGATGGAGGAAAAATCCTTTATTTTGAATTATTAAACAACTGTTAAACACAGCAACACCATTAATCTTTCAAAATTTACTGTTTACGACCGCAAATAAATTTTTCATATGAAAAGGAGGAAACTTTTTAAAATAATGCAAGCCATGTGTAAAGTTTCATTTTTTTTGTTCATGTGTAACTGTATTCTAGTGTTTTGCACACCTAGTGGCGTGCCCTGGTAGGTTTGCTCACATTTCTTGGTTTCACACAATTCTTTGCGGATGTAATAATTTTTGTTTTTCTCTATAGAACATAGCTTATTATATGTACTTAAGATTTTGTTGGTTCAGCGATGCAATGAGATACTGTTGTAACTATGTTCAGAAGAAAACAATGTGTACAATAAGTCTGGCGGAAGAAAGTTTGCTTCCATTTGAGAAATTATTTAGGTAACACCAGACCCAAAAATCTCTACTGGAATCACTCTCCAAAATGTTTTTTTTGCCTTCTCTAAAACATGCGGTAGTAAATCATCTTCTTGCTTCGCATCCAGTGCAACAAATATTTTTGCATACATTCACGATGAATTTACATTTCACTCTTTATGATGGTTTAGTTTTGTGTGGAGTGTACGAATTCAGGAATGCGATTGCCTAACATACATTATACAGTCTACGTAAAGAAACATACAGTATGTATTGTCCTGATTACGGACAGTACACGCAACAACATGTGCAGAGCTCAAGGCAGGTGCCAGTGCATATACAGAAGCCAAGTTGGCCAGACTGTTGTAGCAGCCTGCCTGTCTATGTAGGTCCCTCGCAGATCTACATGTTTTGATGGCGTGGAGTACAGTGACATTCGCTACTGTCTCTCAGACCCAGACAAAGCGTTTAATTGTTGAATAGCATTCCTCCTCCGAACACTATTTTCCATTTATATTGCTGTTTCGAGTAACACTGTATATACAGTAGATATTACAGTTCACTACATATTATCACAGCTACAATTTCACTCATAGCTACCAATTTCACAAGCTAGCAGTTAGGTAAATATTCAGCAAACCATTCTTCTCGAGTCTTTAAAATTTTTTCTTTCAAATTGCAAAGGGTATAATCGTCATTGCCCTGCAAGACGATATTTGGAGATCACAGTTATATACATTTTAATGAATAAGTTAATAATATACACATAGTTAGTCTTCAGTTAAGCTTTCACAATGCAGGATTTTAAAATTTTTCATTTTTATGTTCACTGCACAATAAACAACTAATTCCACGATGATGCCCATTGAACCGTAATTGTAAAGCAAGGGAAAGTTTTGTTTTTTTATTTTTATCAAAATGCTTTGAACTCGATGTGGAATTGTCTGTCTGTTTATTGTTTCCTTTAGAATTTTCAAGGTCTAAAATATTAAAAATTACAGGTCGCAAAAGCCAGTAGGTATGCCTGCCACAGAACCAAAATGACAAGAGTATCCATTATTTATAATTAGTAACTCAGAGCCATGTTCATGAATCCTGTATTAAATTCTCCAAAACACATAAAATGAAATGGGTAAATTAAATATTTGTCATATGTTGTGTAACTGAAAACAACATAATATTGAGAGGACTCTGACTGGAGGCACTTTTTAGGATGATATAAGTTCTTATAGTTGAACCGGAAACAAAGGTAAAAGCAAATTTCTGTTCATGATACAATTTTATATCCCTCCTTCCATGGTCTTCATGTAATTATTGAAACTACTTTTTTCATTGTATGTATAATTCGACAGTTAAACTTATATTTTTCAAAATATAATTTGTAGGATTTGAGGCTGCTGCCTGATATTGACATTTTGTTGATGTAAATGTAATTGGATAAGCGATGTTCTGTTTTGGCAAAATTTGATTATTAGATGGAACAATGTACTGTACCATCGAACTAAAATAACAATAAATTTATTTTAAATTATTGAATTAAAATATCTGTGTACAAAATGAAGTTATTGACTCATTCACCAATGTACAGACAAAACGGCTAGATGCAAACAAAAGCTTGAAAATTTAGTGCTGGCTTTCCTTTTGGGTGAAGGCATCCACTCAGGGGTTTTTGAAATTTACCCGTAAGAGGGCAAAAAGGGTTATAGTTTGTTTTTGAGGACTCGTCAATAGTTGATTAATCCGACGAGGTATGATTGTGCTCTTAGCTTCAAAATTTACCCTATACATATACCACAAACCTGATTCCAGGATTTTTTGACATCCAACACCTAAGACTGAAAAGCGGTAAAGTATGTGTTTGAGGAACCCTCAAAATCTTATTAACATACTGATATATCGCTGTGCTCTTAACTTCAAACAATAACCTATAGAAATTTTCTAAAATTTAACCCTTAAGAGGATGAAGTGTGTTCAAATACACTATTGAGATCTCCTTAATCGCGCATTAATGTGATAAGTTAGTGTTATTCTCTATGTTTCACAAGGCTACCAATACAAATACCAACAAATTCATTTTAGGTTATTTTTGAAAGTTATTACCTTAGGGGACAAAAAGGAGAAGAAGGTGTTTTCGAAGACTCCTCAATGGCTCACTAACTCTATAAGATATCGCTATGATCTTTGCTTTAAAAAGTTGGTTATATAAGTAACTGACGCATGCCAGTATGCAACACTACAGAGAGGCATGCTACGGCCGAATTCGCCCCATCTGTGCGCCAAGCGCTGCGGGCAAAATCAAATTCATTGGCCACTGAGACTTGGTAATGGTAAATTAAAAAGACTTCATGCATTGGTTAGTTATCAACGTAATTGAAATTCACGTCTGAAATTATGATCATCTATGCCCGAACGAGAATGAGTATGCAAGCACCTTCCAGATGAAGAAAAAATATTATTTATTTGAATTCTACTATGCTACCCTGCCTGGCCAAGAAGTTCCAAACAACTGTAAAGATAGCAGCACCCCTGTGGCCTCTTGTGATGTCACGGCCCGCCAGCCTCAGACCAAGGCGCATGAAAATGTCAGCGTCTCCAGTAGGGGCGATAAACATTGAGTGGCGCTCCAGCACCCTGGTCCAGCAGAGACCCCGGGCTCGCTGGCCGACAAGGTTCGCAAGCTCAACCCTAGTCTGTGCAAAAACTCTCTCTCCTCTCCTCCGCAGCCCAAGGCAAGGCTTGAACCTCCTACTGCTTGAGAATCAGCAGTACCCTACCTCCAGCCAGCAGCTTGGAGAAGGCCGCCAGCACTCCAGCCCCAGCTTGGACAAGGCTCTTCCTACAGCTGACAGCCCAGAGACAGCTCACCTCGTCTATGGTAAATCCCACGCCTGTACCCACTATCCTTACCTCAATCAACTTCCCTTGACTCCCACAGTAACAGGTCGTTGCGCAATTACATCCCTCTGAATTGATCCCCTCACACGTTCACGCTGTAAATAGCATTTAATTGTTGATTAGTAAATTTTGCAGTAATTTATTATAGTCAATTAATTTTCCCCAGGTTTGCCTTTGCCTGTTGATTAGCAAAATTGAGTGTCAATATATTGTAACTTTTTTTCCTTAGCTTTTAGAATGTATACGTTATCCGGGACTTTCCAACATATTCCCCTAGACGTAATACAACATTACGTTTCAAACTTAATCCTTTGTGTGTCAAGTACCATAATTTTAGTTTTAGATCCTTCGTCATTTTATTTTATTAACTTGGTATTGTATTTCAGTGTAGTGTGTTAAATAAGTTGCGCAGTAATAATATTTAATCTCATGTCTCCCTTCGGCCGTGCAGTGTGCTGAATCTCTCAGGAGACAGGGCCTGGTAAAGGACCTATCCCTGAGATTCCAGGACACCCGCCACCGATACGAAGCATAAGGTTTCGTTACTTGGGTTGCTCATTGCACAGCAGATCCGCGGGAGTGATTGAAGATTTCACCCCGCCTAGGACTACTCATCCACAACCTCGGCAGACAGCCATTATCTTGTTTTGTATTGTCCTTTAAATGCGCAAACAACACGGAGGTACAGGTAGCCATTAGAGGCAACGTGAGAGGCGCGCAGCAAATACAACAGGAAATTACAAATCAATTAATTAATTATTCAAACCCAAGTGCACTGGTTCCCCACGAGCCTGAGAATGAACCCATTGATTTCAGTGTAATAACGCCCCCCAGACCACGAAACACCGTTAAAACATTGGCTAGGTTGGTGTAACCCAGACGAAGATTTGGACCCAGAGGAAACCCCCACCAAACCAACCCTCACATTTATATCAAATTCTAGTACAGACACAAAGAACCTCCCCGTTTGAGCTAGTATTGTAAATTTAAAGTCAGGCAAGATAATTCGGGTTTGCCACAGAAGCTCTTCCCAACTTTTGTGTGGTAAAGTACGGCTCCGGGAAGATGATCGGGGTTCGAATCCCTGCCAAGGCAGTTCTCAAGACACACAGAGACCACTCCCCGGCCAACTTTATCCCTGCTCGACAGCCGATGAGGCTGCAGCGGATAAACCTCGTCAGTTCTACCCAGATCACTCACCACCACACACATTCATAACTCGTATCCAACTGAGCATTTCACCTTTTTGGGACTGCTGGCATCCCATTTATTGACATCCCTAGAGGTAAGGAGAATAAGGCTGCCCAGAAGGGAGAGTCTCAATGCACAGAATCACCCTAGGGTTTGACTCCCCTCCGTCTCGTAAGGTCCGAGAGGCCAGTTAGCACCCTAACCACTTGCCCACCAGGCAAGAGCGCGCTTCAATACCTAAAACCCATTCCACAAATTTTCGAAATTCAAATCCCTAAGAAATGAAGGTTCAAATGTGTTCTCGATGATGTGTTGTAAACTTATGAAACTAAAAATTGTGGATAAAAATTAACCTGCCTCGCGGGGGGGGGGGGGGGGGGACACGCAAAACCTCTTTTCTTACATTCTCCATAAAAAGTTGAGCCACACAGTATCAATAATTAGTCAGTCAAATACATCACGCTGGGTTTTTTTCCTTACGAGATTCACTATACGTACAATATGTGTTTAGAACACACTTTTGCCGCAGTTAATATTTTCACACATCATTTTCGATGAAGAATGAATTGGGATATAAAACCTATTCCATCTGCACAGTAACCATCTTGGCGCAGCAACATTTAATTGATTTCTTTGAAACAGAACTGTCAGAAATATAAATTTGCCAATCATGTAGACAACTGCTAAAATAAAATGTTATAACAATAGTGGAGTCATTTGTTTGTGTTTCGTTTTTCCCAAAAAAACCTGAGCTAGTGTTCACATTTGAATATATTCCAGTAGCATTACAACTATAGATGCTCAGTTAGTAAAAATCAGTTTATGCAATCTTTATTATGCAGTTTGGGAGTTAATCGAAAATAGTTGGCAATCGCCTAACAAGAATATGTTACGAGGAGGGAGCAACATTAACAATATAACCATTAGAATGGTTAGCTTAAAGTTTTCGAAGGGGTAGAAATGAAGTACAAATCTGTAGACAGTGTTAAAAATGGTTGCATGCAGTCCATTACCCCGAGTAGTTCATGAACAGCATCTATTCTCTTTTGCCTATAACAACACAAACTTCTACTTATCGTTGTTTGTCCTTTTAGCTTTAACATAAGGAAATAGTGATTCCGGTTATTCGTATATTATTCTGAAATAATTTTAATTCAACAACTTTGGCATGATTTCACAACAAAAATAATGGTATTGAATTCAATATTTTATTTTTTTAATGTGACACATAAAATTTATCTTATTAAAATGTCAGTTATCCTAGGGATAAAAACAGGCTATTAATACAATGGAACAATTTTATAGCAAATATACTACTAAAAATGAAGATTAAAAAAGTTGGCGAGAGCACTTACGTGCATATCTGCTAAAGGCTGTTCACTGTAAAGTGAGCACTTTTGAGGCCCTGGTTACTTTTATCTTTCAGCCACTGTTTACCCTTTAACAACCTTTTTAAATAAATATGGCCATGTAAGTAATTAACACAGTATGTATATTCCACCGCAATAGGAAGTTAACGTCCAAGGCTAAAGAAATATATTTATTGACTGTTATTCCAAATGAAATCCTAGCCTGGTCACTCCCAGATTCTTGCATGTGGGAATCATGCCGGACGATGCCGCTGGTGGATGGGTTATCTCAGGGATCTCTCGTTTCCCCCGCCCTTTCATTCCGGTGCTGCTCCAGTCTCACCTCAATCACCCTCATCGGCTCTCACGACCCCGCTGTTAAGAGCCGCCCAAATTTCTTCACTCACTCCAAATGAAAGGGCTTTCAAAAATGCTTAATTTACAGTGAATGGCTTATAAAATACAGGCAAGCACGACGTAGATAGATACACACAGACTTACAAAATAAGGGCTCGTCAATGAGGTTTGTGCAGTTAAACTGAATGCATTCTATCACTGTGTGTGTTATGTGGGAGGTAGAATAAACATTTTATCCGAAAAATTTGCAAAAAAAATCAAAGCGAATAAAACATTGCGTATCGGGCTAATGAATTGTAGGTTTGAGAAACACTTAAGAGTCAATACATACAAAACCTAAAATAACACCTTGCAAAAGCAAACATAATGAAACCTCAAAGAATTTAATCAACCCGTTAAAAGTAACAGATATTTTCATACGCCCATATGACTCCCGTCGTAGTACTTCTCATCTAGGTGGTTGTGCAATGTATCGTAAAACGATATAAAAGTACATACATGCTGACAAACAGAAGAGAGGAAAGCCAAAAACACTTTTGCGTAGAGAGGAAAGGTATATGGTGAAACAAATTCATCAAGAGACCTTTTGCCAGTTCATGCGCTGTTGCAAGATACCTACGAAATACTTTCCAAGCCACTAACACCAATTACAGTGAGCAGAGTGCTCAGCAATAGTGAATATACCGCAAGAACACCGCAGAAGTAATCTTACATAAACAAATGTAATTATAAAAAGAGACGTAACTTCGCAAAGGTATAGTTACAGCATGGGAATGATTACAGGACTGATGTAATATTTCCAGATGAGAGTACATTCACCATTTTTGGTTATGACAGTCCGTAAAAGTGAGGAGAAAAACCTGACACATGCCCGGCTATTTACTGTGTGGCACGGTCGTCGAGATTTGTTGTGCTAGATCAAGTGTGCGGTTATAGGTAGCTGACGGGAGGTGTTAGAAACCTGGCTTACTCGGAAGGTCTTCTGTCAGGTGATAACGTAGATTAACTGGCTGAGTGAGACTGTTGTTACAGTTCTTGAGTTAAATTACGTTGTACGTCAAGTTCCAGTCTGCTAATTCTTGAGTCCAGAAGTTCGGATTGGCTAGGCCGTATCTACCTTCAGTCCGGTAGATTAAACCCCTCACTACCGGGTGATAATAGGGACTGGTGTGGGCGAGCGGTGGAAAATGAGTATAATGTACCACGTGGACAGTCAAGACGACCTATAATCTCAGTGAGGCTGCGCGGTCCCGTTCCACCTGTTTTTCCTGCGTAGGAGGGGCTAAGGTACTCCGCTGCTGGTCAGTTAGATGAGCGATCTTTTGTTCCCTACGCCTTCGGCCGTGTCTTATCTTGTAGGTCATTAGAGTTTGGTTCACCGCTGAACAAGATACAGTGTGCACTTCGGACGAGAAACTATACCCTATGATAGTGTAGGTCCAGTAGCTGATTCGTGGCACAAGCTCTGTAATTGTCTCCACTGAACCCCCACGTCTGCGGGCAGATCAGAGACGTTGAGCCATGTGGGCCACCAATACTACTACTGGATGTAAGTTTCCAGCTAAGGCCAGGCCGCAACACCCAGGCCAATCCCACCCACGTGCTCTAGTAGGTGATACAGGCTAGGTTTGCTGTCTTTCCTCTGTGGAAGGTTTTCCTGGTAGTCGTGGCTCCTCTGTTCCTTCCTCCCAGCATCTGGGTGCTCGGGGGTAATAGGAAGCAACAGGCGGCCGTCTAATGGGTGTGTTCAAGACTTAAGGTCACCAGAGGGGAAGGGGGGGGGGGGGGCTAAGTCAAGCTAGTTCGGATTTACAAAAGTAACTGTTTCTGTTGGTAGTGCACATTGCAACTTATTCCCAGCGAGCAAAGTAGACCAACTCTAGAAATGAAAGCGTTAGATAAAGAACAAGCTGTATTTATTGAGGACTCAAATAAATATACTGACTCGTGCTATAACTACTCAGGTAAAGCTGTCTAATGCAGGGTATCTGTAGGAGACAAAAGTTCAAGTTTAAGTAGCAAGGTTTATTCGTGTTCGTTGGTGTTGGAGACTGATGTCATCGCAGTGGGTATCCGCGATGGCTACAGAAGACTCGAGGTTTTGCTGGAGGCCCCAGCACTAAGCAGTGCTCAAGAGAAGAATACGAATGACTGCTGGAGCCCCGCTGCACACGGACTTATATAGTGCAAAGTCTAGGCTGCCACTGCGGGTTGCGGGGAAGACGCGAGATGTCCTCCTGCTATGGAGGCTGGCACGGGAGGTGGGAACCCTCGTCAGCATTCCTTGGTTTGTGTATCTTTGGTGGCGCTCGGCCACGCCTGAAGTGGCTTAAGCTTGTAGGCACTCAGCATAGGGGGAGGAGGGAAGCGGCGTGCTCGCTGGTTGCGTAACCTTGTGGCCACGTGCTCGGCTGCCCGGGAGATTTAAGCGGCTGAGAAGTTATGTTGAAAGTATTGCTTGCACAACTCTCACATGGGTGGTTGAACTAGACAATTCTTACGTAGGTTGAAGTAAGGTTATACTTCACGTAAAGAGCAATGAGTCATTATCGTCGTTGATTAGTAGTATAAGCGGCACACGTCAAACCAATAATGAGATAAATCCCCAACATTCTCTCTCTACTGTCAAGCATGGTGGGGGTTCAGTTACGGTGTGAGGGTGCATGAGTGCATGTGATGTACGTGAACTGACGTTTATAGATTAACGATTGGATCAATAAAAATATATTGACCTGTTAAAAATAATTTGCAACAAAGTGGCATAAAACTTGATGTAGTAAGCTAAATTTTACCAGGATACTGGTAGTAAGCATAAATCCTTTGAACACGAATATGACTGCGGTATAATTGTCCTCGTGTAATAGAAATTCTACCCCAAACCTCCGACTTAAACCCAATAGAATATCTTTAGGCATACTTAGACATAAAGCTACCAAACATAATATTTCAAGCACATGGGACTCGAAAGAGAAAATCCTTCATGAGTGGAACAATATCCTTTCCAGTGTCGCCCAAGTGCTAGTAACGTCAATTCCAGTGCATTTGAGAAATTTTCTGAAGCAAAAGGGAGGGACTACTAAATATTAAATGGAGAATTTGTTGTGTGTATGTTGATGTACGAAAACTTTTGTTCTTCGTACAAAGGTGTATGAACATTTCTGATTCGGAAAATGTGAATTTATTTATATTTGTGTAATAAATTGCTTTGTTTCTTCTATAAGAAATGTTATTTGTTTGGTGTATCTGATGAAATGGAATACAAAATACAGCTGGACGCATACGTGTCAACAAATTGCTTATTGTATGAACTTAATGAAAGAAGCAGGACATATGAACATAACATTTAAATAGTTGGGGCCTGAGCTATTGAGCTATTTGAAAATGTATTCTGTGATATTCTTCAAACAAAAGAACGATTTAGTTAAATTTGCAATTTGACCTTACTAAAATTCTCAAAATCTGAACAACTTTAAGCCAGTAGTCACTAGCAATTTCAGACTGAATTAGACAGAGACCTGCTCACCACTGAACTCTAGATTTTGTCCCCCCCCCCCCCCCCAAAAAAAAACCCACACACACACACATTGTAACTATAATGTTGCGTATATACGGTCACGGACAAAATTATAAGAACAGTGGTAGACAGCAATTAGTACAATTTGTAGACGAGATTAATCTAAAGGCAGAAAATAGGAAATCAGCTATGTTTAATTTTACTCAGTGAGGTATAATAAGACACTCAAAACAGACAGCATTAAACCATGGCATCACTGCATAAGACTACATAATCTAACTCCAGTTCTTATAAACACTGGACGTACATAACTATCAGCATATTGTAGCAAAGTGTTGATCAGTGTTCACTCCTCAGTTCCCTTTTCTGCGAATAACTTCCATCAGTCTATTTAGCTCCGAATTAATCAGTTTTCTAGTAATGTGTGGCCCAATGCTATTGACACTTTGGTGAAAGCACTTTGTTTAATTGTTTTGCTGTAAATATTGTTTTTTTCCCTCACTCTTGTGTCCAATTCATCCAGAAGAAGCTCAGTGAGTTCAGATCAAGAAAGATCCATTTTGCAGTGTGCTTAGGGCCAGTGTCATGTTGGAAATAGAAGTCGTCAGTTTGGCCCAGTTTTTCTGCACTTCCCAACTGATTTTGTTGCAGAATATCTTTGTAGAAACAACTATCCATACTATCAACAACAAAAAGTTCTCCCACAACGAGAAACTGCCATGCACCCGTATACCATAATATCATTAGCTGCATGTTTTACAGTAAGTTGAATATTTTCCAAACCCCTTTCTGTATTCTGTTTCTGCCATATCAGTATCCGCCCATCCCTCCGAAATATGTTTAACTTACTGTCGTCATATTACTTACACATCGCTTCTTTCTTAGTATGTTCACTATATCCATTGTTAATAACTTTCAAAATGGTCCTGAGTTATAATTCTTTTCCACTATGTTCTTACAATTCGACGCAGATCTTTGTGTAACCAATGTTCAAATGTCCAAAAATCTCCATCCTGTCCTTCACCTCCATTGCACTATTCACTCAAAGATCACGTAATCCTGGAATTCTCTTTTATGACTCCTATTATTTTTATTTGCTCCCTACTGTCCAGTTCAGATTGTCACCCAGTTCTCACCTTTTTGAGCAACGATTTGTTCTTTTCAATGTTCTTAATGATATTTATAACTATGTATTGACACATTTAGACAATTTCTGACATTCCACTGTAAGATATTTTTTTACTATGCAGAACGCTGATGACTTGTCTTGCACCAAGTGCATCTCCTTCCTTGACACACCAATGCTTGCAGTGTTTGTTTATGAGCCTGTGTGCATGCAAACTACAACACTAAAACAAATACTAACTTATATTTAAAGTGAAGAGTATCCTATGCATATGTCTCATCACACAGAACATATATAAAACTTTTTTAACATTTCTTCATGTACCTTCAATACAAGTCACATGAAGCAGTATTATTATACAGCATAAGGACGCAAAGTGTTTTGTTGCATCATTCTATAATTGTTTGTGTCGTGAAGTTATAACATGTATTTCGTAATTGTAATTCTTGTGTGCGAATACTTCTGTACACAACTGTTTATTGTCTTGTTAGCAAATGTGCTATTTAGAGTGCCGTATGAAACACATTCACATGTTCCTGTTGATGAGCATGTTAACAGAGTACTTCCAAGTAATTTTAACCATAACTTGTTTCAAGGCTATAGAAACTCTGTTTTCCAAAGACAATCAACATAACCCATTCAAATTCTAACATCCTGAGCATAGCTATATGCTGAACACTTTCAGTATTAAGCATTTCATTAACATTTTCTCATTCCAATTGAACTTTCCCGCAGTACATTTCAATTTATTTCTGCACTCAATATTGATTTTAGGTAACATGATACAAGTTCTTATATGAACTGTTTCCACACAGCAACAAAATATATTTGTATTTTGTTCAGACCAATTGTAAACTATCAAATCAGGTGGTTTCAACCTAAGAATACACAAACAATTAAATAGGAAATTATATTTATTACTCTCATTGCATTGTTGTGGATTACAAATTGTATGAAAATAAAAATGAACACATTCCAATGAAATCACACCATCTCCGAAGTACACATCTCTCTCAGGCCAATAAACATACGTAACTTCCTTTAGGGAAGAAGTGATACAGAAATCTCAGTTGACTGCAACTGTACGTACTATAATAATCATTTTAAAAACTAAAACTTTTCTGAAAAGATTTTTTGAAGTGTGAATTCCAACAACTGCATGTTAAAAGGGTTCATAAGTATTATTTAAGTACGCATGTCATGATGGAAACAACCATTTGATGACTCATTACCTCATCTGTAATGCGTGTCCAATTGACTAGTTGCATGATGTCATTATAGTCAATTATTTTATACTTAAATTGAAGAAAAAAAAAATTATTTCACTACCGACATTTTACACGACTTCACATGGAAATTTTCAAATATAAAATTTCTGTGCCAGAATAGTACAAATGTAGCAACTATACCTCTAGCAGAAATTAATTTTTTAAATCATTGCTATCAGTGAGAGAGATCTGGCAACCACACTGATATCTCTGGATAAACATCAACAGCTGACACAACAGCATTGCTTCTTGAGTTGAAACACACATTCCAAGTCTGTTGGTATGTTAACACACCACCACCACCGTAAGTTTCTTTACATCCATAAAAAAAATAAATAAAAAAAACTGGCCATTGTAGCAGAGATGGGAATTCTAGCAATTAAAGTAAAACAAAAAATGTAAATAAAAGCACCAAGACCACTATAAAGAGTAAAAGAAACTGCAAACTAACAGAAGTTAGGGTACAACACGTAAATTGACAATCCAATGAAAGACTCGCAGAATAATCCCACTTTTGGACTTTTGCATGTGCAAACAAACATGGCTGAGTGAAATAATGCTAACATTTCTTTCTTATTGTGGTTAAACTCAAGCTTAACACTACTTCTATTTCATGTATAAATACAATTAAGATATATTTAATAAAAATATCTATCCATAAAAAATCTATTTACAATTTTTTTGCAACAAATAGGTTTTTAGGCTAATAGTGAACGTGTAGAGCTACTACAAAATATCACTCAATTGTGATGTGTTGCAATAAACAAAACATAGTTACAGACAATTCATTTATCCCTAATTATTTACTATGTTTATGAGATACAATACATTTCAACAATCTTGTATAACGATCACTTCAACTTCACATGATGATAAGAAATAAGGTACTACTGTTATTGCTATAGTTTATGCCCATTACTTCTCAAGATTACAATTCCTCTTCATACTACATAATATGCTGAAACATTGTAAGTAAAATATGCTAACCAAGAATTGTGTTACTGTACATGTTACTGCATTACTGTGGTTATATACACCTTAATTCATACCATACACAGAAATATCATTATAAAACTGTCACCTGTTCACTGAACATATGAGGGAGAAACATGAATATTTTTGGGAGGAACTTTTCCAGTACTCTTGAATGAATAAGTACATAAATAATAAAGGTACTAGGAGAGTTTAACACAGAGTGTTGCTGAAGTAATATTAACTTGCTGTGAACTTCATGAAAACTGCTGCTGAGGTGTCTTTATGATACCAACGTTTTCAAATTATGTGGATGTCGTAGTAATATTGCAGCCAACACCATGTAATTCTGCTGGATTCAGGCTATGTAATATTACGTCATTAAGTTCTACTGGATCATGTCATCAGCACTCGAAGGGTTAAACAATGGCAGTCAAGTTGCAGGCATGGTACAAAACATGTTTATATAAAAGTAAAGAGTATTAGGCATCATTGCAAAGGAATTATGCTTCCAAACCATAGAGCGAACATGGGATAGAGCAATTTCGCTAGCTGCGCACAACCAATTTTCATGTCACAACATTGAATTGCTTTTCTGCCAACACGACTAGCAAAAACAGTGTGGATCAGATTTCAGGTTTGAACACTGTTTAGTAAACAAGTGCTTTGAGATGTTTTTATACGTTCCCCAAAAATGTAGTTTGATTAAATTCTAATTGGTAAAAGTTTATATATATATATATATATATATATATATATATATATATATATATATATATATATATATATATATATATATATATATATATATATATATATATATATATAATATATAGAAGTGATAGTCGTTTAAAAATGACAGTAGAACCTCTCTATTACGACCCCTCACAGTTCCTGAGAATAGGGTTGTAATAGGGGGAAAAGGGTCGTAATGAAAATTTTGGGCCAATTTTGACCCACCCCTAACCCCTATGCCTCCAAATACCATTTTTTGCATGAAGTTCATGTTCAATCGTGTCTAGCACATAAAAAAACCCACTTTTTAAAGTAAGTATACATATTATATGTATATTTTAATAGCGGGAAGTCTCCTGATTAATTTGATGCCCAAGAAAGGCATATTGGACCACCCCTTGTCATAAAAAAGAAGGCCCAAACACAGTATGACATGGCCATTGAAAGTGTCTGAAAAGATTAGACTATGTATTATTAAAATGTAAAGTTATTATTAAAGATCTATTACGCAGGTCTCATGGGTCATACATTGCTATGAGGTACGCAGCGATCAAAAAGTTTAGGTGGTATTGCGCAATAAGTGTGTGTGCGCGCCATGCTTTCTTTGGTCTGGCCGGATGGTGAAGAGGGGTGGGGAGGAGGGGTGGGGAGGAGGGGTGGGGAGGAGGGGTGGGGAGGAGGGCGGTTAGCTGGCTATCCCTTCCAGTCTATGTGAGCGATCAATATCGCTCGGTCGGCACTCGTGGTCGTTGAGCTCGTGACTTGACTTTGCTTCTGCCTGGCAACAGAACACATATGTCGACTGCCATATTACCGTATTTACCGCATTGTAAGCAGACCTTCTTTTATCATTTTGAATCTTACAAAATCACCCCTCTGCTTAGAACTGGGACAGGCAAAATTACATACAGTTCCGACCCAGTTTATATAAAACGAGCTGGTAAAATGGACAGTGTATATTTACCAGTACCATTGCAGGCCCAATACTAATAGAGTAAAGTGGTCTGAATATATAAAAACGTGCGGTTTTTGTGTCATACGCACCCCCTTATTGCTTGACTGAGTGTGACCTCTAACAAAGGTTACACAGGCAGCGGAAGTCGCAGTGATTAGTCTGCTATGGCACAGTGCTGTATCTACAATATATCAGTCCCGGTACCCATCTGCAAATGTATTCCACACCACAGAAATCTTATCTAAACCACCGTTGCTTAAAATGATTTTTATCACCCGCAAATTTTAAATAAAATTTTCTGAGCAAATATTTTTTTTTACTTGAAAATCTAAAACAAAAAGCCACAGTAATTTGGCTGTCACGCATTGTCCTAGTATTTCCCTTCTCTTTTTCTCCCCCTCACCCCAAATTGAGAAACTAGTTGTGTGCGCTGGACAAAGCATTTTCATCCTCTTGCTCCTAACATGCCTCCCCCTCCAAACAAACTTTGGGCTTCACCCGCTGAACAAAGCATTCTCATCCTCTAGCCCATAACCCCCCCCCCCCCCCCTTTTCCCATACCCGGAACATATTGATCACCAACCCGCAGAGGAATTTTTTTGTCCTCCTCACCCTACCTTTTCACGGGCTGTTGCACTTAGCTGTCACATTTTTTCACCACTTCCGCTCCTTTCCTCCTCCTCCTCCAACACATTATCTTATCATCCTTCCTGCCTCGAACCATTCACCGATGTGGAAACTTTGGCACAATGACCTCACCACGTGCTTTCAGCTGATAGAACGTGCTGGACACGTGCCTCAAATTTTCGACTTTTTCGACCCAAACTTTTCACGGTTCCTCAGGATTGGGTCATAATAGAGAGGTGGTCATAATAGAGAGGCAGTCGGTCGTAATAAATGGGGTCATAATAGAGAGGTGGTCGTAATAAATGGGGTCATAATAGAGAGGTGGTCGTAATAAATGGGGTCATAATAGAGAGGTGGTCGTAATAAATGGGGTCATAATAGAGAGGTGGTCATAATAGAGAGGTGGTCGGTCGTAATAAATGGGGTCATAATAGAGAGGTGGTCATAATAGAGGGGTGGTTGTAATAAATGGGGTCATAATAGAGGGGTGGTCGTAATAAATGGGGTCATAATAAAT
This sequence comes from Dryococelus australis, assembly GCA_029891345.1. NCBI lineage: Eukaryota > Metazoa > Arthropoda > Insecta > Phasmatodea > Phasmatidae > Dryococelus > Dryococelus australis. The sequence goes on along the minus strand of CM057007.1, from coordinate 10,712,944 downwards.
GGGGTCATAATAGAGGGGTTTTACTGTAAGTTATAAAGAAACACGTTCATCACAATTGACCATGTAACTCTGACAGCTGTGTTGCTTTGGGGTAGGTCAATGTTGGATACATGCGCAGAAAACGAATAGTTGGTCTATCTCATCTTTAGTCTATGTTCCAAACCATGTGGTGTGACTACACTAACATCAAGGCCATCTCGTACAGTGTACAATCGATATAGCACATAAAAAAAAAATGTAATTATCCATTTAAACCTTTTATGGCAGGCAATGTTATTTCAACATTCAGATGGTGCTAAGCACAGATCATAATGCATGCTATATCCAACATGTGATGATTTTTTTATGCACCTAGGTTGATTTCTAAATATACACCCTTTTAAAAAGTATTGTTCACAAGTCAAATTAATTTTAATGCTAACATATTTTTCTAAATATAAGTACTGGCATATTATGATAACTACTGTATTTTGCTAACACTCTACTACTGACTTTACATGCATGATACAGGTAAGTACACACTTGCAATATATACACAAGCACACAAATTAATGGTACTGGTACCTTGTAGAATCTACTAACCTAATTTCTTCAAGTTAAACATTTTCATTTGTGACTGCAGTGTAAATCTGAGATCTTAAAAGTCTCAGACAATTACACTGATTCTGCACCATCCAACAAGATCTTTCCACGAGTATGTGCTCTTATGAATCAAAACCACCAATAAACAATGTAAACATTTGCATCACTGCATACTGCAACGAGGAGCTGGACTGTCCAATAGTTACCACAATAACAAAATTACATGCTATAACATACCCAGTATTGCGAGAACTGAGATCTGTATAGTGACCCTAATGGCGTAGCTTAATTCAGGAAGCAGATGATGCCAGGCTACAAGATTAACATGTTTCATTACCTTGGTGATCTTTTTTGTTGAGTACTGTCGTTTGAAGCAGAGGCATTAGCTGAGCTTACAGTTTACTGATATTGTAGTTCAGTCCAACTTGTCATATTGGCTTCTTAATTTATTGCTGATTTAAACTCGTATAAGGAAAAATCTATGAAAATGCTATTACTGTCCTTGCATTACCCTGCAATTCAGACACAATACCGTAACTATTTATAATATATTAACTATAATATAATTATATATAGGCTGTTCACGGTAAAGTGAGCACTTTTAAAGACCTGGTTACTTTTTCCTTTAACCAATTTTTTATCCTTTGACAACCTCTCAAAATAAATATTGACATGTAAGTAATAAACACAGTGTGTACATTCCTACGCACACAAAGGTTAACATCTATATTTATTGACTATTTTTTTCGAGATGAGCCTATAGTATCATAAACATCTAAAGTTTTACATTAAATTTCCTCAACATTTCCTCCTGGGAAGGTTCAATCAGCAAGAACTCAAAGAATCCAAAATGGAGAATGAGGCCAAGTCTAGATAAACAACAATTTTATTTAACTTTGTCCATGCTGGCAAGATGGCAGTACAGTAACCTTAACACCAGTAAAGAAAGCTGAAATAAGTATACATAGGCCTAGTTCAACATAGCTGCAACTTTCAGACAGCTTGTTGTGATGTTATGAATATATACACTGCAAATTTACTATCACCAGCACATTATCTCTCAAGAAACCTGAGGCAGGTAGCAGTATTACACATCATTCTGAATTTTTAATGTTCATTCCCTGCCGTAGAATGTAAACCCCCCCCCCCCCCCTTAATAAAAGGTAAACATTAAAAAATAATACGGGAAATATTGCAGAAAAAACTGTGATGCTTTGAAATGTATGCTGTTTGTCAAGTGACACTATTTATTTACACACACAACTTGGCTTTGAAGTCATTGCACACTACCTATCAATAATTTGTACAATGAATTACAACTAAAAATGGGATAGCACATTAAATATGCAACACTACAATTTTAAGCCTGCAATCAATATGACACGTGAAAACATAACTCAGTATCACACATTTACTATTAATATTTTACAATCCCAAAGTTAAGAAAATGTACAAAATATTTATGGTACTAACAGTAAAGTATTATAGGCGTAGGCAGTTTGAATACATAGTATCTATGTTTCTGTGATGCATAAATATGTAATGTTGCTGCCCATAAAAAATCAGCAAAATATTCTCCCACATAAAAATTAAAACTATAGGTATAATTTACACATTAACTTCAAATAAATGATCATTTCACAAGCATACAGAAACATTCTGTTAAGTATACCAATAATTCAACATCTATTACACCCACAAGATCTTAAGTGAGGATTAGAGTTGTTCCGATACTGATACCGATTGCCGATACCCTGATACTAATGCCCTTCGCAGTTAATTTTTGTATTCCTGTAAATATTATTATGACGCGACTCCGTACAAAGTTATTTTGTGTATAAACGTGAGTGAACAAATTATTGCACGCGTGAAAAGCTATTCATTTGTTCGTGTTTTTTTGGTAATAATTTGCAGCCCATACACGCCAAAATACGGTAATTTTTGTGGCTAAAGAAAGTAATAACATGATTTCACTGTCTATAACCGATACTAACGTATTGACAGGATACCATACTTGGTATCCATACTTAGTATCTGTATCAGAACAACTCTAGTTTAGATGTACACAAATCTCTTAGTTAATGCCAAACCAAATTTTAACATGCAGGAAATATGACAAAAGTGCCATTGGCTAGTGGGTTTTCATGAAGTTTTCCTATTTCCCACAAAAAAAAACTCCACTGCTGCTCAATCTCTACCTTATGTTTACCCCCATTGGTACGGAAGTTACTTACATCTCTCCTCTTTTGGTTTTTATATGAATGTTTCATTTTGTTTAAACACACATTTAAAATACAAAATTTACCAGTAACGTACACACGTCGTTGATACACCTATGCAAAATGTAATTAATTCAACGTAGCATGACAGTATTTGAACAAATATAACTTTGGTAAACACAAGGCATGTTACATTAATTAAATGCTAGTTCCTTTACTTAGTTTTTTTCTTGACCACATACTGAAAGAATATCTGAAAATGATACTCAATTATGATGCTAATCGTTGAGGTATTCAATACTTTGTGACAACCTTGTTGTCACAGAATTGGTTTGGTTCCTAAATGCTGAAGTTGGCAATATTCAGCTAATTTGATGCTAGTGTTTAAATATTCTTTGCCTTTTATTATAGACCGATCTATACTATGTAATATTTATTATTTTAATTTACATTGTTTAGTTAATATTTATAGGCTTATGGTATATTTTATAGTTAGTTTTATCGTGTTTGTATTTTCGAATATGTTAGGGAAGTCTCCGCTTGCCGCATGGCAATCGGGCTTTGCGAAACAGTAGGCCGGTTATGTGAAGGACAGTAGTCGCTCTGTCCTCGCATGGAACGGTTGTGTCTGGGCCAGTGGTCCATGTAGCCTTGTGTGCTGCGCGATGTTGGATAAATGTGCCAGCCATAGTGTGTGTTTGTTCGAGGCCAAGGCATTGACGAGCAGTTAAGCACGAAAAATGCAATAGTATTTGAATATGATTTATTCCTGCTAAGTGAGACCATTGTTAATATACGGGAAGTATGAACATGTTTTATGTTTTGTGTGCGCTGCTCTTTCTGCCGACTGACTTGTGATTACCACAGCTCATAAATGGAATTAGGAGTTAATATTGTGCACGTCTGCCACGGCGTATGAATTGGAATTCAGTCCCATCTTTAATACCGGCGTTAATTACAGTGTGTTGGTGTGGAAGTGAAAACCTATGAAGAGAGTTTTGCTTATGCCTGGGGGCGTATTCACGCCGCTGCAAGTCAGCTGTTGTGAGCAGCTTATTGTACACCGGCACTGCTGCGGGCCGGACGAGCCCGTGTTGAGTTCACTACTGGGCTGACTTCGCAAGCAATATGTCTGCGGGACATTTCTTTGCTCTACGCCACCGTGCTGCATTTCCAAGGTATGACATCTTCTGTATAAGGGCCCAAAGGAACCGCGGGCTATAACACCGCAAGAATTTGTTGCGTCTATCACTCAGCTGTTGTACTATCTGGCGCTGCAGATCCAAGCGGCGACTTCCTTTTAATTTTAATCATGTGCGAGTTAACAGTAGTTTTGCAAAGGACCAAGGATTTATTGCATGAGTATTTTATATAGATAACCCTTGTCTACATGCACATTTTACACCTGTGTAAATGAAAGTTTTGCGTGTGTGTAACCAAGCCAGTACTACAGACGTTAATAAACAACAGTAACTGAAACACATTGACTATCCATCACTAGTACTAAGCAACCCCTCCGTAATTTTACAATAGAGGCATAACGAGTAACTTGGATTGGTATTGTGCCTTTGAATGTACCTTAGACTTAACATGTATATTGCAGTATACATTGGGTCAGAATGCAAAAAGCCTTTAAAGACGAGACCCCAGTGTACCCTGAGTAATAAGAAATGTGGTTTAGGTCCATCGGAGAGTGAGGTAGAATTGAATGACCCAAACCCCACTGGATACAGGATGTCTCACTGTTCCAATTTTGAGAACATATTTTTCCTTTTGTGAAAAGGTTCTGCAACAGTAACTGCCAGACCTTGTTTATCAAACAAATTAAATGTAAGAGTTGACATCTGTAATTTTTAACCAAAATGCAAACAAATCTAATTTTTAGCATACTTTTGTGTGACATGATGGTAATTTACCATGCGAAAACTACTAATACTTTCAGTCCACATACTGATACCTCAGTTTTTAATTGCCTTGCACACTGATTTACTTTTTCTGTACAATGTACTCGTAATACCACTCAACAACAGCAGACATTTCACAAAGAAACTCACTGCAGTAAACAAAACGTTCCCATATGGCACTGTTCATCTGCAAAGGGTTAAGATCAATCAAGGTTCCACTGCTGATATTACAACTAAAATATAATGTGATGAAAACAGCCAGTGTCAAAGAAGAACAAATACAAAGTATAGATAAAATTTTCCCTGAACTTAGAACTATCTGTTATATCATGTAGATGAATTCTAATGCTCTTTGTAAACAAATATGCATATTATGGAAGTATGTTCATTCTGATGGGATATATTATGTAATAAATGAAAGAATAAAATATTCTACAGTTGAATCCCTACACAAATACTATATATTCACCTGGTCACAATATCCATTCATAGCATCAACGTGTAACAGTCTTTAAAATGATTCCTGTGAATAAAATGCTTGCAATCAATATACAGTAATACGTTTTCCATATGTTTATATTCATGTACCTCTGTGGTACTACAGTTACAAAACACAGTCTCATGTATTATCACCTGTTCAAGGTATCCTGGAATATAAAGTGTTTTGAACACTGTCTTATGCCATAATATACCATCCCAAAAGCATTCGTAATACTTTCCCCCACATTCACTGAGTCCAGATACTGTTTTGGAATGTAAGTAAATTATCACTCCTAAATGCTCAGTCAGTCAGTTTGGATTTGTATCCATGCAACAACACAGTCACCAAGTTTCAAAGAACAATATTCCACACAAAGAGACAACCTATGCAGATAACAATCATGAACATCATCATGTCTCTCATATAAAAAACTTATTTCACTGCCAAAAAAAAAAAAAAGGCCATTATACCACATACTTCATAAGTACAAAACAAGTTTCTGAAAAAAATGAAACAAACAGTACTGCTTTACACACCTCTAAAAAGTGATGTTCTGATGAAACACAGTCTAACAAAATTTGTTTAGGTTATTATTGTCATCTGTAAATATTAATTACTAACATTAACATCAATAATTGACAGACAAGTTAAGCTCATAAATGTCTGACAAACACACACAACTAAAACTACTAGAATTCTTAAATTTGTACAATATTTTAAATATAAAGGTTTCTATGTTGATTTCTGACCAAGTACTTACTTCATAGCACTTGACGTACCATAGTGAAAAATAACCTTATGCTGCAATAACCTTCACCAATCAAATTTCGATGAGGTACAGGCCCAAATTAAGTAAACCAATATCTATTAGTTATATTTCTTCTTTTTCTGGGATTGTCTTCTTGGATATCCTCGTATTTTCAGCTCACCACCTGCAAAATTAAGACATAAATAAAACATTAAAATTGTCACTTATGTTCATTTGCATTTGAAAGGGCATCTTTTACTCAATTTTCAGTCCCTTTTACATGCGAGTTCATCTACCAACCACCTTGCCTTGCATCTTATTTTACAAAATGAATTTGGCGTAACAAATTTTCTTCACTTAAGATTGATGCGTGACACTATCTGTGTCAGGGTGCTTATATTCATAGTTAGTGATGACCACGAGCTCTTTCTATGGGCGGTCTGGCTGACTCTACTTGCGTACTGCCAGCCGTGTTGGTTGGCAGCTGGGTATGAAGCCTTAGCTACTGACTGGGGTGCTGGCTTAGAGGCCTGCAACTTATGTTCAATGACACTAGGTCGGCTGATAGACAAGGCAGGTTTACTTGTTGAGCTGTGATTACTGGATTTACTGTGGCTGTTCCTAGTACTGCTGCTGCTCCACGGGCTGCTACAAGTTCTCGGTACCCTCTCTCCTCATTAAATGGCAGCTATCACTGGATGCAGGTTCCGGCCTCTCAGGAACCTTCCGGGAAGGCTGAATCAAAGAAGGGGAGGGAGTCGGGAGGTTAAGCCCATTCCTGTGGTGATATTTGTCTAAGTGCCTTACTGGACTTGGCGCAGGTAGACTGGTGGGGCAGTAGTTGCCTTTCTTTCCCTAATGTCCTCCAACCTCTCTTGATAAAGGGCATTAGGTGCAAGAACCTTGTCCTGAGAGATAGGAGCAGGCGACATGTGTCCCCTATTTAAAAGTTTTCTGTCGTCTAGGCGCACCAGAATTACGCTGAGTACAACCTTATTCCTCAACCGGCAAGTCAAATGGTGTGGTGGTTGAAGAGTGGGTTCCCTCGGAGGCACTCCAATAGCTTCGACGGGTGAGCCCCTTGAGCAGGCAGGTTCGGCCTGACTCAGAGCCAACCAAATACTCCCTCCGGCAACACAAACAGTAATTTATCCTCTCAAGCAGGGGTATGACTACAGATTGTGGCTCTACTGTTTGATACACGTGGTGTGCTGAATGGGTGGCCATCAAATGGTGTGTGTTATTGACGTACAAATTCTTCCATCTGGAGGAGCTCGCAGTCCTACATTACGTGGCAATTGATATTGGCAAACCTGGTCTCCTGATCCACTATGTGGTACGTAGGTGTATACTATGGTAGTTTGGAGGTACTCAAGGAAAAATGAGAGAATAGTTAGGTTCAGAATGTGTTTATTCCATGAGGAATAAGGCATGGTGGCCCATAATGGCTCCTGTCTACCCAGAGTTGACCGGAAGTAGTAAACTATGCTGTTCAGGTGAAGGGGACCTGGTTCTAATCTGGCTGGGGACAGCTTTAACTACGTAATTAATGACAACTTTCCCTGTCTATGTTGTGTTCACATGCCCTGAAGGGGCTTAGGGAGCCCACGTCCTGAAGGGTGTGTGGGGTAGCCGTTGCCAGGGGCAAGTGGCTAGGGTGGCAGTTGACTTTTGGAAGGTTTTCCAGGGGGAAGACTTCTGAAGTTCTGCAGTAGGCAGCGGTGAGTTGAAGATCTGTAGGCAGTGGTGGTCAGAAAGCTCCAGCGAACAAGCACGTTGGAGAAAGCTGTCTAGTTGGTCAAATGGCTCTCAGAAGAGCCGACGATTCGAGCCTCTGCACTGCAATATATCCTGCCTGGCTGATAGTATGCCAGCCCTGGTGGTAGGGGGTATTATGCGCACGCATCTTGGATGGAGCTAAGGGCGGTCATTATTGGAATGCGACATCTCTCAAGTGTGCCCTTGAACTTTCTCTGGGTGTAGCAAAGCGTCGCTCACTCACAATTGATTATTGGCATCTCGAGGGAGAGTGCACTTGGCAATGGTTACTGGTCGGTAGTATTGTTGAAACGTATGATTCTGACACGTCTGTAACTATCCTGGTCCAGGGAAATCATGTAGGCGCTACAATATAAATCAATTAAATGCTTCCAAATGCCATTCACTGTTGCTTGTAGATGAACAGAAGTTGTTAATTCATAATAGCCTGTAAACATAACACATCAATCCCCCCCCCTTCTGTGTGACTGAGATTTATCTGGGCAATTAGCTGGGATGCCTTCCTCTCGGTGATGATGTAGAACTGTTATCTCTTGAAGACTGTCCATCCTCTTGGAGACAATGTAACTGTTGTCCCCTTGAAAATGGTGGTTGCGCTTCTGTTCTGCTTTCTGCACCAGAGTTCTGACCAAGTGGCAGTATGTGCCGAAGAATCATCTCTGGCAGACTGGCAGATGACTAATGATTGAGTAGTGGCTGGGTGAATGACCACTGGTGGTTGCTCATTCTCTCTCTCCCGGATCTCGCAGCGAAGAGGTATAAAAGAGAGGATAGAAATGTGTGTCACTGTGTCGGGTGATATGCTAACTGACCCTTTGTTTTTAAAGCGTGCCAAGCATGCAGTTCACAAAACCAGCTGAAGGCTTGGGTGTGGCGTTACAAAATATCATGTTACAGATATTCCTGTTGGTAAGAAAGAAAGCAAGGCAATGCATCTTGTGCCTACAGGGTTGGTCAAAGCATTACAGACAACTACAGACACATGGATAACTAATGGAAATTGTAATACCTACTCATAAGCAGACATGCGGTCGCCACCCTCGAAGAAGAAATTGTATTACCCATAGAGTTATTGACACAGCAGAGAAAAAGCTAGTCGGCAGGGATGCTGAAAGAGAGCAGCACCCTGCGGCCGATGTCGTCACTGCAGCCCGAGCCTCGTGAAGAGGCTGTGAATATGACAACAGCCTCCAGACAGGGAGATGAAATAAAAAATGGTGGCATGTTCCACTACTGCACTACCTTAAATTAAATAACCCCTGCGAAATGAGGCTAGCAACCCTCGTATCTCTGGAGAAGCCACCGAACTGAATTTTTCTGTATATAAGGAGAAGCGACATCGCTCTCATGAGTCTTCATCAGCCCACCGACTTGAGTAAGGTCGGAGGGCACTAATCAGTCTGCAGAAGACTCTCCAAGCTTGAAAAGGCTCTCCAGTCGGCAAAGACTCTCCTAAATCAGTGCAAGACTCTCCAACCTGCTCCAAGAAACTCTCCATTCTCCACTGCTACAGCACGTGGAGAAAAAGCCATCAGAAATTTGGAAGAATCTCCCACACCACTGTCAAGACGTCAACTCCAGGTATATCAACTTCCCTACACCTTGACGCAAGCTACTTATACTATTAACTAAGCTTACGACTCATCGCTCATCACGTGAAGAATACCTGTACTTCAACCTAAGTGAGAGTTGTTACAGCAAACCTATACACGGTTGCTGCGCGCAACTTAAATCTACCGGGCGGCCGAACATGTGGCTACAAGGTTACTGTCAGCCACTTCGGGGCACGACCGAGCGGCACCGAAGATCCACGAAGCAGAGTGCTGACGAGAGGGTTCTCACCTCCCACACCAGCCTCATGGCAGGACGTCACATGCCTTACCAACACCCCACAGCGGCAGCCTACACTTCTGACTATATAAGTCCGTGCACGGCAGGGCTCCAGCAGTCATTCGTATTTCTTCTCCAGAGTTAACCCTGAGCACTCCTTAGCGATGGGGCCTCCAACAAACCTTGAGTCTTCCCTGTGACAGCAGTCTTCGACAACCATCGAACACAAATATACCCTGCTACTAACTTTAACTTCTTTTTGTCTCTTCCAGACAACTGCAATTAGACAGCTATAGTTAAATACTTACATACTTAGTTTTCTAGTTCACTTTCCCTCTAGCCTATGAGCAAGTCGCCTACACATGGCTAACGTAGTTTACCTTCAGTACGCCGTCTGCTTGGTAGGAAATAGCACGAAGCGCTGTGTTTATCGAGTCCTCAATAAATACATCTTTGTTCCCTATCCTAACACTTTTGTTTCTAGGGTAACATCTACTTCGCCCGCTAGGAATAATTCACACTGTGCACTGCCGCTAGAAACCGGGAACGTTTTAAATCCGAACTAGCTTGACTGAGGCCCCCCTTCTGGGGACCTCCAGTCTGATAAACACACACATTAGGCAGTCACCTGCTGCTTCCTACTACCCTGAACACCCAGGTGCTGGAGGGAAGGAACAGAGGAGCCACAACCACTAGGAATACCTTCCACCAAGAAGAGACAGCAAGCCTGGGTTATATCACCTACCAAAGCACCTAGGTGCTGGACAACCACCCCTCACCTAGCAAAACCAATTGCGACTTAGAAATATGGAATTTATTTTCATTTTTCTCTTGCACTCACAGGCTTACCTTCACTTGCCGTAATGTAAAAATAAATATTACTACTTTTCTAAACTTTCTGTATAGAGTCAAGCATCCCCTTGTTTTCAAAATAATTGTAATAAATACATTTGTGACAATTTTGAATTCAAGTAATTTAATTAATATTCACATCCATCACTTACCAAGGGTATGGTGTACTTTACATCAGTGATTCTTGTAGCTCTTTTGAAATCAAGCGACTGCTCTGGGATAGACACGAGTGGGCCGAACCATCTTGGGACTCCTGGCACCTAAATAAAGCTATAGCCTGCATAAGACATGGAAAACTCCTGAGAGGTATCCAGATCACCTGAGCAACGCTCACGACTATTCAGACACACTAACTCGCTCATTACCTCGGTTCGTCTGAATAAGAACGAACTCAGGAAAGCTTGAGCTATGCTGATAGTCCTGGAGCGTGCCATCCTAATCGTAAATAATAAGTGTGAGCCAACAAACTATCTGTTTTCTTTGCTATCTAGGAGTAGTTCTAAATGCCCCAGAAAAAAAGGTGGGAGTAGTAGCCAACTGAGACGATTAGCCCGACAGGCACAGCAAAAAGAATTACACCAACAGCCAGTTCCAGTAGTACCCAACCCGACCAGTGAATCCTCACCAAATACTCAGTCTATTGAGCCATTGTTTAATCCAATCAAAGAATTACCAACCAATTGCTGAAGACTGTAGTTCTTCCCTGGACTCCTTGCTACGGATTTGTTGGCCGTGGCCAGACCAAAAGCACTTGAGTAATTTTGCACCCCCAGAACCTAAGTCATAGGCAAGTCCCCAACCACAACCATATCCAGTCGTTAACTCACCCTCTAACATGTGTCAAGTGCGTACCGCTGCAGGAAAGGTGATTACGTAGTCATTCCCCCTAAACCCACATGTGCACGTAAGATGGTTACAACCTCATCGTATTTTGTTCTAGTACGGAAGCCGACAAGGCCGGCCCCATACAAACACCCCAGTATCATACAAGATACCGAGTAGGAGCTATCTGGTGCTATTTAATTCACCATCATTCCGTAGCGGTAACATTCCCATTTCTAGTTAATTATTTTAATTGTGACATCTAGTATCACAAATCTTGGCAATCTTTATGGTGAGTAAGACTTAACTCCCTGGGAGGAAAGTTTATGACCTCAAGCTCACCCTGGAATTTGATTCCCCATCTCCATCTCTCAACCCTTCTTCGAGGCAGTACCCCATTAGATCTCCCAACGTGGGCAGATCCCCCCCCCCCCCTCAAGCAAAATACTTCCAGGACATACACACTGCTGAACGGAACCTCAGTAAATAAAGGAATGAATCAACACTCTCACTCACCCAGGTTATCTTTCTTTCCACTACGCAACCTGCTAGAGTAGGAATGAGAGTATTATCCCACTCTTGAGTATGTAAGTACCGTATTTACTAGTGTGTAGTGTGCACCATGATTTTTGCAACAAGTTCCAGGGAAATTTAAAAAAAAATAAAATAGCACCAAAAATTTGTGGCATCCTGTTAGTAAGTATTGAACAAATGATTATTTTTTACATTAACGTGTGGTAATTATGACATGTTTGGAAAATACTTTAGTTAAATAACTTGGGTGCAAAAATTAAAAAGAAATCTAGAACCCTCATACTCCTACTACTTAACATTTCCGACTTCATTTTTTCACATTGACCTTCTAAAAAAAAGTCTCCTCGTCCCTTCTTCCCCCCTCTCCTCCAACACGACTCCCTAGCCTCTGCCACAGAAACAATGCAGGATGGCGGAATTATCAACCGGCAACATCTGGGTGTTATTACAAGAGGGAGGGGGCCGTAAACACGTGGCAGCACTGGTTTGCAGTAGGATGCCATTAGTTGGCGGCAGGGGGGGGGGGGAGCACAGCGTTGCACCTACACATAACTGAAGGGTCGTTGAGAGAGAAGGGAGAGGAGTGATGTGTGTGTGTGAGAGAGAGAGAGAGAGATATATATATGAGACAACAGACAGTCCCGCCACTTCCCTCAACATCCCGGGACAATTTATGGCTACCACTCCCCCTTGCTCTTTTTTTCCCCTGTGTAAAGTGCACACCCCAGAAATGTTTTCCTTTATTTTGGGAAAAAAAGGGTGCACTATACACAAGTAAATACAGTATAAGTTAGGCTGGATCCCCGAGTGTGAGGGGGAGGGGAGTGCATCGACATATTTTAATGAATATCAAATTAATTAAAAGAAATTATTGAGACCTATTATTTTGAAAACTGTGTCGGATGAGCTATTGCAATTTTTGGTAAAGTTTCAAAAGATCTAAAAATAATAAAAGGTGAAATCTGACTTGGTGTGTCAATTATTTGCACTGGTTTCGGTACATGTTCGAGGCCTCGAAATGTGTGAGCTCTAGGCAGACCCTTGCTCACTCACAACTAGACTCTACACGCAAGGCACTCAATTGGCATGCTGTCCTTCCATTGGCAACTCCGCTGAACATGACTTCAGTCCGATTTGTGCTTAAAGACCACTCTAAAGTTTGTGTCCAAAACTAATTATGGAACCACCCATCTTAGCCATATTTACACACATACAAATTAGCATTGGCGTTGAAATGAGAGCTTGAATCTTGTCTCTGGGCACAAAATATTTTCTTAAATTAATTTCATGTTCACAAAGAACTATAAAACATCCAAACATTTTTAAATCATGTGTTTATACCAAACCTCTGCAACACACTTCATGCCCCAGCCAGACAGAGCCCGTAACTGTTCACTGAAAAGTTTCAATCCCATTTGCAAATTTTTGTAGGGTGGCTATTGTAAGCAGTTATATAATTCCCTGACATTTTTCTGACTTATCCATGTGTATTCTTTTATTTTTCCCTGGCCAACGCACACAGCAAAAATTAGACATCTTTAAATGTTATTTTTTATGCAGGCTTGCACCTAAAATAACATTTTCCACTGTCAACAACAAAATTGTTCCCAAGCGTTTAAATCTTCAAAAATAGCTAGAGTAAATAAAAGTAAAGTATGGTACAAATCACGTGATGACTATTAGCAGAAGCATTACAACCCAAGATTTATTTTCTTTTTACATAGATTTATAACCATTTTAAAGGCTGTTCACGATAAAGTGAGCACTTTTGAAGTCAACCTTGCAAAAAAGTCACTGCTCCTACCTGCATATATTTTAACGAGCACAGCACTGAGTGACATGCGCCCAGTAAAGTTCATAACGAAGGAGGGAAAGTAGTTCCATATCTTAACATCAAAAAAAGTGTTAGGGTAACCATTTGTGATAACTTAAATTTGCACTTTCGCTTCTTGTTTTTTTTAATGCATCGAAGTGTAAAATTTAACATATTTGTAATACATTTACTTTTCTAATAATTCCACAGTTTCGCCTGACCAACACATGAATAAAGTGATAAGGCCCATGGCAATGTTAATTTTACATAAGGTGGAGGAATACACAATGTGCGTACAAGTAGATCTTAAGCAGGGCTTTCGAAAAAGTTAATTTTACAGTGAACAGCCTATATCTTATTTCCCTGACCCCATATAAATATCCCGGGTATTTCCCTGACTTTCCCAAAAATGCAGAATTCCCTGAATTTTCCTCAGCTTAAATTTGTTCAAATTTCTGGTGTGTATGGGAATGTCTTTGCTGTTTGCAGCCTTTCTTCTTTCCACAGTCTGCTGCGTAAACCTGTTCATTACATCGTGACAAGTATTATATCTGCGTTACTCTCTCACAGATATTCCAAATAAAGTTTTGTGGTTTTCTAGATGGTACACTGTTTCCTGATGCTTCTGCACAGCCTGTATCATTAGTTTAAAACTTTTAAATGTTGACAGGTAAAACAATATTACAAAGATTTTACAAAATGCTGCTATAACTCGATCGCGACAAGTGTGCAGCCGGTGAAGGGAATGACACCAGCGCCAGCAGCATGTAGCGAACAGAGGCACGTGAGGGGTGACCTTGCGAGTCTGGGAAAACCACACCCGTTGCAACTGTTGTGCGTACATCAACCTGCAAGAACGTATGCAACAGTATTGCGCACACTGCAGACGTTCATTGGCCATACAAAAATATGTTAAGTCACACACACACGCACGCATGCGCGTGCAAGCGCACACACACACACACATATGGACACACAAATAAAAAATACATTTTACTGTCATTTTGTTTGACAAGCTTACTCATTCTCTCTCATTCGCCTTAAATATGCCTTTCTCCAGGCAACAGTGGCATTTCTTTCCATTAAAGCCTTTTTCTTTTGTATTTGCACATTTTGAAGTAAAATCCAATTGTTCTTAAGGGTTTGTCTCAAAGCCTTCCTTTTTCCAGGAAAATCTATCTCTTGTTTTAAAACCATTGACAATTTCTTTATCGTAGGGACGTCTCCTTTAAAGTTATAAAACTTATGTTAGGTGTGCAGAATTACACCAAAATCAAAATAATCTGAACAGATATTTTTAAAATTTTGCACCCTTTTATTCCCAGGTGTATGCATATTTTCATCACTCACATCAACTTGTTTTCCTTCTTTTCTGATTTTGCATATAGTTAGTTCCAGTTTACCTGTTGCAGCTGCTGCATGTTTATCAGAATGACATATCGGATGAATAAATTGTCCGGACGCTTTTCCCTTATCACAAAATTAATCACATTCCTTATGACTTCTCTGCAATGACTGAGTAAAGTTTTTATTACTTGACTTACTAGCTGATACCATTATTAAACACCTCCTTTATTCCACACCTTGTAGTACCCATCATGAGTGTACACATAAACATTTACATTAATCACAGGTGTACGAACATGGGACATACTGTGGCATGAGTTATGACCAGAGCTACACTACCTGCCCGCAGCTGAGTGTTTTCTTCCCTCCACCCCTGGTTGTGAATGACAGGGCTGGAGAGAGGGAGGCATTGCCTTGAAGTTCACATTTTTTTCTGTCTGCACACTTGTCGTGGTCGAGTAATATACCTTGCTGGAACACTTATAACTACCTTAATGTGAGTGCATGCATTTGGTATACAAAAAAAAATAATGCTACCCACATCAACATTGCTAAAATGCATTTTCAAATATTTGTAATATCATGGTTGTAAGAAAGCTTAAGGATGTTAATAAATGGCATACTTGAGGCAGAAAGTAATGAGATTAATATTTAAGATGCAACTATGACAAAAATACGTTTATATTCTCAAATTTTAGTGACAATAAAATAATGCAGCACAAAGAATAACTATAAACTTTCATTACTTACACAAGCATTATTAACAAGTTGGTGACCTTACCTCACAACAGCAACAAATACTTTAGACATGGGTGGCATATTTCATAAAATTGATACTCTTTCGTATTACTGCACTGCTCAGGGATAAACAATATAAAACCTTCAGTACAACATGATTCAAATGGAAGGTTTAAATATGTCATGATTGAAAGAATGCTCTTGGAGCAACAGAACTCACCCCAGACGAAGGAGTTCATATTCTCTCCCACCACGTAGAGGAAACACGAGTATGAGATCATGGCGAGAAAGAAAACTGCCCGTTGCCAGCCGTTGAGTACTTCCAGCACCGGATACACCCACTGTCCCGATATGTAGAAAATCACATGGACCCTGTCAAAATACACACACTTTTAAGGCTTAGTTACCCCTGTTTATTTATTTCTATTATGTCATTTCAGGTTCAGTAAGATTTTAGAAATATAAATCATAACAAAAGTACAAGGTCGGGGGGTACAGATAGTACATGCATCAACCCCTGGATTAATAGAAAGTGTTTGTTCACTACTTCATTTTGTAATAAGAATTTATAAATCACAGTATACTGCTTTTCTCTTCATAAAAATATTTTTTCATTTATAGGTATTTCAGTAATCTATATGAAAATAAGAAATACAGTCATGCATAACTACACGCAGAAACATACGACACAAAGAAGAGGGAGAGTGGGAGAAAGAATGATAAGATTAAAATGAAAATGGCTATGGTCACAGGAAATTTAATGTTTGTCTGCACCCCGCCTATCAATCCTACTATACTATTTACATTTGGTCTACCCGAAGAATCGAATATTATAATTATATTGAGTTTTAATGTCACTGACAATTTCACGTCATCTTATGAATGCCTATTTGTTCACATTCAGTGCTGTTAGTTAACAGTTTTCAATTCGGAGGGATTATTATGTAGTAAAGCAGTACATATTATACATCTGGTAATCTTCGTGCTATGTGAGGCCTATCTGTATGTTACAACCTACAGATTTCTTAAAGTTAAATTTGTAATGAAACAGTAAATCATAATAAAGGCTCAACTATTTTCTATATTCAATTTTAATAATGAGACAGTTTTTGAAGCAGTAAATTCTTTTTGCCATTTATAAAAATTTTTGATGTGTTAAGACACAACTAAATATAATGTTGCATGCGGGCCCTTCTACGCACTGGGAGAGAATCTCTCCTCGCTGTGCATGAAGAGGATTGGATTGCAGTGCTTGATCAATCCTCCCTGGTCCCTTCTCTAGGTAGACCCGCTATTTCACCAGAGCAGTGGCGTCACCACCCCTCCCCCATACTGGAGCTATCAGCCTGTTGCATGAACTTTCTGGTTATCTCCCCTCTCGGCAGGGGCTGATGCATGATCATTCTTGATGGAGCACTGGCTCCCTATAAATAGCCCCACAACTGAGAAGGTTGGCAGTCTGTGGTAGCCACCTGGCGAAGTGCAGCGAGTGGTGAACGAACAAGAGAACCAACAGCGACGACGAGAGAGACTGCTATGGACGTGTGTATTCAATGGGGACGAGTAAAGCATAGTGCTACGGAAAGCGAGTTACCCAAACAGAGTGCTCAGGGCATTCTAGAACATTCAGGACAGGAAAGACTGATGATATCTGAATTGAAATAAGGTGGGCCTTGAATGGATGAGTGATGCAGACTTGAATGTAAATACTGGAACTGTCAGATAGCAAATATAATTTTAACAGCAATTCAGTCGGACACCTGCCAACATTCAAATTTAACAAAAAATCACGAGGTCCTGATCGCTAACCTCAATGGCAAATCTTCAAATCAATATCACTATTACACACTAAATTTAGCTTCTTGTTGCTACATTTTACATTTTTTATTGTGCATTCAGTTATTTAAATGCATTTTAAAATATTTATTCCACTGTGAGACATGTTTGTTGGTTCAAAGTATTCCACCTGTTCCATTTGGTTAATACATCTCACCATGCTCTTTAACCATTGCTTATGTCTGGCTATAGCAATTCATCTGCAATATGTATGCCATAATAGGAGACCCGCACTAATAAAGTTATTGCAATAAAACTTCATGCACATTATCACCACACAAAGACTAACATATCAATTAAACATCTCTCAAGCCCTTATCTACAGTTACAATATCAGTTCAAATGTGGTCACTATTTCTTGACAAAGAACTTATGAGGTAAGAGACAATTATAAAAATATGAGCTGTAAATAGTAAGGAATAGCAATTGTTGTCAAGATAGAAAGTTTGGAGTTTTATTGAACTGTTTATAAATAAAATTAGGAAATTATTATTAATTCCTTTATTTAATTACGGCCTTCATCCATTTGGCAACCCGGATATAACAGACTCTGGAAAATTGTAACACTGGTACCAAGGGGGGGTTAACTCTTTTAAAACTAGTTGTTTTGAAAACAATATAGTAGATTATTAACTAGTAAGATGAACTTGCAATAATAACAATACGATAATATTAGGCTGCAATATTAGTAAGATTTGTAAATTTTAACAAGAAAAATGTTTGCAGGAATGCAAGCACTGAGAGCTTTGATTGAATTATTGAGTGGCCAACTTATGAATGTTAGTGCAAGTGTTAAAGTAGAAATAAATGAATCTGTAAATGATGTAAAGGAAGATGTAAATAGCAAAATAGATAATGTAAAAAGAAAAATCAGTAGCAAGTGTGTAAATAGTCAAATCAGTAGTGTTAGTGTACCGGTAGACAAGAAAATAGGCAATGTGAACAGTACGTGGAAGATAGACGGTATGAGTTAGTTAGTGAACAATAAAATAGATGTCGACAAGAAAATTGATGGTGTGAGTGAAAGAATGAAAGGTGTGAGCGAAAGAATGGGCTGTGTTAATTAAAGAATGGACGGTGTTTATTAAAGAAAGGGACGGTCTTAAAGAATGGACAGTGTCAAAGGATGTACACTGTTAATTAAAGGATGGATAGTGTTAATTAAAGGACGTACACTGTTAATTAAAGGATGGATAGTGTTAATGAAAAGATGGACAGTTTTAATTAAAATAAGGGCAGTGTTATTGAAAGGAGTGTTAATGCAAGGATGGGCAGTGTTGAGTGTAAGGTGGAACAGGAGAAATGGCAAGAATTCCTACGGCAGCAGGGAAGAAGATATGTAGGAGCCGAGGAAGAGCTAAGATTGCCCCCCATTAAGCTGATGAATGTGGGCAGCAAGGAGAAGGTAGAGGTTGCAGCCAATACAGCAGTCGCAGGAGAGGCCCAACAATGTTTCAGTGTGGGTACATCTCAGGTAGGGGTGCCCCCTACCATATTCACACACTTTGGCACGATTACCAGCACCAGTTCACGATAGTCGCCACCCTGAATGGCTGGACTGGGCAGCAGGCGTACTACCTCATGGCTGTACTGTGGAGGACCTGCACTGAGCATACTGCCCTGCAATCCCACCCAGAAAGACATTGACAGTACTCCATACCGGTGTCGGCTTTGGAGCAGAGTTTTGGCAACCAATACTTGCAACAAGCCCACCATGCCCAACCAGAGGAAACACTGCAGGAGCTGTGGCAAGACATTGTATGTCTGTCTCACCTGTCTCTGGAGGGTGTTCCACAGATGCATGCAAAGTCAGCTTCTTTGTTGATGCTATCACCAATACAGAGGTGCGGCAAGCTGTACGTTTGGCTGCGCCTCACACCATGCAGGATGCCATGGCCCGAGCACAGGAGGTTGAATCAGTAAGACAGTCATCAGTTCCCTAATGTCCAATGCAGGCAGTGATTCTGAGTGAAGACGAAGATGGCAGTATCAAAAAGACGACTGATTTGCAGACGACCATGGGGGACATTGCTTCCAGGGTCCGTGCTAGAAAGCCTCCCTGTTCCCCACCCTAAAGGCCAGAGTTTTGGTAGTGTAAACAGCCAGGGTACCTGAGTCAGCTGACCTCAACAGCAATCAGAAAGCAGGCAGCTAGAGGCATGTAAGTGTGCAACATTTTTGGGAAACTTGTAAATGCCAATCTTGGTGGGCAAAGGTTGGTGATTGTTGGGGAGGAAAGTTCTAATGTTCTTGCAGGTGCATCGGTGAAACAGGACTGGGATGCCATATTGGTGGGGGGAGTCTGAATGATATTTATTGCCAGATGGTCGTAGACACAGGAGTGAATGTAATTATGGTAGGACAGAAGATTCTCTAGCCTACCTCTTAGTGATCCCCTGACGACAACACGGAACAGTGCTTTTTGACTAAGTAACAGGTGAGACCACTCTAGGTAGAGGTAAGAGAAGGGTACAAATGAAGCTTGGTAACCTCAGTACGGAGCACAATGAAAATCCTGATACATATTTCCCCAGTCCTGGGATTCCGAACAGTGATAGCACATTCACTCTGGATACTGATGCTAATGATGTAGGCAAAAGAACTGTGTTATCTCAGATTCAGAATGCGAAGGAGAGTAAGATATTGCACAAGTTTGAGAGAAACTACTTTGTTACATGCAAAGAGTTTTGGCCATGTTGAAGGCAATTTCACACTTCCACCTCTACCTTTAGGACAGACATTTTATTTTAAGAACAGATACTGCTTCAGTGTGCTGGTAAATAAATTTCAAGACCCTGATGGTCAAATAGTCTGATGGATACAACTGCAAGAATATGACATACATCACAGGTCTGGATGCATTTACAGTAATGCAGATGCACTTTACAGGAAACCATACAAACTATTCTATTATCACTGTGAACACCAGGAGGAAAACTAATTGTACATCGCTGAAGGCAAGGAGGACAAGAATGCATGGCTTTGTATCCTGTAATGAGTCACCTACATGGGATGATGATGACACTAGGAAAGATCAGCTAAGTGAACCCACCTTGCACCCGGAGTGGAAAGAGGTTGTATGTCATACAAGATGGGATGAAATATCCAGTCTGCGCCCAACGGTCAAGGCATACTGGACACAGTGTAATTCCCTTGTATAGAAGACTGGTGTACTTTACAGGAAAGTAATAATGGGAAACACATGCACTCACAACTGGTCCTTCCAGAGTGCATAATCCCAGAAGTGCTAAAGAACTGCATACAACAACAGCAGGTGGAGAACTTGATATAAATAAGACCCTAAGACAAAGTTTGAATGCGATTCTACTGGTTCATTGTCAGGAGGATATTGAGAAGTGGCACCATCTGTGTAATGCCTGTACTGCAAGGAAGGGTCTGAGAATTTAGGGACGAAGTACACTTCAGAACTACAATGTTGTGGTCCCACATGAGAGGATGACAGTGGACGTTCTTCGATCATTACCAGTCGCT
Source organism: Dryococelus australis (assembly GCA_029891345.1). Lineage (NCBI taxonomy): Eukaryota > Metazoa > Arthropoda > Insecta > Phasmatodea > Phasmatidae > Dryococelus > Dryococelus australis. The sequence goes on along the minus strand of CM057007.1, from coordinate 10,691,967 downwards.
GAGAGGGAAAATAGGTATCTTGTGGTAGTGCATAGCAACTTCAGCCACATGGTAGCTGAATAGCTACAGGAAGAACCACAGCTGCGCTAATTCTGGATCTCTCCTCTCACCATACATTCTTTCTTACCTTCCAGAATACATGCCTTATTTATGAGCAAGAAAATACAACCTTGTATACAGCAGTTGGCAACACATACTACAATCATCATCTCTACATCCAACCAAACAAGTTAACAACAGAAGCCCAGGCATGGCCTAGATGCAAAATTAAACCTGCAGGAACTCTGTAGGCAGTTCAATTAAAGTCAGGCAGTCCAGGTAATGCTATGTAATGCTCAGCATTGAGAGCTATTGCAATGCTACCTGCACTGCAGAAACTCGGAAGTGGTAACAGATCCTCACACCAGCCTCCAAAGTTACAGACCATCACTGGTCACCATCCTCCATCCACTTCCTTATTAGTGCTTAAAACAAACAAGCTAATGGAACCACTAAGAGGTTGTTTCATTTAAGCCATTAACTGGCCTGTCACTTTGCTCAAATGGACAGCCAATTTGCAGAGAATCTGAACCATGCAGCTCTAGCTTACCAGTGACATATCTTGTTGGGTGGTAGCACGTACAAAGTTATCAAAACTGTATTTGAAGTGTGTATTTTACCTACCTGGTCCTTTCATTTCCACATAATGTACTTCTCCACATTACAGCCGTTCTACAAATCCAGCTTTCCTGTTATGACAGTACACACTGTACTCTCCTGTATTCTAGTATGTGGTAACTGTGACAGTTTTCATCAAGCAACTCGGGTAGCAATAATACTGTGTGGTGGCCATGCAATCTGTTTTTAAAATCAAGCACATTTTAGGATTTTAAACACATTAACAATGTTTTAAACAGAGCTCCAAGTAATCTACAGTTCCATTTAACTCAAATAAAAATTTGTCAGCATTAATATCTAATATGGATAAATAAAAATGTGTTTTCAAAATTCTATCCATGAGATTTCATGCAAGCTACAATCATCCTGGGCACCAATGGGTGAAATATTGGTGAAATGAAAACTTGTGAGGTGCTGCAGTGAACCTTACAGACCAGGTACAACAAAATTATAGATATACTGGGACCACTGAAGATGTGTGGTGAAGTTGCATTGTAAGGCTTTGTAACAAACAGTGGCTGAAGATGTTCAGTCCACATTGGGAAAGGCAGCGGATGATTGTACTACTTCCTGCTGAAAGGCGTGCAAACTTAAATTCCACAGACAAGTTGCAGGCTGTAAGCCAAGGATTACTGCTCGGGGAATGTTGCCCACCATTAATAGTAGTGGAAAGCACATTGCCACCGGGCTGTCTTTATTGTCAGCACTGATGGAATGACAAGAGGTAGAGATGGAACAGTGGCGGAATGCAATGGTGGGAAAAACTGGAGTGCCCTGGTGAAACCCAGTTAACTTTGGTGAGAGGTAAGTAATTTACATCACTACACAACATACAGCCAAGCCACTGTCGCTAAAACAGGGCCAGTTCCACCCTCCATTTTGAGCATTAAGTACCCAGAGTACAGTTGCAGTTCTCACTCCCACTACAAAGTGTATTAAATTCCCAATATCTAGAATTACCCATGTACCAACCATTTAAGATTATAAGATATCCTAAAATTCTGAACACACCAAAGCCATTTTTTTAACTGCTAAGGAATGAAAGCCATACTTTTTCCTCTCGTATCCTGCATGTAAATGGATAGAGTTGATGAATGGCCAAAACCAGAATGGTCACCGCCCTTAGTGTGTGCATTAAGCAAGCAAGTTCCTACCGTACCATGTGAATCCCCAGCTGAATTTCCCCTCAAAGGCAGCAGTAAACCCACACTGAATGGAAAAATTTCAACTGCCTTCAAATCCACAATTTTCCCTGTAGGCCATTTTTAACTTTAGTTGAATTCTAATTTTAACCAGTCCTAGAATTTTTTCAAGACCCATACATTTCTCACAACCTAGGTTCAGACATTTGTAAATTTTCTCCTTGGCTTCCAGGTGAGGTGGCATGGCGGTAACACAACAGACTCTCATTCAAGAAGACCCAAGATGCAATCCTGGCCCAACCATTCTGATTTTAGTTTTCCAAAATCATTCCAGGCAAATGTCATAGTTGATTTCTTTCCTCTTCACAATTCTTTGAGCAACTGGTTTCATCTGTAATGACCTTGCTGCTGAGATTTTAACATATGATAATTCTTCCTGGCTCCTGCCAGCACAGATTGTCAGAATATAGCTGTACCTGCTAGTGGAGTACCTGTACTTCATACAAGCCCAACATCACCGATTTTGGTGATCAGGCATGAAGGGTGCCCACAGACAGATGTGCTGCCATGGCTATGGGTAACTACATTAATGGATATTTGCTATGCGTTGAGCAGTGCTGACACAGTATTCAGGGAAATACTCTTTACTATTCCAGTAATAGCCTCCAACTTAACACTGCAAATCACACAGAAAATACATTGTGTAACAGTCATGCCCAGTCAACAAACAACACGATGTTCCATAATATGGTTGTTTAGTACAGCTCAGGATGCATTTTACCAGGAGAGTGTAGATACTTGAAACACAAAAAGGTGAGAGGACTGCAATCAAAAAGTGTTAATGTTTTATGGTAAAAGTAATATTTAAACATTAACTACATTACTGTCACATCTTCCAGAATAACTTACACTTTTGTGAAATTCAAGTCAAAAATTTACATATGCACTAAAGGCCATCCAATATTTTCTGGATGAAAAAAAAACCATGCTACCTGATAATTAATTTAAAAATGAAGTAATAAAGAATGATTGTGCTTTCGAAAAATTAAATATTTATAGCTCTAACCTAATGATAGCAAAGAAATGAGATATCCTTAATTCCTTTGTGCCTAACTGGCGAGGAATTGGGGTCTTTCATATTATGGGACTGCAGCAGCATTCACCAGGAAAGAAAATGGAAAGCCAAAAGAGAAAAACCGCCCTCAAGTACAGTCGGCCGGGATCAAACCCGCAACCTCCTAAATGAGAATCTCACTGCAGCACAACCAACAAACGGTCATCTGTGTACATTCCTTAAATTGTAACATACATAAAGCAAGATACCATCTTCAGTGTCAATCAAGTTAAAAATTAAATCACCCTTTTAACAAATCATTAACACATATGGCTACTTACTCTAATTTTCTGCCATTATTACTTAAATATTTCAGACAGGGTTAACTTTAAAACAAATGCAAATATAAGATGGGATGAGTTCAGAGGTTCTTTCAAAAGTGTTTATCCAATCATGAACCACTTGGTGTACAACATACAAAAGCTGTGCCAGTACCAAACAATGTGGTGCCATGACCTAACTTTCTAATAGAGGCTGTTTCCAAAACCGCACAAACTACAGTAAAAAGTGAGCTTACCACGACAGGTAGAAGAAAACCAACATAATCAAGCCGGTCAAAGCCCTGGACCGTCTGGGGAAGATATGGAACGTTGAGAAGATCTCCACCAGTACAAACACCATGATATTGGTGTGCATGACGTGGTTCAGCCACATGGGGAAGTATGGGTCCAGGGCCTTGGGGAACACCAGCTCCCTGTCGATAGCCATCAGGGACCAGAACGTCGTGCCCACAAACTGCAAACATCGCACGACCACGCTGCTATCATACCATGCAATTTTTCTCTCTCTAAAGGATGATGATACCAAAAAATTAATCATTTTATAATATGTACCAAACATTGTTCATGTTGTGCACATTGTATGTGATTACATTTTCTTTGAAAAAAATTAATGAAACTTTGATGTAAAATCCAAAATCTTTCTATTCTGACTGCAGCCATTATAACAAATACAAACCAAGACGTACTAATGAAAAAATTTATAACGTACACTCATGTCGTGGGCTACGGATTAACACATATGTGATCACGAAAAAATAGTTCATGCATTAAAAAATGTTTAAAATACCTATACAAAAAAGTTTTATATTTAACATATTTTTCTGTGGACTGTTATTTGGTGATAACATGTGTCACGTGGTAGCCCACGGAATTAGTTCAAACTGTAAATTGTTTTACGTCTTGGTTAGTATTTATTAGGGCTGCAATAAAACAGAAAAATTCTAGATTTTACATAAAATTATTTAAAAATATAAAGGGGAAAAATTTGTTTTATTTGAGGTAAATGGTATAACACACAATGCCTATTTGCCCCCATACATGCAAGGCAGTTCATTTACTGTCTTGTGAAATCTGTATGCTCATTATATTCTACCAAATAACGAAACCTAATTCCTAATAATATCATACATGCAAAAGTTTGTATGTTTGTTTGTTAGGTACTCAATCACGTCGTAACGGTTTGATGGATTTGGATGACATTTGGAACAAGGGTTCATTATAATCTGGATTAGCACATAGGGTACCTTTCATCTTGGAAAAACTAACAGTCTCTTAGGGAATATATAAATATGCCACCAACCATTAAGATAGAAGACTTGGTCACTATAATCAAGGCTTGACTTTTTCATGTGGATGAAGCCGCAGGTAGTAAAGTACAAAATTCATTTTTAAAGAACAACTCATGGCATCAATTTTCACAAAATAGTTATTTCACAAGGAAATAGCACAAAAAAAAAAAAAGAACGAACATAAAGGCTATTTTAGTATAGTTTTATAGACTTTATAAACATTATTTTAGATTACACAATCCAATAACTTTTACGTTTTCAATATGAAATATGGCCTATGAACCAACCCACGTTTAAACTGTTACTGTTAATTTTTATCTATCTTTGGCACAATAATTTTTTATGAAATTTTTTTTATAGCAGGAAATTACTATCTACACTACGAATTCTAAAATATCTTTATTTTATATTCAAATACATTTATAATTCCTTGGATTATAAACAAACTGCAGCACATGGTAGCTGCATATTTTGCCGATTTCTTGTAATTTTTGATTAAAAATATTTTGTTTTCCACGGCCGTGGACTTTTGGAACATATGTTGCTATTGCATTAAACAATGGAACATTCGTTTGAAATACAAGCATTGAATGTAAATTATTTTAATATTTTGTGAAGTTCGAATGAGTATTAAATATTTTATTTTTATAATTTCAGCCCTTCCCAAGAAGTGTTTCCTTTGATTTTAATTTTAAAGTTGAATACAATTAATGATTGAAATGAGGGAAAGATTAGTTTGTAAGCCACCTCATTTTATTTACATACTTAGTTATACATTTGAGTTGTGTACATTTTATATTATTTTGAATTCCTTTGTATATCTCACTTTCTTTTTAAAAGTTTCTTATCTTTTACTTTGGATTCTCCTTATTGTCAGGGCTTTAAGATTTCTAAATTGTCGAACATCTTACAAAGATTCTGCTTTCTACTGCAGAGCATAAGCGAGGCTAAAGTGCTACTCATAATATAAAATTAATTTTGTGGTTTCTTGTACGTTAAAGCTGGACTCACAACAGCCAGTCAGTTGTCTGTCTGTCCGGCAATTGTCCATCTGTGTTTTAGTTCATCAGTTGAAAATGATTCGCAACAATCCGTCAATCGTTCTGTACGGTAAAATTTCATGTGACAGCTTAACATCACTATCTTTCTTTCGTTGGAGTTATGTTTTAGTTGGAAATACATTTTCAAAATAAAACATTTTAGCAAAATAATATTTTTTTATGTAATAAGAATATATACTAAAACTTATTTTTTACATTAAAATTTTTTGAATTTACCACCAAAGATAAATAAACAGATCCACTGCTTTGTATTTTATTTAAAAGCGTGTATCCCTGTCAAAGGAATGTCAACAGAAGGTGGTGGTTCGTTCATCCATCCGTCCGCCAAAGTTTTAGTAAATATTTGATGGATGGATGGATGGATGTATGGAAAGATAAACAGAAGTTGCCCATCATTGGTTGAAGATGACGTTATCGCCGCACGGAAGGACGACAGATGGGTGTGAGGGATGATTGAGAGCCCAGCTGAAATAGTAAAAGATACTTCAAGAGTGCGTGGAAAGAGACCAACATGAGTTTATCTACATGAAGAGACACAGATACAGTGAATTGTTATGTTTGTACTGTAATAAATGTCATGTCACACACCTGTTAAGACCTATCTGAAATAATTGTTTAAAAAATCATGTGGAGTTGTGCATCAATCTTGTTGAAGATTACTAAAATTTATGTCGTTACTCAGATGTTTGTTGTACATACATAGGAAATGCTGACTGCTGCATAATACAGACTTGCACTCTACAGATAATAATATTTAAAACCTGTTCTTTCCTATAACAATTTTCTTTGTTCATTAGATTGGGGTGAGATGTCGTGTGATAAGTGTTGGAACTACCTCTAATAGCAAATCTAAAAGAAGTTGGTAACCCTGCCCAAGCTGCAAGAGAATATCGGAGGCCTGCAATTATTTACCGTTGTCATACTAACATACAGGTAAATGGGTGCAGCCTACCCTGTTCACTCTGCTCACCCTACAGAGAACAGAGTGGTGCAGATTTTTGTGCAACCATTTTTCTCGAGTTATTAAAAGGACTTTTATATTTTCAGTATGTCCATATTTTTTTGCAATATTATTTTTCACACCAAAAAATTCCACATATTCATAGCCTGACTGACTACAGTACTATTTAGCCTGTTGATCATATCCACAAAACCTTCCCCCAACACATTCCGCTCCCTCACATTTTCCACCAGCATGGACTGCCTTCCCTCTGAAACTTTCTACAGTTTGTAGCTCTCCCGCTGTACAACCCCTTGGCTAGATGTCCACTTAACTTCCCCCATCCTCCCACTCCATTCACCACTATATACATCTTGACCAGCCTTTCCACTCTTCACCTGTCCTTTAAGGAGTTCCACCCCACCATAATTAAGGATGGCCTAAAAATTATTTCATCCTCACTTTCATGCCTCTGCCTTCCCCATTTACCCTTTACCCAGCTTGCTGTCCATTGCACCTTCTCCTGCTCCCATAATGCCTCTTCCACATATGGGTCTCAGACTGAGGTTGCATATTCTGTTATTGGCCTAGTCATGGCTTTGTACGCCTTCTTCTTCACCTTCAACATCCATCCCAGCATTCCCAAAGCACTTTCCCTTGATACCACTATCTGTACTTGTTTTTTCCACCTAAGATCACCCTTCCCCCACCTAAGGACTTATATTTTGAAGCTTCTGTCTCGTACCCTTGCCATTTCAAGTGGCTTCCACCTTATCCTTACTATCACTGTTTTTCGTATATTAATATACATTTTATTCCTCTCTGTCCACTTCATTATTTGTTCCACCTCCTGCAAATTTTTCTTCCTACCCAGCTCTGCACACAACTTTCCGTTCCGCACAGAGCCTCACTTTGCCACCTACCATTATCCTCAGGTCATTAACCATAATGACGAACAACACGGGGCCCAGTATACTGCCATACTGAACCCCAGTTGTAACTCTGCATTCCTCCCAACAGGACTCCTCCACTTTCTCCCCCTTATGAAGTCCCTTATCCAATGGGGCACCCCATCAAAGGAATTATCAATGAAACAGGCATCCACCTGCTTTCCTTCATCTAGTACCTGCACCAAATCTTCCAGCAGTCCATTCTCTCCCAGATTCTCGCATGCGAGAATCATGCCGGAAGATGCTGCTGGTCTGCAGGTTTTCTCGGGAATCTCCCGTTTCCCCTGCACTTTCATTCTGGCACTGCTCCACACTCATCTCAATCACCTTAACTGGCTCTCACGACCTCGCTGTTAAGAGCCACCCAAATCTCTTCACTCACTCACTTCACTCCAGTAGCCTAAAATCATGTTGGTACTTCTGCAGAGTTATTTTCTATTAATTTATAACCTCTACCACACACTGCACTACAAGCCTCTCCATCACCTTTCCTGTATTCAATGTGAAATTCACAGACCTGTAACTATCAGGATCTTTCCTTTCCTCCCCTTGCTTGTATACCGGCATTAGAGCCATCACAAAGAGACACAAAAATAATATTGAAATTCATAAGAAAATAACAGAAATGTAACATAATATTTAATTTAATTTGTGCCAATTTATTTTCAATATAAAATATTTCACTCGGCGTGCATAGTACTTCCACTTATGTGACCCCGTAGGCGGCCATGTTAGGTCCGTGCTGGCGAGGTAAGACACTATCACGTACGCACTACAACTTTTGTTCACTGATTTAGGTTTCCATAGTCAATATACTTTACCGGTTAATCTTTGCTTGCGTACGTTTTTGCCAGACATTTTCCCCAGCATTATGCTTCCGCTTTACTCATTCTTACACCCTTGTGGCATTTTTAACTTAATCGAGGAGGAGGAGAAATATGTCGGAGAGGTCACGTGACACGCACATTTTGAATCAGGCGCCATCTGCCTATATGTATGGCATTTCAGTGTAACTTCTGCATAATTTCTACACACAATTTTAAGAGCTTTATTTTTATGTATGTATTTGAGGCAAATTTTCGTGTTTGACTATTTTACGACAACATCACGTATAACCACGTGGCCGACTGAAGCCAAGTCTTTGTATACGCCATCATTATGTTTTAAGAGCTTATTTATATAACATTGTACGCGCAATAATTTATTTCAGGATTCTATATCAGTTTTATTCTCGGTCAATGTATTTTTCACGTAAATTGATGCTTTTTGTACTTGACTACAGGGTCACAGTAATGTTTGATTTCACCGCCATCATGCATGTTACAAGCCTGTAACAATGCTAATCGTAAAGAGAACGACTTGCTCAATACAAATAATATTTTATCTGAATTTAGTTTGCCGTCTCCATGCAGAAATATTGCAATTTCACATGCACCACGTGGTCTGCTACGAACTTCATCCAGTGGCATCTGCTCCATCTAAGCTTGTTTTCACACGTGTGTGTTTATTGTGAATATTCATCTCGTGTCCCATTTTATTTCATGTTCAGTGTACGGTGTAATTATTCCCGTCTTAGCCGGCTCTGTGTATAGGCCATCACCACACTAACCACGTGCTGGAGGGCGAGCCCCGACGAGTTTGCGTTAGCGAAGACGAGTAATCACGCGTGTTAATGTGTATTAAGGGTATTCATTTGTAATTCACAGTGTCCTGTCTTCAGGTAAATCCGTCAGTTCACCCTAGTGGCTGTCGGCCCTCTTCCCTTGTGAAGGCTGTTCTTTCATGTACCTCGGTGAGATAATCCATTTAGGCATGCGTTAGGTTACTTACGGGCTGGGGAGCACCCAAGCAGATTTGGCTAGTCTTGACAGAGATAATCATTTCATCGGAACGTTGATGTGTATGAACAATATCAATAAAAACAAGTCTACAGTGAACTCAATTTTTTATTCAGTAGTGACAGTGTCCTAGTCACATATGTTTTATCAATTGTTTATTTCAGTAATTTTATAAAAAGTTTAGTATTGCCAACGTGTTTGTAAGTACGCACGGGTGAGACGGACTCACAGAACCCACAGCATCTCTAAGAACCCTGAGTCTCAATAGTGCGGTGATTGGGAAGCACTGCTGGCGCCCAAATATCCAGTAAGTATTTGTGTCATTGTTCGTCTTGTATCTCACCCGACGGCGTCAGTACCAACACGACTATTTGGATATTACGTGTTATTTTCTCACAAACATTTTCAACATACATACCATTTTCTGTCGTGAGGCGAGAACATAAGTTAATCTTAATAATATAAGCAAGTTATAACCTACTTTCCAAAGGAAAGAAAGGCTTATGAGATCACTTTCCTGTCTGTGTGTCTCCCCCTCCAATTGTTGGAACAAATCAACCAAATTTCACCACTCATACTACTTAGTAAGGACACCTGACTTTTATAGTGTTCAACCATACTGGACACTTACACTCAAAATGGTGGTCATTTTAATATTTAGCGTGATATGTCTTATCTCGGGAACCATTCTACCAATGTAAACCAAATTTAGTATGCTGGCAGAATATTGTGTAAGTATTAAATATGGACATGGATATTTGCATTCGTCTGCCGTTTCAGCAGATAGTACCAAATTAAAAATATAAAGTTTTACATTTTATCTCAAAAACTATCACAGCAATTCTCACCCAAGTTAGCACATAAGTGACACTATGAAAGACCAGGTAAACCTAAGTGATCAAACTTGATTAGTCACTTTCAAAATGATGGCCATACAAATAATACAAGTTTATTTGATATATCACTATATCATTTAACCAATTTTGTCTACTGAAAGTATCTTTTACAAGAATAATATATGCCAACACATAGCCATTTGTCAGCCATTTTGTAATATAGCACCACATGAATAAATAAAGTTTTTATGTCATATCTTGGTAATCAATGAACCAATTGCTACAAAATTTGGTAAACAAATAGTATTGCAGAAGGTGGTGGTGTAAACTGCTATGTTTTAAGTAAGTGAGGCACTTATATAAACATTTTGGCTCAGTATCTTTTACTAACTAAACAAATTCCAATTTAACTTTGCATGCTGGCAGTATCAATTACACAAATTTATACGTCCAGAGTCACATTTCTCTGTTATCTTCGCAACAAAAATTAGGTTTTTTTATGAAATACATATACTGAACTGATCTTGTAAAACAATTACCCATTTTTCCCAAAAATTGGTGAAAAGGTTGTAGGTCTACTCTGGTAGGCCATAAACTATTTTATTATTATGTGACAGGCAGTTATTGTAAAAATGGCAGGTATAAAAACAGTCTTAGTGTGCTATATATACGAAACTATGTAATTGATTTTGGCGTAATTTTGTATACAGGCAGTGTACAATCATCTAATCAGCTAATACATAATTTCTTTGCCCCAATTTATGAAGATCACATGAAAATTATGGAGGTTTTATGTCACATCTCAAGGACCAATTAAAAGATTTTCACCAAATTCTTCTCACAAATAGCGGTACGGTAGGCCATGTAACTCAATGTTTTAAATTGCTCAGTGACGCTATTTTCCAAATGTTAGCCCATAGTTATTTTTTGTTATTAACCCCTACCATTCAAAACATTAGCCTGTTTGAATTCTAAGTTGACGCTAAATCCGACCTCTATAATGCAGTTGCTTGCACGTTAGCTAACGGTAAAAGGTTTTCTGGGTTCAAGTCCTGGATGAGGCACGTGTGTATTTGTAATTGTCTCACTACTGTTGCATGTGTTTCTGGTTTCATCTCGTGATATTGCTTTCAACGAAACACAGTCCCACCTACTACCTCAGCTTTTAAAATTAATTGCACCCATATTGAAAAAAGCTAGTTATATCAGAAGGTACATCATTTCTTACTGTATTTCATTTAGATAATAGAATTTTGCAACTGCCTGTGAGATTATGTACTGATCACAACTAGCTTAAAAAACGTGAATACACACAAACCTGTAATGTTCTGCTCCCCAGAACATGTGCGACAGGAAGCATGGAAGGAATGCTAATTTACCTGCTTTGTATGTAGCTAGCAGGTAAAACTATGTGAAGGTATTTTCCCATTTTTTATAACTTTAAAGTTGGGCCTACCATTCAACTTCCCTGGTCTCCATAGCCCCTACCATTATCACAATTCATAGAATGCCCTGCAAATAAAACAATACTGCTACACATTTATGATCCTGCATCATCAGTCAATACATAGGCATACCACTTTCTAGGTTTCAAGTTTTTTTCAGGAAAACCACTATTCTTCACAATTGCCATACACGTAAATACTGAATAACGACAGCGGCATCTTGTAAACAGGGAGCTATGAACCACCTGGATATCACCAACTTTGGACTCAATTTTGAATCACCTGACCCTTGTTCAGTGTCCATGCCACTTGAGCACAAAGCCTTTAGCTGTGTTAGAATTGAGTCATCTACTCTCATCCACTTGCATTTCCATTTAAATACCCACAATTCCCCACACCCCACTGATTCCTTCGTGACAAAGTGTGTGTGTGTGCGATTTCAAGCTCATGTCTGTTCCCGTATGTTATAGGGCCTACCTCCAACATATAGCCAACTAACAAAAATCAATAAACTAAATATATTTTAGGTAATGCATGCATTGTGCTAATACACACCATGGCTAAAGGAAATGCGAAAGTAGCAAAGACATAATTTCGTATCCTTCTAATGAGTGGCTCCTTCGTGGAGGGTTTTTCATTGATGGTTGCTAGATCGCTGAGCAATGCAATTCCAAAGTATACTGCTTGAATAATCTGAAAAAAAAATTAAAAAAAGTAGAGTATAAAGTTTACAACTGTTTACAACGCATTGGATACTTAAATCTACAATTTTTTTTTTCAGTGAAAATTATTAAAATGAAAAGTCAAAGCACAGCTTCATTCTACTGCTCAACTCACCGCATCCCAAAATGTCAAAAACTTGAACTTTCCTCCAAAAGAAGAACCAATGCTGTG